>CM062806.1:608641488-609841488 GCA_031772625.1 Pinus tabuliformis | reverse complement strand
TCAAAGTTGCAGCTGAGGGGTAGTGAATACAGAAGCAGTGAGGCAGAGAGTGGATCAACGCAGTAGCGGAGAGAGGGACGCAGAAGCAGCCCATGGTTTACGTAGAGGCAGCCAGGGCTTACGTAAAGGCATCCAGGAGCTGCGTAGTGCCTCAAAGGGCCAGCGTGGATGACGCAGAGGGCCAGAGGGATGACATAGTGCCTCCAAACGCTGACGCAGGCCAAGCCAGAGTGATATTTGGCTAACGCTGGGCCAAAAAGGGGCTGATGCTGGGGTTTCGTGGGTAGATTGGAGCTGTGGAGCTGTCGGAGTATTTATCTAGGGTTTCAGTCGAAATATCTGCTTTCGAGTAGAGAGGTACTACTGCCGAGATTTTTCTTTGTTGGGTGAGCTGGATTTGGCACCCAGTTTGTATTCTGAAACTGCTTAATAATCAAACCCTTAGATAGCTGCACCGTTTTTCCCGCATTGGGTTTTTTTGGGGACATTAGTCCAAAAACAACGGTGTCACTTGTGTTCTTGTCTCTATTTCCTTCAGTTAATGATCTGTAATGTGTTGAGCATGTACTTGTATTTATTTCCAGTATTTACTTGGTAAATAACTTGTTAATTAACATAACAAGTAGGTAGGAATAATCAGTAAAGTGCATGAAGTGTTTCTAACGTGTCAGACTTAGAACTTCCAACACTTCCGATGCTACCAAAAACTAATACTCCCTCTTAGTGAGCAAAGTGCTCTAGCAACAATGTCCAATTGCATGTTGCTCTGTCTCTGAAGCACCTTCGTTCCATACTGTTGTTGCGACTATTGTACTGCTACCACTGCCACTGCCACTGCTGCATCTGTACTGCAACTCCCTCTCAAATGATGCATCTGCTATGCTGCTAACTCTGCCACTGCTAACACTGCATTCACACTGCTACTCAGTTGCTGAGAGAAGCAACTGAAAAACATCCAAAATTAATTGAACTTAACTGTGTTCAGCATGATACCATGAATGTTTGAATCTTACCACTATTAGTCTTTGTCCCTCTGAATCTTTTGCGCTGCTGCTGACTTCTGCACCGCTGCCAACCTTGCTCTACGCTAACCAGTGCTAGTCTCAGGTTGTTGCATCTATCCTCAAAACAATCCACTGCATCATCTAACACTAAGTCCATCTTGCTACTGCTGAATCTTTGGGCTCCCGTAGCAAAGAATTGATCCAAGAGGTGGACTCCTTAAGGATCTTGCCCACATGTAGTCCTCCCTAATACAACTCAATATTGCCCCATCTCCCTTCTGGAGATGCGTGGGCACTCATGGCAAACTCATCTTCGTCAATCTTTGCTGGAGCAGCCTTAGGATCATGTTTCCCATCCTTATCCTTTTTCTTCAAAGGACATTGGGATGTACAGTGGGCCATCTCGCCACAAATGAAATATTTCACCTTCGAAATGTCCTTTCGCTTCTGCTTCTGCTGTCCCTTTGATGTTAGAGCTGCGTTCTCCTCCTTCTCCTTGGTATTTGTGCCACTCCCACTCTCGCCATTGAGGTTGACCTTAACTAGGTCCCTCCTTAATTCTAACTGTTGAAGAGCGGCCCTCATCTCCTCCCATAAGGTAGTCTTCCCTTGCCCAATATGCTTTGGGTGAAGACTTACCATTCATTCAAGACTCCATTTAGGGCTATCCTCACCATTGCGGTTCACTGAGGAGTGGACCCCACTGCAGCAAGCTGGTCTTTGGTGTCCTAAAGACGTTGAAGATAGGAGTTGACTCCTTCTCCCTTCTACATCAATGTTCGCTGTAACTTCTGTTGTAGGTACATCTTCCGCTGTTCGGAAGTGCCTTCATACAGAGAAGACAAGGCTTCCCACATCTCTCGGGCTGTATCCTTGCCCTGCAAGTGTGAGACCACATGATCTCGAACTCCATCGAGAATGAGCCTCTTCGCCTTCCCCTGCTCGGCCTTGTACTTCTTCCTTTGATCATTGTTAGCAGGAACAACTACAACACTTTTGACGTAGGCTTCGAGATCGTACTCCTCTAGAACAACTAAGATTCTGGTCTTCCATATGACATTGTTGGAAGCACCTTCCAACCTGTCTTGATCTCTGAGCCCATGCGATGCCATCTCACCCAACTGTCGAAATGACTCCTCTAGTCACTGCTCAGCACTGCTCAGCTGCTCAATAAGTGAGAAATTCCAATTTTCTGGCAAAAAGTTCTTTGAGGAGAAAATTCCCCTTCTACGTGTCTTCCTCTTTTCCGGCGGATTTTTGCCCTGACATAAACTGCGCCCTTCAAGCACTGCGCTGAGGCTTTGTGTCACTCCCTCTGCCTCTGCAAACTCACGAATTGGAAATTGTACCTCTCTGCCGACTTTCTCAAAGAGAGATTTCCTCGGAATCTCTGCTTCCTGGCAAGCACTGCGCAATCCCTTCCACGGGATTCGAATTCCTTCCAAATGCAGCTTTCAGCCTCACTGCTCAACACTAGATCTGCTCTTCCTGTTTTAAAATCAGTGCTCTGATACCATGTGAAAATTCCTAATCCTCAAGGAACCCCTACTGTAGAAAATCTGAATCTACTTCACCAACTTGATTTTAATTACATTCATTAAGTTATTCTTCTGAATACTGAAAAAAATTACTTTTGCAACCTACACTACTTAAATTTGATTACATGAAACAAGGAAACTGTGCAAAGAACAAGATACACAGGACACAATTATTTTTGGACACAATAGTCCCCGGAAAAACCCATTGCGGGAAA
Organism: Pinus tabuliformis; assembly: GCA_031772625.1. Classification (NCBI taxonomy): domain Eukaryota; kingdom Viridiplantae; phylum Streptophyta; class Pinopsida; order Pinales; family Pinaceae; genus Pinus; species Pinus tabuliformis. Next base: position 609,838,731 of record CM062806.1, on the reverse strand, counting down.
ACCGGTGCAACAGTTCTGAGGGTTTTATTATTATGTAGTAGCAAAATCTGAATACATCACTGACTACCTCATAGGGTTATTCAGTTACAGAGAGAAATATTGGTAGAGGCTTTGTGATTTACCTCACACAATCACTGACAAAAGGTTCTAGCTATTCCGGCTGCTAGATGAGATGCCCTTGGCAGGCACTGCACTGCCTCTACGCTGTCCCAATGTCAACCCTTGCAGGCACTGCGTCACCCAGTTGGGAATTCGATCAGAAGCCCAGAGTCACTGTTCTTGGTCTTTCGGTCTCACACCCCGTCTTCCAGCTATTGAAACTAACCCCCTGCTCTGATTCTTGACTTTCTCTCTCTGCCTCTGCGTGGCCCCTTTGGCCCTGTGTTAGCCTCTATGTCACTTCTGTGTCGCCCTTCTGGCCCTGCGTTAGCCTCTGCGTCAAGGCCTCTGGATCACTTACTGCTTCTCTCTGCGGATGTATCTCCACTGAGAGTCACTCTCTCTGGAAGATGCTATCCCTGTCCCTCAACTGCAAGATCTCCCCAATCGATTTTCCTCCTAAGAACTTCTCACCTCAGAAAATCAATTTCCTCAATCTCTGTGTGTGTTTCTAAATGAACCCCAAGCCTCCTTATACTTTTCCTGTTGAGACTTCAACGATCGAGATTAAGTCTCTAATCAACGACTAAGATTAAAACTTGACTTGATCTGCCTTCTAGATCATTCTCACCATATTTTGATTAAGACCAAATTACAACCATCACAAGAAGTCGAAGTTTGAAGTCAAGAAGATCAATTTTGCAAGCCAAATTTCTTAGGTGGAAGAAGCAATCCAAGCAAAGGAGAGAGAAGGTAAATTTCACCATCTTTTCCCACATGTGCGAGTTAGGGTTTCTACAGTAGAGGCCAAAAATTGCAGAGCTGAAGCAGTGACTGAAATTCTGAAGAAGAGGCCGAAATCTGAAGTGTTGAAGCAGTTTGACTTGGGTTGACTTTGTGTAGGATAAGCTCATCAAAGGAGAAGTTGACTTCGTCTTGGAGGGGTCTTTGTCTTAGGTCTTAGGTCTTGGAATTCATCATTTGAAGATTCTATAAGAAGAGAAGAATTCTTGTGGGTTTTCCTGTCAAAGGAGAGGTTTGGCCTTGGCGCCTATATCTTGTCTCATCTTGTGTTATCGATCTTCATAAGTTTGGTAGTTGTTTGATGATAAAAACATTATAATAATCAAGAGAAGAAGGGGGGGCCTGTTTCCGGCTGGAAACCGGTACGAAATGCGGAAATGCGTTTGGTACGGCCAGGAAACGCGTTTCCGGCCGTAGAAGCCACGTTTCCGAGTTGTAATGTGTTTTTTTTAAAATTTTTTTTTTTTATCTTATTTAATTTGTTTTTAAATTTTTTTTAGGTTTCCAGTAAATTCCAGAAGCCTATTCTAAACTTATAAAAGAGAAGTTTGTCTCATTCTCTCATCACACTATTCAGCGAGTCGTTTCTCTTGGACACTGGCAGTTGTTTCAGCTAGGGTGTTTTGAGCAGTGAGCAAAGTAGATTTTAGCAGCAGGAGAAAGAGATTTCAGCAGCAAGAGAAAGAGATTTCAGCAGGAGATTTCAGTAGCAGCAGATTTGGCTCAACTACAACCATATTTCTCTTCTCTTTTCTGGCATTTCGTGGTAGTTGTAGCCACAGAAAATTAATTTGGGTAAGCCACATTCATTTTGTTAGTTTTTTCTTACTATTTCTTCAATTTTTCTAGGGTTTATGCAGCCAAAAATATGAAAAACGTTTTTTATTTATAGATTTGTTTTTTAAGTTTATTTTTGCAGTAGATTTGGCTCAGCTACAACCATATTTCTCCTCTTTTCTGGCATTTTAGGGTAGTTTCAGCCACAGAAAATTAATTTGGGTAAGCCACATTCATTTCTTAGTTTTTTTCTTACTATTTCTTCAATTTTTCTAGGGTTTATACCATAGTTTTTAAAACCGGAACCGGTGACCGGACCGGTCCACCTAATGAACTGGTTTACCGACCGGAACCGGTCTAACCGGGACTGGTTTGGTCTAAACGAACCGGTTTTAAAATAAACATTAAATAATTAATTTTTAATGAAACAAAACTATTTTTAAGATGTAAAACCATGATTCCAAGCCAATAGAGACAAAATATGCAAAGTTTGCTCATTTATATACCATGTAAAGGTGAATATATCAAAATGGCACCGAGTGCAATACATATCATCGACAAAATAGCAAAATACATAAGAAATGAGGCTCTAAATGGCCTATAAAGTCCAAAAACAATGGTGCAAGCTATGAGGCCATTGGCCTACAGTCCTTCCAATTTCACAAGTTCCTTTTTCACACCCAAATGTCAAAACCCTAGAGCCTTTGCTCATGTGATGAAGTCCATCACTGCTTCCAAATCACTGTAGCAACATTTTGTGCAAATAATGATCTTCATTATTCAGGCCTTAGCATTAGATTTCAGAACCTAAGTGTTCATAGTAGTAAATGCATATGGCATCAATCTTCAATCCAACATGTCATTTATGTCTTTGGCCTGCTGCAAAAGATTTGACCTTTTCAAGGGAGGACCTTTGATTTCTCAAGTTTCAACTGAAGAAGTAGTTGGTCTCATTTCCACTGTGATAGAACTCCCTTTACCACAATGTGCTTTCTCCGAAGGCATGCTAGTGAAAGTGGTCCATTTTCTATTTCAAGGGTGAGCATCACAGATACAGTTCTTCAAATACCCATCAGTAATCATATGCAATGCAAGATTCACAGTATAATATTTCCACACTTCAGTCTTTCAGTATATGAGTAAAGATCTCACATTTCTTATATGTGGCTATGACTTGCTTTGAGCCACAATCCATATTGTACTTCTTGTCATTTCTTCTTGCTTTAGCACTATTTCATTTGGCATGATTGAAGACTGTTCATCGTTGTCCTTAAGGATTTAAGGATACCTTACAGTCCCTGATTAATCTATAATGAGTCTTCAAGTTCAAACTTCAAGATATACTGAGACCAATAGTTCTGATTTTCTGCAGACCTATACCGGTCCACGGACAGTCTACAAGAATGAAAAATCACTGATAGCAAATTCAGTGATTGCTTCATATGTTTTACTTTGCAGACACATACTGTTGATGTAGATCAGGCCTCATATTCATCATAGAACTGTAGAACTGCATGTACATCTTGTAAACCTTGACAGCCTTCTAACCAGTCACCAGTGGTATTTTATATGATCAGTAAACTGTTTCGTTTGAAGAGCATGCCTAAAACCGGCCGGTTTGATACAAACCGGCCGGTTCCGTCCTAAACCGGCCGGTTTTCCACCGGTTAGGGCAAAAACTGGGCGAAGGGGGCCTTCCAACCGGGTTTTTTGGCCGGTCTAGACCGGCGGCCTTGCTAACCGGCCGGTTAGACTGGTAACCGGTTTTTTAAAATGGTTTTGAAAACTATGGCTTATACATCCAAAAATATGAAAAACGTTTTTATTATTTAACTTTTTTATTTACAGATTTGTTTTTTTAATTTATTTTTGCAGCAATGGCTTCCAGCCAAAGTGCAGCTGCAAGTTCAAGCCCTAGGGCCAACCCAAGGGCTGAATATTATCCTCTTTGCAGGCATGTGACGAAGCTTCAAAGATGTGGAGGTGGTGGCTCATGGGAATGGCGATGCAATCTTTGCAATAATACGTACAAGGGCTCCTACCCAAGAGTGAAGGCACATCTATTGCATGGAGGAGGACAGGGGATTTCAGGTTGCACAAAAACATCAGATCCGTTGGCAAGGAGGGCATATCAAAGAGAGCAAGATGAGGCGGATGGTACTAAGAGAAGGCATGATGACCTTACTCAAGCTCCATCTAACATTGAGCCAAGGATTGTAGCTGAAGCAAGAAAGAGGAGAGCTGGTCACACTCAACAACATGAACAACCAACACCCAAAAATACTAGAGGCCCAGGGGCATCCCCTTCAGTTCAGGATAGCAGAATTGCTAGATTGGTGAATGTGCAAGCAAGAGAAGAAACTGATTCCAGAGTGGCTAGGTGCATTTATGCATGTGGTATCCCATTCAATGTTGTTCGCTCTCCTTACTGGCAAGATATGATAAGGGTAGTTAACAAAGCTCCTCAAGGGTACAAGGGGCCCAACTATGAGAAAGTCAGAACCCAGCTTCTCAAAAATGAGAAGGACCTTGTGGAGGACATTTTAGCTCCAATTCGTTCTTCCTGGAGTAGCTCTGGGGTTACCATAGTCTCAAATGGTTGGACAGATATGAGGCGCAGACCATTGATAAATATCATTGCCACTTCCCCCAAAGGAGCAATGTTTATCAAGGCAGAAGACTGCTCAGGAGAGGTGAAAGATGCACAGTACATCGCTGATGTTATTATAAAAGCTATTGAACAAATAGGGCCTAACAAGGTGGTGCAAGTTATCACGGATAATGCACCGGTTTGCAAAGCTGCAGGTTTAATTATTGAGGGGAGGTATGACCACATCTTTTGGACACCATGCATTGTCCATAATCTGAATCTGATCTTAGAGGAGATCGACAACAAAGTTTCCTGGATAAAGGAACTCACAGGGGAAGCAAGGGAGATTATCAAATTCATCACCAACCACCACCAGTCTCATGCCATATTTCGAGAGTACTCCAAATTGGAGTTGTTAAAAGTTGCTGAGACAAGATATGCCTCAAACTTCGTGATGTTGCGCCGCCTTGTTGAGGTTAAGCATGCATTAGTTTCTATGGTGGTGAGTCAACTTTGGATTGAGTGGAGACAAGCAGATTCAGAGCGGGGATCTATGGTGCGTAGATTGTGCCTTGATGAGGATTGGTGGAGCAAGGTAGATTTCTTGCTAAAGTTCACAACCCCTGCATTTGAGCTTCTCCGGAGTGCTGACACTGACCAACCTTTCTTGGGAGAGGTATATGATGGCATGGATTCCATGGTTGAGAAAACTATGGAAATCATTTCGCAGGAGTCTCCACAACTTTTGTTTGTTGATGATCATTTTGCTAGTTTGATCAAGAAAATCATTGTTGATAGGTGGAACAATTTCAATACTCCATTGCACACTTTAGCACATGCTTTGAACCCCAAATTTTATGATGAGGAGCTTATCGCTAAAAGCAATGGGAAGAGGAAGGCACCCCATAAGGATAGAGAGGTTGCTACTGGGGTGAGAAAAGCCCTTATGAGAATGTTTCCTTCTCATCTACATAGGGAGGTAAAGGAGGAATTTGCCAGTTTTGCTGCAGAATAGATGATTATGCAGATATATCAGCTTTGGAGGAGAGAAGCACCATGAATCTAGTTAGGTGGTGGATTTGTCATGGAGCAAATGGTGTACATTTGCAAAACCTTGCCATTCGTATTCTTTCACAAGTGGCAAGCTCTTCATGAGCAGAAAGGAATTGGAGCACTTATGGTTTTATTCATTCTGTGAAGCGCAATAGGTTGGGCTCACAGAAAGCAGACGATCTTGTTTATGTGCACCCCAACCTTCGTCTTGCATCTCGTAGGGGTCCAGAATACAACAATGGTCCTTCTAAAGAATGGGATGTGGATGCAGAAAATCCTGATTTGGATCTCTCTCTTGCTGCCCTGAATATTGAGGCCGAATCTGGAAGTGGAATTGGTGCATCATCTTCTTCAGCACTACCATCCACAATTGAGCATTGTGCTGCTTCTATTTTTGATGAGGATTGTTATGATGAGGATTAGTCTTTTGTGACTTGTCTCTATAGTTCTTGCAACCTTATAGTCTTTATTGTACTTGTAGCCTCATATACTAATATAAATAAACGCTGATTTTGAGATTTTGCCCTTGGATATATAATAAAGGTTGCTTTTGGATTTTCCTATATTTTTATTTTCATTATGTGATCATTCGTGACTCATGAGTAAATGTGATGTAAATTTAATCTTAATGTTTAAATGTAATAAATTATAATGTATCATTAATGCTTTATGATTGCACATATATATAATAATAATTTTTAAATATTTTTAATATATATATATATATATATATATATATATATATATATATATATTCGCGTTTCCCCTTTTCCAAAATTTGGGGACGTCGCGTTTCGTATCGCTTCCCGTTTCAGAAATTCGTTTCATTTTCCCCGTTTCGTGCAACTTAGGCATCAAGTTTTAGAACATCACAAGTAGTTATCAAAGTAAAGAGAAACCACCCTAATTTGGCTCAAAGTGTTGACTGGATTGGATCGTGATTGTAGCAGCCTGTTGTTGCCATGTGAAGGATCTTCCAAGGAGTTGAATGATTTTCCTAGGAGCAGAACCAATAGTGTAGTTTTTGGGTTGATTGAGCTAGCTATTGGATGCTGAAGTTGACTGGGCTTGACCAAGCCATTGAGAGAAAGATTTTGTCCTGTTTGACCAACATTGACTTCTCTGGTCAATGCTTTATTGTTGCTGTCATAAATTATCAGTTTTGTATATTTGTACTATCTCTCTTTCTGCTGAAATATTGAAGAATATAAGAAGAATTGATCAAGGGTTTCCCCACATTGGGGTTTGTCCTTGGTTGGTGTCGCATTTTGTGTCCTCTTGTCTTGGCTTGTCTTCCACTGTTTATGTTTATGTTCTATCTGCATTTTACTATCATACTGATGTGATTGCTAATCTGGATATTGATATTGGGCTAATAAGAAAATTGAAGTAATTTCTCTTAAGATAAAACATACCAAAAATTAACATGGTATCAGAGCTGAGGTGAAGACAAAGCCCAAACAAGAGTGTAAGAGCAATCACCAAAGACAGTTGGACAAGGACAAAGGCTCAATGGGTTCCTCATCCCACTTCTCGGTTGAAGACAAGCTCCGTGAAAAGTCTGACTATCACGGATGGAAGATGTCCCTTGATCTAACTTTGGAAGAACAAGAAGTGTTGGATTATGTGAAGTGTAAATTCCCTGAGCCTCCATCAAATGCACCGACTGCTACAAAGAGCAAGTACAACAAGGCTGAAGTCAAAGCGAAGAAGATTATCAGAGATTCCATTGACAAGCCTCTGGTGGTCTACATCTCCAATTTGAACACGTCCAAGGATATCTACGATAGATTGGTAAGAATGTTCAAGGTTAGTGATGCAAATCAAATTTTATTTCTCAAAAATAAGCTAAAGGATATTAAGAAGGGCAAAGATGAGGATATTGAATCCTACTTCTTAAGAATCACCAAGATCAAGAATGATCTTCTTGCGATTGGAGAAATTATATCTGACATGGAACTTACTATCACTACTCTTAGAGGGTTTCCACCCGAGTGGTATATATTTAGAAACACTATTCTCAATAATGATCGAAGTTTGGGATTTGAAGAATTGATGTCAAGATGCATTCAAGAAGAAACAAGAATGGTAGAGAAAGAAATGTCTTCTAATAGAGGCAACCCCAGTGCTTTCTCCGCTCATGCCAAAAGGAGAAATAATGCAAGGTTTAAATGTCACTTCAATGGAAAGCCCGGATCTAAGGGTGGAAGGAAGGGCATGTGCTTTGTTTGCAATAAGTTTGGCCACTATAAGAGGCAGTGTCCAAATAGAAGGGACACATCACATGATGATGATCACAATCATTCCAGGGGCAACTTCAACAACAATGATCGAAGGAATGACAGGTACAATGGCAAAGGAAAAAGGAATGCAGGACATCAAGGAAATGGTCAACCCTCCAAGAAAGCAAGGAACTCCAGGTATGAAGAATCAAATGTTGTTAACAATAAGCAAAAGGAGTATTATCTTATATCGACCCTCTCCACTACCTCTCCTCCAGACACTTTGGGAAATTGGCTTATTGATAGTGGTGCTTCAAGGCACTTCATCAGATACAAGGAAGCTCTCTCTAATCTGATAGAGAAGGAAACAAACTTGGAGATTATTCTTGGAGACGATGCCACCTATCCCGTAAAGGGTATAGGGAATGTTACCCTTCAATTGAATCACGATAACATGATTTATTTACAAGAAGTTCTATATGTACCTGATCTCAAGAAGAACCTGGTCCATTTTGGCAATGGAAGACAAAGGTTACAAGGTGGCATTCATCGATGGAAAGGTATATGTTTGGAAAATGAATTTTAAAGATGCTTTTACTCTTGGGTTCAGGGTTGGCACTTTGTATCAAGTTGCAGGAAGTCCATTGGGGGCCATGTCTTGCGACACATCTCTACAATCTGAACTATGGTACTGGAGGTTTGCCCATCTTCATTGTAAGGCCCTACCCAATGTGAGACAGATCATGATAGGGATGTCTGAGTTCAAAGTAGAGAATGAAGGTGTATGTGCAGAAGGAAAACTTACAAGGGGACCATTCCCCTCAAGTAATAGCAAGACCACAAATATATTGCAGTTGGTCTACTCTGACATATTTGGTATGATGCCCATAAGCTCTTGGAAGGATGAAGTATACACCTGGTTTCGTCACTTCAAAGACTATGTGGAACAACGCGAGGGGTTTGAGGTTCATGACCGGGAATCTCATGTATGCAGGTTGAAGAAAGATCTCTATGGTTTGAACATTTACTTTAAGGTTGAAGATGATAGATCACTCATATTGGTACTTTATGTAGATGACCTCTTTCTAACAGATACATACCTCCTCATTTACAAACGCAAGAGGGAGTTGGATTCCGAATTTGAAATGAAGGCTCTGGGACTGATGCACTACTTCCTAGGGTTGGAGGTCTTGCAAAAGCCAGGAGAAATTTTCTTATCTCAAGGAAAATATGTTGTGAAGATATTGAAAAGATTTGGTATGGTGGACTGCAAGCCTGTGACTACCCTGATTGAACTTAACTTCAAGAAGTTATGCGATAGGGCTTCGAGCACTGGTGAGGCCGCTGCTGTTTGTATGGCCTCTAGTGAAGCTATCTCTTTGAGGAAGCTCTTCAATGAGTTGTTTGGACATGTGCTGGAAACCACCATGATCCTTTGCGACAACCAGAGTGGGATCCGATTATCAGAGAATCCCGTATTTCATGATTGCTCCAAGCACATAGACATCAAGTACCACTTTATCCGGGATATGGTACAACGAGGAGCAATAACTCTCCATCACATTGGACTGATGAGCAGGTTGTCGATACTCCGATGAAGCCCTTGGGAAAGGTCAAATTCTTGACTTTCCGAGAACGACTAGGAGTTGTGGAGAGACCCTCTCCTGAGGGTCCTGTATGAGATGGACTTTGAGCTCTGGGAGCTCCAGGGGGCTTGGGCTACTTTTTGGAGTGATGAGCAACCATAGGGTGAGTGGTTCACCCTTGCCCTAGTGGTTTGCTATGTAGGCAGGATGAGTGGTTCATCCTTCTCCTACTGAGACACAATCATAGGGTGAGTGGTCCAACCTTCCCCTAGTGATTTGTTTTGTATAAGGTGAGTGGTTCAGCCTTCCCATGGGATACCCCATGGCGACATGTAGGCAGGATGAGTGGTTCTTCCTTCTCCTGCTGAGACATCCTACCCATGCAGTGTGGGACTCATGGGAAGTACCTCTCATCTGGCCAATGAGTCCCTAAATGAGGATAGGGACTATAGTATTGCCGATGGACGCATTGTGTACTATCGTACTTCCTATGCTAGGATGACCCATATTGATTTGGGATCAATTGGAACTGACTTCGAGTCAGTATGGTATGAGACACTCTCTTTATATGGGACTGACTTCGGGTCAGTAGAGAATGGTATGATACATTCTCGATCACTTCTTCTTCTTCATAGTTCAGCAGAGCAAAGTAGTGCATTGATGGAAGAGATAGTACCAACTGAAAGATGGATTAGCAGATGGAGTTCTCCCTAGTTTTGAAGGAGTGTTAAAATTGGCAACTAGGGCCAAACTCCATATGGGTCACCCTATTTATGGCAGTTGATATTTTTCTTGGATTCTGTCTGAGAGGTGTAGGATTGATCTAAAGATCATTCGATTCCGACATGTATTTATGGAGATATGAATTTATTTATATTATTGATAATTTGTCAAGGTCGGTCAGCAAGCAAATTAGCCTCAACTCAACCTCAACGTTGCATTTAAATAGAGGAGACCTCAAGTCATTTGAGGAGCACATCACTGATGATCTCTCTCTCTCTACTCGTTTGGGTTTGTACTCTCACAAGGAGGACGTGGTGGAGAGAAAGGACACAAAGGTGCCCTCGCTGTAGTCAAAGGGAGAGCCCTAGCCGCAGTTAAAGAAGAGATCTCGCCATAGATTGAAGGGAGACCCAGCCGTAGTCAAAGGAGCCCTAATCCACAACAAGGAGGAGGCCTAATCCGCAACAAAGAGAGGCTTGATCCGCAGCAAAAAGCAAGCCCTAGCTGCAACAAGGAGAGGTCAAGGGACAACGTGGAAGAATGTCTGCTTCAGGAAAGCGTGGACAGGTCTATTTGGAGGCCGAGTGCTGGACAAGAGTCAAGATTGGGTTGATGGACTATTTTGTGGTCAAAACAGGTCCAATGTTAGTTATTTCTAGGGCTGAGTTTGCTGGGCAGTACGATGAGTTTAGGAGAAGGCAAGATATTGCTGTTTGGGGTGACTGTTTGGACTTGTTGGAGGATACCGCAATTACAGCGAGCTGCTTTGCTAGGCTGCAAGCCATAGCAAGCAGCTAGGGTTGTTCCAAGGCAGCGTTGAGGTCAATAATGCTTGCAAGAGGCAGAGTGGCATAAGGGGAGACTCTCCTAGGTGGACCACAACTCTAGAAGGGCTTAGTTTGTTGACAACGTGGAGGGTTAAGGGTTGCATATTGTGCCCTAACCAGAATTGCAGGAGCAAGCAAACAGTGGAGGACAATAGCATTTTGTGGAGGAGAGTTGGGTCAAAGTGTTGACCGGATTGGATCGTGATTGTAGCAGCCTTTTGTTGCCATGTGAAGGATCTTCCGAGGAGTTGAAGGATTTTCCTAGGAGCAGAACCAACAGTGTAGTTTTTGGGTTGATTGAGCTAGTTGTTGGAGGCTGAAGTTGACTGGGCTTGACCAAGCCATTTAGAGAAAGATTCTGTCCTGTTTGACTAACATTGACTTCTCTAGTCAATGCTTTACTGCTGCTGTCATAAAATATCAGTTTTGTATATTTGTACTATCTCTCTCTCTACTGAACTATTGAAGAATATAAGAAGAATTGATCAAGGGTTTCTCCACATGGGGGTTTGTCCCTGGTTGGTGCCACATCTTGTGTCCTTTTGTCTTGGCTTGTCTTCTACTGTTTATGTTTATTTTCTATCTGCATTTTACTATCATGTTGATGTGATTGATAATCTGGAGATTGATATTGGGCTAATAAGAAAATTGAAGTAAATTGCTCTTAAGCAAAGAACATAACAAAAATTAACATATCGGAGCTAAGGTGACAAGAAGAGGCAACTTGAAGATCACTCAATTAAGGAAGGATACATAAGGACCGAGCACAAAAAGAGCATCAAGGAAATCAAACCATCAAGAAGAACTAAGAGCATCAAGGAGAACATGTCATCACATCACAAAGACTCTATCATCTTGAAGGAAGAACTCTTGGAAAAAGAAGAAGACCTCAAGGCCCCTTCCTCCAGTCAAAGAAAGAAGGACTCTACACACACTTCAAGTATTCTTGGAAGCCTCCACATTCTACATTATCAACCAAAGGAAGCAAGAATAACTCTTCATCATCATCAAAATCAAAGTGATCTCCCTCACATTAAAGTAAGGATCACATCTCAAACATCTTTGAAGAAGAACATCTCCCGACGAAGAAAGCATTGTCATTCTTGAAGAAGGAAGATCATCATCAAGAAAGACATCTAGTGGAAGACACAATCAAGGAGGTATCTTCATTTAGTAAGTACTTGTATTTTTGTCTCAATCTACAAACCAAATGCCTTCTTTTTGCAAGGAGAACAATAAACTTGTTGGGACATCTAACTACCTTGCATGGAAGAAGAGAATAGATTTAATTTCCATGGAAAATGAAGTTATTGAATATGTCAAGGGTTCAATTTCCAAATGACCACAAGAGCAATCTCAATCACTATCAAAGTATATGGAAGGAGAAATAAGGGCTCAAAAAATCCTCATTGAATTGATCAAAGATTCTCTCATCCCCTATGCAGCGAATTTGAAGACATCAAAAGAAATCAATGACAAGTTGGTGGAATTGTTCTTTGTAGTTACTGCATGAGAAATAACGTCATTAAGAACCAAATTATACAAGATGAAAGTGTCAAAGGAAGAAGGGGTGGCCTCATATCGCATGAAGGTATCTCAAATAAAAGATCAATTACAAGAGCTAGGAGAAACAATGTCAGATCCAAAGATGACCACTGTTGTACTCAATGCATTACCAGATGAATGGGGCAACTTTGTATCAAGCACCTATGGAAAGAAGGAAGCCACTCCATTCAATGATCTATGGTCATTATGTAAGATTGAAGAATCTAGATTGAAGGCAAAGAATGATGTTAGATTAAATGAGCAAACACAAGATTATCCAGCTATGACAAGGAGGAAAGGGAAGTTTGGAAAGTTTGAACCTCGAAAGAAATTTCAAAAGAAAGTTGACATGTCTAAGATTCAGTGCTATGAATGTAATGAATATGGGCACTTCAAAAGGAATTGCCCTAAACTCAAGAAGGGAAAGAAGAAAAGAAAGGACAAAAGTGAAGCCCATGTGACTGAAGAAGTAGAATAATCGGAAGAGAAGAAGTCAAAGAAGGAATAAGTAAAAGAACTCTACTATTAAAAGGTCCTTCACATACATTTAGTTTATTTTCAGTGTATAGAAGTTAGCAAGTCATGGTAGGAAGCATTACAGTCATGCTAAGATGTAGTATAGAAGTATTGAGATGACATCATAGAAGCATGAAAGGATAGCCGAAGTAGCAATTTGTATGGTTGAAGCAAGTCATCTAGCAAGATGGAAAGATAGATCACCATACATCATCATCACTAGAAAGAAGCATTTGTAGAACAAGGATCATCAAGATCCTACATTGGAATCTTTGTTAGAAGGTTCACCTCTACTTAGAAGAAGCAAATGTCACACTGATAGTCTACATTCCACCTAGTGTGGAATCAACAATTTAGAAAGGATGAAGGTATGATGATAGAGAAGTGCAGCACGACAAGTTAGTTGAAGTATTTTCATCATCTAGCAAGGAAAGGAAGTTGCTGCAGAAAGCCTAGATAATCACATGAAGGAAGAGGTATGTATATATTTGTTAACTTTGATAGATGGATAAAGTCACGACATCACTTAATTACAAATAGAATGGTTAGAATACTCTATCTCATGAGCATGATTGAAGAAGAAGGAACTCTTCCTAGTGAATGACACTTGAAGGAATAAATACAATATCCCTTGAACTCTTCTGCATGATGACAAGATAGAATCAACACTATATGACGTCATGAAGAATATGAGGTGGTTGGCAATCATTGTTCCTATGATGAAGGAACTATGTATTTACATCCCGAGGAGCTAGAAGAAGAATTCATGAAAATGTACCTACAGTCAATTGAGATAAGATGGGTAATGAACATCTGATAACAAGAAGGATTAGCTATGACATCTCCATGAAGAAGTTATGAAGACCCTGATAAATATGATGAAGAAAGAAAACCTTGATGGTAAATATCTTAGAGATGGGTTCAAACAATATGCATGATGTTGATGTTACAAAAGTTGATATGACGAAGGGCCATCATAAAGAGGTAACTTTTATTTGATGCTTCACTTTTGATTTTTGAAAGCAACATCTAGTTGGGTTGAAACAAGGCTACCGAAAGAGTGTTGTAGAAATTCACATACAACTAGTACACATAGACTTGGATGGAAAATCTTGGAAGGAACATGACTTGGAAGACATAGAAGTATAATGGATAGCTTGATAATGACGAAGAAGGTCACTTTCCTACCAAGAGAAGGATTACATTACTATTGGTTCAACACTATGTTTCGTTGAAGGGAAGTGATGTAGAAGATGGCCGATGTCCTACAAAGAAGTTTTGGAAGACTATGGCTCCATGATGAAGAAGTTGAAGTTCATCCATGACATGATGATGCAAAAAAGAGGAGCCCTACAAGAAGTTGATAGTACCATGGTCTCCACCAAAGAGTAGATAATTGTTGTTGGAAACAAGTCGCTAGTTAAGAGGGAACTTGGGTATATTCCTTTTATAGGAATGAGTAAAACCTCCCTAGTTGAGAGGGAGAGATAGACACATCATCCTTGTCTTCATGTCATGAAGAAAGAATGGAGGATTGGGTAAGCATCTGAGACTAATACCGATACTCTTTGAGGTTGAGGTAGGGCATCCAATAGGTAAGAGTAGTCGAAGAGGAAATTCCTTGAGGATGTGGAAATCCAAGATAGGAATGGTCCTAAAAGGACATACCTTGTGAACTTCTGGATGGGTTATGTGCCTTGTGAGACAATGATGAGGGTGTCTATAAATCATTGTCTCCCCAACATTGTGCTATAATCTAGTGGAGAGATAGAGCTATTAGTCAAGGCCTTGCTATATGACAATGTTGGTTGATACAATGAGATGCACTAAGATAAGCTGAATATATAGCTTATGAGATGGCTTACCAATCCGATTCTTCTTATGAAAAATTTTCAGTATGAGAATGTCCATCTACCTTGTATGTATTATGAATACCTCCCTAGTTAAGAGCGAGTGTTGAAATATGTAACTAGGCTCGGTCTTTATAATGTCTTATATAATCTTGATTTTATGTATTTGATGCTAAGTTGCTTGAAACGGGGAAACAGGTACAAGTTTCCGAAACGGGCACAAGTACGAAATGTGACCCCCCCAAATTTTGGAAATGGGAAAATGCGATCTATATATATATATATATATATATATGGGGACATTTAAGAAATTTTATGCGCAATCATAAAGCATACATGATACATTATAATTTATTACATTTAAAGTTTAAACATTATGATTAAATTTACATCACATTTACTTATGAATGATCACATAATGAAAATAACAATATTGGAATATCCAAAATCAACCTTTATTATATATCCAAATCTCAAAATCAACATTTATTATATATATGAGGCTATAAGTACTATAAAGACAAAAGATTAATCCTCATAAAAAATAGAAGTAGACGCATGCTCAATAGTGGATTTTGGTGCTGAAGAAGATGATGGGCCAATTCCACTTCCAGGATGGACCTTAATATTCAGGGCAACAAGTGAGAGATCCAAATCAAGACTTTCTGGATCCGCATCCCATTCTTTAGAAGGACCACTGCTATATTCTAGACCCCTACGAGATGCAAGGAGAAGGTTGAAGGGGACATAAACAAGATCCTTTGCCTTCTATGAGCCCAACCTATTGTGCTTCACAAAATGAATAAAACCATTGGTGCTCCAATTCCTTTCTGTTGATGAAGAGATTTCCACTTGTGAAAGAACATGAATGGAAAGGTTTTGCAAATGTACACCATTTGCTCCATGAAAAACCCACCACCTAATTGGATTCATGGTGCTTCTCTCCTCCAATGATGATATATCTGAATAATCATCTAATCCTGCAGCAAAACTGACAAATTCTTCCTTTACCTCCCTGTGTAGACGAGA
Source organism: Pinus tabuliformis (assembly GCA_031772625.1). Classification (NCBI taxonomy): domain Eukaryota; kingdom Viridiplantae; phylum Streptophyta; class Pinopsida; order Pinales; family Pinaceae; genus Pinus; species Pinus tabuliformis. Next base: position 609,823,110 of record CM062806.1, on the reverse strand, counting down.
TTGAAATATTCTCATAAGGCTTTTTTTCACCCCATTAGCCACCTCTCTATCCTTATGGGGTGCCTTCCTCTTCTAATTGCTTTGAGTAATAAGCTCCTCATCATAAAATTTGGGGTTCAAGGCATGTGCTAAAGTGTGCAATGGAGTGTTGAAATTGGTCCACCTATCAACAATAATTTTCTTGACTAAATCAACAAAATGATCATCAACAAACAAAAGCTATGGAGACTCTTGTGAAATGATTTCCATAGTTTTCTCAACCATGGAATCCAAGCCATCATATACCTCTCCTATGAAAGGTTGGTTAGTGTCAGCGCTCCGAAGAAGCTCAAATGCAGGGGTTGTGAAGTTTAGCAAGAAATCTATCTTTCTCCACCAGTCCTCATCAAGACACAATCTACACACCATATATCCCTGCTTTGAATCTGCTTGTCTCCACTCAGCCCAAAGTTGACTCACCACCATAGAAACTAATGCTTTCTTAACCTTAACAAGGTGGTGCAACATCAGGAAGTTTGAGGTATATCTTGTCTCAACAAATTTTAACAACTCCAATTTGGAGTACTCTCAAAATATTTCTTGAGATTGGTGGTGGTTGGTGATGAATTTAACAATCTCCCTTGCTTCCCCTGTGATTTCCTTTATCCATTGAACTTTGTTGTCGATCTCCTCTAAGATTAGATTCAGAGTATGGACAATGCAGGGTGTCCAAAAGATGTGGTCATACCTCCCCTCAATAATTAAACCCACAACTTTGCAAACTGGTGCATTATCCGGGATAGCTTGCACCACCCTGTTAGGCCCTATTTGTTCAATATATTTTATAATAACATCAACAATGAACTGTGCATCTTTTACCTCTCCTGAGTAGTCTTCCGCCTTTAAAACATTGCTCCTTTGGGGGAAGTGGCAATGATATTTATTAATGGTCTGCGCCTTATATCAACCCATCCATCTGAGACCATGGTAATCCTAGAGCTACTCCAGGAAGAATGAATTGGTGATTAGATATCCTCCACAAGCTCCTTCCCATTTTGAGAAGCTGAGTTCTGACTTTTTCATAGTTGGGCCCCTTGTACCCTTGAGGAGCTTTGTTAATTTCCCTTATCATATCTTTCTAGTAAGGAGAGCAAAGACCATTGAATGGGATACCACATGCATAGATGCACCTAGCCACTCTGGAATCAGTGTCTTCTAGCTCTTGCACATTCACCAATTTAGTAGTTCTGCTATCCTGAACTGAAGCGGATGCCCCTCTGGTATTTTCGAATGATGGTTGTTCATGTTGTTGAGTGGCACTGGCTCTCGTCTTCCTTGCTTCAACTACAATCCTTGGCTCAATGTTAGGTGGAGCTTGAGGAGTAGCTTGACTAAGCTCATCATGCCTTCTTTTAATTCCATCCGCCTCATCTTGCTCGCTGCCAATGGGTCTGTTGCTTTTGTGCAACCTGCAATCTCCTGTCCCCCTCCATGCAAAAGATGTGCCTTCACTCTTGGGTAGGAGCCCTTGTATGAATTACTGCAAAGATTACATCGCCATTCCCATGAGCCACCACCTCCACATTTTTGAAGCTTCTGAACATGTCTCCAAAGAGGATAATATTCAGCCCTTGGGTTGGACTCGGGGCTTGAACTTGCACCTTGGTTGGAAGCCATTGCTGCAAAAAACAATTAAAAAAACAAATCTGTAAAGAAAAACGTTTTTCATGTATTTGGAAGCATAAACCTTGGAAAAATAGAAGAAATAGTAGGAAAAAACTAAGAAAATGAATGCTTCTTACCCAAATTAATTTTTTGTCCCTGAAGCTACCCCAAAATGCTAGAAAAGATGAGAAATATGGTTGTAGCTGAGCCAAAAACCAAGAATGTCATAGCCGAAAGCTCTGCACTCCAAATTTGCTGCTGAAATCTCTTTCTCTTGGTTCTGAAATCTTCTTTGCTCACTGTTGAAAACCCCCTGGCTGAAACCACTGCTCTCTTCCTCTTTACTCCTTGCTAAAATCGTTCGTCTCCAAGTGAAGTGAATTGCTCAATTCGTGTGATGAGGGAATGAGGCGAGAGTCTTTTTATAACTTGAGAGAGGCATCTAGAAGCATCCACAAGATATTTTATTCACCCAATCAAATATCCAAGGCAACAAAAAAATCGGAAAAAGCGTTACTTTAAGTGGAAATGCCATCGTACGGCTTGGAAACTCGTTTCTCATTGTACTGGCCACGTTTCCCCAATGTGAAATGTGCCAGTACGGCCAGAATCTTGTTTCCAGGTCGTACTGTATGAGTTTCTGGGTTTCTGTTTCTGTTCTGGCCTGAAACACCCTTGGGGCCACCGTTTCCTGCAACATAGGTTTGATGTAAATAGAACAAAATTTATTATTATTATTTTTATAGCATAGGTTTCATGCTCTAGGTTAGTTTGTTTTAGGTCAAGCACCCATTGTGTGCTTCTAGGGCTTTGTCACAGAGTCAATTAAGTGAAAGAGTCATCGTAATATGTAAAAGACCCTATTGGACATCATGTGTCAAATCAAAGGAATTTATTATGAGTCAAAAGAGTCAAAAGTCTCCCTCCAAGACCAAGTCGGCCAGTCAAAAGAGTTAAAAGTCTCCCTCCAAGACCAAGTCGGCCTACAAGAATACAAGTCAGCCTACTATGATGAAGTCAGCCTAATTAGGGCTCCCTAGAAGGCTATATATAAGATGAAACTCGACCTCATTTGAAGACATCCAAGAAGTTTGATCAAGGACAAGGAGACCAAAAATGTGAATGAAGAAGAGGAGAGGTAAAGGACAAGAAAGCGAAGTGTTTTTTAAAACTGTTTTGGGCTACTTCCTCCCACACGTGCGAAAAGAATTAGGGCATTTTCTATTGCAACAAAGACCAAATTACTGCCATCACAAGAAGCTGAAATTTGAAGTCAAGAAGATCAATTTTGCAAGCCGAATTTCTCAGGAGGAAGAAGCAATCCAAGCGAAGGAGAGAGAAGGTAAATTTCACCATCTTTTCCCACACATGCGAGTTAGGCTTTTTGCAGTAGAGGCAGAAAATGGCAAACATGAAGTAGTGACTGAAATTTTGAAGAAGAGGTTGAAATCTGAAGTGTTGAATTAGTTTGACTTGGGTTGACTTTGTGAAGGATATGCTCATCAAAGGAGAACTTGACTTGATATTGGAGGGGTCTTAGGTCTTGGAATTCATCATTTGAAGATTCTATAAGAAGAGAAGAATTCTTGTGGGGTTTCCTCTCAAAGGAGAGGTTTTGGCCTTGGCTAGCAGCGCATATCTCGTGTCCTCTTGTTCTATTGATCTTCATAAGTTTGGTAGTTGTTTGATGATAAGAACATTATAATAATCAAGAGAAGGAGGAGCTAATTTCAAGTACATCAAGTTTAAGAACATCACAAGCAGTTATCAAAGTAAAAATAAATCACCCTAATTTGGCCGTCCTTGATTTCTCAACATTTGTGAAGTAGGGTTTCTATTGTGCCATGAATAAATTCTTTATTTATGTTGAAATCTTCTTACATTATTGGATGCAAAATTGTTCTCCTTAACGCTTATAGGGAAACTCTAAATGTGCATTCCCTTTATTTAATTTCTCCCCTCACAAGAATAATAGTTAGGGTTATAAAAGTGGATGCTCTAGTTATCCCCCCTTACTCCATCAAAGTCCTTCCCTTGAAATTTAGCCCTAGAAGACTCCATCAAACCCTAGTAGGATAAGGCACTTATCCTTGGTGTGTTGATCATCCATCTCTTCTATTAAATTTTCCTTTCTTTCTCCCATTCCTAGATGTCTAGGGTTAGTTGCCATGTGGCTTTTGGGGCAGATTTATGCATAAAAATAAATTTTGGTTGGATGTTTATGCTTTATAACTTAGGAATTGAATTTGTTGATACCTCCTATTTAAGGCTGATGTTACTTTATTTTTGATATTTTTGCATATCTAACAACCATCAAAATAAATTTCATACCCTAACCCTAGTCTCTATTGGAAGGCCTTTGTTCCCTTGTTGATGATTATCATTTAAATGACTTTTCCTTGGCTGCTATATGACATTGTGCACCTCATTATTGCATATCAATTAAACTCTAACTTATAGTAGCCTTATCTTTGGTTTAGGCATATAGTATTTGAACCCTAGTATAGAACACCTAGGCCATGTCAGTACTCTATCCAATTTTATAGACCTCTTATTCTTCACCTTGAACCATTCCATTAGAATTAGTGTTGCGAACATCTCGATAACATCCTGATTTTAATTTTGAAATCAAGATTTTTTGGCCTAGTCGATGTTTGTCGTTTTTTAAAGATATTTTATGGTATCTTAATTTTGCTGATGTTTGCCATTTTTTACCGATATTTTCCTGATTTCTACTATGTTTTGTTTTTTCGGACCCTTGCCGATTTGATCCTCGATGCTGATGTTCGCAACATTGATTAGAATATCCTTTGCGTGATCTAGGGAGGCCTCCCTTGTGGTTAATTATGACTAAAGAGAAGGAGACAGGTCGTTGAGGTGACAATGGTAGCCCTTTCTCTTGTTGCCATAAGGTCTAGACCTGTCTAGTGAGGTGTTGCACTAGGCCTACTATATTTTACAATGACATCTTTGGCGCCATTGCCGAGGGAGGGGTTGATTCCACCTCCTTGTGATTCGAGGTTTATGCTTGAATAATTTTGATGAGAGTATCCCAAAGTCTAGGTTAGACCCTCTCATCTAGCGATTCTTGTAGCTAAATCCCCTTCCTTACCCCCTGGTAGTAGGCTAAAAGGATCCATTTCTCCTTGAAAGACAAGAACTAATCATAAGACTGTCGTCTCTTCATCTTCCCCCATAATTTCCCCTTCCCCTATAGTGAAGAACCTCTTGAGTAGGTATTCCACCTCAAACAAATTGGCCAGGTCGTGGCTTAATGTTGCACTCAAACCCTTGGATTTGAGTTGCTTCCTAATGCTCCTCATAAGTTGCCTAAAAAGTATGAAGAGTGGATGCCTAAGTTCAATGGGACTGATGCAATCACAATTGAGAAACACATACTTGAATTTTAACTGGGCTGTTGGTGGAAGATTAATAGAAGAAGGAAGTGCTAGGGATTGGTACTGAGATTGTGTAGGAAGCCTCAAGAACTAGGACCAACTCCATGAAGCATTTAACAAGAGATGGGGCATCATAAAGGCATGTAACTCTTAGCTAAGTTTTAGGGAGCTAGGAAAACTGACAATAAAAGTGTTAAGGATTTCACCCAGACATTTGATAAATTGCGCAAAGAAGTGCCTAATCTATATAAATCTACTGAGCAGACTATCCTTGACTTGTATGTTGAGTGTTGGATGGTGTTGTCATTGATGTCAACCCTGGGGTTTGATTGGGTTTGACTTTGACTTTAACACCAACCATTGATGTCAAATGAATGATGATCACTTCTTAGAATTGTCCTGATTACATCAAGTTGAGGGCTACAGTGTTGGATGGTTGAAAACTCAAGTTCTAGGGTTTGGGTTTGCTGGACTAAGGACATACCCTAACTTTTTCCAGGGTTTTTGAAGTAGCTAATCATTGAATTTGTCTTGGAGATCCATGTCATTGGATTCTCCTCGTCGAGATCTTTCCAATGGTATGCAGGACGCCCTAAGAAGCCTTATGGTTTGAGAGAGATAATTGCATTTGAAGTTGATTATCCCATTTTCTGGGCGAAAACCCCAAGTGGTTTGTGATATGATATCCATTCATTGGTTAATGGATTTCAAACATCTAATATAAGGAATATTTATTCTATTTAGTGGAAAAGTCCTAAGTCTTTAAAGTCCTAAGTCCTTATTCTACTTAGTGGACAAGTGCTAAGTATCTATTCTAGTGACACTCCTTTCTTGGACTACAAGGCATACATTATGTTGAATTTTAAACCCCTAAACCTCCAACTTCTAAACCTTAGAGCCCCTCATAATCTCTAACGATCACCATTATGAAAGCCCTCTTATAGTCTATAAAAAGGAGTATTTATCTCCTTCCAATGGTAAGAACTATAACGAATCATCTTGTGATCTCTCACGCTGAATTTTTTTGTCCACCTTGAGGCAGATAACGAAGATCTCTGGGAGGGTAGGCTTAGGTTTCTTTTTTTGTCTTGTGGTTTGTGTGTGTTGCAGGACAGCGAGGCTATATTAGAAGCTCCTATATTGCCACAAACCACACCTTTGCAAATCTGTTTTGGAACTCTTTCTTTTGCAAACCTATTATTAAATATTCGTTTGAAGTTTCGACATTCAATTATGGCTACAATAGAATCTGTGATGCATGCAATGAAGACTACCTCTTGAGCAGAAAACAAAATTCGGTCCAAGGTTTTTTGTTTAAATTTTTCTTTGGGTATTAAGGGATTTGTTTGGGCAATTAATGGAGTACAGGACTAATCCTTGTTGAAGTCTCTCTGTGGCCCAAAATAAGATTGGAGGCTTGAATCAAGGACAAACCTTACACAATTACTCAGTTCAACGGATTTGTCACAAGTTAATTAACATCTGTTGCATATGGTTGTCTCCCAAACTACACAGACTTGTGGCCTCTCTCGGCCTAGCATTTCCTCAAGAAAAATTCACTGAAATTTCAGTGAGTGCGGACTAAGGTCTGCAAATTGGAATAGACATATATATCTGTCCAGACCTAAGTCATCTGACATGGGGATTCGGGATTCGTAGGATACGGGGATTCGAGTGGCGTATTTGGACACGTTGACCCCCCAGAACAGGACACGTAACCCCAGAACAGGACACGTAGGATTCATTATATATTATTTTATTAAATATATATATAGATATATTAAAAATTAGATATTTCTTACACAAATGGCCTTTCACACGGTAATATGTGCTTTTGAAAGAAATGTGGCAAAAGTTGCATCTCCATTGCACATTGCCTCCTCCCTTCCCCTTGGTGCTTGTCCCATCCTCTCTTGTGACATATTTCCACAAGGGATGTTTCTCATTGTTGTCTTTAGGTCCTCCTCTTCCCTCAACATTACTTGCAGCAGACTCTGATGATATTGGGGGAGGAGGGGCATCTCCAATGGAGACATTCTTCCCTTTCCTTTGCCCCCTAACTGCTGCCCTTGATTGAGCCACGAATACTGTAAAAAAAATAAACAAAACATGCACAAATTTGTAAAAAAGGATCGTATACAGACTGCTGTAATAGAAATGCAAAAAAATAGAGATGAAATGCACTTACCTGGTGCTTGAATCTCCTTGCCGAACACTCCACACCCTTAGCTCCTTGCTCCAAACCCTTAGCTCCTTTCCCACAGCTCAAAGTATGCAAAATTGAAAGAGAGAAATGGTAAAAAACATAAAGAACAACATCTTTTTTATGCCTGCGGGTTTCATTTTTGGGGATTCGAATCCCAGAATCGGGACACATTGTGTCCTAATGGGACACGTATGGGATTCGTACGTGTCCCGTTCGGACACGCCGTGTCCCCTTCTGGGATTCGAATCCCCAGCAAATCGTGTCTGATTTGCAGGATTTAGACACGTGGCCCCTTTTTAACAAATCCAGCTACTTAGGTCCAGACAGTGAAGACTAAAGACTATTGAGCCGACCTTGCAAGCAACTATCTCTAAGAATTGTGACTATGTCCTGTAGCATCATTACAATGATAGCAATGATTTTAAGGGTCATATGTTGAAAGAAACAAGTTACAAGTCTCATCATAAGTACAGTTGCACTCCATCAACAAGAAGGGTTCAAGGATCGTATTTGAGGTATGTGACCTAAGGTAATCCCTAAATTATAACAAGGAATCATGAGTTCAGTTCATGCCTAAAGCAATTGGCAGCGTTACAGTCATCTTGTCTTCATGAGAAGATTTGAGCCTTGACCTAACACTAAGAGATTTGGCATATCTCCTACAGTTGTCAATATATGACAATAATCCTCACTGTAATCTCATTGTGTATCTCTGAGTATCTTGGTAGGATCAAATGCACTCCAATCATTGACTTCACAACCTTGGTAGGATCAAATGCACTAAGTTAATCATTGACTTCAAATTATGTTGTGATTGCAAACATCATTGATTACACATTTGAGTATTCATGTTCAATTGTTGAAGCCTCAATTTACCTACAATATTTGAAATAATAGTGGGTTTTGAAAATACAGTGTATAAAGTTCTTGATATAAGTAAGCATTCATAACCATTCAACAATATATCATTTTGCAAGCAGAGTCTCATCATAGTTTTGCAAATAAAAGAACAAGAGGATTGTTGTTAATGTTTTGTGTTTAGGGTTTGTATTTTGGTCTGCTTACAAATCTGTAGCTCTAGGGTTTGTCAATTAGGTCCATTAGGTCTAATGTCTTGTAGCTTTGTAGCTTTTGAGTAAGGACTTGTTTGTTCTTGTACTATTCCACAAACCCTTTTGGATTTGTGGTTTTGCGCTAAGTGTTTGTTTCTTGTCAGCATCTTTTGTCCTTAAGTCTATTGTATGGGCTTCTTGGCTAGGTTTGTTGGCGTTGACCTTTATCCATCATTCTGGTTAGGGCTTCTATCTTTTATTATTGGGATATGGGCTTTGGTCTAAAACACATTGTAGGAACCTCATACCATTATCTGAGCAGCCATATGACATGTGATTGTAGCCCTCCTTGTGCAGAGTTTGAGAACATTGCAAGCATGTCATAGGGATGATTTGAGGCATCTTGGTTTATCGTTTGAGCCATCATCAAACACTTGTGCCCAACACTTGCAACAGTACAAGCAATTTGGTATAGTGATGCTTGGTAGCCAGCGTTATGAGCTCATGAACACTCATCTATTCATGTGTAGTGCAATGGTTTAGCTTGACATTGTGTTTGAGCAATGATGCGTAGTTTGCAATAGTGGCTTGGTTGAGCTGTGATATGCAGTGGTTAGTTGTCAGTTTGAGTACTGATGTGCAGTCGACAATAGTGGCCTAATTGAGCTTTGCTGTGCAGTTGGCAATAATGGCCTGGTTGAGCACTGTGATATGCAGTAGTGATGTGTAGTGGTTAGTGGTTAGTTTGAGCAGTGATTTGTGGTGGTAAGTTGATAGTTGATGTGACAACATTGATAAACATAATTTGATAGGCAGTTTGATTAGTGGCTTGATTTGGTAGTTTTCAGTGGCTATCGGGATTTGACAAAGTATACAGAGCAGCATTATCTTCATTACAGTATTCTTATATTGATTCAGAGCACAGGGTGATCTAGCCTGGAAATTGTGAAATGTGGTTTGCTTGTTGATTAGGGTGGCAGAGTGGTGCAAGGCAGGTGATTGGAGTCACCTTCAGGTTGTTGCCTTGAGAATACTTTAGGGTGGTGCTGGGGCAGGTCGTAGCTTGCACAAGGTGCTTGTGGCATCCTTTCAGCTGGGGCTGATAAATTATAGGGCGACAAAGCATCCTTCCGACAACAACTGGTAAACAAAGTGTTGGGGCACTTGTCAGGTTATGGCCTAACTCACAAGGCATAGGGGTGTCCTTTCGGTTGCAACGGGATATTAGGGTGTAGTAGCCTCCTACAAGTTGTAGCCTGTAAATCAGGGGGTTGTGGTCTCCTTTAGTTATGGTTGAGAACTTGATGTAATTAAATCTTTTAAAGAGAAGAAGAAGACAATTACTAAGAAGTGTTCGGTGGTTTTTGACCCGGAGGGGGTTTTCCACCGAAAATATTGTGTCTACTATTTTATCTTTCTGCATTGTTGTATGGTGTTGTCTACTACATTTTATATCTGGTAAATAATAATAATAATAATAATAATAATAATAATAATAATGCTGAAGAATAACTAATGCTCTGAAAAAGATTAATAAAGTGTTAATTGCTAATAAATAGTAATTCACCCCCCTCAGTATTTCCAACATTGAGGCCTAACCTAGACATATGTCTTATGCATTAAAGGATAAGGACCCTCACACCCTTAACCAAGCCAAAGCTTTTGCTGCTACCATTGAACACAACTTAACCATATGTAAGATTGATATGCCTACATATCACAGTGCCAAAGTGGAGGAGAAGTCTAAGCCAAGTGCCTAGATTGAGTCTACCTTACAAAACTTTGCCCAAAAGTTGGATAATATTACTAATGAATTGATGCAAGGGCAAATGGTGATGATGAACAAATAGACAATCTTAGAGAGGCGAAGAGGGCCCTGCCAAAATTATCCTCCCAAGCCCCAATTCAACAATGACAGAGCTCCTAAGAGAAATTCCAATAGTGGCAAGAATCCTTCTCAATAGAATGTTCTTAACACCCTTGCTCCTACTAATATGGTAAATCAAGAGGGATTTCTATGGTGTCAAACCTAATGAGTCACATAGTGAAGAGGAATGCCCTTGTAATCAGGTCAGTGAGCAGGTTAGTCTAGAGCACTTGAATATGATAAATGCTATGTTACCAAGATACAGTTGTAGATTAAGATCCATTTGCTTTTTGAAAAGCCAAGATCCAGATGCGACAAGTACAAAAATATATAATAAGATATATATATATATTATTTTATTTTAAAAAACATATTCAAAGTTCAAAATTAAGACCATTCATGAGTCACAACATTAGAACTAAAATCATTAGATAATTTATGAATCTAAACACTGAAATGATGCATCTTGCCTCATACAAAAATGATAGTAGTAAATACAAAAATGAGTGCCTCATCAATGGTCACTCTACTAATATGAAAATATAAAGTAGGTTTGACTATAAATCCTCAAATGGGTCTACATCCTCATCATCTACATATTGCAACTCTACATCATGAATAGATGATGGTTTACCAGGAATGTCAAAATTGCAGTAGAAGTAAGAATTGGTTGTGTAGCAATCTCAAGTAGATTGAGGTGAGTCATGGCATTCAGTATCATGTTTAAGTCAAATATCTAAGTTCCACATCCCACATCCTACTTGGATGTTTCTAACCCATAAATATATGAGAATAGAAATAAACCTAAGAAATAACAAGATCTGAATATAGATAGAATGCTTCTTTTTATTAATATCAAACCCTTAAGGTAGGGCAACACCATACATTCACTCCTTAAGAAAGGAGAACACTCCACAAGCCATATGCTTGTTCATACAATAATCTTTGACATCTCTCAATGGGGAGTCTTCAGCCTCTATATAGGCCTCATACATACAATACCATGGGTCATTATCATGGTTCCCTCAATACCATCTATCTAATACCATGGACTCATTATATTATTACTAACTACTTGTGGTCTCTTACATGATACAGGTTAACCACCTTATTTATTACTATGGCCCATCTTATTATTACATTATTCCCTTGGGTACCTCCCTTTGTACCCCATATTATCTCGCCTAGGTATATTACATTCCACCTCTCTTAACATGTTTCGTCCCCGAAACATGGGAAGAACACAAATAATAAGATTTACTCAAAAGAGTAGTCCATTGGTACCATGCACGTGCATCTAGCCATCCAAGAGAAAGGTGAATCCTCGATCTTGTTGGTGCCTTGCTCGCTTGAGATGGAAGTTGACCTTGGCAGCGCTTCTGTGTTGATGTGTAGTAGGTGGATCTTTGCTCCTCTCTATCTGTCACGCGGGGGTTGTTGTCTTGGTGGCTAATTCGTTGCCATCTTGTTGGTTGTTTTCTTGCGGGGTGATGTGGGTGGTGATATGCTGAAGTGTTAACCCACAGTGTCTTTTGCTTTAATTCACCACCTAATGGAGCCTGATTGGTAGCTGGTACATGTTTTGGCATCTTTTGTTGCTTATCTTCCAATATTACTTCAACCACTGAGCCCTCATCTGATGTATCAGCACCTGTAACCTTTTCTGCTTCAACCTCTGTTTGTGTTTGATTGTCGATCATCAAAGGCTCATCATCTAATGTGTAAGTTTCGTTAGAGCTTTGTGCTATTGCCTCCTTAGTTTCTGTTTGTGGCTTAATGGAAATATCCTGCAATGTAATTTTCTTCTTTTTATTCTAGATCTTCAGGAATTTCTTCTGCACATTAATATTGAGAGTACCCACAGATTCCATCCAAGGATATCCTAAAACAACATCCATGTTATCCATATCTGAAGTGTAAAATCACAATGCAACACATACTTATCCATCGAAATCTTCAAATCTTTATAAACTTGCACCTGCTCATTATTAACCTGTGAGCGCTCCATGTGGTTCGCTGGCACTTGTAATTTTTTTGCCAAGTTGACATTTATGAGATTTTGCTTGAAACTCGGATTTATAGAGACACTAATTTTCTCTTTCTGAATCAATCCATAAACCTGCAATAAGGATATATCAGTAGAAAATAACCCCTTACATGTCTCATTCTTCTTTGTTCTAGCACGAGACCATTTGTCTAAAAGGACTCTTTCAAATTCTACATCTGAAAGTTTTGTCAACTGCTTGTTGTCAAGTGAGAAATACCATTTGTAAGCCTCATCTTTGAAACCAAGCCACACTGAATCCTTCCAATTTTTTGGCCATACTGATTGTTTTTGTTTTATGAATTCTTCAACAGTAGGGCCATTATCTTTTCCTGTAAAACATAGAGCCACCATGGAGAGACTTTTGAAAAAAAATTCACTTACTTGGTGAAAATTTGAAATTGTTACAATTTAGTCAATATTGCTCAGAATCCCTATTATGATCAGTTTTCGGAAATGGAACAACCATTCTGCATCTGCCCATGTGATAGAAATCCTGATCCAGGCACTGGAATTTTAGGTCTGCGCTGCAACTCTCCCGCCGTCACCAAAAATTCTGGAAAAAGAGCTGATTTTAAATCAACGATATCTCCCTCATCTGGACTCCAATTTGACTGTTTTTTTTTTTGAAATTAGGTATTTTTCACAAAGAATCCAAATTTGCAATTAGATTTTGTAGATTCTGCCCCAAAATGTACAAATCTGTGCCGCAAACTCGCTGCCCCGAAAAAATGTCTGCAACACCACTGATTTTTAGATCAGCGATATCTCCTTCATCCGGACTCTGATTCGACTGATTTTTTTTTGAAATCCGGTATTTTTCACAAAGAATCTATATATGCAATTAGATTTTGTAGATTTTGCCCTAAAACATACAGATCTGATTTGCAAACTCGCCGCCCTAGAAAGTTCCTGCAAAAAATAAAAAAAAATTCTCCACTTTTGCCCAAGAAAGTGCTCTGATATCACTTGTTATAGATTTAACCCAGAAATATATGAGAATAGAAATAAACCCAAGAAATAACAAGATCTGAATATAGATAGAATGTTTTTCTTTATTAATATCAAACCCTTAAGGTAGGGCAACACCATACATTCACTTCTTAAGGAAGGAGAGCACTCCACAAGCTATATGCCTGTTCATACAATAATCCTTGGTATCTCTCAATGGGAGTCTTCAGCCTCTATATAGGCCTCATACATACAATACCATGGGTCATTACCATGGTTCCCTCAATACCATCTATCTAATACCATGGGCCCATTACATTATTACTAACTCACTGTGGTCCCTTACATGATACAGGTTAACCACCTTATTTATTACTATGGCCCATCCCATTATTACATTATTCCCTTGGGTACCTCCTTTTGTACCCCATATTATCCCCCCTAAGTATATTACATTGGACCTTTTTTATACTTTGCACTAAAATGTGATAGAAGACGGAGGTTAGAATTGACATATATAAGATTCTCAGTCTTCATTGCTCCCACTGTATTTCGCTGCGCTGGATGGATGAAGCTATATGTACTCCAATTCCTCTCAGTTGATGAGGAACTGGCAAGCTGCGATAACAACCTTGTGGCTAGAGTTGACAAATGAATGATGTCCCTGCCATGGAAGCCCTACCAAGTATTAGGATCCATATGACCTTGATCATCCATGGCTAGTGGATCTGAAAAGTTACTTCACTCTTGAGTCTTCATTCTTGCCATCCTTGTTTGATCCTACCACTGTTTGAGGCTTTTTCGTAAGGAAATACAGTGTGCACTGAAGGAATAGAATCATTGAAGTAATTTACATGTGCTAGACTTTGAGTTAAGGAATAGGAACCCTGAAGAAAGGAGTTCTGAGTTTAGTATTTAAGCAGAAGAGGCAATCAAGTTCTCAGTTCTGATTTGAATTTGAAGCTTGAGTCCGTTGCAGCCTGAAATTTTCATTTACAACTTGCAGAGTGTAGACTCCATGATTATTTTGAAGGAATTTTGAGTTTTAAGATACATTTACCGTTTTGTCTTCTGAGTTTACTGGTTTAGGATAGGGACTTTAGTTTACTGTTCATAACTTTTTAAGTTTGGAGAAAAAAATAAAAATAACAAGCAAAATTTGAAAGCCAGACTCTGATTGAGAGAGGTTTTTTATTTTCATTTCTTAAATTTTCAAATTCACTATTTAACTTTCACTCAAGTCTAGACTTTTATTGGGCACCGACATGCCTATCTTTGATTAATGGCAAAAGCAATTAAATTATGATACAATAAATTGAATTTGAATTGTTCAATGTCTTCTTTAACAAAGTGTGATGCCCAAGAGCACAATAGAAGTGTTGTGCTCTCTTCTGTTTCAGTTATTACTTGTCTAGGGCACTTAGATTATTTCCATAGTAGCGGGAATACACTTCTCCTGGTTTAAGGTACACATTTGAGAGAGGGGAGACATCTCGAGTACCTGAGACGTGAGAAAAGTCTCCTCAAAGACACCGGGCGTCTCCTCCTGTGTCCCACAAAATCTTCATAAAAGACAGAAAAAATGGGGTAAATGTTAAAAAGATTAAAGTCAGCGTAAAATAAGAAAAACCTAGGGGGACCCATTTTAATTTTTCATGATTCTGATTTCACTCGAGTCTTTACTCTTTGAGCCATCCTTATTACGATCCTTTATTGTTTGAGGAATATCAAGCCTTGCCCTAAGGGAATACAGTGTACGTTGAAAGAATAGGAATTCTGAAGTAATTTGCAGATGCCAGACTTTGATGAAGAGGATTACTGAAGCAATGAGCTCTGAGTTTATTATTTACACGAGACAAACACAATTTCATTTCTGAGCTTAATTTGCAGCCCAAGAGTTCGGTTTGCCGCTGGAAATTTTCATTTACAACATGCACAGTCTAGACTTTATGATTATTTTTTAAGGAATCCTTAAATATCCAGGTTCATTTGGCATTTTAATTTTAAGATACATTTACTGCTATAGACTACCGTTTTGAGTTCCAGGTTTGGTAGTTTAGAGTAGTGACTTTAGTTTCTGTTCTTAACTCATTTAGTTTTGAGAAAATTTAAAAATAAAGAGCAAAATTTAAAATCCAGATTATGATTTAGAGATAAATTTCTGATTTAAATGTTTCATGTTCACTGTTCAGTTCATTCAAGTCTGGACCACTGTTCAGCTCAATTGTAACTATAAATGTAAATCATCTAAATAAAGTATACTAGTTGTATGCACTTAAGATGTTAACCATAGTTAATCATAATGGTTATAACAGGAAGCTTATGCAAGCTATTTCATTTCTCTATGAATGCACTTCTCATATTAGGGATTTGCAGGCATGGTATCGAAATCATTGCATGTTCTTTGTATATTCAAATTATTTTTCGGAGGATTATATTATGGTATTCAAATACCAATGCCCATGCTTGAATTGTGCTGTATATGTAGGTTGAGACAGCAACAGAAAGAGAGCGACTATTACTAGCAAAAATTGCGGAACTGCAATCCAAGTATATTCTTGGTTTCTCCTACTGGAGTCATTAATATTTTTGCTTGTAGGTTTCTATGTAATATGGTCTTAGCATTTACTGAATATTAGAAGTTCAGCACTTTTGATGGCATGGTTCTGTTTACAGGATCGTAAGTTTAACAGAGGAACTGCATGCAGTCAGACTAAAATCCACTCAGGTAAGAAATAGCTGTAGAGTGCTGCAGAGGCTTTAATTGGAATAAGCCTGTTAAGTCTTCACAATTTGATCATTTTTCCTTTATTTCTATGATATTTGAGATGTCTTGCCTGATTTTCCTCTTCCTAGTTTTCTATGTTATGGGGTCTAACACTTTTACATTGAATGTTTTGAAGACATTGTAATGTTTATTTTATCTAAGAAGTAACATATGTTATGTATATAAGTAATGTTGTAATGTCATAAAGTGAGAAATAAGTCATATGTAATAAATGACATTTAAGTTTATGTATTTAAAGAAATTAGATTTGTTCAGTGTTAACCCTAACAAAAATGTTATGAATGTAAATAATTAATAATTAAATAGTTAACAGTGATTAATATACTGAAGTGGCATGTCTCATAAGACATGACTGTTTATGAAGGGATACCAACCTACTTATATATATGGGATCCTCAGTTGTAACCAAATCATATTCTCACATATATATATATATATATATATATATATATTAGTATCCTCAATGGACATCGTCATATTCCAAGTATTCTGGAGTATTTAACTTGGGAGTACGAATTTTATTCATAAAATTGGTATCAGAGTTGTGTTCTCTGATTCTGGCCATTGGCCATCAACCCTCTGTCAACTTCTTTGTCATTGCGATTGAATTGTTTCGCTACACAACTTTGGAGTTTCCCCATTTTGCTGGTTTTGTCATTTAGGCCCTTGGCCGTAAAAGTAAATAAATAAATTAATTAAAAAAACAAAAGAAGAGAAGAAAAAGTATATACATATATATAGGAATTTAAAAAAAAAGTAAACAAAAAGTACATAATTTTTTTAAGGAAAAATAGTCAAAATATATATATATATATATATATATATAAAGAAATAAAATAAAAAGGATCAAGCAAAAAAAAATATATTAAAAGTAATTAAAAAATAAATTAAAAAAATTTGCGGTTGCCGCTGTCTTGACTAGCTGCATCAGCCTGCACTATGCCCCAACTGTTGTACACCACCACCCTACTCCACTGCGTCCGCACAGCATACATTGCATGTTGCCTGCAACCACTGCACACAAAGACTGCTATCTTCCTGCAGCCAAATCCACCAACCCTTGCGACCGTGAAAACCGTTCAGGCAGGCTGACCCCGTTCACCACTTTTCAAACCGGTTGGGAAAAGGAGAGCCCTCATACTAGTTTTTTTGGGTTCAACATGCAAAAAATAATTTTCCCACTGAAGAATTTGTTAGTTTTTGTAGCATTGGATGCAATGTTACTTGGGAGCGGGAGCGACATTTTCAGAAGCTCCCGGTTTGGGAGCGAATCACGGAGCGTTTTTTTGTTGACATATATTTTGGTACATATATGTCAACAAAAACATGTAAAATAATGAATTAGATATAAAAAACAAAAAAAACATAGATTGAACCATATAACAACAATCATCTAGAAGTTATAATCTTCATCAACCACGTCCACAAGTTAGTAACATAGTAACATACAACATATTGAGTCTCATGATTCATCAATCTTAAAGTTTCAAGCTTTCAAAATTCAATATATAACATTTATCATCATTGATCACCAAAGTTGTACTTGTAAGCTAAGTGTAACCATTACAACAAATAATATCTAACATGAAATGAAATGTTATAAAATGAAATGAAATGAAACAACTTTCAACTTTCATGAAGCATCGTATTCATAATTCATTACTAATGAGTTATAATTGCCAACTTCAAACTTAAATTGTCATATATTGTTTAAAAAAATATCATAATAAATATGAAAGAGTCAATAGTTATAAAAGCTATTAGAAACTAGAAAAGAGAAGTAAATCTATTATCTATTTCTTATGCTTGGGCCTCTTGCCACCACGAGAAATGTCTAATTTTTTAGTCTTGTTGGAAAATCAGGATCTTTGTTCTTACCTCTGTATCTGTATAGGGATCTTTGTCATTAATATCACCCTCTAAACATTAACATAAGATAGAAAAAGCATAGCATGTCAAGTCAAGATTTTGTTTGAGTGATGCGTACATTTTTAGGAGGGTCATGATAGAGGAGTTCGACAACCAATGTCACTAACGTCAAGGCACATAGAGGGATTGGTGTTCTTGATTAAATATGAGTTCCATACCCTAATACATGACAAAATTCAATGGAAACATTGCAATTCCCCAATCCTGAAATCCTGAAAAACTGATAAGTCTGCTGGATTTTGAATGAAATCTAAAATTCTACTTTTTGCATATGAAATCCAATGAGGCCAAAACCACTCTCAAACATCCCAAGTCATTTTATGGTAATGTTAAAAATTTAAGTAAAAGGATGAAAATGAAGATTAAGGAAAATGTCACTTTTATTTTAAGAATTTAACATTACCATGAATAACATATCAATACTAGGGCCTAGACTTGATCATCAAGCTGCCCCACTCAAAAATTATTTGTTTCTTTCAAAAAAAATTGCATTTCAAACATTTCTACAAAAAAAAATTGCAAAAAAGGCAAAACACTCCCGAAAAGGCAGGGAGCGAAATTTTTTTAGGGAGCGCGCTCCCAAGTCGCTCCCCCGCGGATTGGGAGCGGGATTGGGGGGGGGGAGCACTCCCCTGCAACATAGATTGGATGTGTTCCAACCATGAAACTTGGTGGAGAGGCTAGAATACATGAGATCTCCAAAACTTAGAAATCATTTTTGGAAATTCCGCGTAGAAATGACTTAATTAGATTATTAACTAGTTTTTAAATATTCCCTAAGTCTAAACTTAGGGAATATGGTTAATTAATCAGTTAAGTCAAAGCAATAATCATCTAGAAACGCATATGGATCGATTTAGAGAAGACTTAGGGAATATGGTTAATTAATCAGTTAAGTCAAAGCAATAATCATCTAGAAACGCATACAGATCGATCTAGAGATGGTCCTAGCCATTGATTAAGTTTTAATCTTGGCCGTTGGTGCTCCAACAAAGGATTATAAGAGGTCAATGTGGTGATGGAGAAATAACTCGAGACACTTGAGTAGTTTGATTTCCTAGCAGATCGATTTCCAGAGTAGTAGTAGTCAGTTGCCAGAGAGAGCTAGAGATCGAAGCAGTGAGTGAGGGGCACAGATAGCGAGGTTGGAGGAGGCATTCCAGATCTAGCGAGTGCATTTGCAGAGAGGCAGAAGAGCCACATAGAAGCTATTGAAGGGGTAGCGCAACAACTTCTAGAGACAAATTCAATATGCTGAGAGGGACATATGTCTTTAGCTCCAGAGGTCGGGAAGGAGTCCCAGAGTGCCGAAGAAGCATCTTTCCACCCAGTAGAAGGCATAACGACTTCATCAGAGACCAATCAGAGGCTTGACATCAAGTAGGCTGTGCAAAGTAGGGCAGAGGCTGATGCAGAATGTCAGAGGGCTGAGTTTTTAAAGGCAAGTTGTGCTGAGAGTTTGCCTGTGGGGTGAGGAAAAATCCTCACTAGATTTTGCCAGTGCTTTTATCTATCAGATTGCTCGATTTCGGCATCTAGTTGTACTCAAAATTTCTCACTGTTGCATAATAATAAAACCCTCAGCTGCTGCACTGGTTTTCCCAAGCTGGGTTTTCTGAGGACTTTTGTCCAAAAATAACTATGTTAATTTTATGTGTGCGCTAGCATTTCTCAGTTTCCAGCGCATAATTTTTTCGTAGTATTTTATTTGTGAAGGTTGTAGTGTATTTATTTTGATATTTCCTATAGCAGATAAATTGTTGATTAATTAACAATTAGGAGAAATAATATTAGTTGCTGCAATAGGGTTCTGATTTTCAGAATTTTCACAAGGTATTAGATCACAATTGATTAGCTAGAGAGCTCAGAAGCGAAAGAAGGAATTTCGCTGTTCAATAGCAGGACGAAATTCCTAGGGGTAGTGCAATCTTTTGCTAGGAGTCTAAGTTACTTGAGGAAGTTTGATTTTTTGGGTAAAGAGGCAGAAAAATTTGATTTTCCAGATCGAGTGATTCTAGAGGCAGAGGGAGCAACTCAAATTTTCTTTTAGTTGGGCAGATTTCTAACTGGATGTAAAGGGTTTTGCAGCAATTCAACATTAGTTGTGAGAAGATCTTCTCACTCCAGAAGGGAGTGTGAGTAGCTGGGTAGCAGCCAAGCAGAAGGAAAGAGGGAGTTTTTGACAGTTCGTTGAGATGGCCACTGCAGGGCTTCGTGATCAGGATAGGTTGGATGGAGCTTCCAACTATGTCATTTGAAAGGCTAGGATGTCCTCCCTTTTAGATGAATATGGCTTGAAATCCTACATTGATAATATAGTGGCGATTCCTCAGGACGTAGATCAGCATAAAGGGTACTAGAAGGAGATGGCGTGGGCGAAACGGTTGATCCTAGATGGAGTCCGGGATCATGTTGTTTGACATGTAGCTGGCAAAGATATTGCCAAGCAGATGTGGGATGCTCTCTGCACATTTTACTAGGGTACTTCCAAGCAGCAGAAGATGTACCTAGAGGAGAAGTTGAGATGCATCCAGATGCAGAAAAGGGAAGGCATAGACCCCTTCCTTACTAGGATTCAAGCGGTTTGAGACCAATTGTCAGTTATTGGGGCAGCTCCTCAACCTACAGAACTAGTGCGATTGGCACTCAACAACATCTCAGAGGAGTGGCAGGTCTTTGTCCAAAGAATATTGGGCAGAGATAGGATGCCAGACTGGGATAGAATGTGGGTAGATTTGCAGCAGGAGGAGTTGAGATGAGCTCTAGTGAAGAGCTCCATCAGTGGCAGCAATAACGGATCGAAGCAGGTGAAGGAGGAGGAGAATGTGGCCCTCACGTCAAAGGATCCTAGTCAGGTACAAGGGGAGCAAAGGAAGAAGAAAAAAGACCTGTCAAAGGTCAAGTGCTTCAGGTGTGGTGAGCTCAGTCACTATAGTACCCAGTGTCCTCTTAGGAAGAAGGATAAGGAGGAGAAGTAGGACCAGCACGCAGCTTCAACAGAGATTGATAAGCTTTCCTCCAAGCTAGAGGAAGACTTCACCATGTTTGCTAATATACCTCCAGGAGTGAGGTGGGGAGATTTGGTGCTGTAGCCCCAGAGCGCTATAGATGTGCAGGATCCTTGAGGAGTCCACCTCATGGATCAATACCTTGCTATGGGGGCCCACAGTATTTAGTAGCAGTTGATGCGGTCAGAGACCGAGTGACAGTTGTAGAGACTAGTAGCAGTTAGATGCAGGGGAGCGCAGTGCAGAGTTGGCAACAGTGTAGTTGACACAATGTAGAGTCAGCAATAGCGCAAAGTCTTCAGTGACAGTGCAGATGCTAGTAGCAGTCAGGACTCGGGAGACATAGGCATCATACTGAACACAGTTGATTCAGTATTTTGGATGCTTTTCAGTTGCAAATGTTGCAGTCGCAACAAAAACAGATGAGAGGGAGTTTCAGTGCAGATGCAGTGTTGGCAGTGTCAACAATAGCAAAGATGTAGCGTATATCAGAGTTGCGTAGTGGTTGGTGTGCAACAACAGTTAGACCTCAGTAGCGTGATAGGAGATGATGCAGAGACAGAGTGTTGTGACAAGATGTGCAATAATAGAACACATTCCTCGCTAAGAGGGAGTGTTAGTTTTTGTATCATTGGATGTGTTCTAGCCACAAAACATGGCGGAGAGGCTAGAATACATGAGATCTCCAAAACCCATAAATCGTTTTTGGAAATTTTGCCTAGAGTTGACTTAATTAGATTATTAACCAATTTTTAAATATTTCATAATTCTAAACTTAGGGAATATGGTTAATTAATCAATATTAATTAGGTCAAGATGAGAATCATCTAGAAACTCACATGGATTGACCCAAAGATGATTCTATGCATTGATTAAGTTTTAATCTTGGTTGTTGGTGCTCTGACAAAGCATTATAAGAGGAGGTCGATGTGGTGATGGAGAAATAACTCGAGACACTTGAGTAGTTCGATTTCTTAGCAAATCGATTTCCAAAGTAGAAACAGTTAGTTGCCAGAGAGAGCTAGAGATTGAAGCGATGAGTGAGGGGCAGAGATAGTGAGGCTGGAGGAGGCATTCTAGATCCAATGAGTGCATTTGTAGAGAGGTAGAAGAGCCACAGAGAAGTTGACGCAGGGGCAACACAACAACTTCTAGAGGCAAATTCAATTTGCTAAGAGGGAGAGACATCTTTAGTTCTAATGGTCGAGAAGGAGTCCAAGAGTGCTGGAGAAGCATCTTTCAAGCCAACAGAAGGCAAAACGACGTCATTAGAGACCAGTCAGAGGCTTGACATCAAGCAAATTGTGCAGAGGTTGACGCAGAACGTCAGAGGCCCGAGTTTCTGAAGGCAAGTTGTGCTTAGAGTTTGCTTGTGGGCTGAGGAAAAATCCTCACTAGATTTTTGCCAGTATTTTTCTCTGTAGGATTGCCAGATTTCGGCATCCATTTGTACTCATAATTTCTCACTGCTGCATAATAATAAAACCCTCAGCTGCTGCACCGATTTTCCCAAGTTGTGTTTTTTTGGGGACTTTTGTCCAAAAATAATTGTGCTAATTTTATGTGTGTACTAGCATTTCTTAGTTTCCAGCGCGTTATTTTTCTGCAGTATTTTATTTGTGAAGGTTGCAGTGTATTTATTTCGATATTTGTTGTAGCAGATAAATTTTTAATTAATTAATAATTAGGAGAAATAATATCAGTTGCTGCAATAGGGTTCCGGTTTTCATAATTTTCACATAATTCATTCTCGGACCATTGATCAATCATAATTCGTGGGATATCAGATGCTAATTAAAAGGGAACCATAGTTATTGCAACTAGTAGCGGAGCGAACAATAATATGGAACCATCCCAAATCGATACATTGATACGACTGGACTCTTTTGATTGGACACTGAATATCTTGTCATTTTAAATTGGATGCAAGCCGTATTGCTATCAAAAGTCAAACAAATTAAAATTCATTGGTAATGTTAGGATTTGTTACACACCACCAATGGGTGGTCCCATAGGAAAATTTTTCTCCTAGAATTGTCTTCAACTGACAGACAACATCCCCTTGCAGTTGGAAAATTAACTAGGTTTAGTCTTCATATTTATCTTTGTACTTGCAACTAAAGCAAAAAAAGAAGACAAATATTTATATTATTATTTCTTTAGTTAAGCATGTCCTTCAAGCTTCTAGGTTTCAATTGAGTTAAAGAATTAAATTTGAGTCAAAGTCCATTTGGACTCTTTGCAAGAAAAAAGGAAAAAAAAATAGTTTAATAAAAAATAGTCGAATTTACCTCCATAAGACTAAGTCGGCCCTCAAGTTGGTCAGGTCGACTTCCTGAACAGACACGAGTCTTCATAGTGACGAACATGTATTTATTGGCATGAATCCTCCACCAAAATCAGACAAATTACGTGGTTGTTCTGAAGTAAAATATGCGAGTTTCTGAGGCAGGATTTGCAAGTTTGTTTGGAGCAGAACATGAGAGTTTTCTGTGTTGTATAATCTAAGAAAAGATTGTTGATTTTTGAGTAGCTTGGGAGGTACTCCAAGCCCTAGGTTTCGGGGATTGGAGGACAAAGCGCCACAAGAGTCATGTGTGGGCTTGGAACCCAAGCTTTGGGTTTTGCACCTGTCGGAATTTGGGCCAAAACCATGGAGAATTTTGGACATGTGATGGAATGAGATGAAAGAGGGCGGAAAGGAGAATCCAACGCTTCAAGAATCATCGAATTCCGAGTTGTCCTTAGTGAGATATGAATTTTTGAAGTTGACAATTAATTTATGGACGGTCAAGTCATGTAGGCTTGGTCCAAAAGACATGTCTCTTCATCTAATTCGTGGAACCCTCTTATGTGTATAAATAACAGGTGTGTGAGAGTCATTTATCTCATCCAGGAGCATCATTTTATAGGCAATCAATCTCAGAGAGACAACCGAGCTCATAAGGAGGAGGAAAGTGTGTTTGGGTCTATTTTGAGGGCACGTTTTCACTTGTGAGAAGGCCACAATAGTACATGAGGACAACCACAGTCTTAAGGATAATTTTTGGGTTGAGTATGAACATATGAACATGTTTCTTCTCTTGTAGTTTGAATTTTGAGCAATGAAGGTAGTTGCATTCATTGGACAACTTGTAGAGGTGTATGGGTGAGGTTTGAGGGAGTTTTGTCTTGCTTATGATGCCACAGCCCCAGAGCCTAGAAGAAGAAGGCCGCAGCCTAAACAAAGGACAGAAGGGTTGGTTTTGGGGTTGGTTATAAGCCCAGATCAGCAGCGAGGAAGGAGGGAAGCTATAGGACCCTAGCCACAATAGAAAAAAGGTCTGTGGGGTTGTTTTATTGGGTTGATGTGGACCTATGTCTTGCTCTAACCAAACCATAGAAATTGCAGCAGAATAGAACCTCGGTCCAAGGCAAATGCAGGTGTGTGTTGGTTGTTTGATTCATGTTGATTTGATGTTAGGGATCGTGTCCTAGTGTGGACAATTGTAGCAGCCTGTGGGTGCCATTTGGAGGACTTGTTGTGGAGGTTAAAAGTCCATCCTAGGAGCAGAACTTGCAGTGGAGGATTGGGAGCCAATGATCTGGTGGAGGGCAGTATGTTGGCTACCCAAAGTAGCCCTAGACAAGCTATCTCAAAGTGATGAAGAGGGCTGAAGGTTGGAGCCTTATGAGCAACTTTTTGATGGACGAAAAATGGAGCTTAGGTATTGGCCAGCCTAGAGAGAAGATTGGATTAACCTGTGTACATGCAACAAAAGTGACTTGCAATAGTGTTAGGTGATAGCCCTCTTGGAGTCTCGATGTGTTGTCCTTTGAAGGACTAAGGGGCAGCTAGTGAGCAATAAGAGAGCAAAGGACCGACAGGACAAGATACAGATACGAAATAGAGTCTACACAATGAAGTTTGTCACTGTATCTTGTATACCATAGGCTGTTGTATTATTCAGAATTGGCTTAATATAACGAAGATTGGGTTGTGCATTATTGTACAATTTTGTTAAAAATTGTGTATACTTGTGCATATGTGATTTATTGCTTTATATTTTCCATTGTGCAAAGTAGTTCTTGTTGAGATTCTTGGTTTGGTAGTGTCAACGATTTTAAGATTCTAACCTAGACCCAAGATTGTGGAAATTCAACAAAGATGTCAATTCCTAAGGCTGAAAGAATGCGAAGCTCCTGATATTTAAAGTTTGTAAAAGATATGCAAATAACAGAGACTATCCTTGCGTAGCTTGATGAGCTAAAGAAGAACTACTTCCATGATGAAATGCGAGTTAAAGAAGTATAGTAATGTGTATCACAAAAGAATTGTAATAACTGTATTATGCGAGCTAGAGGAGGATCATGAGGTCTGTGAATTACAAGCTATAGGAAGGACGAATTTCTTTGTGAGGCAAAGTCATCTAAAGGGCAGGTTCATGACAGTGATTGGAGGGCTGACTTGGGGATCTTATGGAGGTATTTGTCTTGGTCTTAGTCTTGAAAATCTCTTTTGATCTGATTCTGTAAGAAGAGGATTGTTCAGATTTTCCCCAATTGTGGGGTTTTTCCTTGATGTGGAGCCTATATCTTTTGTTTATTGTCTCTTTTGATCTTCATGCTTATATTTTGGAAATTGCTTGATGAAGAAAACGAACACAAAAAATTTAATAAGAAGCCAACAAAATTACAAGTAATTATCAAGTAAGGAAAATCATCCTTCATCTACATTTTCCTTGATTTTCCAACATGCTATTAGAGCTAAGGTTACTGGAAGACAATTTGGAGATCACTTTTTCTTGGCATTTTGCTTGAAGATATTATTGCAGCAGATTCATCGTTGTTTAAGCAGTCACCACTCCCTTTGAAGAAGATCATTATCATATGTCTGCAACACCCAGCTAAAGAAGGTATGAAAAGAAGGTTAGAAGCAATGTGAAGACATTATGATAATCCTAGACAAAAGATCTGATCCTATGGAAGTAATCCAAACTAATAATTCTTAGCAGAGAGTTTCAGTAGCATCTTCTATTCTGAATAAAAGCTACAGTATCTCTCTAAATATTAGGGGAATTTTCAGGTCTAAAATGGGCCTCCTAAGGAAACTATAAAATAATTGTGGAAATAATAAAATAAGATTAGATTACATCATCAAATTTTAAAAAGAAAAAAGAAAAAACTATTTTTTCAACTCGTATTTTCAACTTATTTCCCTATGGTTTTACCCAAATTTCGAGTGGCAACACTCGTTGGAAGCATAATTTGATTCCTCATCCAAGAAGTACCCATGTTGCATACTTTCTATGGACCCTGCTACATGAAAAATGAGAAATACATGAAAAACGTGATTGCAATCACGTTTTTCATTTATTTCTCATTTTTCATGTAACAGAGGGTCCATTGAAAGTAAGCAATATGGGTACTCCTTGGATGAGGAATTAAATTTTGCATCCAACGAGTACACCTGCTCGAAATTTGGGTAAAACCTTAGGGAGATAAGTTGAAAATACGAGTCGAAAAAGTAGTTTTATTATTTTATTATTTTTTAATCTTTTTACTTTTTTACTCCAAAAATGGTGAATCATCCCCCATGGTTGACATCATCATCTTGAATCCTATTGGTTCTTATAAAGTTTACCTTGGTTGTACATTTTTCTTAAGAGGCCCATTTTAGACCTCAAAAATCTGCAAATATTGTGTACCTGTGACAACGAAGATCCTAACATACTATGACAAACATCTGACTATTACTATGGCATAAAAACAATGAAGAATCTGGACTTTGAGGTGTTGTAACTATGAGACTTGAAAGTAGGTAATGATTAAGAAATGGAAGGCGAGTTATACATCCAAGTGTGTATCTCTCTCAAGAAGATCGTGTTACCGCAGACAACCGTTGTATCAAGGTGGAAAGTCATGAAATTTTGAAGGTCTCTCTCAAATTTGTGAGAGGGCAAAGTTAGCCCAAATTGAAGGCAGAAGAACTCTATGGCTTGCATCCCTTGCTAGACTAGTTGAGCTCAAGGAGGTCATGGATCTATGGATTGGCATGCCCTAGTTGTTGGAATTTCTAATTCTAACCTGTTAGAAATTCTTCCTGTAGTATTTGGTTTATTTCTTCCTACTTGTTTAATTACTTAACAAGTTATTTAGCATGTAAATACCGAAAATAAACACAAGTACAGTATCAACATCTACAGATCATCAACTGAAAGAAAACAAGCACACAAGTGACACCGTTATTTTTGGACCAATATCCTTGGAAAAACCCAATGCGGGAAAATCGGTGCAGTTATTCAGAGGGTTTTATTATTATGCAGTTTTCAGAATACAACTAGGGTGCCAGAAATGGTTCATCCAATAGAGAATGCCCTCGACAGTAGTGCCTCTCCTCGGACACAGATATTCTGGCTGATCAATCACCGAATGAACAATCCCACAATAACAATTGCAGCTCCCACTGCTCTGCGTCACTCTGACAGGGACTGCATCACCCTACTCGGCTCACCAGCACCCAGTCTGTCCCACGAAATCCTTCCAACGCTACCTCTTGGCCCTGCGTCAACTCTGCTAGCCTCTACATCAACTTCTGGAGCTTCTGCGTCAGCCCCTAGACCCTCTGCGTCTCACACGCTGACCTCTCTTGGTCCTGCTTAACTCCTGGCTGCCTCTGTGTAGCACCCATCTACCTCTGCGTCGTTCTCTTCGGGCTCTGCGCTCTCTCTGGGTACCAACTCTGCCTCTCTGCTATGTATGCACTGCCCCTCGCTGCTGATCACTGATTCTGTCTCTCTTAGCAAACCCTGCTCTAGAGAATAGAATGATTGATCACTCTGATGTGTTCTCCAACTGACCCTCAAACCTCCTCTTATACTTTTCTTGTTGGTCCATCAACGATTGAGATTAAATTTCTAATCAATGGCTAAGATTAGATTTGGCTTGATCCATGACTTTTGGAACCTTCTAACCCAGTTTTATATTAATACCCATTAATATTTTATTTTTCCTAAGTATAGACTTAGGAACTCTATTAAAAATATTAATTATTTTAATCTCCCAAACAGGTTAGAATCTACCCAAACCATTTCTGGGTCTTCGAGATCTCATGCGCTTTAGCCTCTTCACCAATTTTCATGGCTAGAGCACATCTGATGCTACCCCAAATCAACACTCTCTCTTAGCGAGGACTTTGCTCTAGTAATACTTCACACTGAGCATCACTTTGATTATCCAACATCGGTCCCTGTACTAATGCTAGGCCCCCCTGCCCAACATCGTCTGTAGTGCTGCATCCTGTACTGCTGCCCATGGCCCTGCCACTGCCACTGCTGCATCTGTACGATAGCTCCCTCTGCATCCATGCTGCTATTGGTCCATCCTCCCAGCACTACATCTACATTGCATCCCCTCTCATTATGTTGCATTGTGCTGCTCGTAGCACTGACACTGCTAACTGCTTCATTTCAACTCAGTTACTGAGAAGTAAGTAACTGATCCACCCAACTTTGACATCCTTGTTGGGCTAGAGACACTCCCGATGCTGAAGCTCCCTCTATCGCTAACAAGTGCTCCCTTTACTGACCTCTGCGCTGCTGCGACAACTCCTTGCATCTCGCACTGTTGCACACCTCTCTGTGCCATCCTGCACTCGTGCAAAACAACCGTGCCTCTCGCATTGTTGCAGCATGCTAGCCTTGCGCTGTCCTAAGACTCCTGCACTGTAGCACTCTCTGCCGCTCCATCTGCATCCATCTCTGTCGGCTTCCGCCAGTCCTACTACTCCTCTTCAGGGCTCCTGTAGCAAGGTATAATCCAAGAGGTTGGGTACCTTAAGGATCCTGCCTCTCATCGCCTGTAGTCTGCATGACTACAGCTCGATGTATCACCACTTCTTCTCAAGTGGCACATGAGCACTCATGGCACAATCGTCATCCTCCTCACCTTCTTTCTCTGCCCTTTCTGACGTTGCCTTGGTCTCAGAAGCCTCTCCCTTACTCTTCTTCCTAGGACACTAGTTCGCAAAATGACCTAGTTCCCCACAATGGAAGCACTTGGCCTTGGAGAGGTCCTCCTTCTTTCTCTTCTCCTGCTTCCCCGTAGATGCTAGAGCTGCATCCTCTTCTTCCTCCTCCTTGATTCTGACCCCTTTGCTGCTATTCCCTGCCTTGGTCTCTCGTTTGATCTCTTCTTGACAAAGAGCCGTCCACAATTCTTCCTAATCTGGAAGACTCGTCCTGCCTAGTATGCTCTGGACAAATACCTCCCAATCCTCTGAGACTGTGTTCAATGCGGCCCTCACCATCAATTCCTGATCTGGCGTGGCCCCTATGGAAGTTAGTTGGTCATGGATCTCAAAACTCAGTCCTGCTGCTCCACAGTCAATCCAAGTCAAAGCTGCCCTAGATCAGACTTGCTTCTTACCTTCTTCCCACATGTGAGTGACCTTCTCCTGCTACGCATACCTAATTAGAATAAGAGAGAGAAGAAGGAGATGATGAGATGATAAAAATAATGCCACAAGATCTCCTCCTTTTATATGCCACGTTGAGGATAAGATGGGGGTGTAAAATATTGTTTTGCTTGCTGGACGACCTTGACAAATTGTCAAGAATACAAATAAATCCATATCTCCATGAATACATGTCTGGATCAGATGATCGTTAGATCAATGATAGGAATCCAAGAAAAATATTAGCTGCCATAAATAAGGTGACCCACATGGAGTTTGGCCCTAGTTGCCAATTTTAACACTCCCTCTCAACTAGGGAGAACTCCATTTGCTAATTCATCTGCCTGTCGGTACTATCTCTACCATCAGTGCACTGCCTTGCACTGCTTTGTTGAACTATGAAGAAGAAGAAGTGATTGAGAATGCATCATACCATTCTCTACTAAGCCGAAGTCAGTGCTAGATAGGGAGTGTCTCATAGCACTCTTACTGATTCGAAATCATTTCAAAATAGAGTGTCTCGTACCACTCTTACTGACCCGAAGTCAGTTCCAATTGATCCCAGATCAATATCATCCTAGCACAGGGAGTACGGTAGATACACAATGCGTCCATCGATACTACTATGGTCCCTATCCTCATTTCCCTATTCATTGGCTAGATAAGAGGTATTTCCCATGAGTCCTAGATTACATGGGTAGGATGTTTCAACAGGAGAAGGATGAACCACTCTTCTTGCCTACATGTCGCCGTGGGGTATGACAAGGGAAGGCTAAACCACTCACCTTGTACATAGCAAACCACTAGGGGAAGGCTAAACCACTCACCTTATGGTTGCTCATCTCTTTAGAAGTACCCCAAGCTCCCTGGAGCTCCCAGAGCTCAATGTATATATCATACAGGACCCTCATAAGGGGCTCTCTCCACGACTCCTAGTCATTCTTGGAAAGTCAGTAATTTGACCTTTCCCAGGGGCTTCGTCAAAATGTCGGCGACTTGCTCATCGGTCCCAATATGATGTAGCCTTATCGCTCCTCGTTGTACCACATCCCAGATAAAGTGGTACTTGATATTGATGTGTTTGGAGAGATCATGAAATACAGGATTCTCTGATAAACGAATCCCACTCTGGTTGTCGCAGAGGATCATGGTAGTATCCAACGTATGACCAAACAGATCACTAAAGAGTTTCTGTAACCAGACAACTTCATAGGAGGCAATACTTGCAGCAATGTATTCAACTTCAGCAGTGCTCAAAGCCACCGACTTCTGCGTCTTGCTCATCTAGGATATTCAAGCAGAACCCAAAGAGATACAACACCCAGAAGTGCTCTTTCGGTCCGCCACACTGCCTGCCCAATCAACATCGAAATAACCATGCAGCCTCACATCTCCGACAGTGTATCTCAGTCCATGAGTGATTGTGCCCTGAAGATATCTTAGAAGATTCTTGGCATCATTCCAATGTGAGTGATGAGTCTCAACCATATATTGGCTCAACGTGTTGACTGCAAAACATATATCCGGGCGGGAGTTCACCAAGAACATTAATGCTCCTATGAGTTGACGATACTCAGAAGCATTTCCCAATACAGGTCTAACAACACTACCGCATAACTTCTTGAAGTTAAGCGGGCTTGCAGTCCACCATACCAAATCTCTCCAATATCTTCACTACATATTTTCCTTGTGATAGGAAAATTTCTCCTGGCTTTTGCTAGACTTCTAGCTCTGAGAAATAGTGCATTGGTCCTAGGTCCTTCATCTCAAATTCGGAAGCCAACTCCCTCTTGCATTTGTGGATGAGAGGGTCTGCACTTGTCAGAAAGAGGTCAACAACATACAACACTAGTATGAGAGGCTTATCATCTTCAACCTGAAAGTAAATGTTCGGATCAACTTCACTCCTAGTGAATCCCAACTTCATCAAATAGCTATCGATCCTCTCATACCAAGCTCGGGGTGCTTGCTTCAGTGCATAGAGAGCTTTCTTCAACCTGCATACATGAGATTCCCGATTATGAATCTCAAACCCCTCGGGTTGTTCCACAAAGATTTACTCTTTAATCAAACCATGCAAGAACGTGGTCTTGACATCCATCTGATGTAGGTTCCATCCTTGCGAAGCAGCAAGGGCTATGATCGAGCGGATGGTGGTGTATCAGGCAATAATTGCAAATATCTCATCGTAATCCTTACCTTCCTTTTGAGAGAGGCCTCGAGCAACAAAGCGAGCCTTGTACTTTTCAGCACTCCCATCTGCTCCATCCTTGATTTTGTAAAGCCATTTCGAGGTGACAATGGTTTTGTCCTGGGGTCTGGGGACCACATCCCAGACATCATTCTTCATGATGGACTCGTATTCTTCATTCATAGCATCCTTCCATACTTGATGCTTTATGGCTTCTTCGAACGATGTAGGCTCGTTTTGAATGATGGTGCTCATAATGGTCAAGTATCCCTGATACCTGGTCAGCTTCTTGCTTTCATGGAAAGTCCCTCTGGGTGCAATATGTCTCTCGACATCTTCAAGAGTCCCTCTAAGCCTTGAGGGCCTCTTCCTAGAGGAGGAAGGCTCTTGCGGAGGGGGATCAATAGGATCCATAGGTTCTTCAACACCGAACATCGATTCATCCTCCTTTTCATCCGGCTTCCCGATGTCAGGGTCTTTATCTTTCCTTAGAATAGGACGATTGTCAAGCTTGCTAAGTGCCATATCTTCGTCAAAGGTGACATCATGACTTATCTCAACTTCCTTTTGACCAACCACATAGATTCTTTTTCTTCGAATTTTCGCTATAGCCCACAAAGATTCCCTTCTTTCCTGATGCACCCAATTTGCTTCTTTTCTCTTTCTGCACATGAAAATATATGGGACTTCCAAAAATTCTAAAATGAGAGACATTAGGCTTCTTACCTGTGAACATTTCTTTCGGGAGTCTTGGAATCCAATGCTTGATGAGGGCATTGGTTTTGAACATATACGGTGGTATTCGCAGCTTTGGCCCATAGAAACTTCAGAAGCCTTTGATCATGGAGCATGGCACGAACAACTTCCATAATTGTACAATTCTTCCTTTCAGCCACACCATTCTGCTCAGGAGTGTATGGTGTTGTGGTCTCCCTCTTAATGCCAACTTCTTTGTAGAAGTCATGGAACTCATTGGATTCATCCTTGGTCCCATTATCAATCCTTAATATCTTGATTCTCTTCTCAGTTTGATTCTCAATCAGGGCTTTGAAGTGACGGAACCAGGAGAACACTTCATCCTTCTTTTTCAAGAAGTAGATCCAAGTCTTGTGAGAATAATCATCTATAAAAGAGTTTACGGGCATCATAATCATCTGAGGCCATAGTCACTCCCATGCTTTGGGCAAGAGGGTGACTAGATACCTAAAGTCACTCTCATAGGCTTGCTCGCCTACGACTATGGACCAAACTTGCCATTTTTGTGCCAGCAACTCTGGGATTTAAGCTACTTTTTCAAGCCTAGAGCCCAGGCCACTGCTTAGAATGGAATGAAAGCTTAGAATCGACTTCACTCCTAGTGAATCCCAGCTTCATCAAATAGCTATCAATCCTCTCATACCAAGCTCTGGGTGCTTGCTTCAGCCCATAGAGAGCTTTCTTCAACCTGCATACATGATATTCCCGATTATGAATTGCAAACCCCTCGGGTTGTTCCACATAGACTTCCTCTTTAATCGAACCATGCAAGAACGCGATCTTGAAGAAGGAAGGACTTGACTTGTGCTTGGAGGATATTCTTGTCAAGGGTCTAGGGTTTGGCAGTGATCAATAAAAGCTTCAATAAGAGAAATTCACGAAAGGGTTTTCCTCTCAAGAGAAGAGAGGTTTTGGCCCTGGCAGAGAGCCAACATCTTGTGTTCTTGTTCTTATGTTTTGGTAGCAGTTTGATAAAGTACACACACATGCATTAATAATAAGAAGAAAAAGATTAAGCTAACAAGAAAAAGTAAAAAGACTCCATAAATTGTTATCAAGTAACAAAGAATCACACTACACTTATTTTTCCTTAGATTCTTCAACAATATCAACATCCTAGGATAGGGAGTACGGTAGTACACGATACGTCCATTGGTAGTACTATGGTCCCTATCCTCATTTTCCTACTCATTGGCCAGATGAGAGGTCCTTCCCATGAGTCCCAGACTGCATGGGTAGGATGTGCCAGCAAGAGAAGGTGAACCACTCATCCTGCTCATATGCCATAGGAGAAGGTGATCCACTCATCCTGCTCATATGCCATAGGAGAATGTGAACCACTCAACCAATGCATATGTCACCATGGGTATCACAAGGGAAGGTGAACCACTCACCTTGTACATCGCGCACCATTAGGGGAAGGTGGACCACTCACCCTATGGTTGCTCATTGCTCCAAGAAGTACCCCAAACCCCCCATAGCTCCTAGAGCTCAACATCCACCTCATACAGGACCCTCATAAGAGGGTCTATCCACGACTCATAAGAGGGGCTTCATAAGAATATTAACGACCTGATCATCAGTCCCAATGTGTTGGAGCCTTATTGCTCCCCGTTGTAACATATCTTGGATAAAGTGGTACCTGATATCAATATGCTTGGAGCGGTCATGAAACACGGGATTCTTCGAAAGAAGAATCCTACTCTGGTTGTCATAGAAGATCACGGTGGTATTCAGCACATGTCCAAACAACTCACTAAAGAGCTTCCTCAACCAAAGAGCTTCACATGAGTCCAAACTAGCAACAATATATTCAGCCTCAGTGGTGCTTAAGGCAACCGACTTCTACTTCCTGCTCATCCATGATATCGAAGCAGAACCTAGAGAGAAGCAACATCAAAATTGCTTTTACGATCCACCACATTGCCAGCCTAGTCTGCATTAGAGTAACCATGGAGCCTCACATTCCTGACAATGTATCTCAGTCCATAAGTGATTATGCCCAGAAGATATCTTAAGAGATTCTTGGCAACAAGCCAATGTATGTGATGAAGCTCGACCATAAAATGACTCAATGTATTCATTGCAAAACATATGTCCGGACAAGAGTTCACCAAGAACATCAGGGCCCCCATGAGTTGACGATACTCAGAAGGATTTCCCAAATCGGGCCCAACAACACTTCAACATAACTTCTTGAAGTTAAGTTCCATCGGAGTAGTCACGAACTTGCAATCCACCATCCCAAATCTTTCAAGTATCTTCGCAATATATTTTCCTTGAGAAAGGAAAATCTCACTTGGCTTTTGCCAGACCTCCAACCCTAGGAAGTAATGCATCATTACTAGGTCCTTCATCTCGAATTCGGAAGCCAACTCCCTCTTACATTGATGAATAAGAGGGTTTGCACCAGTCAGAAAGAGATCGCCACATAGAGTACCAACATGAGAGGTCTATCATTCTCAACCTTAAAGTAAAGGTTCAGATCAACTTCACTTCTTGTAAATCCCAGCTTCATTAGATAGTTATCGATCGTCTCATACCAAGCCCGGGGTGCTTGCTTCAACCCATAGAGGGCTTTCTTCA
This sequence comes from Pinus tabuliformis, assembly GCA_031772625.1. NCBI lineage: Eukaryota > Viridiplantae > Streptophyta > Pinopsida > Pinales > Pinaceae > Pinus > Pinus tabuliformis. The sequence continues at coordinate 609,788,256 of CM062806.1, read as the reverse complement.
ACCTGCATACAGGTGTTTGATGATCTTGAACTTCGAACCCCTAAGGTTGTTCTACATAAACTTCCTCCTTAAGTGAACCATGCAAGAAGGAAGTCTTGACATCCATCTGGTGGAGATTCCATCCTTGCAAGGCAGCAAGGGCTATAATCGAATGGATGGTGGTGTAGTGGGCAACCGATGCAAATATCTCATCCTAATCTACACCTTCCTTTTGAGAGAAGCCTCGAGCAACGAATCTGGTCTTGAACTTTTCAGCACTTCCATCAGCTCCATGCTTGATCTTTTAGAACCATTTCGAGGTGACAACGGATTTGTCCTTGGGTCTAGGAACCACATCCCAGACATCATTCTTCATAATCGACTTGTACCCTTTGTTCATTGCATCCTTCCAAACTTGGTGTTTGGCAGCTTCTTCGAATGTGCAAGGCTCAAATTGAATAATGGTGCTCATTGCAGTTAAGTACCCTTGGTACCTATTCGGCTTCTTGCTTTCACGAAATGTCCCCCTAGGTGCAACATGTCTCTCGGCATCTTCGAGAGTCTTTCTAAGCCATGAGGGTCTCCTTTTCGAGGAGGATCGCTCATGAGGGGGTGGTTCAATGGGATCCATTGGTCCTTCAACATCGGGCATTTGCTCATCCTGTGGTTTTCCTTGCTTTCTGGAATCTGCTTCTTTGTCCTTCCTTGGAAGAGGAAGGTTACTAATCTTCCCAAGGGCAGCATCCTCATCGAAGTGACATCATGATTTATCTCTATTTCTCTTTGACTAGGCACATAGATCCTATATGCCGTAGAAGTTTCACTGTAGCCCACAAATGTTCCTTTCTTCCCAGAAGTATCCAATTTGCTTCTCTTTTCCTTCGGCACATGAAAATATATGGGGCTACCAAAAATTCTAAAGTGAGAAACATCAGGTTTCTTACCAGTGAAAACTTGTTCGGGAGTTTTGGAGTCCAACACTTGATGAGAGCATCTATTTTGAACATACACGACGTTGTTTGCAGCTTTAGCGCATAAGAACTTTAAAAGGCTTTGATCATGAAGCATGTCACGAGTGGCTTCAACGATAGAACGATTCTTCCTTTTAGAAACACCATTTTGCTCAGGAGTATATGCGGTAGTAGTCTCCCTCTTAATGCCAGCTTCTCTACAATAATCTTTGAACTCATTTGATTCGTATTCGGTTCCATTATCGGTCCTCAATATTTTGATCTTCTTTCCAGTTTGATTTTTGACCAAAGCTTTTGAAAGAACGAAACCATGAAAATACTTCATCCTTATTCTTCAAGAAATATATCCAAGTCTTGCGAGAGAAGTCATCCATAAAGATAACATAATATATATATCCTCCCAATGAGTTCACGAGCATTGCACTAGATAGATCAGAATGAATCAATTGCAATATGTCAGTGGTCTTGCTATCACTTGAGGGGATTGGTCCCCTTGTATGTTTTCCTTTGGCACACCCCTGACAAACACCTTCATGTTGTACTTCAAATTGAGGCATACTTGTCACCATCTTCCTTACATCGGGTAGAGCCTTATAATGTAGACGAGCAAATCTCTGGTGCCATAATTCGGATTGAAGTGATGTGTTGCAAGACATAGCTCCCAATGGGCTTCCTCCAACTTGATATAGGCTATCAACCTTGAAGCCAAGTGTAAATGCATCTTTGAATTTTTTATTCCACACACATACCTTTCCATCGATGAATGCCACCTTGAATCCTTTGTCCTCCATCGCCAAGATAGATTCCACGTTCTTTAGACCGGGTACATACAATACTTCTTGTAGATGAATGGTATTACCCTGATTCAATTGAAGAGTAACATTCCCAACTCCCTTCACGGGATAGGTGGCATTGTCTCCAAGGATAATTTCTAAATTTGTATCCCTTTCAATCAGATTTGAAAGAGCTTCTTTATACCCGGTGAAGTGCCTTGAGGCACCACTATCAATCAATCGATTTCCCAAAGTGTTTGGAGGAGACACAGTATAAAGGGCAGATATAAGATAGAATTCTTTTTTCTTGTTATCAACAACATTAGATTCATCATACTTGGTGTTTCTTGATCTCTTGGGAGGGTGACCATTTCCTTAATGAGGAGCGGGAGTATTCCTTTTTCCATGGTTGTTGAATTTGCCATTCCTTTGATTGTTGTTGCCCCTGAAATTGTTGTTGTTGTGGTTGTCATCATCATGAGGTGTATCCCTTCTATTAGGACACTCCCTAGCATAGTGACCAAGCTTGTTGCAAATGAAGCATCTTCCCTTTCATTTTTGAAACTTGGCCTTCCTTGACATTGCTTCTTTGAACCTGCATTGTTCTTCTTTTTAGTATGAGCGGACAATGCAATAGGATCATTCCTATTTGAAGGCATATCTAGTTCCATCATCCTTGTTTCTTCTTGAGAGCATCTAGTCAACAATTCTTCAAAACTTGGAATCCTGTCGTTGTTAAGAATAGTAGTGTTGAACATGTGCCATTCATGAGGGAGTCCTCCAAGGGAAATGAGGGTAAGCTTCCTATCAGCGATATCTTTTCCAATAGAAAGAAGATCATTTTTGATCTTAGTAATCCTCATGAAGTAGGATTGAATATCTTCATTTCTTCCTTTCTTTATATCCTTCAGCTTGTTCTTGAGGAAAAGAATTTGATTTGCATTGCTAGATTTGAACATGCCAACCAACCTGTCATATATCTCCTTTGATGTGTTCAAATTGGAAATGTAAGCAACTAAATGCTTATGAATAGAATCACTGATGATCTTCTTAGCTTTGAATTCACCCTTCTTGTACTTGGTCTTAGCAACAGTGGGTGTATTAGGAGGTTTTGAAATCTTTCCTTGCACATAATCCATCACATCTTGTTCTTCTAACATCAAATCAAGAGACATCTTCCGTGCATGATAAGCAGACTTATCATGAAGCTTATCATTAGACTTGAAGTAGGATGTGGAAGCCATTGAATGTTGTCTTTGATCAGTGATTGCTCCTCTTAGTGATTGCTCTTCTCACTCTTGCTTGGGCTTTGTCTTCACCTCAGCTCTGATACCATGTTAATTTTAGGATAACGGTTGTATGTTCTATGCTAAGTGCAATTTTACTTCAATTTCTTTATAAGCCCAATATCAATATTCAATTTAGCAATCACATCAACATGATAGTAAAATGAAGATAGAACATAAACAATAACAACAAAAGACAAGCCAAGACAAGAGGACACAAGATATGGCACCAGCCAGGGACAAACCCCAATGTGGGGAAACCCTTGATCAATTCTTCTTATAATTCTTCAAAAGTTCAGCAGAGAGTGAAAGTACAATGTATAATATTCACTTGCCCAATTACAGTGAAAATATGATCAATCAAATAGCAGAAACAGAAAGCCCTAACTAGAAAGTCAACGTTGGTCAACAATCAAAATTCTCTCTCAATTCAGCTCGGTCAAACCCAATCAACTTCGGCCTCCAATAGCAAGTCCAATCAGCACAAAAACAGTCCAAAAAATTCCAGTCAGACCTGTTCAACAAAAGTCAATGCAACAGCCAGCCCTAGCATAGTCAATGCTGGTCCAATAGAGGTCAATCAACCTCGGATTTTGTGCCCAAATTGCAGCCTACTTAAACATAAATCCTCCACCCAAAACTGCACTCAAAATAGGTCAATGCTTGGTCAACGCAAGTAAAAAACAACCTTTGCAATTTTGGTAAACTTTGGTCAATAGCTAGAACAAAAAACCCTTCCTTTTCTTCGCATGTGTGTAGAGGAGAGTCTGAATTTCGTACCCAATCAATGAAGGAGAGAGAAGATTATGAGTGAGTGAAGTGTCCAAATGAGGAGGAGGCACCATGTATTTATATGCAAACGTTGAGGATGATTAGACGTGATTATTGGGCTTCTGAGTCTACATGAGTTTGTTGGCCGACCTTGACAATTTGTCCATAATCAAAATAAATTCATAATTCCATTTGTACATGTCATAATCGGATGATCTTTAGATCAATCCTACACGTCTCGAGGAGAGGAATCCAATAAAAATATGAGTTGTCTCATATGAGCTGTCCAATGTGAATTTTTGCCCTAGTTGCCAAATTTAACAAAAACCCAGTCAAACTCTTCCACTAGCAAATTCAAATTGAGATAGACCAAGACCCAAGACCCTAGACCCAAAGACCTTCCTCCTCCACCAAGTTAGCCTTCCAATACGATTCAACAAACTTCAGTAGACTTCTTGTCTACCAGCTCTAGCCCAGCATCAACTTAGAATTTCAGCGCCCAACAGATCCAGAATTTCGACCCAACTATATTTCTGTAACTTCGTCCCTTCGTGGAACTCAACAGCTTCACGTGAGAGAGAGAGAGAGAGAGAATTTCAACTTGTGCTTGATAGAGACCTCCTCCTTCGCTACCCTTTTCCTTCTTAACCTTTGAATTCCGCACTTTTACTGGCCCCAGAAGTTGCAGATCTAACTTGATGAGAGAGTGCTCCAACTGAGGTCGAGTTGTTGCCTTTATATTGGAGATTTTGCCCCTTAATTAGGTCGAGTTGGTGGAGGAGGTCTAGAAGATCTAATTTACATCAAAATAAATTTCTTTGTTGACAAATAAAGCCCAAGAAGGGTCCTTTTACATTATGACATGGACAAGGACACTTGAGATAAACCCTAGAAGCCTTCAATGTAGGATTTGACCTAAAAACAATTGACCCAAGCATGAAACCCATGTTTTAATAAGTCAATTTCTTTAATAATAAAATTATTTTTTCTTTCTTTTGACAAATACATTACATCATGACTTATACAACTATGAAGATCGACACTAGTTACATTCTTCAACAGGCACTTCATAGTGACATGCCCTTCCATAATGGGCTTTTGAGTGTACATGTGTCTCCATGTTCAAGAGGGAGACTATTAAAGGACACTATTAGGTTGTTTCAACCTCTAAGGGAGTGACAGGTCCATGGTATATCTATCTTATGGTTGGAGGCATCTGATCTAGTGATGGAATGGAGTGGGGCATCAGGGGAAGGATCCAAGCCACATGCTATGGTACAAGGGTAGCTACAATGAGGATTTCTACTAGGAAGCAGGAATCAATAAAGAGCTAATAATGCCCTACAATCTGCAGCAGAATGAAGTGGCATAGAGGAAGAACATGAGTATAGTCGAAGCAACCAAGGCCATGATCCATGATCAAGATTTGCCTATGTTCTTATGGGTGGAGGCATGTAATACAACTGTATACCTGCAGAACAAGTGTCCTCATAGGGCAATGGAGGACATGACTCCTAAGGTGGATTTTATAGGAGTGAAACCGAAGGTGATTCATTTGTGCATCTTCGATAGTCCAATATATGTCTAAATTTCTTCAGAGAAGAAGACTAATTGGAGCCCTCATCAAAGCGGCATTTTTGTTGCATATAGTGAGACTTCAAAGGCTTGCAGGCTCTACATTCCAGGACAGAGGAAAGAAGATAGTTGTCAAAAGGGATGACATATTTGAGGAGGGTAGGACTTTTAGTAGGTCACATGGGACAGATGCAGCAACAATAGAGGATTGGGAGCAAGAGGCTCTGAAAGCTGAAGAGGGACCAATAAAGGAAACAATGTTCAGATCAGTTGGAGGAGCAATATGTTCCTTCGAGCTCTATCATGAGGCTAATATTGGCCAAAAAGACATTGAGAGATGTTGAGGAGCATGTGGAGGCTCCTAGTAGCACTTTCAGGGAGATTGGACACTAGGTAGATATCCCTGTTATTTGGCCTTGACGAGCAACATCAATGAGTTTGAGCCTTCTACCTTTGAGGAGGTAGCAGACTAGCATGTTTGGAGGGATGCCTTGGTGGAAGAGCATAGTTCAATCATGAAGAACATGTGTGGGAGATAGTACCTAGGCCTGAAGGGAGGTTAGTGGCCACTTCTCAATGGATCTTCAAGATCATGCATGCAATTGATGGTAGTGTCGAGAAGTATAAGGCGAGGTTCGTGGCAAGAGGGTTCTCCTAGAAAGAGGGAGTAGACTATGAGGATACATTTTCTCTTGTCGCTAGATATGAATCTATCAAGGAAATCATTTCTAGTGCTCCAGATTGAGGAAGGCCTTACACAGACTGAAGCAAGTAGCTTGCACATGGTACTCCAAGATTGATAGGTACCTAGTTGGATTTGGCTTAACCAAGAGTGAGGCGGACTCCAACTTGTACTATGTACTTGTTGAGGGTGAGTCACTTATCTTAGTATTGTATGTTGACGATCTCATTCAGACAAGATCAGAGAAGCTCATAGGGATGTTCAAGGAGGACTTTGCTCCGGAGTTGGAGATGAACATTGGATTGATGCACTACTTTTTGGGATTGGAGGTGTGGCAATAGCCACGAAACCTTGGGCAAGGCAAGTATGCAGTTAAAATTTTGAGCAGATTTTGGATGGAGGATTGTAGGTCGAGGTCTACACCTATGATCACCAACTTGAGGAAGCTAAGTGCTTCTAACTTCTAAGGGTGAGTTAGTGGATCCCACTTTGTATAGACAATTGATTGGATCCTTGATATATCTAGTCAACACTAGGTTGCATATTTGTTTCATTGTGAACACGCCCAGTCAGTTCATGGTGGAGTCGAGGAGGGTTCATTTGGTGGCAATGAAGCATGTGCTCAGGTACCCTCAAGGTACAATGGACTTTGGACCGAGATATGTTAGAGTTGGTGGAGTGGAGTTGCAGGGCTACACAGATTCAGATTGGGCAGGGAGAGTACTTCTAGATGTTTTTTGAACTTGGGATCAACTATGATCTCGTGGTATAGCAAGAAGCAACACTCTAGCACTTAGCTCAACCAAGGCAAAGTACATGGCAGTGAGTTTGGCGAGCTGTGAGTCCATATGGATTCGTAAGATACTCACTTGATTATTTGGTCTTGAGATGGGATCAACTGTGATTTATTGTGACAACGAGAGTTGCATTAAGCTCTCTGAGAATCTAGTGTTTCATGATAGGTCCAAGCACATAGATAGGGTCCAGAGAGGTGTTGTGAGATTGCAGTACATCTCCACAGAGGAGTAGGTCACATGTATTTTCACCTAGCCTCTAGTGAAGGGAAAGCTTTTGTTTTACAAAAGACAAGCTAGGGGTGCTAGAGAATCCCTTCCTTGCTAGGAGGGAGTGTTGATTTTATAGCATTAGAAGGTCTTCTACATTGGCTTGGTGTTTTCGCGTGTAGAAGATATTGATTGGCTCTTTAGGTGCTTGTGGAGTAAGTGATATTATGAATTCTTTCTTGATGTTAACTTAGGAAAAGTACAATAATTAATCTAATTAATTATTTAAGTGAGTTAGATATAATCTCAATCTTTGATCTCAAGTGAGGCTTAGGATTTAATCATAGCCATTGATCACTTAGGAAATTAGGGAGAGGTGAAGACATACTCAGAGAAGGAAGCAATTTTCTATAGAGCGAGAGGCTTGACTAGATTGAAGAGAAGTGAGACAGAGGAGAAGTGTAGCAGGGAATTTTGGGAGAAATTCAAGGAGGCCAAGTCATTGAAGAAGAGAGTCAATTTGTGGAGGAGGTTGAATTATCTAGGGAGGTGGATTTCTCTAGTGCGTAAGGGTTGTACAAGACAGGGAGAAAGGGAGGTCAATTTGCTAGTGAGACAGGTTAATTCTCTAGGGTTAATTTGCTTCTGGTGGTTCTTCCAATGGGGTTGAGTTTCTAGGTGCCCAACAACTATATTTTTCTATGTATTCTTTGTGGGTCTAACCCAAAATTTTCTCGAGAAATTTAATGAAGGAAGATTGTGTCGGGTGTAAATTTGTTGTTGTGGTGTAATTGATGTCTTCATTTTATTTACGCTGCATTTTTTAAGTTAATATTTTCTATGGTTTTAATAAATTGATGAAGTGAAATAAATCAGATCTGGTATGAGAAAAATTAACACTCTATTTGTTCAATTTTTGATAATAAAATATTTATATCTTTGATATGTTTAAGAAACTTGGAAACCAAAAGGTCCCAACATACCTTTTGTTATCCAACATCTTCATACTTAGGAGAATTTGTCTTTATGTGAATTTGGGTTGCATATAATGGCTAGGCCTCTTGAGAGACCTTTCATACCTATTGAATTAAGCAAAATAGCAAGATTCGATTGTATTGGCCATTGCTATACAACAAGTCAGCAATGGTACAAAATTCAATGAATTTTTTGTGTAGTAAGGATAGGTATGGTCCATTTACTTTTTAATGTTTTTGATAATATACCTTATGTCTTTGATACCCATCCACCCATAAATCCCCTAGAAAGGCCAAAAATATCTTTTAGAAACCCAAAAAAAGCCTATAGATATAAATTAATCATCAAATATTTAAGGAATGTTTTTTTAATTTTTTTAATAATTTTGTGGGTGTCCATAAGGCTGAAATTCCTCTAAAACCTGGAAAATGCATATTTTAATATCTAGGAGAAGTTTACTTCCGTATTGGAGCTATAGTGAATATTTTCGTTCCATATTATTTCTATCCCAAATAGTATTTGAATCTTGCTATCATGGAAGTAGATACAAGCATATATAATACATAATTCCAATGGAGATACAAATGTACAAATATTCTCACACACAAGGTTACTTGGGACTCGGGAGCGGAAGCCGGAACAAGAAGCGACATTTTCAAAAGCTCCCGGGTCGGGAGCAAATTTTTATATAATATATATTTTTATATATTTTGATGCATGTATGTTAACAAAAGCATGTAGAATGATGAATTATAGAAAAAGCATAAAAACATGGATTAAACCATATAACATCAATCATCTAGAAGTTATAATCTTCATCAACCATGTCCACAAGTTACAAGTTCTCATTTATATATCATTTAAGGGTGCACATAACCAAAATAGCATCGAGTACAATCCATCTCTGAACCTAAAATACATCAACAAATAGGCTGTAGATGGCCGCTAGCATCCAAAAAAATCATGCTACAACAAATAGCTACATATCATCAAAATCATTGCCTATCTTGGCATCTCTGTCATTAATATCACCCTCTAAGCAATTAATGTAAGATAGAAAAAATGTAACATGTCAAGTCAAGATTTGTTTGAGTGATGGGTACATTTTTAGTAGGGTCATGATAGAGGAGTTCGACAACCAATGTCACTAACATCAAGGTACATAGAAGGCTTGGTGCTTTTGATTAAATACGAGTTCCATACCCTAGTACATGACAAAATCGAATGGAAACATTGCAATCCCCCCAATCCTGAAAAACTTATAAGTCTGCTGGATTTTGAGTGAGATCTAAAATTCTACTTTCTCCATATGAAATCCAACGAGGTTGGAACCAGTGTCAAACATCCTAAGTCATTTTGTATTTTTGACCGGAGAATCCACAGTTGAAGAATTTATACACCGACGTTTCGAATCCCAAATGGGATCCATCATCAGGGAATAGAGAAAGATGATAAGAGAAAGATGATAAAAAGAAGAGCCAGATGAAGGGAATAAATACTCATGAGGGATGAATGATCACGGAACAGCACAGGTCGGCCAAAGAGATTTAAAAATGAAACCTAATTTTTATTTTTATTTTTAATTTAATATCATTTAATTAATATTTATAAAATAAAAACTCTAAACTAAAATCTAAGTTAATATTAGTATTAAAAACTAATATATATATTAATATTAAAACCTAAAATATAAATTGATACTTAGAACTAAAATATAAGTTGATAATGATAACAAACACTAATATATAATTTAAAATTATATATTAGTGTTTGTTATCATTATCAACTTATATTTTAGTTCTAAGTATCAATTTATATTTTAGGTTTTAATATTAATATATATATTAGTTTTTAATACTAATATTAACTTAGATTTTAGTTTAAAGTTTTTATTTTATAAATATTAATTAAATGATATTAAATTAAAAATAAAAATAAAAATTAGGTTTCATTTTTAAATCTCTTTGGCCGACCTGTGCTGTTCCGTGATCATTCATCCCTCATGAGTATTTATTCCCTTCATCTGGCTCTTCTTTTTATCATCTTTCTCTTATCATCTTTCTCTATTCCCTGGTGATGGATCCCATTTGGGATTCGAAACGTCGGTGTATAAATTCTTCAACTGTGGATTCTCCGGTCAAAAATACAAAATGACTTAGGATGTTTGACACTGGTTCCAACCTCGTTGGATTTCATATGGAGAAAGGAGAATTTTAGATCTCACTCAAAATCATTATCAACTGTGGATTCTCCGGTCAAAAATACAAAAAGCTCAAACCACAGATCTCTGAAATCCATCCTAAGTCATTTCATGGTAATGTTAAATTTAAGTAAAAGTATGTAAATGAAAGATAAAGGAGAATGCGACTTTTACTTACATTACCATGAATTGCATATAAATACTAGGGACATAAAACTCTTGTTTATTTGATTTTTTTTTGCGTTTGGAATATCTTTGCGACAAAATTTTGTGAAAAAACCAGGGAGCGAATTTTATTTTGCAGGAGCGTGCTCCCGGGTCGCTCTCGATTTGTTCCTTCTCGGAGTGCACTTCGGGAGCGATTCGAGGGGGCTGGGGGGTGGGTGCTCCCCATAACCCTGCTCTCACACATTTATCAATCTCTTCAGTCTTCACAGGCAAACATATATGCAGTAATACTTGTTTGTGTAGATATATACAACATAAATGTGTGCACACAAACATGTGTGTGTTTGTGCATAGATATATACATGTGCATTTCTTTATGTAGACAGCCATACATATTTATGAATGTCTAGGTATTCAAGCATAGACAAATTATATTCAACTTCCCTGACATATGTATGTATACAGCCATGCATACATATTTATGTACACATAAATATGTGTACAGCCAATTATATTTATGTATAAAGCCAAACATACATATGTATGTCTATGTACTCAAACGTAGACAATATTATTCTTCTCTCCTGATGTATATGTAAGGATTTATTGTTTCATCACCAAATTTTGGATTTAAATTTTGCCTAAAGCAAATTTGTACCTGCTGCATTGGCAAACCGGATACATAATGTGCATCCCCAGATTTTAATGACCAAAGAATTGATATATTAAGTGCATTGCTGCATTACTTAAATTGCTACATCAAGATTCTGAGCCCAGAGTTTTGCAAAACTTTATATTTAGTAGCATTTCTCAAATGATTTGGTTTCTTGTGATAGCATACAACAGGAAACATGGTATAACCATTTAGGAAGCTAAAAGCATGTTTGAACCAGCTTTATGTTGAAGATCAGGACAGTATTTGTTCATACTGGCAGAAATTTGGATTGCTTCCATTACAGATTTTTCTGAAATAAAATGCTCATACTATCGGTTGTTTAGGAATGTTAGCTTTCTGCAATTTATTTCACATTGAGCAGTGGTGTAGCTATCTTCAGTGGTCTCCACCGTAAAAGCAGAACGTTTTTTAGGTTACTTACATAGGTGGTTGGGACTTTGTGATATTGTACAGTTTCCATTTTTATGGGGCTGCCCAGTGTGCCTGTATGGTTTCCACTTTCATTGGGCTTCCCAGTGTGCCCAAGGACAGATTAAACACTATTCTCCCCACCCACATCTCTTGTTTCTATGATGCTTTTCCTTATTCTTTTTCCAGCAGAGAATGGGTATTGCATTAAATCCTCATGAATTGTACAACACATACTCTGTCACACAAACACAGAGACAAAGACACATCACTTGCTTCATCTCTCATTGTTTTGTATTTTTCCTGTTTTAGCTTACTGTCTATTATGTGCAGTTACAGCGGCAGTTGAGTTTTGTTTCCAGTCGGGAGGAAGAAGATAGGATTCAAAAAGAGCGAAAAGAAAAAGTAGACACCTGATTCATTTGCAAATTCTTCATATTCCTGCCATTTGTGAAGGAAGCTAAAGTTGTAGGGCTGTGTTGAAGATCTGGATACAATGGTCCACTAAAAATGTGTCACTTCTTAGTGGTGTTTTAACTGTCTATTACCCTTCATTATTTGGTAAACATGAATGGACCAGAAAGCAGAGCACCATGCACGGGAGCCTATGTTTGCATTTATATCAGCTAGGCAGTAATGATGGCTTTATACATCAAGTTAGCCAAGCATTTACCTTATGGAATGGTGTGCATCTGCATCTTTTAAAGATTTCCGTCAAAGCATATGTCTATGCCCATGCAGTCATATCTCATCTGTTGACTGCATAAACTTCCATCATCAAATATCTCTCCATGATGGGGGCAGCAGTGGAAGTTGACTTGTGAGATTACTAGTGGGCTTCAGCGGCATATCAGTGTGCCAGTAATACTAATAGTCTACAAAAATGCCTGGGAAATTTATATTACAAAATATCTGAAAACATTGCTGTTGATGACAGATTAATGTAACAAGATTTGTATGTGAATGTATTCATAATTATCTCAGTTATTTTACAGCTGCCTTACTTTCATAAAAGACAGCTTGTGTATGAGAGACGGTCTCATTTGAAGATCAACTAGGATGATTCTTCCTATGTTGTAAATATTGGTGTTTAGTATTTCTTTATAGGCTACAAATGCCCAGGTAGATTTTATTCTAATCTACATTACAATCCATGCTCTGAGATACGAGCCTTTACAATTCATTGTATATTGGAAGGTTTTGGTTCGTGAGTTTACTAGTAGTTACGCTTGACAGATAAGTAGCTGTCTCGCATTTGACAATGTCAAGGAATATGCTACCTAGCATAGTCAATATTTTGGATACTTCTGTATTTGAATAAATAAATGGGTGTATTTGTAGTTTGTTGTAGTTGTTTATCCTAATATGCTGATAGGTGTTACTGAAAAGAAGTGCAAATGTGCATGTCAACCTGGAAAGCATGAATTAAAGTTTCTTGACAGTGGAACTAGTGACCGTACAACTGTTGCATTTTGCCACTAAACTGAACTTGTTTTGCATACATGATAACGTGATACACAGAATGTGTTCTCATGGCTACACATATGAGTTCTTGTTTAAATTGTAAGGCAAGCATTCACTCATTTATTCTGATTGCATGGAAATATAACATTATCATGAATATTTGTGCTCTTATACAAAGTACACAATGAAATACAGAATGTTTTCCACTTTTCCCGTGGCTAACACAGAGGGGTCCTTGTTTAAATTGTCAGGCAACCATTCACTCATTTATACTGATTGCATATAAATGTGGCATTTTCATGATTATCTGTGCTCTTATACAAAGTACACAATGAAATACATAATGATGTTGTCTGTAGCTGCTGACAACCAGGGGTTTAAATGTGATCCAAAATTTTCTGGATCCTAGCACAGAAACTAGAGTGAACCACTGCCTGTTCTTCAACCCGAGTCACAAACTTTCTTGAATTTAAAATATGCTGCTAGTAAAACAAACTGCTAGCTGTGCAACAAAGCTGTCAATAACTGACATGGAAAATAGAACAGCTTAATCTACAGACTCATTGCTGTTTTCTAGATTTACTGCTAAATCATTTATCTTTGGGGATGGGATCTTCTGTAGACTTCCATATTTGCATCATGTGTTGCTACAAGTGACAAAACTATGAATAAAAGTCCACTGCAGACTAGTGACTGCTGTGGAGAAATCCTGTTAAAGACAGAAAATGAAGCATAGTTGAAAAGCTTACTGTTAAATTTGGACAACTAGGTCCAAACTCCATGTTCTGATGCTCAGATTAAGAGGCTAATATTTTTGTTGGATTCCTCTTTCTGAGAGGTGTAAAATCCATATAAAAATAGTCTTAATCCGATGAGTAGAACTTATATTTTGAATTTATTATTCTTAATAAATTATATGTGCAAGGTCAGCCAGTTTTGTAATGTAGGCTCACATCCCCAACAGATGTGTCACACACCCTCATTGATGGATATATATACAGGAAAAGTTGGAGAGAATTTGATCACAACAAAAACTCTCATCTTCCTCTCTCATCCTTAAAGTACGAGCTACCTGGAGGACGAATTTCAGCCACATGTGGGAAGGACGAAGAGGATTTTTCTGCTGCTAGGGTTTCGCAGAAGTTTGACCAGCGTTGACTTTGGTCCAAACAAGCTGAAAACTTGTGGGAGGTTCGATTTTTGAAGGCCGTACTACTTGGCACAAAAATCGAGGTCAAAGGGTTGACCGTTTTGCTGCTGCGTTGACTTTTAGCTTGCTGCCCCTGCGTTGACTTTTCAGGACAGCGTTGACTTTTGTAGAACTGACTTGGGTTGACTCATCTACAGGTTGGAGGGTTGTTGTGACACATGCTGGGCTGGCTGACCAAAGGAGACTTTGCTGGTTGAAGCATCCTGTTGACCGCCGAAACGATCACATACATTTTTCTTGTTTCTGATTTGTCTTCTGTAAGATCTGCTTATATGTTCTATCTGCATTTTGCTTATCTACTTGTATGATTGCTGTGAGAAAAGTGAAATTGCTCTTAGCATAGAACATCTACAAAACTTAACATGGTATCAGAGCCAAGTTGAAGACAAACTCTATCTATAACAATCATCTCTTGTGATCTCTCTCCACTTGTCTTTGGGTTTTGGTGGTGTGAGAGATCAAAAGGGATACGCTATCCTAAAGGATGCCCTAACTAATACGCGGTCAGGGAGGAAGGTTTCATAGCGCAGCAAGGGAGTGACCTAAACACAGGTCTAATGTTCCGTTGATTGGTTTGCATATCTACTAGTTCGTGGAATATATAAGTTCGCAAGACTGTCTCACATATGATATGACCGCAATCCCTTTTCGCATAAGGTATATCCGTGTATGTCACAATCTCTGGCCCGCATATGGAATAACCGATGACTCGCTGAAAAACACAGTCACGTTATCAAATTGCATTATATATTATCACCACATTGTGTATGGCAGGGTATGGCAAACAACGTATGGCAGACAATGTTTCTTTGACATGGCAGACAATGTCATGGTATGGAAAACATCATGTTGAAACATGATATGGCAGACAGTTCTTTGACATGGCAGACAATGTCATGGTATGGAAAACATCATGTTGAAACATGATATGGCAGACAGTTCTTTGACATGGCAGACAATATCATGGTAAGGCAAACATCATGCTGAAACATGATATGGCAGACAGTTCTTTCATGGTATGGCAAACATCATGTTGAAACATGATATGGCAAACAGTGCTTTGACATGGCAGACAGTGAACAACATATATATACACGGTATGGCTGACAGGATTTTGGTATGGCTAACAAAATATATATATATATATATATGACATGGCAAACATAGTATCCATGACAGGGTAGTCTCCCTAGTGACATGATATGGTGGACGCAGTAATAAAAGGACACAGTCAACCGCAATCTAAATTCCACAGTCCTGAGGTGTAGCTGGAGTTATGTATACGTTGTGCAATTATACGCTGGGCAGTCATGTCATACATTGCAGTTATGGTTATATACATTCGCTGGACAGTCCTGTACACATCACATGAGGATATATATATATGCACGCAGAGATCCTGTACACGTCGCAGAAGTCTTGTACGCATTGCAGAGGAGTTATATCAGCCGCAGAAGTTTTATACAATATTATATAGGTCACAGAGGTCCTGTACACGTCGCAGAAGTCTTGTATGCATCACAGGGGAGTGATATTAGCTGCGGAAGTTTTATACAATGTTCCTGTACACATCGCTGAGGTTATATATACACGCAGAGGATGCCAAAGACTTATATATACAAACAGAGTATGCAAATGTCCCTTATGTATATTCGCCGAGGCTGCGGAGGTTTCATACAATTGCATTGGTATATGGTCTCACATTCGTCTCTTTGATGTGGTATGACATTCGCATAATATCCCTGGTTATAATGGCAAATCATATGATCGCGATACTGTGATGATATGTGATATTGCTCTGGTGTGAAAATTGATACAAGATGTATGGCATCAGCTTTATATGACAGGGTCTCGATATATATGATCTTGCTCCAGCAGTATATAGGGTCTTAATATGTATCTGGTCTTGATGTGTATGGTCTTTATATATACGGTAGACTGTACTGACGATGGGAAGTAATCGCTGGACAATATACGCTATAGTACATAAGTTATATATATATATATATGCTGGACATGTATATACACCGGGCAGTCATGATTATATATACACTTGTCATGGTTATTAATACCAGGACCAGAAATACCAGGTATGAGGAGTCTAATGTTGTTGATAAAAGAAATAAGTTCAAAGACTTTTGCAGAGAAGCTGGCATTAAGAGGGAGACTACCACTGCATATACTCCTGAGCAGAATGGTGTTGCTGAACGCAAGAATAGGACTATTGTGGAAGCTGCCCGTGCCATGCTATGTGACCAGGGTCTTCCAAAGTTTCTGTGGGGAGAAGCTGCAAATACTGCTGTGTACATTCAAAACCGATGCCCTCATTCCGCTTTGGACTCCAAAACTCCCGAAGAGGTTTTCTCTGGTAAGAAACCTGATGTCTCACATTTTAGAATTTTTGGATGTCCTGTCTATTTTCATGTGTCGAAAGAAAAGAGAAGTAAGCTGGATGCTACTGGGAAGAAAGGAATGTTTGTGGGCTACAGTGAGACTTCTAAGGCATATAGAGTCTATGTACCTGGTCAAAGGGAAGTAGAGATAAGTCATGATGTCACTTTTGACGAAGATGCTTCCCTGAAGAAAGTAGTAGATACCAAGGGTATCTAGCTGCCATGAGTACTATTATACAATCTGAACCTGGATCTTTTGAGGAAGCCATCAAGCATCAAGTCTGGAAGGATGCTATGCATGAAGAATATGAGGCTATTATGAAGAATGATGTCTGGGATGTGGTCCCAAGACCGAAGGACAAATCTGTTGTCACCGCTAAATGGCTCTACAAGATTAAACATGGATCTAATGGGAGTGCTGAAAAGTTTAAGGCAAGATTTGTTGCCCGTGGCTTCTCTCAAAAGGAAGAAATTGACTATGACGATATATTTGCACCTGTGGCTCGATATACCACCATCCGATCCATCATAGCCCTTGCTGCTACGCAAGGATGGAGTCTTCATCAGATGGATGTCAAGACCGCTTTTCTGCATGATGCAATAAAGGAAGAGGTGTATGTAGAACAACCTCTGGGATTTGAAGTTCAAGATCGAGACACTTATGTCTGCAGGTTGAAGAAAGCCCTCTATGGGTTAAAGCAAGCACCCAGAGCTTGGTATGAGAGGATGGATAGTTACTTGATGAAGCTGGGCTTCACTCGAAGCAATGCTGATCCAAACCTTTACTTTAAGGTTGTGGAAGGAAAGCCTCTCATTCCAGTGCTGTATGTGGACGACCTCTTCCTGACAGGTGATGACCCTCTCATTCTTCAATGTAAGAGGGAGCTTGCTGCTGAGTTCGAGATGAAAGACCTAGGACTGATGCACTATTTCCTAGGCCTGGAGGTCTGGCAGAGACCTGGAGAGATTTTCCTTTCTCAAGGAAAGTATATTGTGAAGCTTCTGGAAAGATTTGGGATGGTGGACTGTAAGTCCGTGTCGACACCAATGGAACTCAACTTTAAGAAGTTGAGTGGCAGTGCTGCAGGGCCTATCTTGGCCAATCCTACTGAGTATCGTCAACTCATAGGAGCTTTGATGTTCTTAGTGAACACCTGTCCGGACATATGTTTTGTAGTGAATACTTTGAGTCAACAGATGGTTGAGCCTCATCATTTTCACTGGGTTGGTGCCAAGAATCTTTTGAGATATCTTCGGGGCACGATAAACCATGGGCTGAGATACACTGCCGGGAGTGTGATACTCCGGGGATATACTGATGCCGATTGAGTTGGCAGTGTGGTGGATCGTAAGAGCACATCTGGATGCTGTTTCAATCTTGGTTCTGCTTCGATCTCATGGATGAGCAGGAAGCAGAAGTCGGTGGCTTTGAGCACCGCGGAGGCCGAATACATTGCTGCTAGTATGGCCTGTTGTGAAGCAGTTTGGTTGAGGAAGCTCTTTAGTGAGCTGTTCCAACATGTGCTAGATACCACTGTAATACTCTGTGATAATCAGAGTGGGATTCGTATGACTGAGAATCCTGTGTTCCACGACCGATCCAAGCATATTGATATCAGGTACCACTTTATCCGGGATATGGTACAGCGAGGCACCGTAAGGCTCGATCATATAGGAACTGATGAGCAGGTCGCGGATATTCTCACTAAGCCCCTGGGGAAGGTCAAGTTCCTAACCTTCCGTGAGAGTCTTGGTGTCGTGGAAAGACCCTATGATGTGGGTCCTGTTGGACGATGAGCTCTGGGAGCTCTGGGGGGCTTTGGGGATAGCTTCTCGGAGCTATAAGCACTCATAATGCTTCTGCCCCACCCTTGTGATTATTGAGCTGGTTCGCCACTCATTTAATCTGTGCCCCGTATGCATCCTACCCATTGAGTTCAGGGCTCATGGGAAGTACCTCTCATTTGGCCAATGAGGTGTGGAAAAGCTAGAGACTATTAGCAAAGACTGATGGACGCATCAGAGATTGCCGTACTCTCTATCTAGGATGGCATGGTCCAACCACTTGATCTGGGATCAAGATTTGTGAGGTCTGGGACCTCTGGACTGATTATGTCAGTCGGGGAATGATGTCTTTGTGATTGACCCACTTCTGTTCTGAAATAAAGAAGCCAACAAAGCAAGTTTCGGCGGGATGACTCACGATGTTAATTGCACTAATAGATGGAGTTCTCCCTAGTTGAGAGGGAGTGTTAAATTTGGACAACTAGGTCCAAACTCCATGTTCTGATGCTCAGATTAAGAGGCTAATATTTTTGTTGGATTCCTCTTTCTGAGAGGTGTAAAATCCATATAAAAATAGTCTTAATCCGATGAGTAGAACTTATATTTTGAATTTATTATTCTTAATAAATTATATGTGCAAGGTCAGCCAGTTTTGTAATGTAGGCTCACATCCCCAACAGATGTGTCACACACCCTCATTGATGGATATATATACAGGAAAAGTTGGAGAGAATTTGATCACAACAAAAACTCTCATCTTCCTCTCTCATCCTTAAAGTACGAGCTACCTGGAGGACGGATTTCAGCCACACGTGGGAAGGACGAAGAGGATTTTTCTGCTGCTAGGGTTTCGCAGAAGTTTGACCAGCGTTGACTTTGGTCAACGCTTGGTCCAAACAAGCTGAAAACTTGTGGGAGGTTCGATTTTTGAAGGCCGTACTACTTGGCACAAAAATCGAGGTCAAAGGGTTGACCGTTTTGCTGCTGCGTTGACTTTTGTAGAACTGACTTGGGTTGACTCATCTACAGGTTGGAGGGTTGTTGTGACACATGCTGGGCTGGCTGACCAAAGGAGACTTTGCTGGTTGAAGCATCCTGTTGACCGCCGAAACGATCACATACATTTTTCTTGTTTCTGATTTGTCTTCTGTAAGATCTGCTTATATGTTCTATCTGCATTTTGCTTATCTACTTGTATGATTGCTGTGAGAAAAGTGAAATTGCTCTTAGCATAGAACATCTACAAAACTTAACACTTACGCTTGTGGACTCTCTGATGGCAGTCATTAACACTCTGCATAGAGAGTTTAGACTCTTGATCAACTCTATCCTCCCTTGCAACCTTCTCGGAAGCTTGGAAATGCCAATCAAATGTACCAAGAACCTATTGTTTTTTTTTTTTTTTTGTCATTTCAGATTGGCAACCTCAAAGAATCATTGCTGTCATGTGAAGCTATTGCAAGCATCAATTCACCGAAATTACTTCTACAGATTGATAACATGGCAATATAACAGTAATGCATCTCAATAGCGGGTTAGTAGCCACACTGTATCTTTATCGCTTAAACCTGAGCATGTGCATTATTCATACTTTTTGAAAGTTCAAATTAGATTCATTAGCAGATTCCTTGTGTTATCAATAAAACCACAGATACATTATTGATACTAGAAATAGGCATCCAAATCATTAGGCAGAAGACTTCAAATATGGCGGAAAACCCTCTCATTAAATTTCCAGCAATATATATTAACCAGTAAAAATTTTGAGATACTATTGTGTGTCCATTGAAATACAATAGTTCTTCCAATACATTAGACAAGGAAGTCACATGATGGTTGTCTTGCAGCTCCTGTTCTGTCTCCTCTTTCTTTCAATCCTTCTGTACTTCAAAAACACTCAACCCATCGAGCATTCTTGTTCTTGGCAGTGAGGGTTACTGGTTCAAATGCGACTCATTTCAGTTTACAGAACAAAAAATGTGGATTTTCTTTTGAAATTTTTGTGTTGATCTTTGTATGCTTCTAGGAATATAAGCATGTTGATATCATTTGTTTAGACGTTGTTTACTTTATGAACTATGTCATATTTTGCACAAATAACTATCTCAGTTTCTCGTTGTAATATCCAAGTGTGTACAAGATCCTTGATTAAAATAATTTTTGTCAACCGTAATCCTTCTCTCTCTATGTAATATTGCCCTTGACGGAAGGGTACCGTTAGATTATTTTTGGTAAAACATACGTATAGAAGAGATGTAATTAACAGAATCAGCATGAAACTTTCAACGTGATAAAAGCTGAACTTTCACATAGTTCCACCATCGGGAAAGGTACGAAGTTGTTTGACAACTGGGGACAGGAACGTGGTTGCTTTTGAAGATTCCCTGAGAACAAGTGAAGGGCACCTGTGCAAAGTGCAAGGAATAGAGAAACTAAGCTTCGCTATGCTCGAGTAAGGTTTGCGGTTGGGCTCAAATTAACGGTTTTAAGGATCCGTTAACATTGATATTATATCGTAAACACACCACGATATTGGAATCACCTAACCATGGAAAATGCATCTATATTGATGAAAATATCAACCTATGAAGCCCTGTTATCAACTCCAAGAATGAAGAAGTTTCGTGGAATAGAACAGGGAATAGATCCTCACCTTCAGTCGTGTAAATGTCAAGAAGGGTTAGAGTTACGACATGGTAAGGGACAACCTTCACATTGTAAATACACATTATATTTCAAGTGAAACATCAGATCAGGGTGCATAATTTTGTAGATCATGTGCAAATCTTCTTATTTACTTTGCTTAAATAATTTGATAATTCTAAAAAAATATGCATAATCTGTGGTGGGATCAGTCATCTATTTAAAATAACGAGTTCTATTTTTTCGTTCAATTATAATTAAGTATTACTCCCTTATCACTATTGCAGCATTTATTGTAATATTTAATTATAACTAATAAAAATGATAAATGTTTTAATTTTATTTTTAGAATATGTATGTTGAAATACAATTTTGACAGTATATTGTTCATAGTTAAATATACTTTTATTATTTTAATTCTTTATGAATTAATGATTTTGGTTTTCATATGGTTTACTAAATTTACTAAAAAAACAGGTTATCTTTTATGTTCGTTTCAGCTATCACAAATGTTATGTCATCTCATTTTGTGTTTATATAGGACACAAATTTGCTTGTTTGAGCTGTTAATTCATATTGACTTGCTTCTTTATATAGAGATCACTAGGATATTTTGCCAAATGTATTTATCGTAATTAAACTGGCCATAATTAATAATGTCATATAATGTGTTTTTTTATATAGAGATCACTTGAATATTTTGCAAAATGTGTTAACATAATTAAATTGCACTGCCATTTCCAATTGGCAAAAATACTTATTTATTGAATTTAAACATGCAACCCTATGTTTATGTTAAGACATTATCTCCTATGCTGATAAGCGTGTTGTTGTCAAATGGTAAGTCAAGTTAGCTTTCTTCACAAAAACCTTAGAAAACCTTAGAAAATCAAGTGCTCCTTGCTGCACAAACTATTGAAAATCATAGTCAGGCTGGCTTGCAAATATCATAAACTTAACCACACAAGTTTATGATTTTTGTAAACCACTCTAAGATTAGATCTAACTTTGACATGCAGTTGCAATGATAATGGGCTAGTTAAGATTGGTCTTCTTATTTTTTCAATTGGAGAAATTTTAAGTCATCAAAACTATAATATGATGCGAGTTAAAGTCTAAGGTAATAACATTTTGATTAAAACAAGAACATGATAATTAGAGCGTAAGAATCTAACTTGTTATTGAAGCATATTTGTGAAATACAAAATAGAAGGTTGCAAAGTAACACACCTAAAAGTATGCTTCAAAAATCACACATGAAGTTTACTTGTTGAATTGCCTGCCATATTGGTAATGGCATGCTATTTTTTTTCTTCTCCAATGATTGATAATGATGGGGATTTTGAATAGTATCATAGAACAAGAATGTAACATGGTATCATAGCATATTTGTGAAACACAATCTAGAAGGTTGTGAAGAAACAAACCCAAAAATATACTTAGAAAATTACATTCTAAGTTTGCTTGTTGAATAGTCCACCATGTTAATAGTAGCATCATACATCATGTATTTTTAGTTTCCTTCTCCTATGATTGATAATGATGAAGATGATGAATGATTTGAATGGTTTGGATGGTGAAGCTTACCCCAATATATGGTTTGTTGTAGCTCCTAGAGACAGCCTTGGATTGCTTACAAGACCAGTGCTTGGGCACATCTAGAGTCTGTCTCATATGATTTTCTAAAAATGGAGACATCACATATAGTTTATATGTATATATAATGGGTTGGTTCGTTCACCTAAAGGAGTAAGACATGAATTTATGGTACTTCACATATACATATCTCATAAATATGCATAAAACAGTGGAGGTCGAGTAGTTCAAGGACTTACAGTTTAATAAGATTTTGTTGAGCAATGATAGAGGATAAGGAGAGAGGGAAACTCATCATATGGAGCTTACAACATTAAAAATTCCACGCTTAACAGATAGAGCTTGCAACTTTAAGAATTCCACGCTTAACAGATAGAGCTTGCAACTTTAAGAATTCCGACACTTATTTGAGTTACATGAAGACATAATGGATGAAGGAGGGAATGAATGCTATGATTCATGTAGCGCAGATTTAAAGATATAATTTCAATAATCCATGCAAGCACATGCATTAACAAGGTCAATACAAATGAATTTGTGATATAGTTACAGGCACTTGCATTAACATATCGATACAATTCAATCTGTAAGGAAGATTGAAATATTTCTAACAACTATGATTGCATGAATTCAGAGAAGAAATATGAACATAAATGGGTTTTAACAGGGGGATAACATATTGTAATACTTAAGGGAGGAATCACCACCATTTCTTTGATATTCTGAAAAATCTGTATTACAAAGCCATTCAATTTGACAATAACATGTAGTGTTTTATTTAGAATTCCTGAACCTTTATTAAGTGTTGCTTTCCCCAATTTATATGGAGAAGGGAGTGTGGACATTCATTACATCAAAAATATCTTCAGTCGAGTCTCAGTGGTCAGATTGACTGGCTATCTCAGCTGGGGATGGCTCTATGGCCCAAAAATATTACATAACTAATGGACTCATTGAAAGGAGGCAAATTGCAGGACATCAAATAAGTAAACAGTCAGAAAGAAGCATTAATAAACTATCTTTGCGCCCATCCCTGTAATCGCTTCTACTTTAGGTTGCAGTTAGCTCATTGTTTGGCTTCCCGTGCTGCTAATCCAAATGGATCTTAGAAAACCTTTAAGTCTTCAAAATCTTCTAAACACTCGAAACTATCGCATAAGAAGAACTTGTTAAAAGTCGGATTACACTATCAGGAGGCAAAAACATGAAGAAATCAGTGAAAGAAGGCTAATCGGGGGCTTAAAGCAACTTTGCATCAGAGTTGTCGGATCTGACCGGTCAACGGTCTAGATCTGATCGGAAAATCGCAATCGGAAGTGGCAAAGGGAGGCTATCGGCAAAGACCATAAGGAATACGCGACAACGATCAGCAGGGTCAACGAGGACCGTCGATCAAGCACATAGGTCGAAGACCCCAGTTGCATCGTAGTATCGCTATTGGCAAATACAAAGGAGCGATTACCATCGGGCCGGGGCATGTGCGATATGCGATTGCGATCGATTGCATCGCAACATTGCATCAGAACATTACAATGGAGCGGGGCCGATAGCCGGACCCAATGGAAATATAGATGGTATTATATATATTTTGAGATCCGGAAGACAAGGTTTTCTTTTGTAAATCGCATTTTCGTTGAATAAACGAAAAACCAAAGAAAATGTGCCGATGCGATATTATGGACCCAAAAGGGTTTATTAATGTTGCTATATATGATTTCAAGTCCGATAAAGCCATTTCACAAGGTTTTTCAATGTTTTAATGTATTTTAATACAAAGGGAAATCGAGATATAAATGGGATGTTGGGCGGGCCAAAGGCAGTAAGTGGTTTGGGCTAGGCTCTGCCCGGTCCCATACAATGGCTACCACGTGTTCAAGCTGAGGAGAGAGGAAACCACCCTTATCAGGCAGTTAACCCCCGTACGAAGGGCCGCCTGAAATGAACCATAGTCGTTGGATCTAGATCTCCCAGATCAATGGTGGAGATGCGATGTTGGTATACAGGCGGACCTGATAGGAGTTATAAGGCGGATTCATAATATTTGAAGTCTGATGAATAGTGTTTGGTGGACTTTTTCCATGTTTAAACTTATTTCTCTGTGTAAACACAGAATGGCGATTTCGAAGGATTTCAAAGGCCCAATGACCCATTCTGTTATAGTACAAGTGGCAACCATCCCTGAAAGTGTTTAGCAATGATTGCTAACGCTCAAAAAGGGATCTGAGCGGATAGAGGTCGAGAAGCCAGAGAGTCCGAGAAGGTGAAATGAACAGACAACGCCAATTGGCTTTAAAGCCATAGATTGACAGAAAACAGACAAGCATTGCTAAGACAGAGCAACAGAGACAAAGGGTCAGTGAGGAGAGTCTGTGTACTCAAAAGAGACTTGGGGGATCCAAGTAAAAGCCTTATTGTTTGTATCAGTTGTGTGAGGCTCAATTTGAGCTCATTGTTGTAAAACTCTGTTTTGAAGAGATAATAGAGAGGTCACCAATGAAGGTTGGACCAGGAGATGTAGCCCAAGAGTGTTGGATGAACTCCTTATTAAACTTGATGTGTTTAAGTGTGTTGTCTATTATGTTCTTTTTACTGTTTCATTGTCTGTGTATCTTGCAATCTTATCGATCCATTGCACAAAATAACATAGGCAAATCCATGCACATGAGTTTGTAATACCTTAATAATTGTCTAAAATCATATATTAAATCAAGTGGTATCAAAGCGTTAGGTTTGCTAAGGTTAGACAAGCTTGTGCTGGATTGTTGAATGCTAACTAGGTCAAAGCTCAAATTAAAAGGAGAACTGGTTGAGACTAACCTAGAAATTGGAAGAGTCTACCCTAGGAGGAAAATGGCAGAAGAAATTCCCTTGGGATCAGACTCTCAGTTCATGGACAGTTTCATGACCATGAGAGCCATGGTAGAAGAGATGTATAGAGAATTTAAGAAAGGTCAAGTTGAAGATAGTTCAACCTCCAAACAAGACAAAGGAACAGAGGAACCTCTTCTAGATGGCCATTCAGAAGGCAAAGGGAAAGGAAAAGAGCCTCCTCTATCAACACCTCCTTCTAGCCCTTTGATTAAATTAGATGTAAAATTTGATTTGCCAATATATGATGGAGAATTAAATGCAGAATAGTTAGATAACTGGATTAGATAGATTGATGTATATTGCAGGGTGCAAAACATCAATTTAGAAAGGAGAAAGATTCAGTTGGCCAACTTTCTCCTTGGAGGAATTGCCCTAGTGTGGTGGGAAAGCAGGACACAAGCTGATTTGAAGAAGCATGGTAAAATTCTTTCTACCTGAAATGAATTTGTTTCCGCCATTAAAAAACAATTCTATCCACTAGCTTTATGCAGCAAGCTATGATGAGTTGGCAAACGCTTCGCCAATTAAAGGGGCAAAGTGCACAAAGCTATACCCAGGAATTTAGAAAAAGAGCTTTAATTCTAGGAATTTCTCTAGACTCACCTGAAACTTTGCTGAAGTATATAGGTGGTCTACACAGTTATTTGAGGCACACTATTCTCATGTTTAACCCTACTAGCATAGATGAGGTATCAGTTCAGGCTACACATCTAGAGGCTAGAGGCAAGAATGTGAACCTAGAATAAGGAAAAGAGGAAGCAAAAATGGAAGGAGAGGAAGACAAACACTGTACAGAAAGACAAACCTTCATGCACTCACTGCAAGAAGGTTGGACATGATAATGAACACTGTTGGTCTTTGTATCCGGAGCTGAAACCCAAGAAGTTCGATGGCAAGAAGAAGAACACTGTTGCTGCTATTCAAAAATATTTGGGGTCAGACTTAGGGGATGAAACAACATCACAGCTGTAGGTATAAAAAGTAAAAATTCTGAAGCATCCACTAGTAATTCTGCGTAATCTATTGATAATGAACAAAATGAGAGGAAAAGACATGAGCTTTTTTATATTAGAGTTATTTGCAAGCATCAAAAAATTGATACTTTATTTGATAGTGGTTGACAAGTAAACTTGATTTCTTAAGCAATTGTAAAGAAGTTGGGACTACTAACCACACCTCACAAGAAGCCATATCCATTAGGTTGGGTATGTGATAAAGCAAAACTACAAGTGATTAGACAATGTAAACTTAGGTTTGCTTTTGGGTCAACTTTTGTAGATGAGGTTGAGTTAGATATAGTTCCCTTGGATATATGTGGTATTGTTTTAGGAAGCCTTTACTTGTATGATAGAAAAGCCATTTTCTATAGAACTGAAAATAAGTATCAATTTACAAAAGATGGAATATAATATATTGTAAGAGCTCATCAACTCAAAAATAGCTACACTCTCATTAACTCAAGGTAGATGAAAAGAATTGTAAACTCATGCAAGCAATTTCTACTAATGGTTATAGAGGAAAAGACCCCTGATAAAACCAATGTATTTGAAGGCTGTGATGCTAAACAAAAAGTTGATTTAAAAAAAGTTGTTTCAGAATATGATATCCTATTTCAAGTACGAAAGGTCTGCGACCCAAAAGAGAAATATTACATGATATTCATTTGCAGCAAGATGCCCCATTGCCTAACATCGGAATGTACAGGTTATCCGCTTTAGAGAATGTAGAGATCAAGAAGCAGGTATAGGAGCTGCTCGACAAAGGGTTCATAAGACCAAGCACATCACCATGTGGATCTCCAATTGTCTTGGTGAGAAAGAAAGATCGCTCGTGGAGGATGTGCATTGATTACAGAGCACTGAATAAAATAACGATCAAGAATTCTTATCCTCTCCCTCGCATAGATGATCTGTTGGATCAGTTGAAAGAAGTTGTTTACTTTTCCAAGTTAGACTTATGTAGTAGCTACCATCAGGTCAGAGTTGCAGAACAAGATGCATGGAAGACTACTTTCAAAACAAAGCAAGGGTTGTATGAATGGCTAGTTATGCCTTTTGGCTTAACTAATGCTCCTGCCACTTTCATGAGAGTAATGAATGATGTACTCAAGCCTTTTATTGATGCTTTTGTAATTGTATATTTAGATGACATTCTTGTTTTTAGTAAAACATGGGAAGAACATTTGAAGCATGTAAAATAGACTCTAGATGTTTTGAAAAAAGAAAATCTCTATGTGAAGTTATCAAAATGTGAATTTGGTAAAACATCTTTGAATTATTTGAGTCATATTGTAGGGGGTGGTGAATTGAAGATAGATCCCTCTAAGGTTGAAGTCATTGTGAATTGGCCTAAACCCAAATCTGCGATAGAAGTTAGAAGCTTCCTAGGAGAAACACAATATTGGAGAAAGTTTATTGCTAACTTTTCCTTGATTGCAACTCCCTTACATGCTTTAACAAGATTGAACAAGGTCTTTCAGTGGGGAGGCAAACAACAGAAGGCCTTCGACACCTTGAAAGAAAAGATTAGTACATCACCAGTACTAGCATTGTTAGATCTTCAAAGACCATTTGAGATTGAAACAGATGCCAATGACTATGCCATGGGAGCAGTGTTGATGCAACATGGTAAACCCATATGTTATCATTCTGAGACATTTAATTCTACAATAGTTAATTATCCCACATATGATAAAGAATTGTATGCATTAGTACGAAGTGTGAAAAAGTGGAAACATTACCTATTGGGCAAAGAAACAATTATACATACTGATCATCAACCACTTCAATATTTGCACTCAAACTAAATTGCAGCAATCAAGACACTATAGGTGGATGGGTTTTCTACAACAATTTCATTTTGTCATCAGATATAAGAAAGGCATACACAATAAGGTTGCGGATATGTTATCCAGACCAGTTATAAATGCATCTACTATACTTAAGCATAACTCAATATTGCATGAAAGTTACATTGAACAATATGCTCAAGATGTAGATTTTAAAGATGTATATGCAACTTTAAGTCATGGAAAATAAGTAGAAGAATTGGATTATCATGTTAAGGACCAACTCTTATATCATTTGGGAAAGCTATGCATTCCTCACACTGAAAGATTTAACATAATCCGAGAAGCACACACTTCTTTAATATTAGGTCATTTTAGTGTAAGTAAAACAGTTGCACAACTGCAAACGTTCTATTATTGACCAAGAATGCATGAAACAGTTTCTAGATATATTAAAGGGTGTACCATGTGTGCTAAAAGCAAGCCCAACAATAGAAAACTAGGCTTGTACACTCCACTTCCAGTTCCTTCTCACCTTTGGGAAAGTGTTTCCATGGACTTTGTTGGAGAACTGCCAAAATCTAGAAAAGGTCATGATTATTTATATGTTATTGTGGACAGGTTCAACAAAATGTGTATTTTAATACCTTGTAATAAGTAGATTACCGCTGAACAAACAACAAAGTTGTTCTTTCAGCATGTATGGGTTCATTTTGGGTTACCCACTTCTATTGTATTTGATCGATATTCCTGATTCATTGGGAAGTTTTGGTCAAGTCTATGGCAGTTAATGGACACCAGATTGAAGAAGAGCACAACATTTCATCCACAAACAGATGGCCAAACAAAGGTGGTCAATAGGACAGTGATCCAGTTGCTCAGAGGCCATTGCAAGCAAGCATCCCAAGCTTTTGGATGAACATTTATGTTATATACAACATGCTTACAACCGTGCTAAACATTCTTCTACACAGAGATCTCCTTTTGAAACTTGTTTTGGTTTTACACAAAGGACTCCCTTGGATTTTGTCTTTAGTAAAGACATAGCAGTTGATGGACACAGTGATATGGAAAAAGAAACCAAGTTCATTGAACAGATCCAAGAAATTCACCAGGCAGTGCAAAAACAACTGGAAAAGAGCCAAGCCAAGTACAAGGCAAAGTATGATAAGCATCAAATTGAGCATAGCTTCCAAGTTGGTGATCAAGTCTGGCTGTACATCAACAAAGACAGAATGCAAGGTGAAGGTAAGGAGATGAAGCCAATAAGGTATGAGCCTTTCAAGATACTTGAGAAAATTGGTGAGAATGCTTTTCACCTTGATTTGCTAGCTTACATGCACATCTATTCAGTAGTTAATGCAGAGAACTTGAGACTATTTGAACCTTCATTGATTGAAGATCTCAAAGAGCAAAGTCGGTTTCCTTCTATTGATGATCTGTTGCCTAAATATCTCAATGAGTTGCAGGAATATACAGTTATGGACATGAAGGTGAGAACTACGTGTAGAGGGGATGTTGAGTACCTCTGAATTGGACTCGAAGGTTCAAAACCAAGCAGTGCAAGATGGATAGAGATTGGGCAAGTGAGGAAGCTATATCCTCACTTGATTGATGCTTTAAAACCAAATTTCGGTTGTCCAAAAGCCTTTTTCAGTGGGAAGGCATGATCCAAATGGATCCTAGAAAACCTCTAAGTCTTGAAAATCTTCTAAACACTCGAAACTATCGCATAAGAACTTGTTAAAAGTCAGATTACATTATCGGGAGGCAAAAACATTAAGAAATTAGTGAAAGAAGGCTTATCGGGGGCTTAAAGCAACTTTGCATCAGAGCCGTTGGATCTGGCCGATCAACTGTCTAGATCCAATCGGCAAATCGTAATCGGCAGTGGCAAAGGGAGGCTATCGGCGAAGACCACAAGGAATACGCAACAACGATTAGCGGGGTCAACGCGGACTGTCGATCAAGCGTGCAGATCGATAGCCCCAGTTGCATCGTAGTATCACTATCGACAAATACAAAGTAGCGATTACAATCAGCTCAGGGCATGTGCGATATGCGATTGCGATCGATCGCATCGCAACATCACATTGCGACATTACAATGGAGCGGGGCCGATAGCGGGACCCAATGGAAATATAGATGGTATTATATATATTTTGAGATCCAGAAAACAAGATTTTCCTTTGTAAATCACATTTTCGTTGAATAAACAAAAAACCAAAGAAAATGCGTTGATGCGATATTACGGACCTGAAAGGGTTTATTAATGTTGCTATATATGATTTCAAGTTTGATAAAGCCATTTCACGACGTTTTTCAATGTTTTAATGTATTTTTAATACAAAAGGAAATCACGATATAAACGGGATTTTGGGCGGGCCAAAGGCGGTAAGTGGTTTGGGCCGAGCTCCGCCCGATCCCATATAATGGTTGCCACGTGTCCAGGCTGAGGAGAGAGGAAACCACCCTTATCGGGCGGTTAACCCCTGTACAAAAGGGCCGCCCGAAATGAACCATAGCCGTTGGATCTGGTTCTCCCAGATCAACGGTGGAGATGCAATGTTGGTATACAGGCAGATCCGATAGGAGTTATAAGGCGGATTCATAATATTTGAAGTCCAATGAACAACGTTTGGTGGAATTTCTCCATGTTTAAACACATTTCTCTATGTAAACACAGAATGGCAATTTCGAAGGATTTCAAAGGCCCAATGACCCATTCCATTACAGTACAGGGGGCCACCATCCTTGAAAGCGTTTAGCAATGATTGCTAACACTCAGAAAGGGATTTGAGCGGACATAGGTCGAGAAGCCAGAGAGCCCGAGAAGGTGAAATGAACAGACAACGCTGATTGGCTTTAAACCCACACATTGACAGAAAACAGAGAAGTAGTACTGAGACAGAGCAACATAGACAGAGCGTCAGTGAGGAGAGTCTGTGTACTCAAAAGAGACTTGGGGGATACAAGTAAAAGCCTTACGCTCAGAAAGGGATTTGAGCGGATAAAGATCGAGAATCCAGAGAACCCGAGAAGGTGAAACGAACAGACAACGCCGATTGGCTTTAAACCCACAGATTGACATAAAATAGACAAGAAGTGCTGAGACAAAGCAATAGAGACAGAGAGTCAGTGAAGAGAGTCTCTGTACTCAAAAGAGACTTAGGGGATCCAAGTAAAAGCCTTATTGTTTGTATCTGTTGTGTGAGGATCAATTTGAGCTCACTGTTGTAAAAATCTATTTTGAAGACATAATAGAGAGGTCACCACTGAAGGTTGGACCAGGAGATGTAGCCCAGGATTGTTGGGTGAACTCCTTATTAAACTTGATGTCTTTAAATGTGTTGTCCATTATGTTTCTTTTACTGCTTCATTGTCTATGTATCTCACAATCTTATCGATCCATTGCACAAAATAACATAGGCAAATCCATGCACATGAGTCTGTAATACCTTAATAATTGTCTAAGACGATATATCAGATCAGCTGCTCAGCCAACTCCCGTCATTTCTGCCTTTACTGCTTGAACCATTTGTTATTTAAAGTTGGTAGTGGGCACCATCAACTCCATGCTGTGGTACTGAAACAGAAGACCCCTGGGCGGTACTTTGTCTCTCTCTATTATGGGACACCATGCCTGAGAATTAAATCCTCCCGAGCTACCAAGTCTCTTTCCACTCTTGTCAGTGTTGACCCTGATTCCATGTCACAATGGGCCTTTTTGAATCATCCCATACCGTTTTGAATGCACCACCTATTTCCCTTCAAGCCACAACTATCGACCCATCATGCCTTTAAAGCCCTGTCATGCACTATCGGTGCCTTGATATACCAGGTGATGCTCTCTTGGTGGCAATATGGAGGATTTTTCCATGCTGCCCTTTTGTTGTAAAAAACTTTGCAAAACAAACGAGTCTCAATCCCCCTTAGCCCCTTTCACTTTAGCCCTTTCTTATAACTGTCTTCATATGATTGGGGGTTGGAACTAGGGGCTTAACCCAAGGGTGCGAGAGCCCTTTAAGGCTTTTGCAGGGGCCTTTTTCCTTTAATTCGTGAAATCCCGCACTTCGGCGCTTTCAAGGGGTGCCACTGATATTTCCCCTTGAACTCTGCAATTGCCGATTTGCGAGGTCAAGCCCACCACAAGTATTGCAATCACACTGTGGGTGGGGAAGGCCCTTTACCTTTCTTTATAGCGTTGGCTGACTTGTCCAGATGCGAAAACTTTATAGGCCAGACCACGTAACATATCACATTCAGGGAGTTCTCGCATTTCGCAATCGCAACATCGGAAGGGGCATCGACAAAGGAGGGATCTTGCCTTGTATGACCGTCGATCGCTGATTGCGATGGGTGATGTCATCACTGACACGTGTCACATAGATTCAACATTTTCAGGGTCCTAAGGTGGGCATTTCTGGGTGACACATGTATAGGGTGACATGTGTCACCCAGAAATGCCCCCTTTAGGACCCTGAAAATGTTGAATCTGTGTGACACGTGTCCTTTGTGCTGCCACATCAACTCTGTATTGCCACGTCAACTACCATGTGGAGTCATAAGGATCAATGATATTCCGCCATGTGGCCCCCTGGAGGAGAGAAAAAAGGCCTGCCTGACCTTGGTTTTTCTTTGAATTCATTTGTTAAATGAAATTGGCACTCCTCGGTGATCTAACACTACATCGACGATTTTTTGTTTCGCAGTCTTTTTAACCCCAATCCTGTCCCGGATCGTCGATCATCGATCTGTGAGAAATGCGATATGTAGGACACACCATATTTCGCCATGTGCCCCCTAGGAGGAGAGAGAAGGGGGTCACCCTACCTTGGTTTTCCATTGATTTTCTTAGTTAATCCTTTTCTCGGCCTTTTCGACGCTTTATGCTATTATCACAAAATCACGATATTGCAAGGTTTTAGAGTGGTACCCCCACTGACCTGCCGATAAGCCTGGAGCCTGGATCCTCTGATTGTGATTTGCGATATTAGCAATCGACGACGTGACTCGTCGATATGCCTGATGAGCCGATGGACCGGACCCGCTGATTGCGATTTGTGATATCAGCGATCAGTCGATCACAACTTTTGATGTCTTCCTCTTTGGCGCTGCCTCAATAAGCCTCAAACTGTGATTTGCGATGAGCCCGAACCTTTGATATCCTTCTTTCCTTCCCTTTAAAAGGCAATAGACCCTCTGAACTTTAACATGCCATATCTTTTGATCCAAAAGTCCATTTTCGGACTTCCTTATATCGTTGGAAAGCTCTTTCCGGGCACTATGCAATGGAGAGGTTCTGATTTGGCTTTAAGTGCTCTTGTGGCTTGGAATATGGCTGTAAACTTCAATGCTCTTTGCCAACTTTGATCAACTGAAAACTCATAATTCAGTGAGTGACAACATGGTTCATAATCATTCACTTAGTTCACTTGTTGAATAGCCCAACATATTGATAATTGCATGGTACATTTTTTTTTTGTTTTCTCCTATGATTGATTATGATGAATAGTATAAGGGATGTCATGGCAAGGTTGTTTTATTGTAGCATGCTAATGGAAAGCCTAATTCGTATATTTATTTCAATGCATGATATTAGCATGATACTAACAATGATTTTGTCATGAAGACACTTTATTGTAGAGTGTTAATCCCTAGCTTTGTGAAAATACTTTTTTTTACACAATGGCAATATAGCACGTGATAAGTATGCTAATTTATTATAAGTCTCCATTACCGAGCTTTAGCAGGAAGTTGTCTCACTTTGGACTATTAATGCCATAGTCTTTAATGTGCACAAAGGGTTGAAGAATGAATATAATTTATTGTTTCTGCAATTGGTTGATAAGGACGAATCCATTTAGTGTCCCTAAAACTTTAGTCAAAACCATGTGCGAGGTGTGAGTGAATTTAGAGGTGTCAAAGGTCATTTACAAAGTTATGTTAGAAATTTAGAAACTTCTGTCTTTTACTTTGAAGTTTATAATCGTCAAGTTAGTAACACTTTGTATTAGTGAGATGAAATAATCCTAGGTTTTTGCATTCCAATTTCTTTAAGATGAAATAGGGGAGAAGGAAACAATGGTTGACATGTTCCAAGATGAAATTTAATATTCATTGCAAAACTGATTTCCTCTCTTCTTTTGATTCATTTTCTTATGCACTAAGTTTCTCCCGTTAGCAATGGTATCTTAAGATTGGTAATTTAGAGAAGCATATTAAAGATGTAGGTTTCAAATTACTTTGGTAGATGGGGTATACAAGTGGTGGACATGTCAAGCTTGGACAAGAGTTGTCACTCCTATTAAGCCTTAAATGAGATCTATGAGCATAGGGCTAGAATAGTTTTAAATCAGATTGCCAAATGAGAGCCACCCTTGATGTTATGTTGTTGTTGATATGTAGGAACTATAGCTTGTAACATTTCACTGTTTGCTAACTTTTATTCATGAAGTAAAGATCACGACATATCCTTCTACTATTGAATCTTAGGAATCAACTCTTGCATTATTTGATCACTCCATTAAGAAATTAGAATTGGATCCTTCACCATCCACATCTTAGTGATATCAACATCTAAATGTTGTAGCGGCTACAACCACCCTCCAAAATTTTGCCTTTGCTTCGATTTGGAGCCTCCATACCAACCATCCTCAAAAGCATGTCTTGCACTGTCAAGTACACGAGCTTCAATGGTTTTCTAGCAGATTTGCAGCTTGTGCATGATAGCTTGTTGCATCCCCCTCATAGGTTGTTTCTCCGGACTTGGTCCAGCTGTAGGCTGAGCAACTCCTTCAAGAAAGTGCGCAATTATGGAGGGGAACCAGCGTTCCCTTCAGAAATTGCGCAATATTAACTTGCATCCCGTTGGGCTCCAGAATTGCGCAATTTTGCGTGTTAAGCTTCACTGGAAAAACTGTGCAATCTATCCCAGCATGACTACTCAGCCCATAAATTGGGCAATTCTAGGCAGCAGTCAGCGGTTCAGCCCATAAATTGTGCAATCCCTCTGGGCAACCAGCCCATCTCCCTCCCAGAAATGCGCAAATTTCCCATCAGTCAAGTAGGATGTTGCATGTGCCTTCAGGTTGACTAGTTCCCTCTGGGACCGAGAAAAATTGATTTGAATGCATGGACTTCTTCTCCCAAGGCAGTATGCAAAGGCAACCCTTGATTCAGGGATCTATTTTTAGCAGCTGGAGGTTACATGCAAGGATCATTTTAGAAACCTCCCGCCAAGTGTTGCTTGTCCTAGATTTGTGGCATGCGCGTCACAACCTCGATTTTATCAAAACTTATCAACAGGATGCTACAAAGCTCATTCCTCACATCGACCTTGTAGCTCAGACATCCCACATTGCATCTAGGAGTCGTCGGCACATCCAGCTCAACTGTTTTGGAGTAAGCCCGCTTTTCATGTCTTGCATTGTGTTTATGTCGCTTTTTGTGTTTTGCTTCATGTGAGTGTTGTCTACTTTGTTTCAATGAGCACTTGTTGTTGTTTTGATGTATGTTAGCTTGAAGAAGTATTGTTTCAGTTTCCGGTCACATCTCACTGTTGTCGCATGCATGACACTGTTTTTGCACGGACGATCGCCGTTGCAGTGACTTGCTTCACACACATGCATGCATGACACTGTTTTTGCACGGACTATCACCGTTGCAGTGACTTGCTTCACACACATGCATGCTTTCCCATTTTCTAAATCCTGCACTTGTTTTTTGCATGTATGATCATCCACTTTTGTTTGCACTCATCTCACCATGCATTCAAACTTCTCATGTTTTCAGTTGCCCGTCAGTCGGATTGGGCTGCCTTGGCCTGGAATATGCCTTAGCTGGCTAGCACTACGCATTTCTGAAAGCGAAGGCTATTCCTTCCCTCCAGAAATTGTGCAATTCTGGCCCAGAACTAACCTTCAGGCTTGCATTTCACAATTCTTGGAGGCAGTGTCCAGCTGGCCCCAGAAACTGTGCAATGCAATTTGTTGATTGCATGTCACTGTTGACTGAAATTGCGCATTGTGCAGTTTTAGTCCTCAGTAGGCCAGGTTGGACTATGCATTTCATAGTTCCAGTAGTTAGTCAGCCTCATGACAGCGCAGATTGTGCCTTGCGCAGTTTTGACAGTCAGTCTCCTGACCTCCCGATGGAAATTGCGCAACCTTCACTATCAATCACACAAGTATGTTGCAAGTTAGTCCTAAAGTTTGTTTTGGTTTTCAACTGAAAGATTACTTGCCATGAGTGTTGTTATGTCTCCAGGCATCACAGGTGTTCGTCTGTCTCTCAACAGCACAAGTACAATGACTTCCATGAGATCTGATTCAAAGACATTGTTAAGAGCGCAACTGGGGATGCAGTCGATCAAGTGTCTATGACCTTGCCTATCCACAAATACATCAAGTGGTTCATGGACAAGGATATCAAGGTCAATGGCAATGACATCACAGCGAGAGCACCATCAGCAGTAGTAGAAGGCAGCACACCTACACGCGATGAATGCAAGAGGAAGGTTGTTGACAACATAGAGGCAGAGCAAAGCTAAGTTCAAAGCAGATCCACTCATGATGAAAAGTAGCTTTGGAGATTGAGGCTATGAGGTGACAACGCGACATGAAGATTGCACGAAGGTAGAGAACAGAACAGAGAAGAAGTTGCATGTGTTGAAGCAGCAACTCAAGGAAGAACAGGCGCTGCATAGACGAGAGAATGAGTTGCAGCAGGAACATGTACAGTAGGGGGTGCAACATCCATAGACAGATGAAACTGCGCCCGTACAAGTTAGAGATCCATCCCAGTAGCTGGCACGGAGAAGAAAATGTGAGCAGTGTTGTTGATCGCATGCAAGGGAATTCAGCAGCATGCATGTCATTGTGCACGCGCATGCAATCCCGCCCATTTGGCACACTCACCGAGGTGAAGAGAAGAAGCAATTCCAACTGGAGATGAACATGTATTTTGACAAGTTGATGTGCATGACCACCATCACATGCTTGAAGAGAAGCGTAGGAAATATGCATCAATATGTTGTCAGTCCGGTCGCACCCATGATGACCATGTGCATGCTAGCGGACGAGTTGGACAGAGGAGCCATACCAGTGCACCCCGGTGCAACGAAGGCAAGAGTTTGCTTCAGCAAGATGTCACCATTGAGCACACGGACACCATCACGCCACCTTCGACCATCACAAGGATGTCAAAGAGTTGGTCTCACCACCACGGTCTGAGTGTCAGCGATGTCTTGCATGGCTTGCTCAAGCCATTTTGTTTCACATGGGCACATGTGCATTGTAATGTAATGTCTTGTCAAGTGGAAGTTCAAGTGTCGATAGTGAATGTAACATTCATAGAGTAGTTGCAGAGTCATGAGGATAGATGAACAGTCTCAAAGGGGAATGTCAAGGGTCACCCCACCCTTTTCTATAAATAGTACCTCATAACTCATTGTATAGGCTTTTGGTCAGCCAAGCTTCCGATAGGACTATCTTAGAGAGATCTTGGACAGTATTGTAACGAGCCTTGGCTTCTCCACTGCGTAGAGCTAGTATATCTCTTTGGAGGAGCAGGCGGTTGTGGTTGTAACGTTCCGCTGTCGGAACTAGTGGTTGGACATGGATGTATTGTATGACTGGAACTTACACTTCCTAATATAACATAGCCAAAACGTTTCATGGATATGTTGTATTGTATTTCAACTATCTTGAGTACTCTAAATGATATATTTATATGTTTTCTTACACATGCATGTGTAGCTATATATGTATATGTATGTATGAATCTTTCTGAAATGTGATGTTGGTTTAACCATCACTTTGGATTGCTATATAACTTTCCTTCCATGTTGTGATGCATCTTTGCTCGTGTGTTCCCTTCTTAACTCCATGCTATCACAGGTTTCCAAGGGGTGCACTCACCTCACCTTTCCATGTGTTACAATTGTTCATGCACCTTCCTTGACTTGACGCAGTTGTCACACCCTTCCTACCAACAGGGAAATCTTACTTGCCTCTGTGCGAAACCATGGTCAAGGCGATACTGTATGACCCACTGCTGGGACTCCTACACCAAACGATCTTAGGTCTAATTCAGACTTCTTACCGGGGAGATCCCCTGATATGTTGGTGGGTCCAGCATCGTCAACATTTTGGCTCTAGAAGGAGGGCCAGATGACAAGCTGATTCCTTACATCTATTTTGAATCTCTGCATATCTATCATGGCTAACTATAGAGTTTCTCTTCCAGAGTGTATGTCTTATGGAAATGACTTCTTTATCTCAGAAAAGCTCTCAGATAACTTGTCACATAAATATACGATGGTGGAGGCCACTTAGCCCTGGTTAGGCACACGATCGGTGTTGTAGGATTATGCGAAAGACATGAAATCTTTGAAGAATACATGACCTGTGCGTTGTTTATCTACACACTTTGAGGGCACCCAATGCACTAGTGTGCCACGCTGCCTAAAAAATCTATTCATTCTCTTTCTCATCTGATCACAGACATAGACTGTGCTTTCAATCACTTTAACCGAAATCACTCGATAAAGAAATACTGAAATTATGAAAAGCACCCGATGAATCTGTTGAATAGTTTCACACATTCTTTTGTAATCTTGCATACCGATTCCCCGAAGATGAAATAGATTGGGAATTTCTCGATGGGAGATTTAAGTATCTTCTTTACATATCTAAAAATCCGCAATTCTTGAAATCATTCGAATCCCGCTCAGCATACTTTGGTGATGGAGCTACGCAATCACAGGCAGACACAGTTGCTGTCACAAGTGACTGTTCGCCTTCACCTCATCAAACAGCTCCACCATAGCAGAGTGATGTGGGAGATTATGCACACACATCTGTTGAACTATCACATCCCCCCACCCCACCTGCTTTTGATTTATGTGCATATTTGGCTTGTAAGCCTGTTGGTTTTCACGTGGATTCATTCCCTCAACCTCTGTCCCCATGTTTTGTTGATCCTTCGGATTGTACTGTCTTGTGTTCTTCCATTCCAGACTCCTCACCTGCTGTCAACGAGGATCAAGTCAGCGATCGAGTTGTTGTTACGCAACTAACTTGCGTCATCATTCATGATGAGTGTGTGCGGGAATCTAAAGAAGAAACCATAGTGAAGGATGACTCCCTTGTAGCCGCGTCTCATCTGCTATATCTTGACATCTCTTGTGATTCTTCCACTGCTGATTTCCCCTGTGAAAACTCATTTCCGTATGTTTCTACTTCTGATCATTCACATGACATGTCGGATGTCGGTCTATCATTACATTGTGAAGAGGACACATCTTGCTTTGAAAATCTGTTCAATCTGTCTTTTGTCATTTCTAAAAACACAGAGGGTGAACATCCTTTCTTCTCATCTACCCCTCTACATGATTCATCAAATCATGAGGATGCCGAAAAACATCCTAAATTTTCTGATCTTTTTTGTCGTGATCTTTCTACTTCTTCATCTGATCACGATGTTGATTCAATTGTTGTTAATCTGTCTAAGGCACTGGTCTATGATGATCTTTTTGTTGACGAAGTCAAAACCCCCCAGACTATCAAGTCACTTCAGCCCAAGCTAATGGTTATGTCAAACCCTCATTGTCCTGAGGTTGGTTTCACTTCCAATCAGGAAATTTTTGAAACATGTAAGGCTCCTCATCGCTCTCTGCTTTTCATTGAAGATCAACCAAACACTCAGATTTCACTTCCTCCACTCGAACCACACGATCCCATCACTCCTGCATTAGAGGAATCTTACACAGCAAGCACACTTGCGCAACGTAAGTGGTCTACGTTTCTCATGTTTTCTTGCATGTCAGAGTCAAGAGAATGCATACACTCGACATATGCACACAGTGTAGCACAACAAAATTGCAATTCCACACAGTGCATGTCATGCGCTTTCACTCATTTTTTTTTGTGGATGCTTGTAGGCTCGGTGTGTGTTTGTTTTCACTGTTATATCTTTCTTGTTTGCTGGTTCGCATAACTGCGAGGTTCATGAACCATGCCTTCACCAACATGGGTCGACCAATGCGC
Organism: Pinus tabuliformis; assembly: GCA_031772625.1. NCBI lineage: Eukaryota > Viridiplantae > Streptophyta > Pinopsida > Pinales > Pinaceae > Pinus > Pinus tabuliformis. Next base: position 609,747,988 of record CM062806.1, on the reverse strand, counting down.
CAATGGATGCATTGGAAATATCACTTCACATGATCAGGTCCATGCATTGTTATCTTAGGAGTAGGAGTAGTGTTTTCTTGCATGCATGTTTGCTTTTTTCTTTGTGTGTTTGCTTGCTTTCTTGTTTTTTTGCTTACTCTATTTTCATACACATTTGCTTCTCCTTCTTGCTTTTCTTTTTGGTTTGTTTGCTTGTTTATGTTCGTAGGTTAGTTTTGCATGGACCGTGTGCGGCTCTTGAAACATGTTGGGTGAAGTAAAAGAGGACTTATACAACTATTAGCACTTGGTTATCTGTTGTCCACTCTCTCATAAAGAACTTGTTACTTTCAGTCCATGATACATCAATGGAAAATACGTATTGTTCGAAGTGAACCTTGGTGAAAACACAACACTTGCGTGCGAACTAGTATCACCTACTCTAGTCGGTTGTTTTTGGGTTAATCCTTGTCAGCTCAGTCAAGTAGAGTAAGGTGAGGGGGGAAACCTTAACAAGCATGTCAGAGGTACATATAAACTACTTCTCTAAAGGAACAACCTCTTCTTCTCTCAATAAGTCGGGATTCCTCTTCCGCCTCTAGAATGAATAAGTGCTATGCATAGTTATGAAAATGAAAAGAAAAAAATGAAAATGTGAAAAAATTTGAAAAAACAAAAGAATGAATAAGGCAAAAGAAGAGAAAGGTTTTCTACATAGAGAGGTGATGCAAGTAACTCTAGCGAGGTGTTGACCAGGCTCACTAGCAACGGAGCAATGCTTGTGTTCTTGCATGACTCTGTTGGGGTGCTGTCCAGGCCTGCTGGCAGTGGAGCAACACCAGAGATGAAACTAAAAATCTAACGACTATACTGATTGTGCACCAATATACCCCTCATCCCCAATCGAAACAACTGTGTTGGCTTGGCTTGGAATGTGTGTTGACCGACCAAGGGCTTGGCATATGCTACATCTTATAATCAAGCAAGTGTGGAAACCAAGATGAAAAAAGAACTGAACAATACTTCCGGAGGTGTTAGACTTTGTTTTCATGAACAAGGTCCATTCAGAGAGCTGGGGTTCGACAAGTGTGTCACCAAGTGCTGTAGCGGCTACAAACACCCTCCAAAATTTTTACCTTAGCTTCATTTTGGAGCCTACCTACCAACCATACTCAACAGCGTGTCTTGCTCTATCAAGTACATGAGCTTCAATGGTTTTCTAGCAGATTGCCAGCATGTGCATGATAGCTTGTTGCATCCCCCTCATAGGTTGTTTCTCCAAAGTTGGTCTAGTTGCAGGCTTAGCAACTGCCTCAAGAAATTGTGCAATTCTGGAAGGGAACCAGCCTTCCCTCGAAATTGCGCAATCCTAACTCGTAACCTGCTGGGCTTCAAAATTGTGCAATTCTTCCTGTCAAGCTTCAATGGAAACACTGCGCAATTTGTCCCAGCAAGACTGCTCAGCCCAGAAATTGCGTAATTCTAGGTAGCAGTCACTTGCTCAGCCAAGAAATTGTGAAATCACTCTGGGCAACCAGCCTAGCTCCCTCCTAGAAATGCGCAAATTTTCCCATCAGTCAAGCAGGTTGTTGCATGTGCCTTCAGGTTGATCTGTTCTCTCTGGGACCGAGAAAAATTGATTTTCATGCATGGACTGCTTTTCCCAAGGCAGCATGCAAAGGCATCACTTGATTCAAAGATCTATTTTTAGCAGTTGGAGGTTACATGCAAGGATCATTTAAGAAACCTCCCGCCAAGTGTCGCTTTTCCTAGATTTGTGGCATGCACGTCACAACCTCGATTTTATCAAAACTCATCAACCAGACGTTGCAGAGCTCATTCCTCACATCGAACTTGCACCTCTAACATCCCACATTGCATCTAGGAGTCGTCGACACATTCAGCTCAACTATTTTGGGGTAAGCCCACTTTTCATGTCTTGCGTTGCGTTTCTGTCGCTTTTTGTGTTTTTCTTCATGTGAGTGTTGTCTACTTGATTTCAGTGAGCGCTATTTGTCCTTTTGGTGTATGTTAGCTTGTAGAGGCATTGTTTCATTTTTTGGTCGCATCTAATTGTTGTCTCATGCATGAAAATGTTTTTGCACGGACGATCGTCGTTGCAGCGACTCGCTTAACTCACATGCATGCTTTCCTGTTTTATGAATCATGCACTCATTGTTTGCATGTATGATCATTGACTCTTGTTTGCACTCATCTTACCATGCATTTAGACTTCTCATGTTTTCAGACACTCGTCAGCCAGACTGGGTTGCCCTGGCCTGGATCGTGCCTTGCCCCCCTAGCACTGTGCATTTCCGAAAGCGAAGGCTTTGCCTTCCCTCTAGAAATTGTGCAAATTTGGCTCAATACTAACCTCCAGGCTTGCATTGCACAATTCTTGGAGGCAGTTTCATGCTGGCCCTAGAAACTGTGCAATGCAGTTTGCTGGTTGCATGTCATTGTTGACTGAAATTGTGAATTGCTTAGTTTTAGTCCTCAACATGCCAGGTTGGACTATGAATTACGCAGTTCTAGCAGTTAGTCAGCCTCCTGATAGCCCAAAATGTGCCTTGTGGAGTTTTGGCAGTCAATGTCCCGACCTCCCGATGGAAATTGCGCAACCTTCACGATAAATCACACAGGTATGTTGCAAGTTATTCCTCAAGTTTGTTTTGGTTTTCGACTGACAGATTTGTTGTCATGAGTGTTTTTGTGTCTCTAGGCATCACAGGTGTTCGTCTATCTCTCAGCAGCACAAGTACAATGGCTTACAGGAGAGCAGAGTCAAAGACACTATTAAGAGTGCAACTGGAGATGCAATCGATCAAGTGCCTATGAAATTGCCTATCCACGAAAAAATCAAGTTGTTCATGGACAAGGATATCAAGATCAATGGAAATGGAATCACAGTGAGAAACACCATCAGCAGCAGCAAAAGGTAGCACACTTGCATGCGAATGCAAGAGGAAGGTTGTTGATAGCATAGAGGCAGAACAAAGCTGCATGTCCAAAGCAGATCCACTCATGACGGAAGCAACTTTGGAGATTGAGGCTATGAGGTGACAATGCGACATGAAGATCGCATGAAGGCAGAGAACAGAATAGAGAAGGAGTTGCATGTGCTGAAGCAGCAACTCAAGGAAGAACATGAGCTGCATAGATGAGAGAATGAGTTACTGTAGCAACAACTACAACAGGGGGCATAACATGCACAGACAGATGAAACTGCGCCCGTACAAGGTATAGGTCCATCCCAATAGATGGCACGAAGCAGACAAGGCGAGTAGTGCTATTGATCACATGTAAGGGGATTTAGTAGCATGCATGTCATTGTGTGCACACATGCAATCTCACCCATTTGGCACACTCACCGAGGTGAAGAGAAGAAGCAAGTCCAACTGGAGCTAAACATGTATTTTGACGAGTTGATGTGCATGACCATCATCACATGCTTAGAGAGTAACGTAGACACTGTGCATCAACATGTCGTCGGTCTGGTCGCACCTAGGATGACCATGCAGATGCTAGCAGATGAGTTGGACAGAGGAGCCATATCAGTGCACCCGGATGCAACAAAGGCAAGAGTTTGCTTCAGCAAGATGTCACCATTGAGTGCACGGACACCATCACGAACGACCAAGCCTGGCATCAGCTCACCACTTTTGACCATCACAAGGATTTCAAAGATTCGGTATCACCGCAATGGTCTGAGTGTCAGCGATGTCTTGCATGGCTTGCTCAAGCCATTTTGTCTCACATGGGCACATGTGCATTGTAATGTAATCCCTTTTTAAGTGGAAGTTCAAGTGTTGATAGTTGAATGTAACAGTCATATAGTAGTTGAAGAGTCATGAGGATAGATGAACGATCTCAAAGGGGAATGTCAAGGGTCACCCCACCCTTCGCTATAAATAGTACCTCATAACTCATTGTATAGGATTTTGGTCAGCTAAGCTTCCGATAGGACTATCTTAGAGAGAGTTTGGACAATATTGTAACGAGCTTTGGCTTCTCCACTGCACAGAGCTAGTATATCTCTTTGGAGGAGAAGGCGGTTGTGGTTGTGATCCTAATTGGATCCATAAAGAATTGTCAAAGAACCATGACTGTATTAGGTCGGACAAACTTCTAAGAAATTCCAAAACAACGATCAAAAACACCTTGAACCAGTGGCAATGGCAGCCAGCATGGAATGACGAGGACCTCGGTCAAAGCGCGTTGATTGAGGCCCATGGAAACTGTGTAGGAGGTCACAGTAGCCCCTAGGAGGCCCGAATCGGGAAAATAAGGTGATTTTTGATGCGTGATTAGCGCATCGTTGGGCGAATAGGGCCGAAATGGAGGAAGCTCGATCACTCAGATGCATGTGGAGCCGAAGAACCGTGGTCGAAAAAGAGAAAAGTGCTAAAAGGACAAACGCAGGACCTACGCTTTGGAAACCAGTGGTATTGATCGGGGCGCCCTAAAATGGTAAGTGGTTTTGGATGGAAGCGAAGCAATCCCACTCAACGATCTATGTGTGGCAAGCGGAGGTGAGAGAAAACCGTCGTTGATCGTGCGCTAACGATCGAGCAAGTCAACCGTGCGAAAGGTGCGTATGGCATCGAATCTGGAGGCCCTAGATCAGACAGCTGAGATCACGCCCGATGGAGGAAGCGGAATCGAAAAGGGATTAAGCCGAGATTTACAGAAATTTTAGGTCCGTTTGACCGCCACGGTGGAGAAAGACTTCATCCACGACGTAACTGTAGAAACAAACCGATAAAGCAGGCTGGCATCGTTTAGAGGAGGACATGTGGCCACTCCTTAAGCAAGCTGATGATGACGCCGAACAGGGAACTCCAAGCGCAGTTGCAGAAGGTGAATCGATAGAGGCAGAAGAGGAACCAAACAGTCTTGGAACGGATGGATAAAAGCCATGAACAGAGACAGAACATGCATGGAGAAGTGGAACAGTGAACCCCGAGAGGAGGACTGAACACAGAGAGACAGAAAACAGATAAAGAAGGTAGTAAAGCAAAGCAAAAAGAGGATAGAGGGCCGAGCTGACCAGAGGCAGCGTCGAGCACCAGAGGCTTGAGAGATCCGAGCCATCTCAGAGTGGATCTCTCTGGGCTGAGCACCACAATGGACTCTCCACTGTAGACTAGAAGGTCACAGAGCTAGTAGGAAGAAGAAGTTTGTGTACTCAGGTGGCTTGGGGAATCCAAGAACCACCCTGCCAAGCAAATCTACGTCAGGGGAACTCAGATTGAGTCCCTGTATTGTAATTTCTCTGCTTAAGACACAATAAAATAAGGCCACCACTGAGAGCTGGACCGGAGATGTAGCCCTAGAGAATAGGGTGAACTCCTTATTAACTTCTTGTGTTTTGTGTCTGCTTATTGTATTTCTCTGTTGTCTTTCCATTTAAATTGTTTGTGTATTGGCAATCTAATCGATCCGTTGCTTCAATAACACAGAACACACACACTAGCACATGAATTTGTAATACCTTTATTCAATAAATCTTCAACTGATGTCACTCATAGGGTGATTATCAGATCAAGTGGTATCAGAGCTCTAGGCTATAAGGTTAGACAAGCTTATGTTGGTTTAGCTGTGAATGCTCACTAGATCAAAGCTCAAATTAGGAGAATGAGAGTTGGTGGAAACTAATCCTGAAATTTGGAGAGTCTATCCTTGGAAGACAATGTCAGAGGAAGGTTTTGTGGGGCCAAACCCTCAATTCATAGAAAGTTTCCTAGCTATAAAATCTATGGTAGAAGACATGTATAAGGATTTTAGAAAGCATAAGGTTGAGGATTCATCAGGTTCTAAACAAGATAAAGAAGAAGATGAGTCTCACTTCCATGACCACTCCAAAGGAAAGGGGAAATATGAAAGCTTTCTCACACCTCCTAATAGCCCTGTGCATAATAAGAAAGCATCTTTAATCAAGTTAGATGTTAAATTTGATTTGCCTATATATGATGGAGAGCTAAATGCTGAAAAGTTGGACAATTGGATTAGAAAAATTGATGTGTATTGCAAGGTACAAAACATAGACTCAGACAAGAGTAAGATTCAGCTGGCAAGCCTACGCTTAGGAGGCACTGCCTTGGTTTGGTGGGAAGGCAGAACCCAAGCTGATATGAAGGGACATGGTAAGACCATCTTTGTCTGGAGTGAATTTGTTGTTGTAATAAAAAAGTAGTTCTATCCATTGGCCTACATGCAACAAGCCATGATGAGTTGGCAAACTCTTCGACAGTTGAAAGGACAAAGTGTGCAAGGGTATACTCAAGAATTCAGAAAGAGGGCATTGATGTTGGGTATCTCATTAGACTCACTAGAGACTCTTTTTAAGTACATTGGTGGTCTACACATCTACATGAGGCATACCATCCTCATGTTTAATCCCACTAGTATAGATGAGGTATCTGTACAAGCTACTCATCTAGAAGCTAGAGGAAAGAATGGAAATCTAGAAGTTGGGGGATCATCCCAACCCACTGTAAGCAAGACCAAGGAGAAAAGAACGTAGAAGTGGAAAGCAAGGAAGGCTAACACTACACAGAAAAGCAAAGCTTCATGCACTCACTGTAAAAAGGATGGGCAGGATGATGAGCATTGTTGGATTTTGCATCCAGAGCTGAGACCTAAGAAGTCCGAGGGCAAGAAGAAGAAGACTGCTGCAACTATTCAGAAAGATTTGGGGTCAGACTCAGGAGATGAAACAACTATAGAAGCCACAAGTATAAAAGGTAATAATTCTGAAGCATCTAATAGTAAGTTTGCTCAATCTGTTATTGATGAAGAAAATGAGAGAAAAAGACATGAGCTTTTCCATATTCGAGTTATTTCCAAAAATCAAAAGATTGATACTTTGTTTGATAGTGGCTCACAAGTAAATCTAATTTCTGAAGAAATTGTAAAGAAATTGGGATTAGCAACTACACCTCACAAGAAACCATACCTATTAGGATGGTTGAATGATAAAGCACAACTACAAGTGACTAGACAGAGCAAACTCAAGTTTTCTTTTCGGTCAGCATTTGTAGATGAGGTTGAGTTGGACATAATTCCTTTGGATATATGTGGATTTGTTTTAGGAAGTCCTTACTTGTATGTTAGAAATACTATTTTGTATAGAGCTGAGAACAAGTATCTACTTGTCAAAGAAGGAATCGAATACTTTGTAAGAGCTCGTAAGCTCAAGAATAACTATACTCTCATAAACTCAGGGCAGATGAAAAGAATGATTAATTAATGCAAACAATTCTTAATGATGGTTGTAAAGGAAAAGAAACCTGATAAAACCAATGTATTTGAGGGCTGTAATGTTGAACAACAAGCTGATATAGAAAAGGTTGTTTTAGAGTATGATTTCTTATTTCAAGAACCTAAAGGTCTACCACCCAAAAAGGGAATAGTACATGATATTATTTTGTAGCAAGATGTTCCATTGCCTAACATTGGAATGTACAAGTTGTCTGCTTTAGAGAATGCTGAAATCAAGAAGTAGGTGCAGGAGTTGCTCGAGAAAGGGTTCATCAGGCCTAGCACATCACCATGTGGGTCACCAATCGTTTTGGTGAGAAAGAAAGATGGCTCGTGGAGAAAGTGCATTGATTACCGAGCACTGAATAAGATAACAATCAAAAATCGTTATCCCCTTCCTTGCATAGATGATATTTTAGATCAATTAAAGGAATCTGTTTATTTCACCAAGCTGGATTTGCACAGTGGATACCATCAGGTCAGAGTTGCAGAGCAAGATGCATGGAAGACTGCTTTGAAAACAAATCAGAGATTGTATGAATGGCTAGTTATGCCTTTTGGCTTAACTAATGCTCCTGCTACTTTCATGAGATTAATGAATGATGTACTCAGACCTTTTCTTGATGATTTTGTTATTGTGTATCTGGATGACATTCTGATTTTTAGTAAAACGTGGGAAGAACATTTAAAGCATGTTAAGCAAACATTATATGTTTTGAAAAGAGAAAAACTTTACTTTAAACTCTCAAAATGTGAATTTGGCAAAACATCTCTAAACTACTTAGGTCATATAGTAGGGGGAGGTGAATTGAAAATAGATCCCTCTAAAGTGGCAGTCATTGTGAACTGGCCTAAACCTAGGTCTGCTACACAAGTGAGAAGCTTCTTAGGAGTAGCACAGTATTGTAAGAAGTTCATTTCTAACTTTTCCTCAATTTCAGCTCCCTTACATGCTTTAACAAGATTGAATAAGGTGTTTCAGTGGGGAGGCAAACATCAGAAAGCCTTCGACACGTTGAAATAAAAGATTAGTACAACCCCTGTACTAGCACTGCCAGATCTATAAAGACCATTTGAGATCCAAACTGATGCCAGTGACTATGCCATGGGAGCAGTGTTGACACAGCACAGTAAACCCATATGTTATCATTCTGAGACTTTTAATCTTGTAGTAGTTAACTATCCTACATATGATAAAGAATTGTATGCATTAGTTTAGAGTGTGAAAAAGTGGAAACATTACTTAATGGGCAAAGGGACAATAATACATACTGATCATCAACCACTTCAATATCTACACTCCCAAACTAAGTTGCAACAATCATGACATTACAGATGGATGGGGTTTCTACAACAGTTTCACTTAGTCATCAGATATAAAAAGGGCATACATAACAAGGTTGCAGACATGTTATCTAGACCCATTATAAATGCATCTACCATACTTGAGCATAATTTTGTGTTGCATGAAAGCTACATAGAACAATATGCTCAGGATATGGACTTTAAAGATGTATATGCAACTTTGAGTCAAGGAAAAAGAGTAGAAGAATTGGATTATCATGTAAAGGACCGACTCTTATATCATTGTGGGAAACTATGCATTCCACAAACTGAGAGAGTAAAGATAATTAGGGAAGCACACACTTCTTTGATATCAGGTCACTTTGGGGTAAGTAAAATAGTTTCACAGCTGCAAAGATTCTGCTATTGGCCGAAAATGAATGAGACAGTTTCTAGATATGTAAAAGGGTGTGCTATGTGTGCTAAAAGAAAGCCCAACAATATAAAGCTAGGCCTGTACACTCCATTGCTAGTTCCTTCTCACCCTTGGGAAAGTATTTCCATGGATTTCGTTGGAGGACTGCCTAAATCTAGGAAAGGTCATGATTATTTATATGTTGTTGTGGATAGGTTCAACAAAATGTGTATTTTGATACCTTGTAGTAAACAGATTACAGTTGAATAGACTGCAAAATTGTTCTTTGAACATGTAAGGGTTCAATTTGGATTACCCACTTCCATTGTATCTGATCGAGACACCCGATTTGTGGGGAAGTTTTGGTTGAGTTTGTGGGAATTGATGGACACCAAACTGAAGAAAAGCACAACGTTTCATCCACAAACATATGGCCAGACAGAAGTAGTAAACAGGACAGTGATCCAGTTACTGAGAGGATATTGCAGCAAACATCCTAAGCTTTGGGATGAACACTTGTGTTATGTGCAACATGCTTACAATAGAGAAAAGCACTCTTCTACACAGAGATCTCCTTTTGAGACCTGTTTTGGTTTCACACCAAGGTCTCCTTTGGATTTTGTCTTTGGTAAAGATACCATGGTTGATGGACATAGTGATTTGGACAAGGCAACTAGGTTCATTGAACAGATCCAAGAAATCCACCAGGCAGTACAGGAACAACTGGAAAAAATCCAAGCCAAGTACAAGGCTAAGCATGACAAGCATCGGATGGAGCATAGTTTTCAAGTTGGAGACCAAGTCTGGCTATATATCAGCAAGGACAGGATGCAAGGTGAAGGTAAAAAGCTAAAGCCTATCAGGTATGAACCCTTTAGGATACTTGAGAAGATTGGTGAAAATGCTTTTTGCCTTGATCTACCAGCTTACATGCATATCTACAGTCGTAAATGAAAATTGCTTGAGATTGTTTGAACCTTCAATGATTGAGGACCCTGAAGAGCAGAGTCAATTGCTTTCTATTGATGACCTTCTACCTGAATATCTTAATGAAGTGCAGGAAGACACTATGCTGGATAGGAAGGTGAGGATGACGTGCATGGGAGATGTTGAGAACCTCAGGATTGGGCTCAAAGGTTCAAAGCCAAGCAGTGCAAAGTGGATTGAGATTGGGCAAGTGAGAAAAAAATACTCTCACTTAGTTGATGCTTAAAAACCAACTTTTGGTGGTCCAAAATCTTTTTCAGTGGGAAGGCCGTGATCCGAATTGGATCCATAAAGAACTGTCAAAGAACCATGACTATATCAGGTTGGACAAACTTCTAAGAAATTCCAAAACAACGATCAAAAACACCTTGAACCAGTGGCAATGGCGACCAACATGGAACGACAAGGACCTCGGTCAAAGCATGTTGACCGAGGCCCATGGAGACTGCGCATGAGGTCAAAATAGCCCCTGGGAGGCCCGAATAGGGAAAATAAGGTGATTTTTGATAGGGCAGAAATGGAGGAAGCCCGAGCACTCGGACGCATGGGGAGCCGGAGAATTGCGGGCGGAAAAGCGAAAAGTGCTAAAAGAACAAAGGTAGGTCCTGCACTCTGGAAACCGGCGGTATTGATCGAGGCGCCCTCAAACGGTAAGTGGTTTTGGATGGAAGCGGAGTGATCCCACTCAACGATCGATGCGTGGCAAGCGGAGGTGAGAGAAAACCGCCATTGATCGCGCACTAAGGGTCAAGCAAGTCAACTGCATGAAACGTGCGTATGGCGTTGTATCTGGAGGCCTCAGATCGGACGGTTGAGATCGCGCCCAATGGAGGAAGCGGAATCGACAAGGGATTAAGCCAAGATTTAGAGGAATTTGAGGTTTGTTTAACTGCCACAGTGGAGAAAGAATTCATCCACGACGTAACTGTAGAAACGAACCGAACAAGTAGGCTGGCATCGTTTAGAGGAGGACATGTGGCCACTCCCTGAGCAAGCTGATGATGACGCCGAACAAGGAACTCCAAGCACAGCGGCAGAAGGTGAATCGATAAAGGCGAAAGATGAACTGAACAGTCTTGGAACGGATGGCTAAAAGCCATGAACAAAGATAGAACAGGCACAGAGAAGTGGAACAGTGAACCCCAAGAGGAGGACTGAACACAGAGAGACAGAAAACAGAGAAAGAAGGCAATAAAGCAAAGCAGAAAGAGGATAGAGGGCCATGCTGACCAGAGGCAGCATCGAGCACCAGAGGCTTGAGAGATCTGAGCCATCCTAGAGTGGATCTGTCCGGGCTGAGCACCACATTGGGCTCTCCACCGTAGACCAGAAGGTCACAAAGCTGGTAGGAAGAAGAAATCTATGTACTCAGGTGGCTTGGGGAATCCAAGAACCACCCTGCCAAGCAAATCTACTTCAGGGGAACTCACATTGAGTCCCTATATTGTAATTTCTCTGCTTAAGACACAATAAAATAAGGCCACCACTGAGAGCTGGATCAGAGATGTAGCCCTGGAGAATAGGGTGAACTCCTTATTAACTTCTTGTGTTTGGTGTCTGCTTACTATATTTCTCTGATGTCTTTCCATTTAAATTGTCTGTGTATTGGAAATCTGATCGATCCGTTGCTTCAATAACACAGAACACACACACCAACACGAGTCTGTAATACCTTTATTCAATAAATCTTCAACTGATGTCACTCATAGGGTGATTATCAGATCAGGCTGTATCGTTCAGCTGTCAGAACTAGTGGTTGGACATGGATGTATTGTATGACTGGAACTTACACTTCCTAATATAACAGGGCTAGCATGTTTCATGCATATGTTTTATTGTATTTCAGCTATATTGAGTACTCTAAACGATATATGTATCTGTTTGCTTACGCATGCATGTGTAGCTATTTCTATATATGTATGTATGAATCTTTCTGAAATGTCAGAGGTTAAACGTCAGAGGAAGTGGCAGCGCTATGGCAGGCATATGCGCAGAGAGACTAACGTTTATAGTATGTGTTGGTGTCTGTCAGAGGCAGTGGCAGCTCTCAGGTATTTCAGGGCAGAGAATGAAACACATGACAGAGGCAGCGCTCAGGTATGAGCAGCTCTCAGGACAGCAGGAGTTACAACTATTTATGGGACCTCTGCTCATGCACAACATTTCTCATATATTTATAATCATGAAGAAGGTACACTTCCATCAAGTTTATTATGGCATGCTAGATTTGGACATTTAAACTATGACAGTCTTCGCTTATTAAAGAAAAATGGTGTTGCTGGTTTGCCTACAATTCCTAGAAAACATAAGCAATGTGATGCTTGCATTCTAGGAAAGCATAGCAAACAGTCTTTTCATGATTCACATTCAAGAGCACATAGGAAACTTGAACTCATTCATTCAGATTTATGTGGTCCAATGCCTGTTTCTTCTGCAAATGGAAATAAGTATATCATGACATTTATTGATGATTACACCAAAATGTGTTGGGTTTATTTATTGAAGAACAAATCTGATGCTTTTCAAACATTCAATAATTTTCATAAGTGGATTGAAAATGATGCACAATCTCATATTGGGTCTATTCGCACTGATAATGGAAAATAATATACATCAAATGAATTTGAACACTATCTTCGCCAACATGGGATTAAACATCAAACAACTATACCTTATAATCCCCAACAGAATGGTATAGCAGAAAGAATGAATAGAACAATCTTGAATATGGTACGATCCATGCTTTTCTTAAAAAATGTAAAGACAATGTTTTGGGCTGATGCTGTTCTATGTGTTGCATATATAAAGAATAGATGTCCATCTAGTGCTATAAGAAACAAGACTCCTTATGAATTATGGTATGGACATGTTCCTTCGGTAAAACATCTCAGGATTTTTTGGTTCCACCTGTTATGCTTTAATACCAAAGGTACATAGAAACAAACTTGGTGTTAGAAGTCGTAAGTGTATCTTCCTGGGGTATTCAAACACATCTAAAGCATACCGCCTCTATGATGAAGTAAATAAAAAGTTTGTTTTATCTAGAGATGTCATTTTTCTTGAATCATCCAAATCTGACAGTGTTGTTGAGCGGCAACTTGATCGCTTGGATAGATTCACAAAACCGAAATCATTTCAAGAGTTTGATAATCAGATTCCACATCTTGAAGGGGGGATTCCTATACTAGATCAACATGTGGAATCTTCTTCTGAAGAACAATCTCCCCTGCATGACACTCCAACAACGGATGATGCTTTAAGTGATGTAATTGATAGAATTGGGAGACTCAATCTTGATTCAGACCCAACTCAATCAACAGAGCAGCCTGGACCATCTCAGAAAGGTCCCCCAAAGTGGCTGACAAAGACTCTTGAAAGTGTTCATCCTGATGAAATTGGAAAAACAGGAACCAGAAATACAAACCGACAAGATGGAGGTGATGTAGATAACTCTAATTCACCTGTTGATATGGATGTTACTTATGATTGTGAATTGAACTTGTCTACAGATTTTGAACCAACTTCCTTCAAAGAAGCTGCTTCTCATGATGAATGGAAAGAAGCGATGCAGAAGGAGTATGATGCCCTCATAAAGAATGGCACTTGGAAGCTGGTTGATCCTCCATTTGGAACAAAACCAATTGGCTGCAAGTGGGTCTACAAGAACAAGTACAAAGTTGATGGCTCACTTGACAAGCACAAAGCTAGGCTTGTGGCAAAAGGTTTTGCACAGAAGGAAGGGGTCGATTATGAGGAAACTTTTGCTCCCACAGCAAAATGGGCCACCATCCGGACACTCTTTGCACTAGCTGCTCAGAATGGTTGGAAAGTCCATCAAATGGATGTAAAAATTGCATTCTTGAATGGAGATCTAAAAGAGAATGTTTTTATGTCCCAGCCTGAAGGATTTGCTGTGAAAGGACATGAACACAAAGTATGCAAACTTGTGAAGTCCTTGTATGGCCTCAAACAAGCGCCACGAGCCTGGTATGAAAAACTAACTGAGCATCTTCTGAAACTCAACTTCAATCATTTTGATCTTGATGATGCAACTTTATTTGTCAAGAAAGTTGGCAAAACAGTTGTATATCTTGTGGTATATGTAGATGATCTTTTAATGACAGGGAACAATGAAAGCTATATTGCATCCATAAAGAAAGAATTAGCAAAATTTTTTGAAATGACTGATTTGGGCTATGTTCATTACTATCTTGGCATTGAAGTAACCCAACATCCAAAGTCCATATTAGAGTGCATGATTTGGCATGATAGAGTGCAATCCCCTTTCTACTCCAATGGAACAAAACTTGAAGCTCACATCTATTGAAGGAAAGGAATTTGAGGATGCAACAAAGTATAGACAGCTTGTAGGAAGTCTCATCTACCTCACTACTACCAGACCAAACATTTCATTTGCTGTTGGAATCCTCTCCAGGTTTATGCAAAAGCCTTGTGAGGGATATTGGTCTGCTGCAAAAAGAGTTCTAAGGTACTTGAAGGGAACTCAAGACCTTGGAATCAAGTATACACAGGTGGACGGCTTCAACTTGATTGGATACTCTGATTCAGACTTCGATGGAGACAAAGAAACTGGGGTATCTACTTCAAGATATGCTATGAGTCTTGGATCGGGAGCTGTCTCCTGGAGATCACACAAACAATCAGTACCAGCAGATTCCACAACAGAAGCAGAATATGTGGCAGCAGCTGAAGCAACGAAAGAAATTGTGTGGCTCAGGAAAATTCTTGAAGATTTGCAGGTAAAACAAATACAATCAACTCCACTCATGATTGATAACACATCTACAATAAAGTTGGCCAAGAACCCAAAGTTCCATGATCGTACTAAGCACATCAATACTAAATATCATCTGATCCGACATCATGTTGAGGCCAAAACAATCCATCTCCGTCATTGTTCCACAAACGAGCAAATTGCAGACATCTTCACCAAAGCGCTTGGAAGAGAAAAGCTTGAAAGATTCAGAACGATGCTTGGACTCACCAACATCCCTTCAGATTAAGGGGGGGAATGTTGACACCTAATCCGAAACGGATGGGTGAACTGGACAGTCATCTAGAAGATGAACTGATCCGTTGTATTTATGTATATAAATATAAGTTAGCTAATGAATAATATCATCAATTTTCTCCCCCGCTCATTCTGGAGTTACCCTGGCATGACAGTGTTGTTGGTTTAACTATCACTTTGGATTGTTAGCTAACTTGCCTTCCATGTTGTGATACATCTTTGCTTGTGTGTTCCCTTCTTAATTCCATGCTATCACAGGGTTCCAAGGGGCGCACTCACCTCACCTTTCCATGTGTTAGAATCGTTCATTCACCTTCCTTGACTTGCCACATCTGTCAAACCCTTGCTACCAATGGGGACATCTTACTTGCCTCTGTGCGAAACCACGGTCAAGGCAGTATCATACGACCCACTGCTGGGACTCATACACCAAATAGTCTAAGGTCTAATTGGAACTTCTTACTGAGGAGATCCCCTGACATGTTGGCGTGTCCAACACTGTCAACACTAACATAAGGATATGGGGCATTTTTCTCTCCATCTAGGTAGCCACATTTTTATGTATACATTTATTGGTACAATAACAACTCTTCCTATACATTGACAATTTAAGAAGCATAGATTAATATCCAGTGATATGGTTCTTTTCAATTATTGATTGATTAATTGATTTCAACACTCCTTTTCATGAACTTTTGATAAAAATTATATTTATTTTTGTTTCTCTTTTACACTTGTTCATGGTGTAATACACTTTGATGATGTGAAAACCATCTTTTGACATGTGAATTTTGGAGCAACTGTTGATTCTTTGACCCCGTTGCTCAAAAAACTCTTGGTTAGGTTTCCTGGTTTGCTTGTTTAGGGTGCTTTATTTGATCTTTAACGCACTTTCCATAATAACATCTTTGTTAGATCACTCTCAACTCTAGCTTGTTCTTTGTCTTTATCATGTCATTTCTTGTAGATTGTTCTTTGATATCATTCATATCTTATGCATTATGTTGTTTGTGGAAAATTTTATTTGCGTTGTTGGTTCTAATGAGGGTTGTTTAATTAAGTTTTTGGATTTCTTGGACATGAAGTTTTGAAATACATCATATCATCAACTTGTCTACACATGGTTAAAGGTCAAAGGTCAAAGTATTGTTATCATTGGACATGGTTATATTTTTTACCCTGAAATAACATGAAGGCGGATGTTATTGTAATGTTTATATGGCCATTTATGACACCTCTTACATGTAAATATTAACGGGGGTATTGAGATATAATATTGTCTTGGTCAAATATATACAAAATCGTTTGTCAACACTTATAGCGAGAAACCTACGGTATCAAGGTTGTCTTATTATGCTGACTATCCTTCTTTATGGCCCAGATCAATTTTGAAGGGGTGATTTTAGTGTTATGGTAGTGTTGCCTTGATGACATTGATGATACTTCTTTGGTTTTTATGTGGTCCCATTGAATTATGTGCATGCCTTTGTGATGTTAGGGTTAAAGTTAATGATATTATTATTAGCATTCATATTATGTTAACCTAAGGCTTTCATCCTCCCTCAAAACCTGTGTGTGGGCGTGGGTGCACAGTAGTTGGGTTATGTACATGATCATGTGATGTTAGGGTAAAAGTTCTTGATATTATGATTAGCTTTTATGATGTGTTAACCTAAGGCTATCATCCACCCTCAATGTTGACACACATATATATGAGATACCTCAACCTTAATTACATATTAAGAATCAAATAGAACATAGAATCATTTTGTATACATTAGTTTAATATCTTAGGTTATGAATTACAATAAATATTATTAAGGCCCAATTGTGTGCATGGTTATGTTGTGTATGGTGTTTAAACTTGTGTTTGTGTGAGACACCATATTTTTCGAAGTCATTTTATGCATTCTAATAATTTTTTACTAACAATTTTTTGGTATTTTTTTGGCAATGTGTAGAAACTTGTCAATACACAATTTTGCATTAACGATCTTCATACTTAATTTTCACATTTGATTGAAAATTATTGTATAAAATCAGGAAAAATATTTTTATTTTAACTTAACTTTAGAGTTAAGTACCTTTCACGTTCAACCAAGTAATAGTTTCCATAATACATCAAGCTAGGTGGTAAGAGTAGTCACACGTTGCTGTTATTTTGTAATCCATACATTTGATATGTAAATACAAATTCTCTTTTGAATCCCTAAATATTCCACTATTATGCTACCGATTAAAAAATGTCATTGAACTTGGGTTCATTCATCGCAATGACCCTATTACCTTGTTTTAACACAACACAAGGCATGTTGCTGGACTAGTCTCTTTAGAATTGACAGATACCACCCATCTACATGCATGTTTTCACTCAACTATGATTATTGATATAAAGGCTTAGAAATTGTGCTCCACAACTTCATTTGTTATTGCTAGTACTTATATGATTGACAGATTGATGCAAAGTTGACTGCCAATTTGGACTATATTTATGTACTAGAAGCATGGTATTAATCCTATTTCTCGTACCAACTCTTTGACACTCTTAACACAGTGGTGAAGTCTTTAAAAAAAACATTGAGTTGTACATGAATAACAAAGAAAACTATCAAATGGGAAATGTAATCTCAAAACAAGAACTCTAATCCAAAAAAACATGAAAAACCAACACAAAATGAAGAGTGTTGATTCTGGAATAGTGACTTTTTTTTGGGGGTTTGGAGGGAGCAGGGGTTAAATATTCAACATTTTTTAAAAATGACAGTAAAATATAATAAAAGTCATTTTTTTTTTCAAAAAACATCTTAAAAACGAGAAATGCTGATGTTGGAATAATGTTTGTTTGTTTGTTTTTTTTTTTTTAATATATTTTTTCCGGGATAAATTTTCAACATTTAAAAAAAAATGTAGTGAAAGCCAATAAAAACAAAAAAAAAATGTGCAAAAAATACCCTAAAAAAAAATGTTGATGCTAAAATATTGTTTTTTTAGGGTAAAATTTCAACATTTTTTAGCAATGACATTAAAGATAAAATATCATGACTATGAAACACCTTAAAATTCCAACGATTTTCAAGCATAACATTAAAGATAAAATATCACGTCTGTAAAAGGCCTTAAAATTCCAACAATTTTCAGCTATGGTATTATAATATATTTATAATTGTTTTCAACCAAAGGATTAAAGATAAAATATCATGACTCAAAGAATCTTAAAATTTTGACAAATTTCCAACCATGGAATTAAAACCAAAGATCATGACTACAAAATCTTTAATTTTTCAACATATTTCAACTACGGCATTATGGAAAATTTATGACTAAAAAAACTTTAAAAATGGACACCTAAATGAAAGACTCATTATACCAAGAGTAATTTCTTTTTTAAACACTAAAAATATAGTTATTTTAAAATCTTAGACTAAGATAACTTGACACATTGCAATAAAAATTTAAAAATTATCCATCAAATTGACACACAGTGCAGGTGAAATCGACCCATTGTAATGAAAACTTAAAAACTAACAACGAAATTGACACAATGTGGGGGTGGACTTGATCCATTATAATAATAACTTTAAAATCAATGATCAAATTGACACATAATGGGGTTGGGCTGCTAATCAAGGATTGACATGAAAAAATAAAAAATAAAAATAAAAATTGAAAAATACAAAACAAAATAAAACAGAAATTAAAATATTGAGAAATAAAATAAAATAATAAGTAAATAAAAATGTATATTAAAATATAAGAAAATAAAAATAGAAGACTAAAAGAAAACAACATATATATATATATATATATATATGAAAACATCAAATATAAAAAAACACATATAAAAAAAAAGAAGAAAAAATGAATTAGATTTTTGTGATCCATAATTTGCATATTAAAAGTCTTTAAGAAGAAATCACATAATAGTTTCAGAGTCTACGCAGTTCGAACCATCTAGTGTGGTTCATCTTAGTCTTGATGATGAACCACATTGGATGGTTCAAAACACGTAGACTCTGAAATTATTATGTGATTTCTTCCAAAATAATTTTAATATACAAAATATGAAAAATAAATGAAAACACAAGAAAATATTTTGAAAAAAAAATCTAAATATAAGAAAAACAAATTAAAAATTAACACCAAAACAACAAATAAAGACAAGATTAATAATACCTAATTAGAAAAAGGTTACATAGTAGCAGTACCATCCACTTAGCTTAAATATAACTTAATTATATTAAAAAGTAATAAAGACAGATTTCATCACAAAAATAAAACAACTAATAAAACATTGTATTGTTGAATGCCATCACCAAAAATAAAAAAATATGATTAATTAATATTGCTTATATTAAAATATGTTCAAAAAAAATAAAAATAAAAAGGAAATAAAACAAAAAAAAAAGTAACTAATAGAAATGGAAGTTACTAAACAACGTATAATAAGACTTCAACCAATCACCTTACAAATAAATAAATTTAAATAATAACAAAAATAAATGTATTCTCAATGTTAAACTATGAATAAGTGGTATAAATTTTTGGTTAAAGGTAAACTAATACGATAAAATTGAATGTTGAATTGAAGCTTCTATGATCCATATCAAGTTAGCGAGAGATTTTTCGGTGTAAATCACATGATATTTCTTTTGTCAACGCATTTCGAACTAACCAGTGTGGTTCATCGTTAGGACAAGTTGAAGAATCAGATCAAGCTATGCAAGTTAAATAGTTAGAGTAGAGCCTCCAATGGTTATAATTCATGACCAGATAACAACTAATTTTGACTAGGGGTCAGTAGGCGAGACCAGGGGCAAAAAAAAATTAAGTTAATTTAATATATTAATAATCCACATGATTTCACCTATTATTTAATATATTAATATGGAAGTAAGTTATAATCTGCATAAATAAATGTATATAATAATAGAGTAGATTCTTATGGTTATTAGGTTATTATTAATGGTATTATATATTTTTTGGTATATATATATATATATATATATATAGTATATATATATATATATAGTAGTTAACTAAGTTTACCGTTAGTTAAAAAACATGAGTTAGGTTAATAGTTAGTTATAAAAGGATTACAATATTTTAAATATTCCTATTAAAATTAATCGTTAAACTAATTGTAAAAAATAAATAAATAAATAAATTTTCTTCAAAATTAATTGTTTATATGAATATCCTGAATATTCTTATTTCTAAGAATATGGATGGTTCCCTATCCCACTAGGTGTTTCGAAAGAAAACAATACAGAGCAGTATCTTCATGCTAGTTCCCACCATTTCCAGGCTCAGAAGATGGGTGTTCTCAATACTCTTGCTACTCGGGCCCTAAGGATCTCGGATAAAAAGAGCTTTGAGAAAGAAAAATCTCATCTCCTCGATGTCTTTGTTGAGAATGGTTATAGTAGACACATGGGACAGAAAGCTTTCCTCAAAGCTGCCAAGAATTCTCTAACTAAAAGAGAACCGGAGGAGAGGATTCCAGGTGCCCATCTTCTGTTTTTTTAGGGGACAACTGATAAAATTGCAAGGATTCTTAAGACTCATAATGTCCCCGTGAACTTTAGGCCCCTTAACACCATTCGTATGTCCCTCAGATCAGTGAAGGATCCTATTGACCCTAAGGAAATTAAAGGGGTGTATATTATCCCTTGTTCCTGTGGAACCCCCTATATTGGTAAGATAGGGCGCTCCATTAATCAAAGGATTAGTGAGCACATAGCTGACCTTAAACATAGGAGAATTAAGTCTTCCACTTTAGCAGAGCATGCAGAAAAAACCAAACATCATGTTTGTATTGAGGAGGCTAGTGTTATTGCTAGAGTTTCGCAGTTCCATCATCGGAAATTTAGGGAAGCCCTTGAGATTGAAAAGAGGCCAAGCAATCTCAATAGAGAGGATGGCTGGAAGATCAATAGTTGTTGGATCCCAGCACTCTCTTCCTAGTTGTTTTCCCCTCCCCCCTTCCCCTCCTCCCCCCCTTTTTTTTCTCTGCTTATGCTTATATCTTTATATAATAGTAAATATAATTACTTATATAATAATAAGTTAATTTAACATTTAGATATGCAATTAATTATATCTGGATATTTAGATTATTTTTTCCATCCCTTGTTGTCTATTCCTAAACTATTAATATTTTAATAAATAACTTTTACCTTTATAAGAATTAATTGTATTTTATATATATATATATATATGAAAATTTATAAAGTAGTTTAAAACCCTGGATATTCATATAAACAATTAATTTTGAATAAATTTTAATAGGAATATTGTAAATATTGTAATCCTTTTATAACTAACTATTAACCTAACTCATGTTTTTTAACTAACGGTAAACTTAATAACCACTTTATTTTATATATATATATAAAAATAACCTAATGACCATTAAAATCTACTCTATTATTATATACATTTATATACGCATATTATAACTTACTTCCATATTAATATATTAAATAATAGGTGAAATCATGCGGATTATTAATATATTATATTAACTTAATTTTTTTTCCCCTGCCTACTGACCCATAGTCAAAATTAGCCGTTACCTGGTCACGAATTATAACCGTTGGAGGCTCTGCTCTAACTATTTAACTTGCATAGCTTGATCTGATTCTTCAACTTGTCCTAACGATGAACCACACTGGTTGGTTCGAAACGCGTCAACAAAAGAAATATCATGTGATTTACGCTGAAAAAATCTCTCGCTAAAATTGAATGTGTAATACCATGCCTAAAAAAATTGAATTCTCAATGTTAAACTATGAATAAGTGACATAAATTTTTGGTCAAAAATAAACTAATACAACAAAATTGAATGTGTAATATCATGCCTAAGACATGTATAATAATTAAAAAAACAAACAAATAAAAAACATTAAAATAAATAAATAAATAAATAAAACTCTAAAATTAAAATTAAAATTAGAAATAAAAATTAAAAAAATTTGAAAATTGAAAAACATGAAAATTAAAAAAGGAAAAGAATAAAAATAATTTAAAATAATAATAATAATTAAAATAAAAAATCAAAAAATTAAATTAAATTAAAATTAAAAAAATAAATAAATCTTTGCTAGTCGCACAAGGGTCGCGAGCAAGGGTAGGTCGAGTTGCACGAAGCTTCCCCTGCCTTGGCCAGTAGCTAGAGTGGCTTGGACGATTCTAGGAATAAGTAATCTACCAAGCCCCCAAGCGGCACCTCAGGCAATTGGGGGGCCATGGTCAATTCTCGGAACTGGCCAAACCACCCAGCGACACCTTGGGCAACTAGGGGCTTGGTTGATTCTCGGAATTGGCCAAGCCTCTCAGCCCCCCTAGAGCCGACCAAGGGGCCGTGTGCCAAGGTGGGGGCAACTTTGTGCAGCGCCCCCTTCCCTAGCCTGCGGCCCCTGGGGTGGCATTTTTTTAATGTTTATTTTTAAATTTAATTCAATTTGTTTCTTCTTCTCTAACTTTTAATTTTTTTTTTATGTTTGTTTTTTTTCAATTTTATTTTTATTTTTTAATTTTAATTTTATTTATTTTAATGTTTTTTTTAAATGTAATTGTATATATATATTTTCTAAATTGTATGTTTTTTTGTTGTTATTTTTACTTAAAATTTTATCAGATCAATTTTTTTTGGAAAAATAATAATAATTAAAAAAAAAAATATCATCATTTTTTAATACAAAATATATAAACATTTCATACCATTTGTTATTTTTCCATCCTTTTTAATTCAATTTTCATAAAAAATTTGGTTTTAATATGTCATATTTAGCGAAAAGGTCCCGAAATACGTATTTTCTTAATTATATCTATATGCAAAATGTGTATTTTTTGTTAAGTGTTTAAAATTATTATTTTTTAGTGACAAATATTTTATGTGTACTGAAACATTAATTAATGATATATAAATATATAAAAAATCCTAACCTCAAAATATTAATGTTATTATAAATTTAAACTTTCAAAAAAAAAAAAATTCATTATAAAAAAACCATTGCAAAGAAAAACAAAAAAAACAAGTTTTGAAAACCCTAAAAAGAAAACATCTTAGGGCAAAAGACAAACAGAGAAATAGGACAACTTGAAAAATGGTTATAATCAACATTTAGAAAAAATTGTGCATATTTAGAATATAAGAAAATTTAAAGTATAAAAAATATGCATTAAAAAATGTTGATGCTTTTCAAAATTTGCATGAAAATCACCAACATTTAAAACAATTATCCACACTTAATACATAGGAAAATTTAAAGTGTAAAAAATAAACCCTCTAAAAAAAGAGGTTGATATTGCATCAACACTTTTCAAAAGCGTCATGAAAATCACTAACGTTTAAAAAAAATGTTCATATTTGATACATAAGAAAATTTTAAGTGTCAAAAATATGCTCCAAAAAAAAAGTGTACTTCTGAATCAACACTTTTCAAAATCAAATGATTTTTTGTTACCTCAAAAAAATGAGAACTCGCTATAGTTCTCGTTTGATATTTTACTTTGTTGAATGGGGATGGGAAATTACTATGTAGGGGAAGAGCACGACAAGTGCCAATTTTATGTCATAATAATGTTATGTGACCTAGAAGCTTAAGAGAGCGTCGACACAGATAAAAAATATGTTAATATCAAGATCATATAGTTAGGGTTTTTGAGAAATCTAGGGGCAACAAATTAAGCGATTTCTCTTACTTTGATAATTGTTTGTGATGTATTTCTACTTAATTAGTTTCTTATTTCAATTGATTATCTTTAGTGTTCTTATCATAAAACAACTACTAAATCATAAAGAACAATGAGACAAGAGGACATAAGATATAGGCAGTCAACCAAAGCCAAAAACCTTTCCTCTTGAGAGGAAAACCTACAAGAATTCTTCTCTTCTTATAGAACTTCAATCAACAAATTCAAAGACTTATGACCCTTGACGAAGACCCCTCCAAGACCAAGTCAAACTTTCTCTTTTGAATAACTTTCTTCTTGCAAAGTCAACCCAAGTCAATCTAACTTCACAATTGCTGCAACTTTTTTCTTCGACCTCAACTTCGGGTCTGCAACTGGGACTGTAATTTTCGGCTATGTGCAAAAACCCTAGTTTCTACATATGTGGGAGAATATGGTGATTTTACCCTATTTTTCTCCTTCTCTTTGGATGGCTTCTTCTCTTAGGAAACTTGGCTTGCAATGGAGACTTATTTAGAGACAAATCTTGGCTTCCTTGAGTGACTGCAATTCGGTGCTTCTATAGCAGAACGTAGCCCTAACAATCTCGCACATGTGAAGTGTATAGCCCAAAAAATAACCCTTAAGACTTTGCTTTCTTCTTCCCTTCGATAGGTATTAGGTCACCCCTTCTTGCTTTGATAAAAATCCTTAATTTTGAATGGATGATCCTTGAATGAGGCTGAGTGCTCCTTTATACAGGCTTCCTTGGGTGCCCTAATAGGCAAACATGTCCTTCTAGATAGATTGAATTGCTCCTTTTGAAGGTCGGCTTGTTTGTAGCACTATGAAAAGGTCTTGGGGAGTCTTTGACTCTATTTACGACTCATATACATTTTCTTTTACAATATGTAACATGCCTAAAGGGTCTTCCATACATGAAAATGACTCAATTGACTTGTAGACTCAATAACAAGCCCTAGAAGCACTCAATGGGTGCTTGACCTATAAAATAAATTTCCCTTAAGCATGAAACCCATGCCTCAATAGTAACAATAATAAATTCATTTTCTTTTTACATCAAATACATAAAATATTGATTACATATGTCATTATGAAGACCGAACCTAATTACATAATTCAACATTCCCTCTTAACTATGGAGGTATTTATTAATCCATACAAGGTAATTGGACATTCTCAATCTAAAGAATTCTCATAAGAAGAGTCGGATTGGTAAGCCATATCATAAGCTACTTCCTTAGCTTATGCTAGAGCATCTCATCATACTAACCAACATTGTCACATAGGAAGGCCTTGACTAACAACTCTATCTCTCCACAAGATTAGAGCACAATGCTAGCGAGATCAATGACTGACAGCCACTGTCATCATTGTCTCTCAAGGCACATACCCCACCCAGGTGTTCATAGGGTATGTCCTTTTAGGACAATTCCTTTCTTGGAATAAGGCAACCTCAAGGATTTTCCTCTTCGACTACTCTTATCTTGGATGCCCTACCTTATCCTCAAAGAGTATCAGAACCAGTCTCAAATGCTTACCCAATCCTCCATTCTTTCTTCACAATATGAAGACAAGAATGTTTTTTCTATCTCTCCCTCACAACCAGGGAAGACATATCCACATATCCATTCATATAAAAGGAATATACCCAAGCTCTCTCTTATCCAAGGACTTGTCCAAGCTCCCTCTCAGCTAGGGACTTGTTCCAATAGCATCACTGTGCTCTTTCGTGGAGATCATGGTGCCTTTAGTTGCTTGTAGAGCTCCTCCTTTCGATGTCATGAATTTCATCTTCATTATTATGGAGCCTTCAACTTCTAGCTTTTTCTTCATAGGGCATCATCCATCCATCACTTTCCTTCAAAAAACCATAGGGTTGAACCTTTAGTCATGTCATCCTTCTTTTCATCAGAAAATTATCTTCAAGATGCATCTGGATTTTATTCACATAGATACATTTTCCACGTCATGTTTCTTTCAATATCTTCCATCCATTCCCATGAGTACTAGTTGTAGGTGGCATCTACAACTCTCTTTCGATAGCCCTATTTTAATCGAACCAGATGTTATTCAAAATTCAAAAATCAAATCAAAGTTACATTTTAGGATGAACTTTCATAATGACATCTACTTCGTACAACATCAACATTCTGCACATTCATAAACATATCTCCAAGATTTCAATGTCAAGGGTATTCTTCTTTTTCAGACTTGATAAAGGTCTTCATACATTTCCCATGGAGATATCATACCAGTTACTTCTAGTCATCGAATGTTGATTCCTTATCTTATGTGACCATAGTTGCATATTTTCCATGAATCCTTCTTCCTTTCCTCACATATTGTACCCAAAGAACTTCTATACATAGTTCATTCATCTTGTCAACCACCTCATATTCATATTGGGACATATTATGTTGATTTCATCTTATCAATATGTGAATTAGTTCAATGTATATGCCTTAATGCACCTTTCTAAAGGAATACATCCTTCTTCTTCGATCATGCTCATGAGATAGAGCATTCAACTACACTATCTGCAACTATATGATGACATGCCTTAATCTATCAAATACATGCATACATACCTTTGGTTATCTAGACTTCCTTTGACACCTTTTGTTCCTTGGTTTAAAGTAATTTAGCCATTATGCACTCCTATGTCATCATACCATCATCCTTCTAAACAATAGATCCCACAGACAGTGGAATGATCAACGAGACACTTGCTTCTTCTAAGTGGAGGTGAACCTTCTAATGGAGATTCCAACAATGGATCTTGATTATCCTCATCCTACAAATGTTCCTCTCAAATGATAAGGGTGTATGATGAATTATTTGTATCTTCTATCATGTTATATGGTGTTGTTTCAACCATATGTACTACTTATGCATTCAATGTCATTACCAAGAGCTACTTCCTTTCTATAATGATTGTTGCATCCATTTATACTTCTACTTAAACTATCCTTTCAAGCTTCCATAATAATGTCATGAGTTCTTGTTTCAATGGTGTGCTTCTATGATTCCATCTATTAATATGATGCATCCTATCATACTTACAATGATTTCTACTATGATAGTTTCCTTGAAGATGACAATACTTCTTCAAGAGACTTCCTTTTTCAAATATGCTTGAGATGTGATATCTTCTTCAATGAGAGGGAGATCACCTTGATGTATTTGATGATGATAAAAATGCTTCTACTTCCCTTGGATGTAGAGACTTCAAGATGCTTCAATGTGTAAGTGTTCTTACTTTAAGTGAATGTAGGGTCCTTGAGGTTTTCTTCTCCTTCTAATGACGATAGTAAAATGTGTGAGCTTCATGAATGTGGAATCCTTCTTTGGATAAGCTAGGGTTTTGAGGTATTCTTTGATATTTCTTCCTTCAAGATGATGAGTGGATTATTCCTTTGATGATTTCCTTGTGCTCGACCCTTGCATATCCTTTCTTGATAGTTTGATATCCCCTTTGATCCTTTTGATGGTCCTTCTTCAAGCCATCTTTCCTTGTCTTGTCACCTTAGCTTTGAAACCATGTTGAGAAATCTAGTGGCATAAAATTAAGTGATTTCTCTTTGATAGTTTCTTGTGATGTATTTCCACTTAACTTAATTAGCTTCTTCTTTAAATTGATTATATTTAGTGTTATTATCATCAAACAACTACCAAATCATAAAGAACAATGAGACAAGAGGACACAATATATAGGCGATCAATCAGGCCAAAACCTCTCCTATTGAGAGGAAAAGCCAAAATAATTATTCTCTTCTTATAGAACTTCAATTTACGAATTCCAAGTCCTATGACCCTTGACCAAGACCCCTCTAAGACCAAATCAAAATTTCTCCTTTGAAGAAATTTATTCTTGCATAGTCAACCCAAGTCAATCTAACTTCACAATTGTTGCAACTTTAAGCTTCAACCTCAACTTCAGATCTGCAATTGAGACTGCAATTTTTGGCTACTGCAAAAGCCCTATTTTTTGCACGCGTGGGAGAATATGATGTTTTTACCCTCTTTTTTTCCTTCACTTGGGATGGCTTCTTCTCTTAGGAAAATCAGCCTACAATGGAGACTTCTTTAGAGACAAATATTGTCTTCCTTGAGAGACTAGAATTTGGTGCTTCTGTAGCATAAAGTAGCCCTAAAAATCTCGCACGTGTGAAGTGTATAGCCCAAAAAACAATCCTTAAGACTTCACTTTCCTCTTAGTTTATTCTTCCCTTCGCTAGGTATTAGGTCACCTCTTCTTGCTTTGATCAAACTTCTTGATGTTGAATGGATGATTCTTGAGCGGGACCAAGTGCTCCTTTATATAGGTTTCCTTGGGCGCGTCCCTAATAGGTTGACATGTCCTTCTAGATAGGCGGACTTGCTCCTTTTGAAGGCCGACTTGTTTGTAGCACTATGATAATGTCTTGGAGGTCTTTGACTCTATTTTCTACTCAAATAATTTTTCTTTTACAATATGTAACATGCCCAAATAGTCTTCCATACATGACAATGACTCAATTGACTTGTAGACTCAATAACAATCCCTAGAATCTCTCAATGGGTGCTTTAACTATAAAATAAATTTCCCTTAAGCATGAAACCCATGCCTCAAGAATAACAATAATAAATTTATTTTCTCTTTACATCAAATACATAAAATCATGATTGCATATGTCATTATTAAGACTGAACCTAGTTACATAAATCAACAAGGGAATCGAGGTGTTGATAAGAGGAATTAAGGCACAATCATGGACAAGGCAATGATTAGCAAAAATGGGCAAGGGGTGAAAATCAATTTTAGAGGTTGAAAACTAGGCACTAGGTTGTGTGGGGTTGTGGACACATTAATTTAACTTATATAAAAGAAAGTAGAATGGAAAATAATGGGAGATGAAATTAAAGAAAAAAATGAATGGAAAAAAATGGAAGATGGGAATATATAGGGTGAAAAAGAGATTTTTGTTTAACCAGAAAGAATATGTATACTATATAAATCTATGACTATCTCATGGAAAATGCATCAAGAATTACATAGAAACTTCTTTAAAATTTCTATCATTCTTTTCTTATCCCAGAGATATGCTAAAATTTCGTGAGGAACATACTATTGATTGAAAAAAGGGGGTTTTGTAGGTGTGTATCTTACAGAATTTCCCCGGCAAAACACAACATTTACAAAACATAAAATTACTAATTCATAATAGATTCCTTGATGTCTATGAACTTGTTAGAGTCTCGAGGAGGTCCATTGATGACTATGAACCATTACCCTGAGGGGTTAAATTGGATGCTCTTGTATTCTAAATGTTATTGGATCTAATCTAGAATGTGAGATCCCCTTTTTTTTTCCTACTGATGCAAGGTTGTACTAAAGTCCCCACCCAGTATGCATTATGATCCAAAAAATGTGTCCCCAATGGCCACTAAATAATTCCAACAATCATGTTTTTCTCTCAAGTAAATAGACATGTAAATATTGACAAAGGAGCATAACTGATTTGAAGGAGTATGTCGAAAATGAGTAGTGAACTAATGGGATGTCGAACTAGATTCTAGCATTCTGAGTGAAGATTGAGACCACGTGGTGGATATCACACCTGAAGCTCCTCTTGCACTTACAAAAAGAATCCCACTACCATTCCAAATCTTGTTTTGATTTTGGAGGACCTATTGATCCCCTATTTTTGTCTCTTGGAGCAAGAGAACTAATTGTATCTCTTTCTTAATCAAATATTTCAATTCCTCTATCCTTTTTGTCGATCCAATCCCCTGCAATTCCAAGAGAGGAACCTCGTTACTTGTTGTATCAGTAGACCGTTGTTGAGGGGATGAGTTGCCTCATTTTTCTAGTGTTTCCATGACCCTTTAGTTTTGGATCTAATATTGTTTGTGTTCCCATTTAATTATCCTTTTATGTTTTTTGTGTCTTACCTCTCTATTGGTCCATTAACCAACCTTCCATTTGGAGCCTTTCTAATTATTTTTCCTTCTCTGCCTTTTACTTCTCATTATATGAGATAAAAAAGGAAGGCCCCAATTTGGAGCTTTTAGGGGAGAGGAATTGTTCCTCTTCTGAAAGATTCCACTGTATGATTCTCTAGTATTGGATCCTTTTCTAATGGTGGCATGGATTCATCATTTTTCTCTGGTTCATGCCTTGGTCCCGAATTTTGTACATGTTCTTGTACATTGGTTTCAAGAATTTTCCCTTCTTCAGTCACTGAATTGAGAGCCTTAAAGTTGTTATTTTTCTCAATGTGGCCTTTACTAGCTCCTTCCCCTTCCTCTGGAGTCGATCACTTAGGGGATGTAGGTCCTTTCCCTTTGTTCCCATTCTGACATGGAAACTTTGGAAGATTGTTCTATTTTTTAGATGGGCCTCTTTTTCTTTTTTGTAATTTACATTGTTCTCCTTCATTCCCTTTTTTTTGTTGCTCCTCCTGCTTCATTTTACATCTTACAAAGTGGTCATATTCATGGAAAACTTTGCATTTAAAAGGAAGTCGATCATAGTCAGCCTCCTGAATATGGGTCCAGCTATCCATATTAAGGGTAATTTTTGTTGGTAGCACCTTATCCATATCTACCTCCATGTATATCTTTACACATGAGAATATCCCCTCTGATGGCTCGGCTTAATCAATGTATTTCCCAAGTGTGTTTCCGATATTTTTGAAAGTTGTATGATTCCAGTAGTGTGGGGGCAAAAAAAGGAGATTTACCCAAACATGGCAGCATATGGGAAATCACTTTTAGGGTTAAAATTTGGGCTCCATTGATCCAGATATAACCCTTGGTCCCCCATGAATTAAGGCCCACTTCAAAATATTAGGTCCCAATCATCGTTGTTCTCGAAAAAAGAACGTAAAAAATATTTTCCATAGAAATCCAAAGTGACAAAACCCTTGATCAAGGGTTTCCAAATTTTTTCAACCCACAACCTCACCAAATGCAGGGAGAGTCAGATCCCCATGAATTGGCCTGCGAAGCCTACCTTCAGCCAGTTGCAAGGCTCGTGCTCTTGACTGCGGTGCAAAAAACCTCGACCTTTGGAATTTTTCCATCTTCTTGACAAAACAAGAAATATTTTCTTGTTGACATGTTTGTGTTGCCATTAATGTCACTTAATGTAATTCATGTACTCATGAGTCACTATGTATCATCTTGAGTTTGTTGTATACTTTCTGAAGGATTTCATAATGGTTTAAAATGTTGTCATAGTCTCAGGAGGTCTATGGAAGAGTTGTCATGATGTAACAAAGTCTCATCTGAAGCATAGCTACAATTTTGATAGAGGTCAAGTTGATGTCTTGTATTGAGTCTTCTTGAGTCATTCAGACTATTTCATGGTGTCAGGTGGTGAGCGCCAGTATTGCAGCAAGAATGCTGCAACTCCTAGGCTGCCAACTTTACTTTTATCAACCCAGTAGTTTGTAACAAACTTGGAAGCGTTGTTGCTATATGCACAAGTACTAGTTCTCACTGCAGGTTATAACTTGGTCAGCCGATGCAAGATCACTAGGAGCTCAAGCCAGCTTCTATACATTTTAGAAGAAGCACTATGTATGATGAAAGGAAAGAAATATTACTCTACATATGTTATTCTAACTACAAAAAGAGAAACACTGGAATGTAAAGCAAAACCTAGTAAACCCAAATTAACAAGCTAATTCTACTTTTGCCAAAAACGCTATGAAAACCATGAAAGAAATGCCATTACCTACTCAAGGAAGTAAAAAACATCCAACCATGCTATTTCTAGAAGTAAATAAGACAAAAACATATTTTTGGATTTTTATGTGAATTTAACATGCATTTAATTTATTGTGTGTGAGTGTGGCAGCGAATAAGTGGCGTTAGAGGGCGGCTTTGGAGCTTGGGAGGATGTAGGATGGTGTGGATGGGTCCTAGGAGGTCTTAGGTGGCCTTCTGGAGGCTTTTCCCACACTTGGCCTTCAAAAGAAAGCCTATAGGAGGACACAGGAAACCTACTGGAGGAAAACAGGGAAACTACAGGAGGCCTACAAGAGGAGGCTGAGAGAAATTTTGACTGTTTTGGTGGTGTGAGAGTGGGTGGAAAAGGTGGATGAAGGTTGGAATGAGGTGTTAGGGCGCCTAAGGTCTACCATGAATCACCATGAGAGAGAAAGATGATTGGGTTTTCTCAAGGAGAGAGGAAGAAGTTCTATGAAAAATGAAGGAAACTAGGGCAGAATTAAGGTGAGATTTGGGAGACCTATAGGGCATGGATCAGATGAAGGGTGTGATTGCTGGTAAACTAACCTACTACTGAAAGATATTTGTTGCATATAACCTGACAGTCAACCAAGAAAATCAAGCAACCAATGAGGTGAGTGCATTAAAGGAAAAACAGAGTTTTGCATTAAAATGGCCTAAACTATGATGCATAGAAGGAAATGCTGAGAAATGCTGTAAGAAAGGAAAGCATGCAAGAGGACTATTGTAAATTAGGAAGTGAACATGATAAAGAAGATCTACAACAAAGAAAAATTGGACTATCAACCTACTAGAGAGCTGCAAACACTATAAGTCCTAGGAATGAGGAAAATCTGTGTTTTTGGGGCAGCGAGAGAGTCTTTGCCTCAAATCATGGTCCCAGAGGGAGGAAGAGAGGCCAAGGCACTATTGCTAGCCTTTTGAATCTTCTCTTATCACTTCTTAACTTGCTATAGAAAGCAAAATTGGAATACATCTAACAGCAAACTATTCTACAAACTGAAGTAAAGCATACAAATACAAGTAAACAGGAGCTTGGCTACTTGGATTGGGCCCTAACCCAAGAGCTTTAGCCTTCTAAGGTAACTCAGTGCTAGCTCAAAAAGGATTCCATCTTCATTATCAAAAAATAGCAAGATTACATAAAACTGTCATAAAATAGTGAGCTTGAAATTTGAGCAGAGTTTACATAAGCAAAAAGTCGACCCTAGTGAGGCCCTAGGCCTCTCTACTTATACATCTGAAGCTACCAACAACTTCCTTAAAATCAGGGAGGCTTGGCTACCAAAACTCGAGATAACTCTCAATCATATTCCACTTGCTTGGCTGCCTTCTAGTGCATGATTCGGCTGCTTGTACTCCGAGCTGAATGAAGGGGAATTCGAAGTGAGGAGCAATAAATGAGGGGGATTCCCTCCTATAATTCCTTTCCTTTGTCTAGTTTGAGTTATTGCTGTAATTTGGCCACCAGATCCTTGACTTTGACCTCGAAATTCATCAATAATCTGCATTAAATACATGTTAGACCACATGGCATAATAACTAACTCAACTCACCCTACAAGCGTAAATATAATCAGAAAATCATACAATAAGCTAAGAGAATGGTTGATTTGACTAGGTTAGGAGGTAAAATGAGCCCATATAATTACCCATTTATGAGGCTCATCATCACTCCCCTACTAAAGGTGTTGCTCATCCTTTGAGCAACCTAGTCAATCTCTTCATCTTTTATTGCCCCGGTGGCCTCTCTAGCATTCCAGGCTTCTGATGTGGTCTGCTCTCTCCATAAAATCCTATTGTTCTATCTATGTCCTTCCACTGATCCTTCTCTTATTCTTCTTTTCTGCCTTCCAGCATGCCTAATAGGATTGGAGGACTCAGTTTGAGGCCAATCCAGTTGACCTTCAACCTTTGCATGGAGTGCTTGTACATTACCACTCTTGTCAATGCCTCCCTCAGCCTCATGGGAGAATGGTATTCTCTGATCTGCAAGCTGTGGGGTAGGGTGTTCCATCTTCTCATGCATGCATGCACATAGTGATCCCCAAGTAGCCTTTGCATATCTTCAAAGTGTGCAATGGATTGTGCCTGATTGGCTAGATATTTAGGGGCAATCTGAGGGTCATTGGCAAGCAGGTTGTGCGTGCTGATGAGTGCCATAGGATCTGATGGCTCAACTTTTATCTTTAATGGTTCATTCTGCGCTTTTATCATCAATCTTTTCATTTCTGTTACCCTCAATTCATCATGGTTCATCCATGATGCCATGGCCATTAAATGCAGATCCCCTAGCTTGGCATTGGGGTTCCACACATTTAGGTCTGTGAGGGCCATGCTATGTAGATAGAACTCTGCCATCTTTGCTTTGTCTTGGAGGTGCTTTGGTCACACAAATCCATGAACTACCTATAATCTTGGAAAGGCATTGTGCCTCTTTGTGCTAAAGTTTTTATTTGGAATTGAAGCCATTGATCCTTTAGATAGTGGCCATAGGATTTGGCTGGTGTCCGTGTTCTGCATTGTAATTCTTCCATGGATAAGCTGGCCATGTATGCCAAATGAGTCTCTTTCTCCTGCAACTGCCTCCTTAGTATTTCATTCTTCTTCTCAAGGTGTCTTCTTGTGATGGTTTCTCTGTCTCTGAGAGCACTCAATTCTTTTCCCATTTCCTTGAGTTTGTTTTCCATGTGGCCAATATCTTCAACTCCTTCAGATTTGGATATTTGCATCCACCTATGTGTTCTCACTCTCTCTTTTTCCAATTCGAAAAACAGTGGAATTGCAAATTTTTGTGGGATTATCTTGCCTCCCTCAAGTATTCTGTAATAAGAGTCAAGATTAGGCTGGGGGTCAGGCTCTTGTAGCTCTGGTGCTTCCTCTTTCATCTCTAGTTGTCCTCCTATCCTTTCCTCAAGTTTTTGAGTCTCCTGTAGGACTGTTTCAACCTCCTGTAGGTCTAGTTTTTGGTCCTGTAGAATTGCCTTCCCCTTCCATGTAGGTGGTATTGTAGTCCCTCTTTGATAGGTTATGGGTGTCTTGGAAGGAGATTCTTTCACCTTGGAAGATGGTGAAACTTCAATGTGACTGGAAGTTTTTGATGAGGGATGAGGTTTGCCTGTTTTAATTTTGGTACTCTTCCTTGCCTTGAAATACATGGAGGTTTGTCTTTTCCTCTTTTGCTTCTACTTGCTTGGTGTACTGAGGGAAGTGAGGGTAGTTGCTGCTTCTCTTTCCAAAGTTTTATGGGATTCTTCTCTTTGCTCTGCCCCCTCTGCCTCCTTTTCTCCCTCTTCTGTCTCTTTTTCCTCCTCCCGCTCTATCTCTTTTTCTCCCTCCTTCCTCTCTTGCTCTACTATGTCATTGCTGGCTTCATCTTCTCCTCCTTGTTGTTCTCCCTCCTCACTGACAGTAGGACTGACATCATAGGTTAATGCCTTGATGTCATCCTCAACTGTCATGTTTCTAAAAAATTCCCATGCTATAGGGAGTGTAAGGGTATGGAGGGCCTCTTCTATTAGGATCTTGATTAGGCCATGGGGAGTTAGCTGTTGTGAATTTCCTTCTAGCACCTTGGTGCTGGAGTCAATGAGAGATTGAAGGAGAAATTAAGGGATACTGAGCTTTTGATGTGTTGGGGTATCCATGCCATATCTCAAGTCTTGGAGGATTCTGAAATGGTATCCATAAACAATGTTGTACCTCCCCTCACAAGAAATGTATTTGATCACTTGATAGCTAACCTCATCCCAGGGATATGGTATACTAGCCCTCCAAATTCCATTTTTGTCTTCAACAGGGATTTCATGATCTTGGAAAAATTTCTTCTTGGCAGCCTGACCAACTGGTTTCTCATATTTACTCCAAGGCAGCCCAAGAGGAAGGGTAGTGACCCTACTGATGAATTCAGGGGTTATTTCAATGGAGAGGTTCTTGTGTGAGGTACTAGAGAGAGAGAGAAAATTCATGGGCAATTTCATCATCAAACCCTCTAAACTTTTCAAAGAAATTCATCCAGTTTTCCCTTGTAAATATGTCCACCACTTGAGGATGTGCATGGAGCCTAGTGGAGTTAGTGGGCTCTTTTCTCATGAACCCCCTATCATACTACATGTACTTCTTTTTGAAAAATCAGATATGGAGGTGGAGACAAAGAAGTTTGAGTGAAATAGAAAAACATAGGGGACTGTGTTTTTTTTAAAAATTAGAAATTTTTTATATGTATTTCTACCCTCTTAAAAATTATTTTTATCTTCAATTTAAGACTAACTCTTTCATATTTCGATATTCAACAAACGGAATTCATGAACCCTACCTCTTTAGACTGAAATTCATGCCAAAAATTGTGTCTTTCTCCCTTCAAAATGACTCACTGCCCCTCCTATAGAAGCCCGATGTCCCTCCCGTAGATTTCCTGTAGGTGCTCCTGTAGAAAACCTATAGGTCTCCTGTAGAAGATGCTGAGAGCAAAAATATAGAGGAAATTGATGGAGGATGATGGTTACGAGGCCGTGGGGGCACAAGAAGATTGTTGTGTGGTTGAGTTACGAGGAGAAGCTAAAGGAAAGGTGGTGAGAATGCTTGGGGAGGAGCACTCATTACCATTTATGGATATTTTCGGGTATGATTGCTGAGCTGGCAAGGTGTACATTGCCCCAATTAGGACCATTGGTCCCCACCTGCTTGGTCATCATGATCCCTCCTCATAATCATCCCTCATTATTGCATCGGAGTTAACTCTTCCTCCCACTACCTGTCCTCGGCATCTTTTGCTTGAGTTGATTGTGTGCACGTGTGGGTGACATCTCGGTTAAGTGGAGTCAACTAAATGAAGGTGGCCAAGTTAACTGGCCACCTTTTACTCTTTTGATTTCAACCATCTCTTTGCCTTCGTATGATTCCTAATTACACAAATGCAAATAGAGTAGTGATTTAGCTACTTACCTGTGATCCAAGTGTATTTGCTGCCATCGACTGTGAGGTGTTGTGGCTTTCTCTGCTGCATGCCTTCATTTTCCTTCATGCATGCTATCTTTGCTTTTTGATGTGTTGTTGTGTGCTTTTACAAGTTCTTCTTTTTCTGGAGCTGAGCTGCATGTGCCTTTTCAACCTTCAAACGTGTTGTCCCTTGCTGCTGGTGCTGGACTTCTATGGGATCAACTGCTACAAGAATTCCTACAGGAGCTCCTGTAGCTGCTTCTCCCCTTGAAACTTCAGCTATTTACCTATGCTTGGAGCTCAAGAATGATGCCAGAGGTGGAGATGCATGATGGAGGGATAGTAGGTAAGCTTTAGGTAAAGTTGATGGTGCCTTTTCCTCCTTTTATTTTTTGTTTTTTTTTTTCAAAACTGAAAAACCGTTTTTCTGTGTTTTTTCTTGGAAAGGAAAAAAATAATGATGCTTGGAGTGTGATGTAGGCTTGGAAATGATGGCAAGGAGGTTTGAAGATGGTGAGAGGGATTATAGGTTCCTCATGAAGCTTTTCTTGTCCCTCAAACTGCCTTCTGTAGACATTTTTGGATCTTTGTAATTCTTACAGGAGCCTCTTGTAGAAAACGCAAAGCCTCCTGTAGAAAACACAGTTTTGGAGGAAGAGGTACAGTGGGGTGAAAGATATACCAAAAATGATGGAGGAAGGTGTGGATAAGATGAGATGGATGTTGGTGTGAATGTCAGGGTCCCCTTGGCACCTTCTCCTGCTCCTTGTAGTCCTCTTGTGAACCTGCAATGCAATAAAAACTCATTTTTTCCTTCTCTTTTTTATTTTTTTTGAAAACAACTAGGGCGCCTCAAAGAGGTTTTCACCTTAGTTGCCTACCCTGGGCACCTCCAAGGGAGGTTTTCACCCAAGGATCTTATTCTTTTCCTTTTTTTTCTTTTTCTTTTTCTTTTGACATCACTGGGTTGCCTCAGAAGAGGTTTTTCAACCCAATGATGGGACTCAAGTGCCTCATGGAGGTTTTCACTTGAGTCCTTATTTCTTTCTCCTTTTTCTTCAGTGAGTGGGTGGAGTGGAAGCTAAGACATGCTCCATTACCATAACTATTTTATTCAAATCTTAAATAAACTCTCTCTTGGAGAGGGGTTTCTTGTAGACTTTCAACCGATGTCCATTCACAAACATGGGGATGGCTTCCTCATCAATGGTTCTGATCAAAACTGAACCATTGTCATTGCATTTCTCCACAGTGTAGGGTCCCAGCCATCTTGTCCTCGGCTTTCCTTTGAAATCCCTGTATCTTGAATCATAGAGTAGTGCGCAATCTCCCTCTTGGAATTGCTTCTCCATGATATTTCTGTCATGCCATATCTTTCTCTAAAGCTGAACTACCTCTGTATGGAGAAGGGCTTGCAATTTGTATTCATCCAACCCATTGAGCTGAAGTAATCTCTCTTTTTGTGCATGGCTGAGGTCTAGGTCCAACTGAGCTACCATCCTTAAGGTATTGAATTCAAACTCTATTGACAGCAAAGCCTTCTTCCCATAGACCAGTTCATAGGGTGTGAACTCGGTGGTGGTCTTCCATGTGTTGTAGGCTCAGGTGGCCTCAACTAATCTGTCCGCCTAGTCTTTTCTACTGCTGCTCACTACCTTGGTTAGGATCCCTTCCAATGCTCTGTTAGTGACCTCCACTTGCCCATTGGCTTGTGGATGGTAAGGGGTGGAAGTCCTGTGCTTGATCTTATGATGTGTGAACAGATCTTCAATCAGGTTGGAAGTGAATTGGCCGCCTTGGTCTGTGACCAACTCTCTCGGATACCTGAACTTGTAGAATATTTTTTCCCTCAAAAACTCAACTAATTTTTCCTCTGTCACTGCTTTGATTTCTTTTGTCTTCGCCCACTTTGTCAGGTAGTCGGTGCACACAATGATGTACTGCTTCTGCTTTGAAGGGGGGTTGATAGGTCCCACAAAGTCCATGCCCCACTTATCAAATGGCTCAAAAGTCACTTGAGGTTGCATGGGCATTTCATCCTTTGGAGTAGGTTTCCCCATCCTCTGACACCGATCACACTGGCTCCTGTATCTCCTCACATCCTGATGAAGAGTGGGCTAGTAATAGCATGCTTGCAATATCTTGAAGGCAGTTCTTTTTGCTGCAAAGTGACCTCCACAAGGCCCATCATGACAGGTTAGGAGGATGTCAAAGACTTCCTCCTCCCCGAAACACCTTCTCAAGATCTCATCTGGGCCAAGTTTGAAGAGATTGCCTCCAATCCAGGTGAAAGGGGCGCTTTTCCTTACTATCTTGCTCTTCTCTTTTGAGGATAGGTGTGGTGGGAACTGTGTTGAAACCAAGTAGTTTGCTATATCAATAAAACATGGAGAGAGTACTGATATAGAAAATAGGTTTTCATCTGGAATTTGGTCATCCACCTTTCCTTCTTCACCTGCAGGCAAATTTACTCTAGACAAAAATTCAACAACAACATTCTCTTTACCAGGCTTATCAAAAATGGTCAGATCAAACTGCTGTAGTAAAAGAAACCATCGAATAATGTGAGCATTTACATCTGGTTTGTTCATTAAATGTCTAATTGCAGCATGATCGGTGTGCAAAAAGGTTTGATAGCCTGTGATATAATGTCAATTTGTTCAAGGAATGCATGACAGCTAGGAGTTCCTTCTTGGTCACTGTATAGTTTAATTATGCCTTTGACAAGTTTTTCCTTATAAAGTATATGGCATAGGGTCACTTTTCATAAATTTTTCCTAAGGTTGCTCCTATTGCTTTGTTCGAGGCATCTGTGTGAATGTGAAAGGGTAGGGCCCAGTTTGGGCCTCTGAGAATTGGGGCAATCACTAGCTTGGTTTTCAAGGTATCTAGGGCTTCTTGACAGTTTTCCAACCATATGAACTCAACATCTTTACCTAGGAGGCCAAACAAAGGAGAGGCTATCTTGTTGAAGTCTTTAATGAATCTCTTGTAATATCTAGCTAAGCCTAGGAAGTTTTTGACATCTCTCACCTTTTGAGGAGGTGGGACCCTTTGGATGATGGCAATTTTGTTGGGGTCCACCTACAGTCCTTGTTGAGATATTGCATGACCTAACACGGTCCCTTCAGTCATAAAAAATTCACATTTTTCCGGACTGAGGGATAGGTTCATCTCAATACACTTATCTAGAACTTTTCCTAGGTTAGATAAAGCTTCCTAAAAGTCAGAGCCATAAAGAGTAAAATTGTCCATGTATATTTCTATTGCATCATGAACCAATTCAGAAAATATACTCAATACTGCTCTTTGGAAAGTGGTTGGAGTGTTGCACAAACCAAAAGGAAGGACCCGGTATGCAAAGGTATCCCACAGACAAGTGAAAGTGGTCCTATCTTGGTCTTCTGGGCTGATTTGAATCTGATTGTACCCGCTAAACCCATCTAGGAAGGAGAAAAACTTTTTCCCTGCCAGACCATCTAACACTTGATCTATGAAAGGTAAAGGAAAATGGTCCTTTTTAGTGGCTTCCCGATAGTCGACACAGATTCTCCACTTACCATTTTTCTTTGGCACTAGCACCAAAGGAGAGACCCATTCACTATCAGAGATGGGATAGATGAATCCTGCATCAAACAATTTCTACGATTCTTCCTTAACAATATCTTTAAGTGTTGGGTTCATCCTCCTTTGAGGCTACCTAACTGGCTTGCAATATTCCTTGATGTATATATCATGAGTACATACTGAAGGGTGCACTCCCTTCATCTCCTTATAACTCTAGGCAAAGGCATCTAGATTTTTTCTAAGTACGCTGCATAGCTCTCTCCTGGGAAGTAGATAGGGATGGATTGATTTTCAATGTTCTATCTGGGCCAAACTCTATATTTTAACACGGAGAGAAGTAGGGTCGACCACACAGAGATTAGTTGAAGGGTTGTTTTGGGTTTCTCTTACTATGTCTTCTAATGGTGATACACTGGGAGGTGGATTCTGAATCAAATTTTCAATCATATCATCCTCATCTTGCGGTTCCCCTCCATGGCGATTTCTACTGTACAAAGTGGTAGAAAATAAAATTCATCCTCATCCTCCTCTTCCAACCAGAGAGGTAGATTATGTTCTAGCAAGGGTTGGGCAGGAGGATATAGGATTAATTGCTTGGACATGTGCCCATTCTTTATGGTCATGTTCCCAGCTCGGCAACTGATGTAGGCATCGTCTGTAGCCAACCAAGGTCTTCCCATAATGAGAGGATACCCAGCGAGCTTTGCCTTTGGTTGGAGAACTAAGAAATTAGCAGGTTACTCCCAAGAATCAATGGAGACCATCACATCCTCCACAATCCCCTCAGGGGTCACTGTGGAGTGTTCTGCTAGCTGCAGCACTGTCGTGGTCTTCCTCAAGGAGCCCTGGAGGTTAAGTTTGAGCATTGTGTCCTTTTTCATCACATTAATGGCAGCTCCCAGATCAATCAAGGTATGTGGATCATTGTTCCATTGATGTGGACATCAACTACTGGGCTTCCAGCATCCAGATATTTTGGACAGATTGTCTGCCTCAACATTAGGTCGGACAGTTGTCCTATGACATTGATGGTTGGGGCATCTCTCTTGCACCTTCCTAGATGCCTAAACCACTCCTCTTTGATCAACCTATTGTAGATAGACACATATTTTATGGCTTGGAGAAGTGGTATCTTCACACATAAATGTTTCAATTGTCCCAGGAGTTCAGTTTCTTCTGGGGTAGGCTGGATTATCATGGATAGTCTCTCAGGAAAGGGTGGATTTGCTTTAGGTTCGCTTTCCTCTTTATCTTCCTCAACCTTCCTGGGTGGAGGTTGGCTATTTGGGAGAACTTTCCCGAATCGCAAGTTAATTTCTTGAATCTCCACAACATAAGTTGGGCATGATGGTTCCCCACTATACACTTGTTGAGCCTGTCTGTTGTTCGGGTTTGGATTTGGCTGGGCAGGCATTTGGGGTTGCCTTGGTGGAGCAGAAGGTAACGGTTGTGGTTGGGCAGGTGGTGGAGGCAGAAGAGTGGGAAGAGAGTTGTATTGGGGTCACCACTCCTGATGAGATGCATTCTACTGAGGTTGCGGCTAAGCATAGGATTGAAATGAATGGGTGGCTAGTTGGGCATGATATTGAGATGGGAAAGACCAAGGAGGAGGCATGGACCAGGAAGGATGAGCAAGGGGGCCCCAAGAACGTATGGAGGTGACTTGGTTGGGGTTGTAGTATGCTTGAGATGTCCCTTTCATCCCCTACTGGTATGGTCTAGGTCCATGCAGTCTCCTTTGGTTTATGTAATAGATATTTTCAGTAACTCCATTGGACCCTTGGTATATACTTTTAAGTCCAGGCAAGGAAGGGCACTTATCTGTAGAATGATCTTCTTCACAGACTAAACAAACCTCTATAGAATTCAATGACCATTCATTCCTAGGATGCCTCCTGGTGCATCTAGGGAAAAAAATGGCCAAAGCCCTCTCTTCTTCCTCTTGTTTTCTTTTGATATGTAAGGAATCCATTTACATGGAAAGTGTCTACAACATCTTACTCTTGAAGTCTTCTAGCATGTTTCCATTTTTACCTTTAATGGATGAATTGGAAGAAGAGGTACTGGCTATGGGTTGACTCCCCCTACCTTTCTTTCTGGCTGCTCTAGAATGGTTTCTAAAAACATTCTTTATGTCCTCATAGGATAGTTGGTAGATGTCTCCCCTGGCCAGTAGATGGAGGGTGTCTAAAAGGTCTTCCCAAATTCCCTGAGCAGGACCAACTTCAGAGACTCAGGGTCAAGTGTACACCTGGCCCTTTTGTAACTGAGCTGGAACCTCTCATCATAGTCTTCCAGGGACTCATCACTTCCCATGGTCATTTGAAAGATTTCTTCTTTAGTATATTTTGACCTACAATAGTCTCGATACTTGTCGTTAAAGGCCTGTTGCATCCAAGCCCAAGTTGTGATACTATTGCCAAGTAATCCTATGAACCAGCGCAGTGCTGCGTCCTTGAGAGTAGAAGGGAACAATTTCAACTTTTTCTCGTCTTCTGCATAGTCATAAGTTCCACAGATGACAACAAACACGAACAAGAAGGTGTTAGGATCTTCTATAGTCAGACCATGGAAGTGAGGTAGGGTTGAAGGACTTATATTTTTCATTTTGGTCTCCCGAATGGGGAAGGTACCCTCTATTCTCTCTCCATTTTCCCTAGCATTTTTGTTTTTAGCCATTGGCTCAGGAGGAATGTTTTCTTCTTCTTCTTCCCCTATAGGTTCTTCAAATATTTCTAGTTGTTCACCTAAGGGTTCTTCTTGAGTGCAGCCACTGAAGAAGAGAGAAGGTTGGTTGTGTGAAGCAGTGGGGGTGTTGGGAAAATTTTTTCCTGAGTTATCTCTATTCCTACGAGGCATGAAAGGAAATCTTTTTGGTTGGTTTTTATTTCTTTTTCCCCATACTAAAGTACCTGCAGAAACTAAAATTGGGATTGAACAAAACAAACTGTAAATAGCTGAAATAAACTTGCTGAATGGAAATTTGCAGAATTGAAAAGGAAATCAAGGAGATGCAGAACTGAAAGAAAAGAAATGACTAGTCTACTTTTGCTTAAATAAAATATTAGTAGAATGTTGCAATAGGAAATAAAAGAAAGCAGTGATCACATAATACTCTGACGCTTCCCCGGAAATGGCACCAAAAAAAGTGGTGAGCACCAGTATTGCAGGAAGAATGCTGCAACTCCCGGGTTGCCAACTTTACTTTTATCAACTCGATAGTTCGTAACAAACTTGGAAGTGTCGGTGTTGTATGCACAAGTACTAGTTCTCACTATAGATTGTCACTTGGTCAGCCAGCGTAAGATCACTAGGATCTCAAGCAAACTTCTATAGATTTCAGAAGAATTTCTATGTATGATGAAAGGAAAGAAAGATTACTCTACATATGTTATTCTAACTGCAGAAAGAGAAAGACTGGAATGTAAAGCAAAACCTAGTAAACTCAAATTAACAAGCTAATTCTACTTTTGCCAAAAACACTATGAAAACCATGAAAGAAATTCCATTACCTACTCAAGGAAATAAACAACATCTAACCATGCTATTTCTGGAAGTAAATAAGAAAAAAACATATTTTTGGATTTTTATGTGTTTTTATGTGAATTTAACATGCATTTAATTTATTGTGTGTGAGTGTGGAAACAAATAGGTGGTGTTAGAGGGTGGCTTTGGAGCTTGGGAGGATGTAAGATGGTGTGGGTGGGTCCTAGGAGGTCTTAGGTGGCCTTCTAGAGGCTTTTCCCACACTCAGACTTCAAAAGAAAGCTTATAGGAAAACCTACAGGAGGAAAACAGGGAAACTACAGGAGCCTTACAGGAGGAGGCCGAGAGCAATTTTCACTATTTTGATGGTGTGAGAGTGGGTGGAAAAGGTGGATGAAGGTTGGAATGAGGTGTTATGGCACCTAAAGTCTACCATGAATCACCAGGAGAGAGAAATATGATTGGGTTTTCTCAAGGAGAGAGGAAGAAGTTCTATGAAAAATGAAGGAAACTAGGGCAAAATTAAGGTGAGATTTGGGAGACCTATAGGGCATGGATTATATGGAGGGTGTGATTGTTGGTAAACTAGCCTACTGCTGGAATAGATTTTCTAGATAGAAACTCACAATCAACCAATAAAATCAAGAAACCAATGAGGTGAGTGCATTCTAGGAAAAACAAAGTTTTGCATTAAAATGGCCTAAACTATGATGCATAGAAGGAAGTGCTGAGAAATGTTTTAAGAAAGGAGAGCATGCAAGAGGACTATTGTAAATTAGGAAGTGAACATGATAAAGAATATCTACAACAAAGCAAAATTGGACTATCAACCTACTAGAGAGCTGCAAACACTAGAAGTCCTAGGAATGAGGAAAATCTGTGTTTTTGGGACAGCAAGAGAGTCTTTGCCTCAAATCATGGTCCCAGAGGGAGGAAGAGAGGCCAAGGAACTATTGCTATCCTTTTGAATCTTCTATGATCATTGCTTAACCTACTACAGAAAGCACAAAT
Source organism: Pinus tabuliformis (assembly GCA_031772625.1). Classification (NCBI taxonomy): domain Eukaryota; kingdom Viridiplantae; phylum Streptophyta; class Pinopsida; order Pinales; family Pinaceae; genus Pinus; species Pinus tabuliformis. Next base: position 609,703,587 of record CM062806.1, on the reverse strand, counting down.
AGAAGCAAACTACTAAATCATCAAAAAAAGCCTATTCTTAACAATAAAAGAAATACATCTTGTAGGTTTTAACGCTGTACAGAAATTACCTGCATACGAATTCTGAAAAACAAAGAAAATAAACAATGTGAGAGCTTAACACATAAAACACATATACACAGAGATTTTCCCACTGGATCCCAAAACTGGGACTACCAGCTTGATTTTTCATTATATTCCTTTCAATGTTACAATACATATTTATACATGCTGAAGCATCCAATACCATGGATCAAAAACCATTGCGTCCAAAACCATGGACTAAAAACCATAGGTAGGTTCGCCCAACCTAATATAGGGTCCAAATTTATTTATTTATTTTATTTTATTTTATTTTATTTTTATTTTTATTTTTTATTTTTTTTTTTTATTTTTTTTTTTATTTATTTTATTTTATTTATTTTTTTATTTTTTTTTATTTTTTTTCTAGGGCTACTCGCCCCCCTCAAACCGCCCAGACAGGGGGGGCTGCCGCCCCGCCCTGTGACCCCCCGCTGCGCAATCGGTGCAACGAAGGGGGGGCTCTGCCCCCCCTCTAACCCCCCAGTTCACTACGTAGGTTAGTCGTGGAAAGAATATAACACAACCCAACACATCTAATAGCTAACTATTCTACAAACTGAGTAAATCATACAAATAAAAGTAAAGAGGAGCTTGGCTGCTTGGATTGGGCCCTAACCCAAGAGCTTCAGCCTTCTGAGGTAACTCAGTGCTAGCTCAAAAAGGATTCCATCTTCATTATCAAAAAATAGCAAGATTACATAAAACTGTCATAAAATAGTGAGCTCGAAATTTGAGTAGGGTTTACATAAGCAAAATGTCGACCCTAGTGAGGTCCTACGCCTCTCTACTTATACATCTAAAGCTACCAACAGCTTCCTTAAAATCAGGGAGGCTTGGCTCCCAAAAATCGAGATAACTCTCAATCATCTTCCACTTGCTCGATTGCCTTCTAGTGCATGATTCGATTGCTTCTACTCCGAGCTAGATGAAGGGGAATTCGAAGTGAGGAGCAATAAATGAGGGGGATTCCCTCCTATAAGTCCTCTCCTCTATCTACTTTGAGTTATTGCTGCAGCTTGGCCACTAGATCCTTGACTTTGACCTCGAAACTCATTAATAATCTGCATTAAATACATGTTAGACCACATGGCATAACAACAGCTCAACTCACCCTATAAGCGTAAATATAATAAGAAAATCATACAATAAGCTAAGAGAATGGTTGATTTGACTAGGTTCGGAGGTAAAATGAGCCCATATAATTACCCATTTGTGAGGCTCATCATCAAGTTAGGCATGGAAGAATGTTACCCAGGCCTAATAACCCCCATGAAGCTATGTTGCAAGTTGGAGGCATGGATTTTTTTTTTAAACAATACTCTGCCCCAGCCGCACTGAAGTTGGGTTGTGCATGCAACTATAATGTTTTCACCGAAATTCAGTAGTGTACACAGTGTGGCTGCAACTGAAATATCACAGCTTTGTTCATGTGTCTAAAGTGTAATTTGAATTTCTCTCCAAGTTTCACGTGCATGTTTGATTTTAATTGATGTTTGGTAATGGATATGGTTGAAATTTAGAAATAGGTTGAAATAAGTTAGGGTGCTTCTAGAAAGTGATCAAATTTGAAAATATAAAGTAGTTAGTGGAGTAAGTGGCTTGATTAGGTCAAGAATCCGAATTCAAACAAATCTGAGGTGTGTGAAAATGATTTTTGAGAGCTCCAATACTTGAAGAATTTATTGAATTAAACATCTCTAGAAATTACAAATATGTGAACAAAAGCTGCTCATTTGGTTGGTTCTTTGGTAGTATGGGTGAGTGAGTGTGCATGGAGAGGATGTACATAAACCAATAATTGTAGCATGCTGTTTAGAGTTTCAGAATTGTAGTGTACTTCTAGAAATTAATCATCAGTAGTGTTTCAGCGTTGTGTGTATAGATTGAATATCAGTTTGAAGGAAGTGTGTGTTGGAGAATTTTTCTCTCATCTGGAGTGTAGGTTTGTGACTCTTGAAGTGCTCTTATTTGTTGTTATCCTTGTATTGTGTAGTAGCGTTTCAATTCTTAATCTTATTGTCTTGATTGTAGAATTTTTTGTACTTGGAGTAGGGGCTTCAAGCTAAGTGCATGTTGATTATCTATTGTAGGAGTGGGTGCTCCAAGTTGGTTGTGGCCAACATTTCTCATTTCAGTCAAGGAGTGGGTGCTCCATTGCTAGTGGTGGCTAGCTAATGTAATGTAAATTGGAATAATAAAAAGACGCAACAAACAGTTCAGTGTTTTTTTCCCCTGGAGGGGAGTTCTTCCACCTAAAATCTAAGTGTCCACATGTGATGATTGATTGTGTTATTCTCATGCATGTTAATGTTTCTTTCATGTGGATTTGATGTTGTGATTTGAAAAGGCTTTTATTTGCATAATTTTTTCTAATATTTACGTAATACTGATTCACGCCCCCTCTCAATATGACTTGAGTCTAACAATTGGTATCAGAATTGACTCATTTGTTTAAGCTTTATCGTTGAAATGAGAGATTGATAGATGACAATGGTTCACCAAGATGCGAAGATTCCAATTTTTTATGGTGAAAACTCTAATTTGTGGAAGATGAGAATGCAAGGGAACCTCATGAGTTTAGGTGTTGATGTTTATTATACTGTGGTGGTCAGATATGTTATACTTGATGTCCTTTCACCAGATCTAGATGGAAAGAATATATTTCAAAATAATTCCAAGGATAGAAATTTTATTTTTGCGGGGCTTAGTGAAAATGAGTTGATAAAAATCATGCATTGTAAATCAGTGAAAGAATTTTGGGACAAACTTGAGAATAGCTATGAAGGTGATAAGAAAGTGAAGAAAGTGAAGCTCCAAAACTATAGGATGAGGTTTGAGAGTTTAATAATGAGGGAAGATGAAAATATTGGAGAGTATTTCCAAAGGGTTGAAGTAGTGACTAATTTGATCAAGAGCATAGATGAAAAGTTTGAAGATGAAGTCATTATTCGAAAAATCTCGAGGTGTTTACCAACAAGATTTAAGCCAAAGGTTTATGTTATTGAGGAGATGGCTGACTTGAGCACTCTCACTATGGAGAAATTTCTTGGAATCCTTACAACTTATGAGATGTTCATTGCAGAAGAGAAATATGAGCCTAGTGAAGCAACATTCAAGGCCTCCAAAAAGGTCAAATATCTTACCAAAAGGTTCGAGAACCTTACAAATAAAATCAAGGAAGAGGAACATTATTATAGTAGTGATTTTGATTAAGAAATTTCTTAGTTTGCCAAAAAATTAAAGAGAGGTTTCTGAAATTATAAAGGTATGCTCCCTTTCAAGTGTTTTGATTGTGGAAGAGTTGGACATTTTGCTGCAAAGTGTCCACTTAAAAGAAGTGAAAAGGAGGAGAAGAAAAAGGAGACAAAAGGAAAGGATAGAGCTCAGAAATTCTGAAAAGGTAAATCCCAAAAGAGAAGGAGTTATTATTCCAAAGAAGAAAGTGGTACTTCAAAAGAAAGCAGTGAGAAATATTCATCAGAAGAAGAAGGGCACAATGAATGTGTTCTAGTGGATTTTGAGTCTAAAGATGAATCAGATCTTGAGGATGCAAAGATAGATTATGAAGGTGAGCTTATTAGTGCACTGGATGAGCTAAGAAAGGCTAGAAACAGAAACAAGCTACTCAAGGAGGTAATACGCAGATTAAAGGAAAATAAGCCTCAATTGGGTGATGATTTCTTAAAGACCTAGTTAGATAAGCTTGAGAAATTCAAAGAGAATTTGCTCCAACAAATTGTGATTCAGCAAAACAATATGGCCGAGTTGGAGAAAGAAAATGAATCTTTGAAGTATAATATTGGTGGAGCTCAAAATGCATGTGCTCATGAAGAAGACATTATATGTCTAAAGAGAGAATTGGAAGAGGAAAAATGAAGGAAAGTTTGGTTTCTAATCAACTAAAAGATTGAAAAGAAAATTGTCACAAACTTGAAGAAGAAATTGTTGCATTAAGGGTTAATCTATCAAAAACAGAAACTAAAGCATGTCTAAATCATAAATTCATCAAGGGTTCTAAAACTTTGCAAGATATTCTTAACATGCAAAGATCACCAGAAGATAAAATTGGTTTGGGTTTCAAATCTCTTCAACAAAATTTCAAAGATCAACCAAGTACCAGTTATGCATATGTTTTAAGAGGAAAGGAAAATCAAGAAAATACTTCAGCGATCAACAAGGGTGTGCAAGATAATGATGTTATAGTTAGATCAACAGAAAATCAACAAGTGAAGAAAGCAATATCCTCAAATTCCACTCCTTCATGGCAACAAAAGCTCAGGCATCCTACTCTATTTTATGGTTATTGTTTTGCATGTCACAATTTTGGACACAAGGCCATAAATTGTAGATTGAAGATGTTTTCTAAAATAAATGTTGATATATAAAGGGTTGCTCAAGGACCAAATAACTTGCATGCTAATAGAAATAATTATTTCTCTAGACCAATGAATGATATTGAGTGTTTCAGATGCAATAAATTTGGTCACATAGCTAGTGAGTGAAAATCCGGCTTTCCAAAATCCTTCATGCATCACACGCAAGAGCAATCTAATAAGCAGAAAGTTGTGAGAAGATGGAAGAAGAAGGATGAAAATTTTAAAAAGTGTGAGCTTGCTTTTATAGCTCATCATCAGCATGAGTAGTGGTTGATTGATAGTGGATGCTCCAATAACATCACCAGTGATAAGAGAAAATTATTGCAGCTAAAGGAGTACAAGAAAGGAAATGTCATTTTTGGAAATGATGCAGTAGTACCCATCAAAGGGAAAGGAACAATTAGATTAGATAAGAAGACCAAAGCACATAATGTGGTCTATGTTGATGGCTTGAAATGCAATCTCCTTAGTGTGAGTTAGATGTGTGATAATGGGCATGAGGTGATATTCAAATATAAAGAGTCTGATATCATAAATGAAAAATCAGGAAAGTTGGTGGAAAAGGCAATTAGAAGTGGCAATAACATGTATATTTATTTATGACAATAGGCATAGTTGTTGCATGATAAAAATAGAAGAATCTTGGCTATGAAATAGAAGATTGGGTCATGTCAATTTTGATAACCTAATCAAAATTAGCAATATTGGAGGAGTTAGAGAATTACCAAGGTTGTCTGAACCGGATAACACAATATGAAAGTCATACCAATTTGGGAAATAAACAAGAGTGTAGTTCAAATCCAAGGAGTTATCTACAACTATACCATTAGAGCTAGTGCATACAGATATAAGTGGTCCTGTTATCACAAAATCGTGTACTAAGGGCTGCTACTTAGCAAGATCTCATGCAACTATTTCAAACCAGGCTTTAGACTAAGGCTTAGCCTCCTTAGTCAGAGAGGGCTCTCTCACAAATTTTTGATATGAATTAATGACAAGAAAAGATGGCTAACTCTTCAAACAGTACATGAAAATAAGTTGGTTGGAACAACAAAATAAGACTTCTTCCATTGGGCTCATGGAGTCAAACACCTTTGCAGTAAATTACCAACTACTCATTCATGGAAGTCAAGGCATATAATGTCTAAACACTCAAAACATTTCTCAAAGGAACCTCAACTCATAAACATACACAGGAAATCTGAGCACTAGGTGAATTCAGAGTGATTGCATATTTAGTGAGCTGTAAAACAGAAAGGATAAAGACAAAACCACATATATTCTGAGCATTTGAACACAAGATGAATCTTGAGAAGAAAAAGTAATCTTTCTATTACTGTCAAAAGTCTTTTTTACATCAACCAATATAAAAACTCTGTTTTTCATAAATCTCCAACCCTCATTACATCAGAGTTTTCACTATATATAGGAAAACAAACTAAACTACTTTGAGTCTCTTCCTCCAGCATGAGGGGAGCTCGATGACCTATCATTAACTACCCTTATCTATTTTTAAACAAACTCATTAAATACATAAAGTATTGAGCTGTAATTACAAAGAGTCCTAATCACACTAAAACTCTAACTTCATCTCCTCGTATGCCTGATTCCTTTCTTGATCTTTGACAGCTGTCTTTTGTTGGTTAGGCTCAAGATGATTGAGCTACAGATGCAAGGAACGCTGACTTTGGATACCTGTAAGCGCTGATGGATCATTTATCATCAGGATCAAAACACCTATTTTTAAGGTCCCTGTCTCCTACCATCCTCCGAAAATGTAGCAGCATGTTCCCAAATCTTTAATAACTCAAAGTATGGAACGCTGCTACCAAACACCATGTCTCCAGATGAGCTGTAGGCTGTATTGATGTACAGGTGTCTCTCTTCTAACATTCCCGGTCAAACTGTTTATTCTGCATTGAAAACATCACCTACAGCAGTTTCGTAGCGCGCTACGAAACTGCTGTGTGATTTAAAAAACACAGTCTTCCTCTAAACTCCTCGCAAAATTGAATAGCTGTTGTTGCCATTCTTCAGTTTCACCTTTGCTATGCTGAGATTCAGAATCACATTCTCTGTATCCTTCATAAGGTTAGAGTGGGTTACCTTCTTTTCCTCATCAAAGATCACCTCAAGCTTAGGCCTAACATAATTTTTGAGAACTGAAGCACACAAAATCGATGCCCTTTTTATATTTTTTATCTCTGTCTCATCCTCCTGACTGACCTTAACAAACTGTAGTCCCTCAACCAACTCAATTTCCTTAATCTGTAGCTCTTTTTCTAAGAATCCATTAATACTCTTTGACATCTTCTGTGTCATCTTATCTTCTAAAATAGAAACCAACAACTGCCGCAAATCAGAGCATGTGCTTTGCTCTAATGATTCATGTGTTTTTAGAACCTTGCAGTGCAAGGCCTTTAACCTTTTTCTCTCTGTACCATCCACGACAATGATTGCAGATTTGAGATGTTTCTGCAGAGTATCTCTGGATTCTGTGTCAGATGCATTTTCTAATCTTTCCTTCCAAAAAGGAAAAAGATCACACTTTATGGAACAAACAGGGCACAAAAATTCACAATCAATGTTTCGCTCCTTTACAACTCCTCCAATTTTTTCTTTAATGGTACATTCTAAATGGAAAATATGATAACAGGAACACTTTATATAGTTCCATGTTTCATTTGGCTGAATAGATACATTACAGATATAGCACATGCAACCTGGACAAAAATTCATATTTAAAGAACAAGATTTGCAATTACAAGGGCCAGTTGCGACTGCCACCCTGCATTTTACACTTTTGTTATCCTTAATGTCATCGAGGCATTCATTGTCCAAGCAATTACCCCTACCTTGTTCACAATCTCCAATATCAACACTAAGTTTTAGATCAACCAGATCACCATTGTTAACATGATGAGGAGTAACTGTTGTGTCTGTAACTGTTTGATCAAGTATACCCACTAATTCATGATTTGAAAGATCCTTGTATTTTCTATCTGCTTTATTGTACATATTTCCACAAGAATGCCTCCTTTCACTTATGTTGGCAAGCAATTTCTCTTCAGATACTCTTTTCATATCAGGAGTCCAAAACAATAATTCAGTATTCTGCTTTTCTGCTACCATCATACTTGAATAAGATATAAGACACCCTCCCATCTTAGGAGAGTCAATGCTGATAGCAACTTGTCTTTCAAACCCATTTTGTTTTCATAACTCATTGCCAACAAAAGAGGTTAACGCATCTTTAATTGTCAGATAGTCCCTGCACTCTTTACAAGGCATATTCCTGTAACATGAACCTTCACATTGTCCAACAATGTTCAAAGATTCTGTGATGCCAGCAACTTTAAGTTTAGGGCTCGTTTTAGGTACCAAATGAACATTGGCGTGGTTATCAGCATACTGACCTCCAACAGATGGACCAACTGCACATAAATCTTTTCGAGCTTCTGATTTGCTTTGGCCTGTGAGAGATTGATCAAGTACACTAGTATCACTTACAAACTTTTCAACAACAAAGCGAACCCGATGCTCTTCCAGCAAGCACCAGAAGTGCTTGTATTTGCAATACCATTTGGTACAAAGTCTAATAAGTTCCCTCCTTCCCAGCGCTAACGGTGCTTCTTCATTTCTCACAAGTAAGACAAGAGCGATACTGCCAATTTGTGCATACTCCTCCTTGGACACAAGCTCTATGTTCGCACCAACCATCCACTCTACAAGAAGATTCCCAGTCAAGCCAGGATCTTCATCGACTTGTGCCTTGGTAGTTCGTAATATGAGATAGCAGTCAAGATTCAAGTATCGAGCTGCCACTGCAGTAGCACGACAGTGGTTACTTTGAATGCCTCCTATTGTGATAACACAATCTGCACCTTGCGCCTTTGCATCAGCCATTAAAAATTCTAGCTTCCGCACCTTGTTCCCAATAAATTGCATACCTGATAAGTCATCACGCTTTATCCAGACTTCAATGTTTGATGGTAAGCCCGGAAGATTCCATCGATGAATTGGTATAGGGAGATGTCCGAGAGAATAGAAATGGGACGGAATCGGATGAAGCTCCGTCACCCAAGAGGGAGGTGTGTATGAAACTTTGCTCAGAAAGGCTTCAGAACTGCCTTCTCCTTCCACTCGCTCTGCACGAAGCCCGTGAGCCATTGTTGTCTTCGCTCTGACGCTCTTGCCTTTCACCTGTAATTTACTGTAGCACCATGGAGATGTAAAACCAATCCAATGGCAGCCGTTGCTAAAGCCGAAATGTTTGCAATCGGGAGTCATCCTAATCCTATATGAAATTAATGACGCCGAAACCCTTTTCTGGCAAAGAAAAACAAATGTCAACCAGGTGTCTATGTTCTCTGTCGGTGGAGGAACTAATGCACGAACAGCTGGTAATGTTTATCAAATCTCAACATCTCGTTTGGTTCCTTGTATTCGGTCAATACACAAAGATTAGAACATGAGGTGCATACTTAAATGCAAATACATTTCATTTGTCAAAAACTCATCACTGACACGAACATGATCCCACAACCATGAATTCCCAATGTACTTGGAGATGATATATGCACCACCACTTAGTCGATAACCAGCTTCATATATATTTGCTACTTTTCCAACATAATTAACCTGAGTTGGGATCAGAAGGACTTCATTGACTTGAGAAAAGCGATTGTCCCAGGAAAGGATCTTCAAGGTATTAGCCTCAGGGAGAGCACTGAGCAAATCTGTGTTGCTACAAACGAGCTTAATGCACTTCTTCCTTGAAAACGCTGTCACTGCTCTCATCTGCATTTCTGGAGGGAAGCAAAACTCTGTACAATAGGCATGCTAGGATTTGGGCCTCCACTGAAAACTCGAACAAATCCCCAATTTCGCAGCACGCTACGAAACCACCTAAACAGGTAGCACTGCGAAACTGCTAAAAAAGAATTCATGCGCTGCGAAAACACCTTGTCTTTAAGCTAGGCTAAAAAATTTTGGCAACAAAATTTTCAGTGATAACAGGTCCTACAAGGGAGTAAAGCCCAAGAGGAGAGAGATATTTCATATTATTTGTTGATGATTTCATTAGAGTCACCTAGATTATTCTCATGAAGGATAAATATGAAGCTTTTAGCATTAAGGCACTTGTCGAAAATGAATTTGATTTGAAGATAAAGTGTCTTAGATCTGATAGATGAGGTGAGTACATGTCCAAGGAATTTGATGATTTTTGTGAGGAGCATGGGATCAAGAGGAAATACTCCATAGCTAGAACACCACAGTAAAATGGTGTAGTAGAGAGGAAAAACAAGTTGGTCCAAGATATGGCACGAGCTATGTTAGACGAGGTTGGTGTGGCAAATACTTTTTTGGGACAAGCATCTCAAACAATAGTATATTTAGCCTACAGATTCCTTCTTAGGCCTAAAAGAGGAAATAGTTTATATGAGTTTTGGAAAGGAAGAATAGCAAAAGTTAACCACTTCAAAGTCTTTGGTAGTAATTTCTACATTAAGAGGACTGAAGACAAGCTTGGCAAATTCGAATCAAGAGTTGATGAGGGCATATTCCTTGGCCATTCATTCAAGATCAAGGGATGCAAATGCTATCTCAAGAGAACCAAAAAGGTAATTGAAGTATTGATATTGTTGTTGATCAAGCATTGCCTAAATCTAATGATTCCAAATATGTTGCAGTTGATCATGATTTCATAGAATATGAGGACCAAGAAATTTCAAACAAGGATGAAGAATAGAAAGAAGAAAGGAAGACCTCCACTAGAAAGAAGGCTCCTCCAAGTCACATCCAAACAAAGCACCCGGAAAGCTAAATTCTTGGGAACAAAGAGCTTGGAGTACAAACAAGGAGGGAATTTTTGGATAGCTTCAATCAAGCACGCTTTGCATTATTGTCTCAAATTGAACCCAAAAGCTTTAATGAGGCTAGAGAATATCAAAATTGGGTCAAGGCAATGAATGAAGAGCTAGATTAGATTGATAAACAAAATACTTGGGAACTTATACTAAGGCCAAAGGATAAAAACAACATTAGAAGCAAGTGGGTATTCAAGAATGAGCTAAATGAAGAAGGAAATGTGGTAAGGAACAAAGTAAGCCTTGTGTGTAAAGGGTATACTCAAGTAGAAGGTATTTATTTTGATGAAAATTTTGCACCAGTAGCTAGATTACATGCAATAAGAATGTTTTTGGCCTTTGCATGCTACATGAAAATTAAATTTTATCAAATGGATGTTAAATCAGCTTTTTTGAATGGTGATATAGAAGAGGAAATTCATATAGAACATCCTGAAGGTTTTTTATTGGGTGATGATGAGAATCGATTGTGCGGGTTGAAAAAGGCCCTTTATGGCTTGAAACAAACTCCAAGGGCATGGTATGCAAAGCTAGATAAACATGTTCAGTGGCAAGCCTTCAAAAAGGGATCCACAAAAAACAATTTATATGTCAAATTTGAAGGTGATACTTTTCTAATAATTGTCATGTATGTAGATGATATCATATTTGGGAGCGATTTGGAGGAGATGTGTTGAAAATAGAACAAGAAAATCCTTATTTAATTTTCGCTTGAATTAAATTAGGAGAAAAAAATTATAATTCCACATCACAAGACAACTTGTATGAGTTAATTAAGTTAACTTGACTTAGTTGGTTTAGTTAATTCGAGTTAAGGGTCTAACTCAAGTCATGTAGAGTGAATCCTACTTTATAGGAGCCCTGGTTGAGTTTATTTTAAGTTGTAATTAATTAATTCAATTTAACTGAGTTAAAGTAAGTTAAACTAGTTCCAATTGGTGGATGAACTAGTAGGAGGTCTAATAGTGGGTTGTTGTTTCATGTGTTCAACCAGTTAACTGATAATTCAACCATAAATAACCCATGCATGTGTGATCTGAGAGTTACCCAGTTGAGATTGGAGTTCAAGGTAGTGTACTATCAGTTACATAATCATCCAAATTATACAGGTGGTGCTTGCAGTCAGAGGAAGGCCTATGATGTATTGCACAATTCCAATTGAGGAATTTCCGTAATTAATAAGGGCTAGATCCCAAAGAAATAGTGCAAGGAAATAGGGACTTGGGAAAGCAGAAAATTGGTTAAGTATTGGCCAAGGCTTGTCTAGGAAGTTGAGAGACAGACAGAGATAGTGCAAAGGTTGCTCAGGATTGAGCAAAGCATTGTAATCTTCTCATATTTTCTAACTAATGTAATATACAGATAGCCAGGACTTTTAGCTATGGCTTTCCCCACGAATGTTGATTGAATTGTTTCTCTTGTATTGATTGGAATCTGGGTTAGGGGAAAAAAAATTTCTCAAAATAAAAGTGCTCGAAATCACTCAAAACCTAAAAAAACACATCCATCTCAACGATATGATCCCAACACAACTCATTTCACTCAAAATGGATCTTGTATGAGAATGATATCACGTTTTGATCGTTTTGACAAACAAACAAATTTTGTGTACAGGCTGAGTGGGATGCTGACTAGGCATCCGTATAGCCGAGTTAGCAAAAAGAATATTCTAGGGAATTTTCCTTGGAATATTCCCAAAATATTCCCACAAGTGGCTCAATTGGGTCGTGACAAGTGTGAGCATCAGATTGGTCAAAGGCATTTTGGAGGACCAATGAGAGGCTGACACGTGGCAAGCCTAAAGGCCGCCATGTGCCCTCTTAAAGGTTGGGTAAAATTGTTTTGGCAAGCCAAGGAATCGAACTCATGACCTCACCCACACAAGCGCAATGCTTTACTGTTATGCCACAATGTGTTACTTAACATTTTTCCACTGGAAAAATCATAATCTTTCATTATATGGTGAAAAATTACATATAATATATGTTGTTCAGCATATGCGGATTGCACCCTTGTATCTATAATATCTACAAACCATTCCTATAGATGTCTGTGTCAAAATCAAAAATTCATCACACAGGATGATGTTGTAATGGTATTCTATATAAAAACATATTTTCACCTCGCAGGACGTTGATCATAAATAAAACTAAATTATCTACATCATCATATATACTCGATAGTTCTTCAAAAATTTAGTGACCATCCACCTGATGGTAGATTTGATCTATATAAGGCCTGTGGTAGTACTGGTACTGTGAGGTACCCCTCTGTTCTTGGATTATCCACTGTCCTCCTGGCAAGTGCGTGGCTTCCTTGGATAATCCGTCGGCACTGTGGTTATGCTCCCTGTAGATATGATGAACAAGAATGGTATTAAATTGAGATTTGAGATGCATAACTTCATCCAGAATATTTAAGAGTGTGTGAGCGTGACATCTAGTTTTTAGATTGATCCAATTTATGATAATATTTGAGTCCCCATATATCTGTAAGTCTCTGCATTCATGATTTAAAGCAAAATGCATAAGATGACAGAGTTATGAGTTCTGCAAAATTGTTCGTTCCTACGCCTAATCCCATCTTGACTTTGTAATAATGCTGATCTGATAGATATAGAATGAAGCCCACCCCCCCTACATCCATGTTGTTGAGCAGCACCATCGAAAAAATCCCATGGTGAGGAGTGGTATATGGGGTCGGGGGCAGTTGGTCTGCGAGAACGAGGAGGAGTATATTCAGGTAATTCGTGATACACTGCTATGATTTTGGTAATAATGGTTTGCCAGCGAATCAAGCCATTTTCGAAGATCAATTTGTTCCTTGCCAGCCAAATTTCCCAGCAATTGATGAGAGGAAGACATGTGAGGTTAGTTCCATCATGTGCTCCGTTCCAGACATCCCATGCTACTATGATGTTTTCACCCTCCCATGCCCCTGTGAACCTAATTTCTTCAGCCATGTCCTTCCATATTTGTTTTGTGGTTTTACAGGTAAGGAAAAGATGAATGGTCGATTTGGATTGTTGTTTGCAAAGTATGCACCAGGTGGGACCATACACAGATCTATGCATAAGCGAGTCCCTAGTAGGGACTTTATTTCGGAGAATGCACCAGAAAAAGAGTTTGGTCTGGGAGGAGTCTTTAATTGCCAGATGAGCTTCCACCAGATCAGAGTGATTTCTGGTTGTTTGTTATTAATCAGACATAGGTAACCTTCCTTGAGGGAGTAGTATCCAGATTCGGCCTTGTTCCACATGATCTCATTTGGGCCTTCCTTGATGCGGATGTGGGATTCACTCAGAGCGCTTGTGTAATCCTCCCAATTGTGGCGCCAGATAGGAGGCAAATTTAACCGCGCTGTCGTTTTCCATGCTTGTGTGTAAATGGATGAATTCTCATGGTCTGCAATATGAGCTATCACGTTAATGTTATGTTGGTCGAGTAATCAAATAAGCTCACGAGGGAGATAACATCTCCCTCCTCCACCTGTCCATGGATCCATTCCAATGTGAGCCCTGGTTCCATCATTGATTCTCCAAGTAAGATGACTGCGAATGAGGGGGAGCGAGTACAATAGAGCTTTCCACACCAATGAGATACCTGTTCTATTCCAACCAGGCAGTCTGATCCAATCCATGACTTGTAAGGGCCAGATGTATTTATGGTATGAGATAGACGTCCAGAGATTTTGCTTGGTAAGTAATGTCCATCCCATTTTCGCAGCCAAAGCATGTGCAAAGGATGATAGATCTTTAAGACCCCATCCTCCCCACTTTTTAGGCATGGCAATATTATCCCATCTAATCCATGCAAGAACTCGCTTATCCAGTCCCCCATTCCTGAGGTATCCGCAACAAATTTGCCTGAGACAGGCTAGTATACCTCTAGGTATCTAGGCTAAATCCATCAAGAATACAGGTGTGGCCTCCAGGACTGATTTAATGAGCACCAACCTTCCTGATCTGGATAGGAAGTGATGAATCCAGTGTAAGATCCTCTCCTCAAATTTGGAGATCAGCCAAGTCCAATCCGCTATCTTATGTCCCAAAGGCTTGATCCAGTAACCCAAATATTTGAATCCCTGATCCAGAGGTCGAGGGTTATATGGGAAACGATGCAAGGCAAGATTGGACTCTTGAGCAGAAGTGTAAGCCTGGGAAATAGTTGATTTTTTGTGGTTTGCCGACATACTAGTGGATCTGTAAAAAGAGGCAAGGATCTTATCAAGAGTGATCGAATTTTGTATACTTTCGTCCAAGAAGATGAGGACATCATCCAAAAATAGGAGATGTGTCAGGTAACACTGATCATTAATCTTCAAACCTGACAATCCGCCATTCTGCTTTTCATGATAGATGAGTCTGCTCAGACACTCCATAACAAGCAGAAAGAGGAGCAATGAGAGTGGGCAGCCTTGCCTAAGACCCCTTTCAGCAAGGAAAAAAGGAGAGGCAGAACCATTAATGAGCAAGCTATAGGAAGGGGTTGATATGCAATCCATTATCCAATTGGTAAATGAGAGGGGGAAGCCAGGTGGATAAGCAGCATTTTGATATAAGTCCAATCCACTCTATCAAAGGCCTTGGCCAGGTCAATTTTGAGGATGATACCTTTTAGTCTACGGGCACGGATGGAATGAATGGATTCTTGAGCAATGCCAATAGCTTCATGAATCTGGCAATCTTCAAGGAAATAAAATTTTTCAGGGAGGATATGCTAAGAAAGGATAGGCCTGATACGATTAGCAATGATTTTGGAGATAACCTTATAAAGGCAATTGCATAGGGAAATGGGCCGGAAATCATCAAAGGAGGAAGGGGAATCAGTTTTAGGGATGAGGTCGATGAAGGTAGAGTTGATAGCATTGTACAATCTACAAGATGATCTGCATTCCTCCACAACCTGTAGAAGATCCAAGGCCAATAGATCATAAAAAGACAAATAGAATTCTATAGTCCACCTGCCAGGACCTGTGCTTTTATCCTTTTTGAACCACTTTAATACCCCCTCAAGTTCCTCCAGAGTGACAGGTGAAGTCAATTCATTTGCTACTTCCTCCCCTACAAAGCGAGGGAAGAGTCCATCCACTTGTATGATATCTGATAGATTGGCCTCATAGGGAGATCTAAACAGATTCTGAAAGTGGGATGTGCCTAGTTTGGAGATTTTTCAGAAATTGTCAGCTTGCTTTCCATCAGGAAGGGGCATTTTCCAAATTGTGTTTATAGTCTTCCTTCCCTTGGCAAAATTTTGGTAAAATTTGGTGTTTTCGTCTCCTGCCTTTAACCAAATGGCCTTGCTCTTCAGTCTCCATGATTCTTCCCTTTCCTTGAGAATCTTGTCTTTCTTCTTCTCAAACTTGATTAGCTTGTTCTTCTCTTCTGCTGAGGTAAATCCAAGATTCTTTTCATCCAGCAATAATTCCACCTCAGCTTCAATGGCCAAAATCTTATGATCATCCTTAGCCTTCTTCTCCTTTGCCCAGGCCATGGTTAGTTGTTTTAGCTGAGAAAGGTTGTGGCAAAATCCCTCTGCCGTTGTTCTGTGATTAGATATAGGGTGGGAGACCCAAAAGTCATTGACTAGTCTTATATATTCCTCATCTTGGAGCTAGACATGATTGAATTTGAAGGGTGCCTTTGGCTTGGCATCTGGTCCAAGAATCTCCAGGTAAATAGGAGAATGATCATATTTTCCCCCTGACCCCACCCATTGTCTGTATCTGGTCAATCTCTGAAGCAGGGGGATTTTGATCAGGAATCTATCAAGTCTTCTAGCCAGGGCTGCATCCCCTACTCTCCGGTTCCTCCAGGTAGGCATAGGCTTGTTCATGGGGATGTCAGCAAGATGGTGCTGGTCCAGAATGTCCTTAAAGAAATTAGACAAGGGGTCAACTTGGGCTTGTGATCCCCAGGATTCCCAATATCCCATGGAAAAATTAAGATCGCCCCCTATGATAATCTGATCCATAGATGTCGAGTTTAATCCAAGAAAATATTGCCAGAATTCCTCTCTTCTCTGGCATGGGCCATATACATTGATTATCCTCAAGGTCTCCCCTAGCTCAACCGAGAAGAAATCCATGCCTATAAAGCCCACTCCTCCCCAGGTGGCAGATACATTTATGGTTCGAGGATTATATCCGATGGCTATGCCCCCAGCCCTACCTATGGCATCCAGTGCATGGAAGTGCCATCCGGGTTGGATGGTAATTAGGGTATGCTCAATAGAAACTGCATTTCCCAAATTCTCTTGCAGCAAAATGATATCAATTGGTTCGTTCTCAATCAACCTCCACATGGCTAGTTTTTTGGAGGTACTAGCCAGACCTCTGCAATTAAAGGAGAGGAATTTCATGGTGGAACCCCCTCTGGGGTTTGCAATGCTCTAAGAACCCCTTCCATGGTGGATTGTTTGCCCAATGCAACCTTAGCACTAGCTTTCTGTATGGCCTTTGTCAAGTAAGATTTACGTCCGTGGGAAGATTGAGTAGGGGGTCCAGGGTAGGCCAGCCCCAGCCCAGATTTCGGGTTAGGAGCCGATATGAGCCTGGAACAAAGGTTGTAGGAGTGAGGAAAAACCGGGTGGGAAGAGGCCAAAACCCCTGTTGAGGATGGAGATGGATGGACAGTAGGGGAGGAGGGGGTAATGATGGGCAAGGGGATGGAAATCGCACAAGTAATAGCGGGAGCCATAGGTGCATTTACATCCAATTGTGAAATAATGGAAAGTGATAATGAAGATGAGTGAGAGGTTATAGGAGAGGAAGGAGAAGTACCCGATTTCTGTGCCATCTCCGTAGTAGCAACAGCTCTTGCCCGAGTCATAGGGGGTGAGGGCGACTTGATGGCTTCTTGCGCATCCTTTAAGGATTCACCCAAATTGCATAGCTTTGAAACCAGAGTGCTGATTCAAAATGCCGACATAAGAGCTCGAGATGCCGACACAGGTGCTTTTCCTTTTAGAGATGATGGCGAGCTGAGGGAATCAGCTGGTTTCACGAGCAGAGGACATTCCTTAAATACGTGCCCTACCTTATGACACCTTCTATAGCGGAAAGGAACAACCTCGTAATCCAAGATCTGAATTCTGGTGTCATGCCTCCATTTCAGGGTGATCTTCTCTTCCAAACCCTCCCTTGCGTCCAAGTGAACCAGGATTCTTGCCAGCGCATGGTTTTTTGTCTAAACATAGGTCTTATCATATTCCAGATACGTCCCAAGTGCATTTCCCCTAATAAACACCGCTTCAGACCAAAATTGTAGAGGAAGACCTAGTAATCACACCCAGATAGGTCCTGCTCCAATTTTCTCCCATTCCGAAACAAATAGAGGTGACCAATGCTTGAGGAGGATAGGTGCCATCTCTATGTGCCAGTATTTGGCAAGAATCAGATTAGTATAGTCAGCCTTTGAAAAGTGTAGGGCAAACCAACCCCAAGCCAAGCTCTGTACCTCTAAGAGCTCCTGAAGAATGCCACTCTAGATCTCTTTTACCCAATTTGTGAGCCTAGTTGCTGAGTAAGCCCTTCCTCTCACATGTCCAACAAGTACTCTGTTGGCCTTGTCCACCACCTCGCCCATTGGTATGTCTTCACCGAATTTGATGGTAAGGTCCTTTGCGGATGTCTTCACGCACTTGACCTTTCTCTTCCCTATATGTTACTTAACATATATGGGTTGCAATTTTTATTTAAAGACATAAACTTTGATGGTTGGGGAAAGAGAGGGCCAACCCTCTCCACATGTGACCATACCTCATAACCAAGAGCCAGCACCAGTGCTAAGTGGAGTTTAGTGTTAATTAACACGTGTGTATCCATTAATTAAGCGGGATTAACTTGGTTTCGGTTTTGGCAAGTCCGCAAAATCTGGCATTCCTCCACTTTTGGCGAGGTTAACTAGAGTTTCTCTAGATTTGGTGGAGTTTTCCTAGGGAAAACTAAAGAGACCATAACTTCTTCAAATTTCGACCAATTTTGGCTCAAAAAGAGTCATTCCTATATGATTTGGATTCTCTGAACATAATGGAACAGTTTGTAGAGGCAGAAAGGAAATTTTGTACGTGATTTTTCTACGTTGAATTTTAAGGAAGCCTAGGGCCACTAGGAGAGGAGGTCAAGCCTAGCTAAAGTCCAATTGCAGAGCTTGGATTGTCATTTTTTGGGTTTTTGGGTCTTCTAAATCCAATGGAGTAGGTTGCAAATCCATTGTAGCACTATAGGTGCATGTAATCAGATAATTTACCATTAATCCAAAGATGGTCTAGCCATTGAAGCAGGTCCAAGGAGATGTACCTCTGGATGCGTGATCTCCTTTATCAGATTTATGTTATGAGTTTATGTGTTTTATTTCTCTATAATTTAATTGCTTTATATGTGTTTTAAATAACTAATTAACCTTATAAATTTCTCATAAAATACACTCAATACTTGCCACATAATTCCTCACATTTTGGTTAATTTGAGATGATCCTAAACACATTTTTTAATACTTATGAGGGAGCTTGCATAGCATTAACAAGTTTTCCCAACATTAAGATCAAGTTGGTATCAAATCACTTGTTAGATAATTTTAACCATGAGATGGTTTGCCAAGGTTAGCTATAAAATTAGCTATTGGTTTTTTATTTGTGCAAGGAAAATTTAACTGTGTGCAAGTTTATGTGTGTAAGCTGAAGAAGGGAGATGCTTCTTTGTTGAGAAACTTTTTGAAGCTTTTTGATGCATTACAAGTGTGATGGCAGCTTCAACAAGTGATGTTTCTAATCCATCTTCCTTAGCAAGACTCTTTGATTTAGAGATGTTGCAAGAGCTTATCATCATGAGAGATATGGTGGAAGAGATGAATGAGGATAGGAAGGATAACACTATACTTCAAGAGGAGTTGATGGCCATGAAGGAGGAGAAGCAAGAGCTTCTTGAAAAGATGCATGAGATGGAGATTCAACTCCATGATGCCAAGGAAACCCTAGCCAAGTATGTGCATGAAAATGAGGTATGAAATTCAAGTTTATCTTCAATTTCCTCTCAAAATGAATGTTTTGGTGCTTTTGAAAGACACACTAGAGGAATAGGGTCCAAATTATTGATGAAGATGGGCTATGAAGGTAAAGGGTTAGGAAAACATGCACAAGGCATAATTGAGCCAATTGTTGTTGAGGAAAGGCCTAGGTATTTGGGTCTTGGTTATGGACAACATGATGGAGAATGCTCCAAAGCCAAGGAGGCATATGAAGGTGTTCCAAGAAGGACTTTCATTACATGTTACATGCAACTAGTGGAAATGGCAAACAAGAGGATGTTGAAATCTCTAAGGTCATTGAAACCATTGTTTGTATTCCAAAGAGAGCAACTACCTCATCAAATTAACCTCCTAAAGAAGGTGAAAAAGGTGAATGTGGAAGGTATAAATCTGTCTTTAATCAAGTTTCTTTTGATTATGATAAACATGGTAAATCTTCACATAAGATTTGGAGAAAATTTACATCTTCTTTTTGTGGTTTGAATAACCATATTGTTTCAAGGTGTTGGAAGAGGATAGCCATACATAGGAAACTTTGAAAACAAAAGAGACAGAAAGCCAAAGGTCCATTAGATAATGGAAACCATGTTGAAAAGAAGATGCAATTATCTTTCACGCATTTCCATAAGCAGGGTCATATTGTAGAAAAGTGTTGGAATTTGCATCCAAAAAGTCATCCATGACATTTGAAGAAGGTGGAGAGAGATTTTGGCAAGAATGGAAAAGAGGATTCCATAATTGATGTGGGTCAGGATGATACACATGATGAAGTGTAGTTGAAAGAAGCACCATTGAAATGGTTTGGAAAGAGATGGTTAGATTTCTTAACCAATTAAGGCCTTGCATTTCTTTTGATAATTGATGCAAATCTTGTGTTATTAATGCATTTCCTTGTTATTTGGATGCATTTATTTTCTCCTGAAAGTATCATGCATATTACATGAAGCAAGATGTTGGAAAAGCAGAGTTATGTTGACTCACTTAGATGCAACAAAGATGGCAATTTGTAACTACAAATTTGCATGCATGTTGCATTCCTGAACTTGCATGTTTACGCCAAGAAGGTGTTCGAAAGTGGAGTATGTTGACTCACTTTATTGCATCAAATTTGGTCATTTCATCTCTTTAAGTACTCGTACATACCAATGGGATTCTTTCACTTGTGATTGTACTTGTGAGAGAGTTGAGAATTGTTATAAATGATGAGAGTTGTGTGTGTGAACAGTGGAATTTTTAATAGTTTCATTGTGCTTGAACATGCATGAGTGGTTGACTTGTGTTGGTTGATTGCTTTGATAACATGTATGTTGTCAACTTGAGAATGTTGATCATTTGCACATGCATGAGTGTCGACTTGTGTGGTTGGTTGATTGTTACATGTATGTTATATTGACTTGGAAGAGTTGATTTTGTCTCCAAAGATGAAAGGGAGATGTGACAAATTGTTTCCTGAGAATGTGGGATTCTTGTTGTAAATTGTCAAGCTGTTTTACATGCTTTTGCTTGACTTGAAAGTCAGTTGTTTGAAGAAGCATGTTTTGTCGACTTGTATTTAGTCAATGGTTTATACACCAATATGTAAGAGTACATGGCGATGTTCACATCATGTGACATTTGTGTCTTTGAAGAAGCAAAAGGAAGAGCTCGTCCAGTTATATTCTTGCATGAGTTTTTTTCAAGGTTAATGGTGTTTCTTGTGACAAGATGTCGCAGGATTTTGGAAGGTCCATGCTTGAGCAAGAGGCTTTTGATTAGCCTTCATTCTAAAATCATGACATGAGAAACATGTTAATACTAGAGGATGATGGAATCAAGAAGCGAAAGTGGATGAAAATGCAAAAAACATGTGCAACCATTGTAGACAATTTGATGTGTTGACACCAAGAAGTGAAAGAGATGGTGAATGCATTCTTCCAGATGTGGAATTTGGAACTGTGGAGGTAAAAGAGTGGTAATTTATTTTCTTGTTATTATTGATATTGGAACTCATTGATGTAGTTCACTCAGATGGGCTTAACTTGGAAAAGTGGATCCAAGGAGAATCTTGCATCAAATGTATGTATTGCAAAGGAGGAACATGATTCTCAGTGGGAAGGCCATCAGTCAGCTTTCCAAGCACTGAGGGATCACTTTGGTACAGCAGGGTGTTTAATCAACAAGCAGCCAGCAAGTGTTGGATTGGGTCAACAACAAAAAGAGAATAGTGGTTGAAGTGTCAAGCCATTTTCAAGGCAAGGCATGTCAATGAACCCAAGTAGTCGTCATGGAGATTTTTCCAAGTAGAATCAATTGATAGAACTTGGTAAGGAGAAGAGTATTCATCTCTCATCAGATAACCAACTTTTGTGGGTCCCAAAGCCTATCAGTGGGAAGGAGTGATCAAAATCTGGATTAGGGGCAAAAATTTGCTCAAAAATAAAAGTGCTTAGAATCTCCCAAAACATGAACAACTGCATTTGTCTCAGTGATAGGATCCCAATGCAACTTGTTTCACTCAAAATGGAGCTTGTACGAGAAAGATATCATGTTCTGATCGTTTTGACAAACAAGCAAATTTTGGGTATAGGTTGACTAGGCATTTGTACAACCCAGTCAGAAGAAAAAAATATTCCAAGGAATATTCCTTAGAATATTCTCAAAGGTGGCTCAATTGGGTCGTGACAAGTGTTGGCATCAGATTGGTCAAAGGAATTTTGGAGGACCAATGAGAGGCTAACACGTGGCAAGCCTGGAGGTCACCACGTGCCCTCTAAAAGGTCAGGTAAAATTGTTTTGGCAGGCTAGGGAATCGAACTTGCGACCTCACCCACACAAGCGTAATGCTTTACCACTACGACACAACATGTTACTTAACATATATGGGTTATTATTTTTATTTAAAGACATAAACTTTGGTGGTTGGGGAAAGACAGGGCTAGCCCTCTCCACATGTGACCATACCTCGTAACCAAGAGCCAACTCCAGAGCTAAGTGGAGTTTAGTGTTAATTAACCCATGTTTATCCATTAATTAAGCGGGATTAACTTGGCATCAGTTTTGGCAGGTCCACTAAATCTGGTGTTTCTCCATTTTTGGCAGGGTTAACTGGAGTTTCTCTAGATTTGGTGGTGTTTTCCTAGGGAAAACTAAAGAGACCACAACTTCTTCAAAATTCAACCAATTTCAGCTCAGAAAGAGTCATCACTAGATGATTTTGATTCTATGAACACAATGGAATAGGTTTTAGAGGAAGAAAAACACTTTTGTACGTGATTTTTCTACATTGAAGTTTAAGGAAGCCTAGGGCCACCAAGAGAGGAGGTCAAGCCTAGATCAGTTGAAGTCCAATTGCAGAGCTTGGATAGTCATTTTTTGGGTCTTATAAATCTAATGGAGAGGGTTTCAAAGCCATTGGAGCACTACAGGTGCATTTAATCAGAGAATTGACCATTAATCCAAAGAGGGCCTAGCCATTGAAGCAGGTCCAAGGAGATGTACCCAAGAGGGGTGAACTCCTTTATTAGATTTGTGTTATGAGTTTATGTGATTTATTTATCTTCAATTTAATTGTTGTATATGTGTTTTAAACAACTAATTAACCTCATAAATTTCTCATAAAAGACACTCAATACTTGCCACATCATTCCTCACATTTTGGTTGATTTGAGACGATCCTAAACACATTTTTTGATACTGATCAGGGAGCTTTCATAGCATTAACAAGTTTTCCCAAAATTCAGATCATGTATCCTTCGTGATTTCTTAATTGATTAATTGTTTTCCACTGATGAGTAGAGTAGATTCAAGTCTTTTTTTTAGCAAATTACATAAGCATTTTGAATCTACAAGGAATTTATACATGCTATAGGAGCTAAAATCACATTAGAAGAGAAGAATACGAGTTTGTCCTCGCAGGTGAAATCAAATTTTCAGGATCATTCTTCAGAGCCAGCAAAATTTCGTTCTACATATTGAGACTCGAATATGCCCTTGAGGGTAGTTCGAATTATATTGCTTGGAAGGACAGGATTGAGGCAATGTTGGAAGAAAATGGGCTAAAGGAATTCATAGACAATCATATTCCTAAGCCTCCAACTACCAATGCTTAAGATCTGACAAAGTGGAAGAAATGTGTGGAAAAGTCGAGGAGGATCATACTATAAGGAGTTTGAGATCATATTGTCTCGAATCTCCACAAGAAGGATACACCATATGTAATGTGGAAAGCCTTGATAGACTTGTTTTAGAACATCAGTGACCATAGGAAGTTGGCACTAAAGGACAAGCTTTGAAAGATCAAAATGGAGAAGGGCGACACTGTTGGGTTGTGTTATATTCTTTCCACGACTAGCCCATGAAGTTAACCAGGGGGTTAGAAGGGGGGCGGAGCCCCCCCTTCGTTGCGCCGATTGCGTAGCAGGGGGAGTCATAGGGGGTTTGAGGGGTGCAGGTAACCCCACTCTATGGGGTCAGGGGAAACACCCTGGGAAATTTTGTTTTTGGACCCTATGTTAGGTTGGGCAGACCTACCTCTGGTTATGTGCATGATTTTCGCACATGGTTTTGGATGGGATGGTTTTTGGTCCATGGTTTTGGATGCAATGGTTTTCGGTCCATGGTATTGGATGCTTTGGCATGTATAAATATGTATTGTAACATTGAAAGGAACATAATGAAAAATCAATTTTGTAGTCCCAGTTTTGGGATCCAGGGGAAAATCTCTATGTATATGTGTTTTATGTGTTATTCTCTCGCATTGTTTATTTTCTGTGTTTTAGAATTCATATGCAGTTAATTTTTGTACGAGGTTAAAACTTACATTTGGTATCAGAGCTATTTTGGCTTTAAGGGGACGCCTTTTTTACTGAGGGGTTTCGCTTGGCCCTGTGGTAGACCCTGTTTAGTGGGAGATATGTGGGATCGATTCTGGTGGTGAAAGAAGATGGTGAGCAGTGGAAAGATAGAGATCGAGAAATTTAATTGTCAGAGTTTTGAGTTGTGGA
The DNA here is from genome assembly GCA_031772625.1 of Pinus tabuliformis. Lineage (NCBI taxonomy): Eukaryota > Viridiplantae > Streptophyta > Pinopsida > Pinales > Pinaceae > Pinus > Pinus tabuliformis. Next base: position 609,679,232 of record CM062806.1, on the reverse strand, counting down.
AACTCATGATGGAGGATATGTTGGTGGATAAATATCAGTGGATTGTGGTAGATCTGGGTACTAAACCAACGGGAGTGTCGGATGAAGAATGGAAGAAGTTGGATTGGAAGGCAAAAAGCACAATACGATTATGTGTCTCAGATTCAGTATTGTTGAATGTATCAGGGGAAGCTACGACAAAGGCTTTGTGGAACAAGTTAGGGACTTTGTACCAATTTAAGTCTCTGGTGAATAAATTCTTCCTACAGAAAAATCTGTACAACCTGAGGTTGAAAGATGGATACTCGGTGATAGAGCATCTGAATACGTTTAATACTGTGTTAAGTTAGTTATTGTCTGTTGATATCAAAATTTCAGATGAATATAAGTGCATTAGTTTGTTTTTTCTCTACCGAATTCATGGGATAGTCTGGTTATTGTGATAGGTAGCAATGCACCTGCCTTGCAGTTTGATGAAATAGTCTCATCCTTGTTGACGGAGGAGATGAGACGGAAAAATATGGAGATCCAGAATGGTGATGCCTTGTCTGTACGAGGATGGTCCCAGAAAAGAAACAAAAAGAAGTCATCGAGTGGGAGATCTAAATCTAGAGGGAGATCTAAATCTCCAGGAAAAACTATAAAAATGATGCGCTGGAAATGTGGAAAGGAAGGGCACTACAAAGGGGACTGTAAATCTAAAGCTCTTGAAAAAGGAAAGGGATCTCATGATGCTCCTTCTGCAGAGGTGAAAACCACCTCAGATGAAGGTGGGGATGTGTACTTTGGTTCTTCAAGTACAGATGTAGATCATGAGGCATGGTTGATTGACTCGGGTGCATCCTTTCACTTCACTCCCCATAGAGAGTGGTTTTGCGAGTATGAGAAATACGATGGTGGTGATTTCTTCTTAGGGGATGATAGGAATGCTAGAATCATTGGTCGTGGAAAATTAAAGTTGAAGTTGCAAGGTGGGATGGTTAGAACACTTCTGGGTTTTCTACATATTCCTACATTGGCCATAAATTTGATTTTTGTAAGCAAGCTAGATGATGCAGGTGTAAAAACAATGTTCGAGAAGGATACCTGCAAGATGGTTCAGGGAGCATTGGTATTGATGCGGGGAGTTCGGATTGGAACTCTGTACAAGATGCAAGGTAGCATTGTTGTTGATGGGTGAAACAACTCTGTGGTTCCTGAAAGTGGAGCAGAAAATCTAGTGGTCTCTGGAGAGACGATCATGCCATGGAATCAAAGGCTTAGACATATTGGAGAAAGGGTCCTTCGAATACTTCATGGTAAACATATGGTAGAAGGTATGAGTAATAGCTCTTTGGATTTTTATTTCTCTGAAAATTGTGTATATGGGAAGCAGAATTGGGTGAGTTTCCCCTCTAGTGGTAAGAGGGCGAAACAGATATTAGAGCTTGTGCATAGTGATGTGTTTGGACCTGTGAAGTTTCCATCATTGGGTAAGTCTGTGTACTATGTATCATTTATAGATGACTTCTCATGGAATAAGGAATACAGGGATATATTTCCTTAAGAATAAATCTGAATTCTTCGACAAGTTTAAATAATTTAAGGCTTTGGTGGAAAACAAGACAGAGAAAAAGATAAAGGTGTTGAGGAAAAATAACGGTGGAGAGTTTTGCAGTAAGGAATTTGAAGAATTCTGTAAGAAGTGTGGTATAGCACGGTAGAAGACTACTCCATATACACCTCAGCAAAATGTAGTTATAGAAAGAATGAACAAGACGTTGATGGAAAGGGCAAGAAGCATGCTCAGTGGTGTCGGGTTAGGACAAGAATTCTAGGCAGAGGCAGTGGAGACTGCATGTTACTCGGTCAACAGATAGATTCATCAGCATTGGAGGATAAGACTCCACAAGAGGTATGGACTGGTAAGAAACGCTCTCTTTCATATCTAAGGGTATTTGGATGTGATGCATATGTACATGTTCCAAAGGAGAAAAGAACAAAGTTGGATAGTAAATATGAAAAGTGCATCTTTATTGGGTATAAGGATGGTTTAAATGTTTATATGCTTTGGAACCCAGTAACAAGGAAGGTTGTGTACAATCGAGATGTGGTGTTCATAGAGGTGAAAGATGTTATTAAACATGAAGTCCAACCAAAGGAACCTGATAAAATAGAGTTTGAGCTTAAGAAGGAAGAATCAGAGTCTACAACAGAGGAGGAATCAAAAGATGAAGAGCCACAAACTCTGAATACAATGTTGGGATGAGCTTAGGAGCATTGGTATTCTAGTTGTTGAAGATGATGTGGTCAGCCTAGCACTTCTAGGGCCTTCCCAAGATTTGGTACATCTACCAAGATTCGGTAAAAGGGAGGGAGGAACTACCAAAGTGGGAGTGTTTGTGGTCTACCCTGGTGAAAGAAGAGATAAGGTGAAATGTCAGAGATGGAACTTCATCCAAGCATGATTATGAGGATAATTGTGCATTGGAAGTAAAGGAAAAGAAAGGGAAAGGGAAGAAATCCCAATCCAAAGGGGATTCCAATAAGGGCGGCAAGAAGAAGGAATTGTAGAAGATTAAATGTTTTCATTGTCATGAGATGGGACATTATGCCATGAAGTGTTTGCACAATAAGGCTGACAAGAATTTCTCATAAGGAGTGGCAAGTGGAGCTCTAGCTTCATAATTCGAGTTGGACTTCACCCTCTTTGTGTGCATGGTGACATCGGTGATGGGTAGTGTGTGGTATCTAGATAGTGAAGCCTCATTCCATATGATGGGAAATAAGGAATTTTTTAATGACTTGGAGGAGAAGGACCTCAAGATGCACATCAATATGGGAGATGATAGAAGGTATAGTGCAACTAGTATCGGTATTGCTACTTTTCAAAGGGATTTTGGTTCTCCTCTCATATTAAAATATGCCATGTATGTTTTGGGTCTAAAAAAGAATTTAGTTTCAGTTGATATGTTGGAAGACCATGGCTACGATGTGATATTTAGCAAAGGAAATGATTTCCTTCGTCACATAGCCATAGGACAAGTGAAGCGGATCAGGTTTGGGTGAAGAACCTCTACAAATGAGATGTAGAATATTGTGCAACATTGAACACAAAAGTAGAGAAGGTGTAAAGCTGAGATGTCGGTGAATTATGACATAGGAGACTTGGCCATTTTCACCATGAAGCTTTTAAGATCATGCAAAATATTTCTATAGGACTTCCTAAGGGTGCACTAGAAAAGCAAGATACATGCAAAGGGTGTACATTTGGGAAGTACACCAAAGCCGCCTTTCATGATAAAGACATTCGAGCATAAGTGATCCTTGAAAGAGTTCACTCAGATGTGTGTGGACCATTCTTGACAGCCTCCATGGCCAAGCACAAGTATTATGTGATATTTGTAGATGATTTCTCACGTAAGTGCTAGATTTTCTTCATGCAGAAGAAAAACCAGACATTCTCTATATTTTGTGAATTTAAAGCAGTTGTTGAGAAATAAACTATCAAGAAAGTGAAGGCTCTTAGGAGTGATAATGGTGGTGAATATGTGTCGAATGAGTTCAAGAACTTATGTGCATCAGAATGCATTCAAAGGGAGTTAATAGCACCCCATAAGCCACAACAAAATGGGGTTGTTGGAAAGAAAAATCAAAGTATTGTGGGAGTTGCACATGCTATTTTACATGATCAGGGCCTATCGTTACACTTGTGGGTTGAAGCATGAAATAGACATGTATAAGTGTAGAACAGGATTCGTCATCGAATTATCGGGATGAGTACACCAGAAGAATATTTTCCAATGAAGAAACTAGATGTGTCACACTTCAGGATCTTTGGTTGGGAAAAAGCTAGAACTGACAACTGAGTTGGGAATATTTGTGGGGTACACTGATATACCTCACAACTATCAAGCGTACCTGCCATCTCACAGGATGACAGCGATTCATAGAGATGTGAATTTTAAGGAATAGATGTCCATGAGATGTTCCCTTGATAGGGAGCTTCAATTACATGCAGATGAGGATCTTTTAGCTCCAAAGGAAGAACCTCAGGATGATGTGGAGTATCCACAAGCAGAGGATAAGAGAATGGAAGCACCCACTCATGCAGAGACATCCAGAGATGGAAGGAAGTGCACTAGAGAAGCTAACAGATTGATGCATGATGCTAGAGATAATGTGGGAACACCCACATCATCGCGCAGGCATAGAAGGTGACCAGATTGGTATATTGGCTACATTTCTCCCATGTGCGAGACTGTAGATACTGATCCATCCTCATTTGAGGAATCAGTGTAGAAACCAGTATGGTTTGATGCCGTGGTAGAGAAGTATGCATCCATTATCAGGAAAAATTCTTGGGAAGTTGTCCCAAGGCTAGAGGACAAGTCAGTGGTAGGTTCCAGGTGGATTGACAAGGTGAAGCAAGAAGCAGATGGGAGTGTTGAGAAACACAAGGCCAAATTTGTGGCAAAGGGGTTCTCTCAGGTGGAGGGAATTGATTACGAGGATACATTTTCTCTAATAACAAGGTACTCTTCAATCAAATTTATTCTAGCACTTTCAGTGTAGATGGGATGGAAAATACATCAGACAGATGTGAATACAATCTTTCTCAATGAAGTGATTGAGGAAGAGGTGTACATAGAGAAGTTGAAAGGATTTGAGACCTTGAATAGAGAGTCACATGTGTGCAGAATCAAGTGAGCGTTGTATGGATTGAAATAAGCACCTCGTGCTTGGTACACCAAGATCGACAATTATTTCACCTGTTTGGGCTTCATCAAAAGTGAAGCAGATGCAAACCTTTACCATATTGTGGTTGAAGGTAAATTATTTATTATAGTACTATATGTCGATGATTTAATTTCAATCGCTGTTAAGAAGTTCGTCAAATCTTGCAAGCTAATTTGAGATGAACAACTTGGGTCTCATGCATTATTTCCTTGGCATGGAAGTATGGAAAAGAGGTGGAAATTTTTTTCTCTCATGGAAACTAATCCAACAAGATAATGAAGAAGTTTCATATGGAGATCAACAAACCCATGGAGACTCCACGAGCAGGGAATTGGAGGAAGGAAGTTGTTATTTCAGGTGAAGTGGTAGAGACTACCATTTACAGGTAACTTGTGGGTTCACTTATGTACTTGGTGAACACATAGACTGGACATATGTTTTGTAGTTAACCAGCTTAGTCAAGCAATGGTTAAGCCAACCAAAATATATTGTAAGGCAACTAAACATGTGTTGAGATACCTCAGAGGCACCACTCAGTTTGGTCTTTGGTATAAATAGATAGAAGGAGTGAAGTTGCAAGGATTCACAGATGTAGATTGGACAGGGAGTCCATTAGACAGGAAGAGCACATCAGGGGAAATCTTCACTATTTGGTCAGCAATAGTTTCTTGGTACAAAAGGAAGCAAATATTAGTTGCACTTAGTTCAGTAGAAGCAGAGTACATGGCTTCTAGTCAAGCAGCTTATGACACTATCTGGAGGAGGAAGATCCTTGTTGGGTTATCTGGTCAGCAGATGGATCCTACAATTATTTATTGTGACAATCAGAGTTGTAACAGACTCTCTAAGAATCCAATTTTAATGATTGGTCCAAGAATATCGAAATTTGGTATCACCATCTTAGAGATTGTGTGCAGAGGCGGATCATGTTGCTAGAGTACATTCCTATAGAGGAACATGATACAAACATCTTGACTAAGGCAATGTCAAGAGGAAAATTTGAGTTCCATAGAGGAAGGATTGGTGTACATGATAATCCCTTTCTTTTTGAGAGGGAGTGTTGAAAATGCAATAATAAAATCCTGATTTAATTTTCCCTTGAATTCAATTAGAAGAAAAAAATTGCAATTCCACATCACAAGACAACTTGTACGAGTTAACTAAGTTCATTTGACTTAGTTGGTTTAGTTAATTCGATTTGAGGGTCTAACTTGAGTCATGTAGAGTGGATCCCACTTTATAGGAGCATTGGTTGAGTTTATTTTGAGTTGTAATTAATTAATTCAGTTTAACTGAGTTAAAGTCAATTAAACTAGTTCTAACTGGTAGAGTAACTAGTAGGAGGTCTAGCAGTGGGGTGTTGCTTCATGTGTTAAACAAGTTAACTAATAATTCATCCATAAATAACTCATGCATGTGTGATCTGAGAGATACCTAGTTGAGATTGGAGTTCAAGGGAAGTGTACTATCAGTTGTATAACCATCCAAATTGTACAGGTGGTGCATGAAATTAGAGGAAGGCCTATGATGGATTGCACAATTCCAATTGAGGAATTTTCCTAATTAATAGGGGCTAATTCCCAAGGAAACAACGCAAGAAAATAGGGACTTTAGCAAGCATAAAATTGGTTAAGTATTGGCCAAGGCTTGTCTAGGAAGTTGTGAGATAGATAGAGATAATGTAGAGGTTGCTCGGGCTTGAGAGAAGCATCATAATCTTCTCATATTTTCTAACTAATACAATATACAGACAACATGGGTTTTTAGTTGTGGTTGTCCCTAGGACATCATTATGTAATGTGAGATTGAATTATTTCTCTTGTATGCTTCGTGATTTCTCAATCGATTAATTGTTTTTGGTGATGAGTAGAGTAGATTCAAGTCTTTTGTTTTAGCAAATTACACAAGCAGTTTGAATCTACAAGGAATTTCTACATGATGGGCCACAAATTTGCACAAGAAATGCAAAATGAATTTGAGATGTCAATGTTGGGTGAGCTAACTTTCTTCCTTGGTTTGAAAGTTATTCAAGATGATAAATGAATTTTCATCTCAATAAAAATATCTTAGAGAGAAATTGAAGCAATTTGGCATGGAAGATTGCAAATCGGTAAGCACTCTTATGGTAACAGGATGCAAATTGAATAAATATGATGAATCTCTAGAGTTAAATTAGTCCATGTATTGTTCCATTATTTGTAGAATATTGAATCTCACTGCTTCTAAGTTGGATATCATGCAAGCTATAGGATTTTTCTCAATATTTCAAGCTAATTGCAAGGAGACTCATCTTAATGCAGTGAAAAGGATCTTCAAGTACCTTGAAGGCACTCTTGAATATGGATTATGGAATCCCAGAGGTATACATTTCAATTTTATTACTTTTACTGATGCATATTGGGCTGGTAGTATTGATGACAGGAAAATTACATCAAGAGCAACTCACTTTTTGGGAGATCGTTTGGTATCTTGGGCAAACAAGAAAAAAATTCCATCTCCTTGTCCACTGCTAAATCTGAATATACAGTAGAAACCTCTTGTTGTACACACATATTATGGATGAAGGAAACTCTTCAATACATGCATATTGAGTATGAATATCCTCTTCCTATCATGGTTGAAAACACAAGTGTAATAAGAATCTCTGTGAATCTTTTTCTTCATTCCAAGACTAGTCACGTATCAATAAAATATCATTTTCTAAGATATCAAGTGGTCAATAACGTTGTAAGGTTGGATTAGTTGCCTCGAATGAGAAAATTGTAGACATATTCACTAATCCACTTCATGTTGAAAAGTGTAACTAGTTTTGGTCTTCATAATGACATATGTAATCATGATTTTATGTACTTGATGTAAAGAAGAAAAATAAAATTCTTTTTGTAGTGCTTGAGTCATGGGTTTCATGCTCAAGGAAATTTATTTTAGTTAAGGCTCTCATTGTGAGCTTTTAGGATTAGTCATCATGTCATAAAGTCCATAGAGTCAATGTCAAAGTTTGAAAACCAATTTTTGCATATTACACATTGCGAAAAGAAAATTTGATTGTGTAACCCTCCAAGACCTTGTCACAATCCCTCCCTCATGTCAGCCTTTAAAAGGAGAAAATGATTCTTCTAGGATGGAAAGTTGGCTTCCCCATGACTCAAGTCAACGTATTTTTAGAGACATTCCACTATATAGAGATATACTCGACCTCCATTTGATACACATTTGAACAATCATACAAGAGAAGAAGAGAAGTGTGAAAAGTCTAGGAGAAGGGGTCTCCCATTAAGAAAAAAGGAAGAAGGAAAGAAAGCCGAGATAAATTCGAACTTGTTTTGGGAAAGAAATCTTTGCACATGTGAGGAATTCAAAGGTATCTTCTACAGAAAGAGAGTCAAGATCTATACATTCCATTTAGAAGTCGAATCAAGGAAGAAAAGAAGATACTCATCAAGTTGAGTTATAGGAGAAATTCCTTCTATCCAAGTGAAGGAGATCAAGATATAAAATGAGGTCAAGTGTTGCAAATATGGTTTCTAAAGGAGGTTCAAAAGGGACAAATCTGAGCTAAGGACCAAAATATAAAGGTTAGTCGAGGGAAGTGGGAGGAGGAAGAAGTTTTACTGTCATTGACTCAAGAACGAACAAGTTAAACAAGGAATCCTTGTGACTTGGTCTTGGAGAGGTTAATAGGTCAAGGGTCTTGGTCTTGATATTTTTCAATTGAAGTCTCTATAAGAAGAAGAATTCTTTTGGGCTTTCCTCTCAAGTTGGAGAAGTTTTGACCTTGTATGATCGCTTAGATTCTAAGTATGTTGTCTCTTTATTGTTTATGATTTGTTAATTGTTTGATGTGAAAGAACACAATACTAATATAAGTAAAGAGAAGATCATAATCCAAAGAAGTAAAAAGCATTCACAAACAATTATCATAAAGGATATAACTCCTAATTCTGATGCCCTAGATTTCTCAACATGGGATCAAAGTTAAGGTGACAAACCAAGGAAAGGGCATCTCATCAAGGGACAAACAAGAACTCAAGGATCACATATCAAAGGACATCAAAGCAAAGTTAATATCTACAAATAAGTGTCACCACCCTAGATTGAAAAATAATTCTACACCAAAAAAATCTTGGGATTATCAAAAGATTACAAAGACCCTACTCAAGTTGAAGAGACCTACAAATCAAAGTATCTTGAAGACTATTCATCCAAGAGAATAAAGACCAAGGACATTGTCATCATCTTCAAAAGGTTCTAAAGAAATCTCCCTCTCATTGAAGCAAGGTCCTTACCATTGAAAAATATCATCCAAGAAGCATCAAGAAATCGTCAAGAAGTCATCATTTATCATTATCAACAAGGAAATCGCCATCCAAGGATCTAAAGTGAGCTCCCTCTCAGTGGAGTCAAGGATCATTCTTGAAAAGAATTATCTTCATAAAGGAGAAGTTCTCTATTATCTATATCATTATCAAATTCAAGGAGGCAAGAAGTGGAAGAAGCATTTTCACAAGTAAGTATATTTATGTCTACATCTGAATATGTCAAAATGTCTTTTTGCACAGAAAACAACAGATTGGTTGGGGCTTCAAACTATCTTGCGTGGAAGAATAGGAAAGATTTGAATCTCATTAAAAATGAGTTCATGGAACATGTCAAAGGTTTAATGAACAAACTACTGAAAGAGTATTCTCAACCACTTGAAAATTTTATGAAAGGGGTAGTAAGGGCTCAAAGGATTATCATAGAATCCATCAAGTATCCCCTCATCCCATATGTATATAAACTTGAAACTTCTAAGGAAATATATGAAAAACTAGTAGAGTTGTTTTCCGTAATCATTGCAGGAGAAGTTATCTCATTAAGTTAAGAACTATACAAGACAAGGATACCAAAAGAAGAAGGAATAGCCTTATACTTTATGAGGATATCTAAAATAAGGGATCAACTTCAAGATCTGGGAGAAATAATGTCTGACAAGGAGATGATCATCATAGTACTAAATGCGCTATCAAAGGAATGGGGTGACTTTACCTCAAGAACTTATGTGAAGAAAGAATCCACTCGATTTCGGGATCTATGGTGGCTATGCAAGATTGAAGAAACCAGGATGAAGGCAAAAACTAATGTGGGATCAAATGAACAAAATCAAGCATATGCCACAATGAAATTAAGAAAGGGAAAATTTGGAAATTTTGGTACCCAAAAAAAGAAGAAGAACTTGGCTAAGATTCAATGTTATGGATGTGTTGGCTTGAGGGGGCCTAACCTAGGTTCGGAGTTAATTAGCCAAACAAATCCCTACACTACTGGCCCTTTCAGCAATAGCCCGTAGAGCGCGAACTAAGGTTTCACCCAAAGCAGTATGGGGGGATGCTAGAACCAAGTTTCCGCACCCTTGAGATGTCTGAGGGGTCGATTTAGTCCAACTGTGAATACCTTTGCGCATGTTACTTTGCACACTGTCCTTACCTGCGAGACCTTCGTGACCTGTTATAATTGCCTTCGTGCAGCCCTGACCAGGGGCTAGGGTGCTTTCACACTACTAAAGCAGCGATCTACGCTATTTCCAAAAATTACACCACGGATCTTACTTATCTTCTTATAATTGTTAGTTAACTTCGCATAAGCAGATACTTTATCTTATATTCACTTAATAAACACAATCATATAAGTTCGTGCACCATATAAACAGTGAAATTGCAATCTATACCTAATACATTCAATGCATAAAACAGGAAAAAGATACACAAAAATGATATGAAACTTCTCTTTATTACTTTTCCAATGGTTACAGACTCGACTCGCCCTGCGCACTCAACTTCCAACTACTAGGCCTCTACGCACTCAGCTGTAGAGCCTTCTCCTACCCTACAACCCAATGACTCGACTCTACACTTAGATAAGACTCAATTCTTCATCCTTCATTCATGACTCTACTTCTCTCTTTACAACTTAGAGCCTCGCTCTATTTATACAATCCCATGGTCCGCGGACCATGGGTAGATCTCTAAATCCGACATTACATTACAAAAATGAGGGCAAAGAACCTTATGACTCATTTACAAGTTCGTGCTCTGCACCCATAAAACGCGGATGTTTTACATCAGATTTAGTCAAAATCTGGGCTTTAAGCCCTAAAAATTCCCTTTGGGGATCTCGCACTCAACAGGCCCCCAACACAAACATCGTTACTCAGTCTCGAGTCACTCTTTCGGTGTGGAGATCTTTGCGCGGAGACCTCCTAACTCTACCTGGACTGCTGCAAGGTCGGCAACGCACTAAGCAGCTGCCTGCTGTACTTCTTGGATGCGCTGTTCAGAGACTGTTGTAGCTAAACTGCTACCCTGCACCTATTTATAGTCCTGCGCCTCCTTTTAGCTACCTTGAGTGCTAAGACTGTGCTTCTGTCAGCTAGTCAGATAGTCGGGCCACCCGTTTATGGCTTCAACCAACTGCCATTCACTTTTCCTGGGAAAGGTTCTGCATTTAACTTTACCAACTGCACCACGCCTCTGTCTGTGACCTCCTTACTAACATACAGTCTCAGCCAATGCATTCTAAATTTTCCTGGGAATTTTTCAAACTTACTATCATACAGTAACACCAAATCGTTCACCTTGAAGGTGCGCAACTTAATATGTCGATCATGCTAGGCCTTTTCGCACTGCTTTTGTACCTGTTGGTGAAAGCCATCCAGAAATCGTTCTTCCTCAAGTTCCTCCAACTGCACTTGTGAGTGCTGCTATGCGCAGACTAGGCACAATGTATTCCATCGGCATTACAACTTCCACTCCATAGACGAGCGGGAAAGGTGTCTGTCTCGTCCATTTCTTGCATGTTGTCCTATAAGCCCATAAAACTGCTGGTGCGCGCAGGTCCCAATCACTTCGCTGCGCACTACATACCTTGTTCAGTGCTTTGCACAACATGTTAAATGCTTCCGCATGGATAACCTTTTGCATGATCATTTTCTCCACATTATTTCGTTCAAATTCGAGGAGATGTTTAGGCATTTGGCCCCCCAACACATGCTTATTGACCGTATTCCCCAACGCGAAGTTCATGTGCATCAACGCAAGTTGTTTGCTACCTGCCTATACCCACCTGGACAGATGCGTGTGCAAACAATTCCATCCATTGTATTTATCAGCCAATCACACCCTAGGCTTTCCAAACCATGTGCGCATCATCCTCCTACATGTGCGCCAGTCTTCAAAGCTTCCTTTGTGTGTACGCCACCACCTTGCAAGCGTAGCGCACAGTACCCAATTCAAGACCTGGAAACATTGTTTTTTCGGCACTTCCCTTTCAAATCTATCCAAGAAGGTATCTACCTCACTTAACTTGTCATAAGTAGGAAGATCCCTCACTTTCGTCGATATGCAACGTAGCGATCTTGTCATCATATTACAGTTCAGCATGGTTACCTTATGTAACCATTTCTGCCATCGCTCTATCTCCTCATTTGAATCTAAAGTACAGGATCTTTCTTTCTCCCATGAAATTCATCCAACCGCGGTGGGATTTACCTAATATTGCTCTCACATGGATATTTTGTAGAAGCAGTCCAAATCATCATCATTGTCATAGTCGCACACCGGCTCTATATAGCGCTATCCTTCTGCAGGGTCCAAAGGTATAACTACGCGTAGAGACTTCTTCTTAAAAATCATCTTGCACTTCTTCAGATTAATCACCCCATTCATGTCAGTGGCCCAACCAATTCCTAAGAGCGTGGGGTAGGGATTGCTGTCATCAACAATCTCTATTACTTCAAAGTCAGCTAGCACGCTCGTTCCCTCAATATCCACAGTGATTCCCTGCAATCACCCCATAGGTATTATCTTCTATTGGTTCGCCATTTGTAGATGAATAGGATACCATTGCAGTGTAGGCCTCCCCATGTGCTCCCATGTCTGGGTCGGCAGAACATTCACATCCGATCCTAAATCCAGAATTACTTGGTCCATCTCATATTCTCTAATCTGCACGGTTAACCTCATTTCTCTTCCCGTCCTTGTCTTATGCTTTCCAATCTTCCGGACTACGCACGGTTCTCCTGGCGCAGTCCCAACACATCTGTTAATGAGTTCCTATAGTCCCTTTACAGCCTGCGTAGTAGCTTCATGCATGTTTCCAGGAATGTCGTAAGCATAGATGGATCCATTTCAACTTTGGTCTATCTTTGCTTCCTGAAGTGGAGGCATCAACGAAGCTCTTCTTAGCTTCCATGAAGGTTTCCTTAACGCGCTCCAAATCAAAATCTACTTCTTTTGTTGGAGCCTTGCGAATCCAAGTACTATCTTTGGGTTGTTTGCCTTTATCATCTCCTGTCGCAATTCCACTTCGGAGCACAATGTTCACATTTGGATCTTCCTCACATGGCTCAGACCTCATCATCTGTAGGTTCTGAGTCGGGGGAGGTGGTAGCGCTCCCTTGTCACGTATCCTAGCTATCAACGTAGGACAATCTTCTGTCTCATGATCAAACAAGGTACAATATAGAAATGATGGACGCGCTGGGTTCATACAATCATGGGCATAATGTCCTGGCCCTCCGCAATTGTAACATATCAACTGTCTGTGACCTCTTCCAGGTTCTCCTCCACCTCGGACTCGTCTGCGCCCCTGAAATCTGTTCGTGCCACTCCTACATTCTGGTCTAGGGGTCGCGTTTTGGCCTGAACCTTGTAGGTGGGAGTTCTATCCATCATCAACTCATAGCTTCTACAAGTGCGCTCATCGTGTCCCATTGATCTACAAAAGTTATAGAACAATTTCTAAAAATTTTGCGTGTATTTCTGTAACAAATGGTAGTTGTTTGTAGCATGTTTCCCTCCTATTTGACAAATGCGCAAAGTGCGCTAGGTCCTTCTTGTGCCTCCGGTCTTAACAACATCAATCCTCCTCTCATGAGGTAATTTGTGAACACCGGGCAATGGTCCTTATCATGACCTTGACCCTTTCATTTTACGCACCACACCTCTTTGCACACTTCCGGGCGAGCTATCTTGTCCTGTTTTAGACTCTACATCTCAAGGCATAATTTTTTCAACTGCGCATGGATCTGCTGAACTCCCAAGTTAGGATTCTGCATTGGGGTTTCATGCAATCTCACCACGATCTCTAAGGCCTCTACTTGAGTTGTTAACTTCTGTTGAGATAACGCACTCCTCAAATGCAGTGTTAGCGATGCTACAAACCATTCATGATGTTGTCCATCCTCAGATTCATAGTAGCTTCACGAATTGTGCACTTCAACCTCTGATCCAACTCCCAAGGAGTCTCGCTTGGTATCATTGTGATCTCTTTGAATCCAATGATTGACTGCGCCTTTGACTTCAACCTGCTAAATCCTCTATTTAGCACTACTTGGATATCCATGATTCCCGCATTTGGGTTGTCATTAGAGTGATTAATATACCAGGTCAGTGAGCGATCCTGCAGGGTGCTAACTAGTGTCGCTTTCTTTATATTATCGTCTGTAACTCCCTGCGCTTCCATATGGGCATTATCATGAACCAAAACTGGTCCGGATCTTCATTTCCTACTCCCTTGAACACATGCAACTTTATCATGCTTTCCATATTGACTCGCAGTGGTGGCAGAGGTGGTACTGGCGAAGATGGAGGTGAAGGTGGTGAAGCTGGTGGCGGTGTGGGTGGGGGTGGTATGCACAGAATCCTCTACCTTATCAAATGGATTGCACTTCGCGAAGAGACCTTCGTGAGCTCTTCCTCGTCCCGTAGCAGAGGTGAAATCAAAGGGCTATTCTCTGGTCCCTTACTTCCTTCGTTTCTGTAGGTTTTTACGCTTCACGTAGCTCTGGACATCAAGGTAATTGCATAATCCTCTTTTCACACAATAACATTTTAATCCAATTATTCATAGACTTTACGTACTTACCTCACGATCCTTTGAGAAAGCATGGCTGTGCCTCGTTATAGCTAACTGAAGTATCTACCATGAACTCAGTAATGAATCCTCCTATAATCCAATCGAGCCAGTGATCAACAATGTGCACAATCTTATCCTCCAATTCTTCCAATCTGCACACCAACTTTGGGGTCCACACAATAGGATTGTTGAGCTTCCACCTTCCTTGGCTATCAGCTAGCTTCGTGATCCACTTGTACAACTCAGTAGGGAAAGATGGGAAGAAGATTTCGTGGATCTCTGTGTACAGGTAGTAGTCTAACCACTCTTCTTTTTTCAGTTGTGTATTCCTATTCTCCTATGTCGCGAACTCGTGAATTCTCCTGTCCAACCAACCTTCAATTTCCTACTTAGTTGGATTCCAATGATATGACACCAGACATCTTTATGTACATTCTGGTCTCAGCAATAAAACCATTTGTTGGCTTGAGGGGGCCTAACCTCGGTTCAAAGTTAATTATCCAAATAAATCCCTACACTACTGGCCCTTTCGGAAACAACTTGCAGAGCGTGGACTGAGGTCTCTGTTACACAAAAATATCGTCACCATGATTATTTGCAGTTAGTATGGGTCTATCATCACTTGTACTGACCTCCTAAGCAAGTCTCAGACCTCAGCTCTTCAAATCAAGCTTTGGAAATGAGAGAAAGACATTAAAAATCAATGTAACTCTGGTTCCGCACTTTCTCTCATGGTCACCTGCGGTCCCGCACCTTCTGTGTACAAAAACTGCGGACCTGCCCGCTTTGTCCCTAACGGTGTAGGTGCGGACCCCTGTGAAAGTCAAAAGGCGCAAGTTTTATCTTAAAAAACTCACTTTGGGTTAATTCTAGAGGTTTCTAGAAGGAATTTTGACGTGGATTGTTCGCTCTGAGGTGGTTCATGCATCCCAAAAGAGAAGGAGCTAATCCCTTGATGAGAGGAGCTATCCCTTTGAAGGAGGGCTTTATCCCTTTGAAGGAGGACCTAGTAACCTCCCTCCATTGCACTATAAATACAGGCATTGGGCTGGTTGCTAGAGAGGTTAGAAGCTGAACATTTTTTAGGGTAAATGCTGGTGAAATCAAGACTTCCTAGTTGAGCTTAAGAGGAGAGATCACACACCTTTTTGGCTTCATTGGGGAGTGAGTGAAACTTGTCAAAGTAGAGGAGACTTCTTGCTGGACCCTGGGAGGAGCTTGTATAGCATCAAGGCAAAGGTTGTAAAGTTCTTATTCTTTTGAATTAATACAATCAAACTCATTTTTCTCAACAAGTATCTTATGTTATTTGTTTCATGGACTCCTTGACTTTCATGTTAAATATCTTTTATGCAATTGTCTTTTTAGGTGCTATTTAATTTGTTTGCCTTGTTTATGTTTGCAGATTCACAAAAAGGAGCTCATTTGGATCAAAGGAGTGAGGGCATCCACAAGCTTGCGTTGGACCTAAGGTAGGCCCTAAAAACACTTGTTTGCTATTGTTTATCAAAGCATATTAAGAGAAAGATAGTGTCCGGTTGGTTTGCTTGTCATTAGGTCTTCTTTAGATTCTAGGAAGGTATATCTTGTCCGCAAGATCGACTTATTCCGTGTGACAAAATGGCGACTCCGCTGGGGAACTTGATTGTTTTCCTTGTTTTTACTTTGACCTGAGAAACTCTATTTTTGTTTCTGTTTTGGCTTGTTGTGTGTAAAATTGGGTAGAGTTTGTAGATCTAGGGTTATTTTTCGTTTTTCATAGCTTTGGGAGAGGACCGCACCCTAGCCGTTTGACACAGTGCGTACCTACCTGCAGCTTGGCTTTTAGCACAGAGCGGGACCGCACCTATGCCAACTGTGGGCCTGCAGACCCTGTCAAAATTTGAAAACCCTAAGATTTCCTCTGTTAGTCAGCTTAGTTTGTGTTTAGAAATTGTTATCCACTGCCCAGACCTACATATAACTTGTCAGAAGCTTTCCTTGGATTGATTTCGATAGTGTTAGGGTTTTAGGTGAAATTCCTAGGAGTTTTGCTTGTTGGGTTTTTTTTTCATTTTGGTTGTGTAGTGGCTCTGAGCTTAGAAGCTGTAGGGACTTCAGATCACCTTAGTGTCTACCAGCCTTCTTATGAGTCTGACCATTGATGAAATCTCCCCTTGTTTGAGGAATCTGATTTGAGTTTTCTCTTTACGAAACTTCGAAAAGCTTGTGTTTGAAAGTTTGGATTTTCATTTTCAAAAAGAAAACAAAATTGGTTGTTCTTGACTTATTTGTGATTCTGCATAAATTGGTCCTTAGCTTACATCTAGCTAAGTAAAACATCCTTAAAAAAGACTTTTAGTAGGCTTTGACTTCAAATAGGTTTTTATAGTTTGTAGATCTCAAAGTTAGTCATTTTCATAGTTTTGAGTGTTTTATTAAAAAAATATAAAAATCTCTTTTGGAAAAAAGTTTGTTTTGTAGTGTTTGAGTGCTTTGAAACGAAAAAGGAAATTTTTGTGAAATAACTAGTTGTCTCGTTTTGAGTGCTTTGGAAAGGAAAAAGCTCTTCTTTTAATTTGTTTAATTGAGAAAGATTTGTGTTTACAAAGTATTTGCATTCTCAAACTCTTTCTTAGTTTAGAAGTTCATCGAAGAGAAAAAGATTGTTTAGATCATCTTAGGTGCATTTTTAGTGATTTTGAGTCGAGTCTTCATACCACGAGTTTCATCTCCGCACCTTTGGACTTAAACAAAAACCACTAAATTAACGCTTAAAGTAAAATTCACCTAGTAACATTTTTATTTCTAGGGCTATGATACACCAACTTAGCTTAGGCTAGTGTCTTGGAGTAGGAGAGTAATTAAATCTCCAAGACAGTAAAAACAAACAAGTAGCTATATCTTGTGGTAGGGAAGAAATCCAATTGTTGCATTTATGCTCTGGGAAAGCTCCTCTTAAAGGAGAAGCACGAGATCGTGTCCGAACCAGTGTGGGAATCAATCCTTCCTCATTGGGAACGACACCAGATATTCACGTATTAAAAACGGTAAACCTTGGATTAACCATTGTCGAGGAGCCTGGGGTCACTTGTTGGTAAACCTTGGATTATGTCAAAGAGCCTTCAAGGGGATTGAGCTTGCTACTCTGCCCTTGCGTGCGTATCGGATCGTAGATTGTTCCCCCAAGTATATTTGTCTCAGTTGGTAACCTTAGTGGCCATATTCTCTAGGACTCTTCCTAAGGTGACAGTGGTGGGAAGATCCCACTGTACCTGGAGCAGACGTCGGCTAGACTCACTTGGATTTTCTGGGGGGTTCTCTTCACTCGCGACGGTTAAGTGGAGGAACTTGTGCCAGTCTATTCATTAAGCAGGTTGCCGGGGTAACTGTTCCAACCACCATTTCTGTATTGAACTCTGCGACGTTGGATTTCATCACCAACTAGTGTCTTCGGTACGGAAAGTTACTGTTTGTGTGTGTTTGATCTCCTATATTCTTTAGGCGTGTGATTCAAATTTGTTTGGTTCTTTAGATACTTTAGGTGCTTTTCGTTGAGATTTTACTTCATTTGCGTGTGAAGTAGTTAAAAGTTTTCAACTGTCGCTGAATTACCAAGACAGTCCCGTAGACTTCCGGGCCAGCCTCCTGAGTTTGTAAACGTGGCTGAGTTACTGAGGAAGTCCCGTAGACTTCGAGGCAAACCTCCTGAGGAAGTACCAAGCCAGCTCAAAGGCTTGAAAGTCCTCGTAACTCCTAGAGACAGTAGAGTTGGGTCACCTGAGGAAGGAGAATCTTCTTTGATAGTACATCCTGATTTTCAACCGTTAGTAGCAGAGTATAATCCACAGTCAGTGTCTGTTTCCGAAATCGCTGGTAGCTTTTCATCTACTAGTGATATAGGTGAAGAACTCGAAATATCCGAGCCTAAAAGTGAATTTGCTGCTACACTGACATCGGGGTTTGTTTCTCCAACTTCTAGTGGTCCTGGTTCACCTAGGGTAGAAAGAGTAATCACCCAAGATCTTCCTTCTGGACTTATTGCTATTGAAGAACTTGCTCCGGAATAAGAAGTAGGCATCCCTATCCCTGAAAATCAACATGTTATTGAACTAAGGGAGCGTGAATCAATTTTTTACAGTCCACCTAGGAGTAGTTCTTGGTATCTTTCTTTGACTAATTTTCTAGAAAACTCAGGGTTAAGTTTTTCACCACCTCGTGCTCCTTATCACCCAACACCTAGAGGTTTTTATACTCTCGTCAATATGGTAGGACAGTCATCCATGTTTACTCAATTGCCTGAATCTTTTTTGTACGGTGGTCCTTCTGTTCCCTCCGGGTATCAGTCACTTTTTGGTACTTTTTCGGGAGCATCTCCTCAACCCATTGAGCAAGGGTTATTAACTGGAAACAATGGTACTAAGCCATTGAGCGTAGAAGACATTCTCATGATGTCAGGTTCTATTCCCAATCCTCAACCTCAAGGTGGTCAGTTATCGCCTGGGGGGCAGCTTCAATTAACGCCTGGGGGGCAACCTCAAGGTACACAATTTTCATCTGAGGGGCAACCTCAAGGAAAATACATACCTATAGGACAGTACGTTCCTCAAGGTTAACCCCAGACTCAATATGTACCCCAAGGTCAACCCCAGTATCAATTTATACCTCAAGGTCAACCCCAGTATCAGTATATGCCTCAAGGGGATCAACCCCAAGGTTAATACTCGAACCAAGGTTTCCAACCACCCCAAGGTCAAATGTATGTTCAAGGAACGGGAAATGTACCTTTCAATTATCAATCCTACCCTCAACCCGGTTATGGTCCTCAGTATTCTCAACCAGTTATGGGTCAGTACCCCGGAATGAATATAGTGTGGGATCCATCAAAAACCCAACAGGTGTTGCAGCCAAGTGTACAGTTTTCATCTCAAACTAGACAACCCTTAGTTTCTGGTACATCCCAGCAACCAGTCCAGTCTAACATTCAAACTTATGTACCTTCGGTAGTTTCTCAGCCTGGGCCTAGTACACCTTGTACTCCGCCTCAAACGACTGCTACAACTGCCACAACATCTATTCAATCTACCCCACCTACTTCTGGAGTATCGACAGCTCCGGTTTCTATTGTTCCTGTATCTACTCCTCAGACATCTTTACCACCATCTGGATCTACGATTAAAACTTTGGTTCAGATGCCTGTAGGACAACCTGGTTTAAGTACGGTTGTCACAAGTCAACCACAATTCACTTATCAACCGTACCAGGGACAATACAAATTCGGTCCTGCTGTGCAGCAGCTAGTTTATCAGTATCAACCGTACCCTGGGTACACTTATCAACAACCTCAACAACCCCAGTACGGTCCGGTTAATCCTGGTTTTCTGGGAGGATACAATATCCCAAATGCGATTCCTATTCCTGGTTATCCTGGATATCCTCCTCCTGGAGCTGGTCTCATGACCCAGAGTTTTAGGGATCCTAATCGGCAGCTACCATTTATCGCAACTTTGGACTTACCTGACTTATCGCGCCTAACGAACGATCCCATTAATTATCTTCCGTTTTGGCTGCCAATGCCGAATAAGTTGCCCAATGACATTCCCAAGTTCGAAGGTAAATCAGGAGAGGACCCATCGAACCATGTGATGATATACCACCTCTGGTGCGCGTCTAACTCCATTTCAGATGATTCAATCCATCTTAGACTTTTCCAGTGCACTCTAATTGGTCTCGCGGCCAAGTGGTACATTAAGCTACCGCGAGGCACTTTTTATAATTTAAGTCAGTTAGCTACCTCATTTTTGACTCATTTTCAGTTGCCAGTCTGATATGAAAATGGCACGGAATTTTTAACTTCGCTAAAACAATCGACATCCACTTACATTTCAGATCATATTCATGAGTGGAGATGTCAACGACGTTTAGTGAAGGTATTTATTCTGGATCAGATCTTGGCTGAGTGGTTTGTAAAATATTTGTTGCCAAAGATCACTAAATATTTTGCTAAAGCCGGAGTTGTTACTGAGGAGCAAGTAATTGCTCAAGCATAGTACCTTGACTTGGTCTATACTCAGTCAGGTACGTTACACGAAAAAATCCCTGATCTTCCCAAGCAAAATCAAATCACTGCAGCTCCTTCGGGATCTCATGCCGCCGATGGTATGATTGGCACGCTTAACACTAAAAGTAAGAAGAAGTCTTCCAAGAATTCTTCCTGTTGTGGGGAAAAATGCCTATGCAGGACGATCCTATCCACCTAAGGTGTGACAGTGCCTTAGCAACAAACGAGTACAGCTATACTGGTTTCTTCCTTTATGAAATGTGAAAGAAGAGAGATCAATAGACTTACCGGTGTCTTCCGTTTGTCCCTCGATCCAATCTCCCTTCTCTTTGGGTTTTCACAGCTACTTGCCTTCTTTCTTATCCAGCTACAACTTCCTGCAAGATCACAAGAGAACAGCTACTTGTGACAAGAGAACAGCTACTTGAGACAAGAGAAGAACACTACACAAAGACAGATGTTCACATTCATAACTAGTTTAGGATTAGAAATAAACCAAATACACTAATACATTCATACATCAAAATACATCAGCATATAGGAGAAACCAAGATAGCTTTATTGATGAATAACAAGGTTCAGGAAGAGATACAACCCAGAGGGCTCCAATCCAGCATCTCCTTCCCAGCAAATGGAATTCCTATCTTCAGCCCCTTCAAAGCATTAAGCACCCAATGATTCCAGTCTCAAACCAACAACAATTCTTTGCAATAATAAAATTCCAGCCTCCAGATCTCATGGAGGAGAGATCCATATATAGATGTTTGGAGAGAGGATGAGTCAGCTTGAGATCTGACTAGTGTCCTCTCCCTCTGTCAGTTCTTGAGTCCACTTGGAGGTTCTTGCTTCCACTTGGAGATTTGGAACCTCTTATTCATCACCAGTCGAATTCCCTGAGGCAAGTGTCATTTTGGAAGCTTCCTGGGTTTTGACACCTTGAGAAATGAGCCTGCCACTTGTCCACTCTCGTTCAGCGCAGGTAGCCTTTGTTCCAGTTGACATTCAACGCAGGTAGCCAGTGTTGGCTTTGACATTCAGCGCAAACAGCTAGTGTAGCCACTGAAATGATCCTGAATTGACTTGTTTTTGAGCAGTTTCAGGTGGAGAACTTCTGTGAATTGCTGTGGTTTGTTAGCCTTGTTCCTCTAGGGGTAGGAACAACATGTTTAGGGACTTTGGATCCCTTAGATTATGGACATTTCATGCTCAATGCTGCAAGGCACAAAAATGTCTATAACAGTTGCCCCCTAAAGTATGAGGCTGTTTATCGGGTGAAATGCTTTATCAGGGGGATCCAAAGTTCATCCAATGCTGGGAGGAGACCTGTAATACAATACAATACAATACATTATTTTTCATACTGCTTTCATGATCTAGCTGAGGCGGGCATTCCCATGCTCAGCTTTATAAATTCATTTTTCTGTACATAGAACAGACAATCGTCTGATGGTATACTGATAATTTTGATGAAATTATCATCCTTTGAGTAGGATGATTATCTGCTGCAATGATGTACATGTCAATGTCTTTATCTTTTCTGAATATATATCGCAGCCCGGATGGATGAAACTAGATCCGGGGTCTTCAAACTCGTTCGATCTTCACTCTAAGTACAAGTCGATCCATGTGAGAATTGTTCTGAAGTCGAACGTGGAAAGACATCGCTTGATTACCAGTCAATGATGTAAACCGTTAACAAGCGCGAGAGGAATCATCGATAATGATAATGACCCTCAAGGTACTGCAGTACAATTCACGTGGTGTGAATAAAGGACTTGGCATCGAACACCACGCAAAATCTTTCGGTCGAAGGTCATTGATGTATACCTGTCGCCGGAAGTGAGAAACTTGCCATTGTGGCATGCAAGCTTCAAAGTACTGAAGGGGTTGTTCCTAGATCAACTTCTTGGATAATGAGCTGATGTCGACAAGAAGCGATCCGTCAAAGGAGGGCCTTAATGAATCCCACATCAGTGACATGGAACGGAGCTAATGATTTTAATGGAGGTGAAAACGATCTGTGACATATGATTCAGGGTGGCGGTCATGAAAGGATGAAGGATAATGTATGGCAGTGGATGGGACACGGTTGACTTTTCTGAACGACTTCTCTTGAACATATGGCGACACTAATATGATGGATCGGTAGCATTACCCCAAATATGGATGGTATGGTGAGACCATGGATGTGACCGGTGAATGAAACAACCCAACCCGATTGTGGTACGGAGGAAAAGTGTCATGTTCAAGAGCGACTTGCTACCATCAAAGTTTTCTTTAGTTTCTCCCAATTTTTCCCCAGTCATTGCTGACCAGTACCTCTTTATTTTTGTCAAGCTTGAGGAGGATAACATATGCTTGTTCTATAACCTGCCCTTTGAGCAAGCCCATCGCTATGTTTTAATGAGCCTAGCGATAGTGAAACTTGTTCTCGTCTAAAGACAAGTTTGTCGCTATTTAATGATTTTAACGAGTCTAACGACAAGGATAACTCGGTCCTTTTCATTTTTAGAGAGTCTGAAAAGGTACATAAAATTAACTCCAAAAGTCCTTTTTCGTCATCTAATCCCTTAAGTCCGAAAAAGTATAAAACAATACATAAGGGATGAGTTTTCGATAGTTTTAACGAGCTGAACAAACAAGTGCTCGATCTTTTTGTGCAATAATCCCTCAGGTCCAAAAAGATTAAAATCTAGAGGAGGGATAGCTCTTCCGGTCGCTTTAACGAGCTGGAAGGCCAAAACTCGGCAATCTTTTCATATTTTACGAGTCAGTTGAAAAGAGCTTAAAGAAGACTCGTCTTTTGAGGAACGAGTGATAAACAGGGATAGCAGCTGATTCTAGGTACAGGTTGGAATTTTCCAATCACGGCAGTGTCACAAGGATGGCTAGGTGAAATCACTCTTCGCAGCTGTTCCTCAAAATGGGTAAACAATCATATGGAGGTGAACGATTGGCCAAATGAAAAGTGGAGGTGACGGTGCAAACACGACCAAGGCTTTAACGGTTGATGATATTACATTCACAGTGGTTATTTACCGGGATAGTTCATTTTTTAACGAGCTTAAACGCGGATGGAAACATTTGCTCGATCTTATGTTTATTTTTTAACGAGCATGAACTATGCGCTAAAACTGCTCGGATCTTGCGTTTATTTTTTAACGAGCATGAACTTTATGCTAAAACTGCTCGATTACCCAGTCATATGATAAGAGTGTCTCATCAAGATTCTATTTTTTATGGAGCTTCATCTCACTAAGCTTTGCTCCGCATCCTTTCTTCATGCAAGTTAGGAAACGGCTAACCCAAAAAGCAGATAAATAACCGCTCTTTGCTTGCATTCCAAAAGGTTTTCATGCCCCCAGGTATAAAGTTCGATTTCAAGGTTACCCCTCAATTTGCAGATAAAACATTTGTTTTACCGGGAGAGGCCTACCTCTTTTAGGCTACCCAAAGATTGTCTCGTTAATCTTTCAAACAAAACACTTCCTCGGCAATGTCTACCAAAATAAACAAAGGTGAGTGACGAGACCCACCCTCTCACATAACTTTGACAAGAGAACCTTATTCCAGAACAACCCCTCTTCCAACCACGGACGGGGTACGGACTAGTCATATTCTCCCAGAGAAACCTACCCTATACCCAAAGTTTTCCTGCTGAAGCAGGCCAGGACGCATGCCCCCTGGGTTCCAGTCATATCCTCCCGGATTACTCGCGCTCATTAGGAGGACGGACCGTGGGTTGAGACACTTCTTGCATGAATAGACCATTTAGGGATGGTATATGACTATTTGCGATGCGTGATCCGGGAAATGAAAGTTGTATCACGAGCTTGACCACTCTTTCTTCATGCGGAAAACACATTACTCTAAAGAGTGAGGAGATAATAGCTCCCATGCAATATATATAGTCTCGTCCAAGGAGTAGGTTATAATCCAAGGGTCCTTGAACGACCATCACGTTCATTTGAACGGTCTTCCCTTTCAATGTTATGGGCACATTGGGGAGGATCCCTAAAGGTCGACTGGTTCCTTTATCAAAGCCTGATAGATTTCTCATTTCATGCAAAAGCGCTGGTGAACCAAGCGCTTTCCAAGCAATAGAGGAAAGGATACTCACAGATGCCCCCTCATCAATGATAGTGCCAGCCATTACCATTCTATATATTTGAACGATAATTCTGAATGGTATACTTGCTGGCAACCGGGGTCTACCTAGTTGGTTCCAGTCAAAGGACACAACCAGGTTGCTTGGTGGTGGGACCGAATAGACGGTCGGATATTGCTCTGACGAACTCCCTTCCTGCGATAAAGGAATGGGGACATTGCCCCCTTGTCCATCAGAGTCAGTGTTGATGAAGAGAATTTGGACGGTGTCGTCTTTATTCTCCTCTGTGATGGTATCATTCGAAGATAGAGCCTCTGAAGGCAAAACCGGGTCAACTGCCGTATCAACCTTTTGACTTTCGTCAGGCATGGATCCAGATGGTTCATCTTCAATGATAGGTGCTTCGGCTGACCACCTGGGTGGGCCAGCCGGGTTCTCAACTAGTGAAGGACTTGGCAGGAGTTTTTGATATCCAGGAGGAAGTTGCGCTCGTAAAATCGGGCGATCTTCCAGAACTCTTTTAGCCTCATCTAAGAAGGGACAACGGTGGATGGCGTGATCGCCTTCACATAGTTTACAGGGAAATCTAGCTTTCCCTTTCTGTCCTGGGACTTCACTTTCACTAGTCGACGGTGAGCAGTCAACATGGCTATCAGAGGTTGATGCTACCGAATTGTGCAAATGAGGAGACCAGTCCCTTAGTATTCGAGGGATACATGGACAATCTCTGTGGAAATGGTCTCCCTTGCATATGACACATGGCGATTTAGGCCTTGTCAGTGCTGTGTGTGGATTTTTGTCAGACGACACTTGTTTGCCCCCAGTCGCCTTTGGCTCCTTCTTCTTCTTCTCTTTCTTCTTCTTTTCCTTCTTCTCCTTAGGAACTCGGTTTTTGGTTTCACCAGTTCCGTCAAGCGAAGAGGAAGGAGGAGAGGAACATGAAGTAGAAGGCTGGTGGGCAACTCTGGTCTGGTCTAACTGTTGACTCGACTGTTCAGGAATGGTGGTGTTCTGAACAACATTGGTTGAAAAGAGCCAAACTGGCAGGCCAATTGTCAGTCCTGGAAGCGACAATGTGGCCATGTGGGGCGCACCAACATCTCCCCAAGAGGAGAAGGGACTAGGATTTCCACCAAGGGGAATTCCTTGGTTGGTGTGCTCCATCTTTCAACCTAAAGATCAACGCAGGAATTAAAGGGTGATTGTTCCGTTTAAAATAAATTTTAACGACGCTTTAGACACAACTTGCTTTTTCAGTTTTAAAGAGTCGAGAAAAAGCTAAAGATGACTCTAGTCTCCTTCGATGTTTTAACGAGCCCGAAGTGACAAATGCTCGGATGGAATTTTTCTGTTATAGAGTCTGAAAAAGGCCAAAAGGAACTGCTCTGGAGTTCTAGGCAGAGGGTGTGCCAAACTTTTCGCAAAACCGCAGAATACTTTTTAGGGTATGGGCGGTCGATCTTCCTGAATGTTGTGTTCAGTGCATTGCAATCAGTAGGGCGGCCGACACGGCTTCCTAAGGATAAAGGTTTTATGCCTATAGGGGTCTCCCAATATATACGCGACGGTACGTGGGAGCACAATCCGTACTGGCGCTATTGTCCCTCAGGAGGAATCACCCACCTTCCACGAGATCGACAGTCACCAGGCTTAACGACGCCGGAACACGTCTCTAGCCTAGACCTCTATGTTGTGCGTTATGTTGCAAAGCGTTGTTAAGTTCATTCAATTTATTTTAGGTTGATCTTTTTAAAGTTTGCCTTTCAAGGTTCACCACGAGATGTATGATACAAATTCCTAAATGCAGTCTAAAGATGATAAGCAAGCTTTATATCTTTTCAACTTTGAAAATCATAGCTACTAAGGGAAAAGAAAGACACCATCTTTTCTCAAAGAGCAATCAGCACACTCTAATGCACTTTTCCTAAATCCAACATGCAAACTATCAAATGCAAATGCACAATGCAGGTGTTTGTTTTCCGCTTTCTTAGTATTGATACCTACAAAGAAAGCTTTTTGTACAACTTTGAATTTGCTTTTAAATGATCAATACAAACAAGTTTACTTTTTCGAAATCAGAGAAGATAGAAGAGATTACAACACTTAACGATTTTCGAAATAAAGACTTGTTTCGACACTTAAAAGAGACAAATTCAAACCAATAAGAAAAAGTAAATGTATAATCAATCTGCAAACAGCCAATGAACTCTCTTCTAAGATCACAATCAACAGATCTGAATCAAGGGCTACAGGATGACTATTTCACTCATGCAAAGGAAAACTGTAAATGACGCCACAAACACATAAAAACACTCATAGTCTTTTTATACAAACGGAGGTAGAATGTAAGCAAAGAAAAGGGGTTATTAGACTGGTACCTATGCTGGTTACAGGCTGCAAAAAACAGAGATCAAAACAAGGCAAAACAGAGCAGAGAACCCCAGCTGCACAAGGACAAACTGGTTCAGCGCAACCTCAACACAGGGGTTTTGACATTCAGCGCAGGTAACCTTCACGGGACCTGCGTTGAAATGCAGAATCCCTTCACTGGGTCTGCACTGAAGGAGAAACTCTCGTTTCCCTCAGGTTCTGGGTCACAGATTGCTACTCAATCAACTATTTCAGGCCAAATAAAAGCAACAAGCAAGGTGTAATCGAAGGGATGCTTTGAAGGTTACTAAGATCTATCACAAGGATCATCAAATCATTTGTGAATCCATTGTTCAGATCATAGACAAGTCCAGCAATAGGATCAAAGCAGCAACTTTCTACTTTGCATCCGGGAAAGATGCAATTCGATTGTTGCTGTCAAGTCTACAAAATAAGCAATGATAGAAACACAAATAAAATGACTAAACAAATGTCCCCAGTGGAGTCGCCAATTTGTTGTGGGGAAAAATGCCTATGCAGGATGATCCTATCCACCTAAGGTGTGACAGTGCCTTAGCAACAAACGAGTACAACTATACTGGTTTCTTCCTTTATGAAATGTGAAAGAAGAGAGATCAATAGACTTACCGGTGTCTTCCGTTTGTCCCTCGATCCAATCTCCCTTCTCTTTGGGTGTTCACAGCTACTTGCCTTCTTGCTTATCCAGCTACAACTTCCTGCAAGATCACAAGAGAACAGCTACTTGCGACAAGAGAACAGCTACTTGAGACAAGAGAAGAACACTACACAAAGACATATGTTCACATTCATAACTAGTTTAGGATTAGAAATAAACCAAATACACTAATACATTCATACATCAAAATACATCAGCATATAGGAGAAACCAAGATAGCTTTATTGATGAATAACAAGGTTCAGGAAGAGATACAACCCAGAGGGCTCCAATCCAGCATCTCCTTCCCAGCAAATGGAATTCCTATCTTCAGCCCCTTCAAAGCATTAAGCACCCAATGATTCCAGTCTCAAACCAACAACAATTCTTTGCAATAATAAAATTCCAGCCTCTAGATCTCATGGAGGAGAGATCCATATATAGATGTTTGGAGAGAGGATGAGTCAGCTTGAGATCTGACTAGTGTCCTCTCCCTCTGTCAGTTCTTGAGTCCACTTGGAGGTTCTTGCTTCCACTTGGAGATTTGGAACCTCTTACTCATCACCAGTCGAATTCCCTGAGGCAAGTGTCATTTTGGAAGCTTCCTGGGTTTTGACACCTTGAGAAATGAGCCTGCCACTTGTCCACTCTCGTTCAGCGCAGGTAGCCTTTGTTCCAGTTGACATTCAACGCAAGTAGCCAGTGTTGGCTTTGACATTCAGCGCAAACAGCTAGTGTAGCCACTGAAATGATCCTGAATTGACTTGTTTTTGAGCAGTTTTAGGTGGAGAACTTCTGTGAATTGTTGTGGTTTGTTAGCATTGTTCCTCTAGGGGTAGGAACAACATGTTTAGGGACTTTGGATCCCTTAGATTATGGACATTTCATGCTCAATGCTGCAAGGCACAAAAATGTCTATAACACTTCCCCTATCATAACCTTGCCTGATTCCCCAACAGGAGATTCTTTTGCAGAGATTTCTGCCGATATTCACGTTGTAGAGTCATCTACAGCCAAATCAAAATCCAGTGGGAAGAATAAAGGAAAGAAGAAGAACAAAATGGACAAAAGTTCAAAGGAGAAACCTGAAAGGGCGGAATCCAATGATGAAAAGCGCAAACCTCGTTATCCTTGTCTCATTTGTGACGATGAACATTTTACAAGAGACTGCCCTCATCGTGCATAGGTTGCGAAGATTGTCAAGGGTTCCCAAACTCCTGTTGTTTTGAAGGATCCTTTTCCAGCTCAAGACAGTAAGATGATAGGTTCATCCTCGAATGCCAATGAAGAACCCATACTGATGATGTCCCATGTTAGGATTGCGACTTGATCGCAAGATTATGGTAGTAAAAGTCCTGTTGATGGTAAAGAAGCAGAATCTTCTCATTCTAATCCATCAACCTCAGCTCCCGGTTCTGATCCACTACAGATCGAGAAACCTAATCCAGACTTGGTAATCAAACCGCCCGCCAAGGGTATACTTCGAAAGTCAGCTTTCAATCCACATGCGAGAGCGGCTCAGAATTATAACATTGTTGAGGATTTAGCTGTTTCACCCTCAGCAATGTCGGCTTTGGAAGTGCTGCAATCATGTCCAGCACAACGTAAATTACTTTTGTCGGCTATAGGAGCTATTGACGTTCAGGACCCGAACCTAATAATTTTCGATCTAGAAAATAGTACACCGTGTTTGCCTCATCAAATGGCTTTCTAGATACCAGTGATAGTCAAAAACAGACCTATTCATCGGACTGTAATTGATGAGGGAGCCTCAACGTGTATTATGTCGATACAGTGTTGGAGATCGCTTGGTTCTCCTTTGCTAAATCAATCCCCGACGATTCTAAAGGCCTTTGATGGCCGTGGGTTTCATCCTTTTGGCATTCTACAAGATTTGCCTATAGGGGTTGAAGGAAAAACCGTTAGTCTAGATGTGGAGGTGGTTGATGCCCCTCTAGATTACAACCTTCTCTTGGGTCGAAGTTGGTCTTACGCTATGACAACGATTGTTTCATCGGTATTTCGAGTAATAAAGTTTCCACACAATGGAAATATCGTAACAATAGACCAGCTGGCTTACTTTTCATCTGACCCAGCCTCTTCGGAGAGTATTCAGCATGTCGGTAAAACGACTATCCCATATAAGGATGTTGGATTAGGATTAGTTAAAGATTCCGGTTTACTGGGAACTTTTCCTTTTCCTCCAATCAACGCATCATCTTCATTTGCAACCATTCATATGATTACATCAGACACCATTATTTATGATGATCCTTGGATTGTCCCTTCTGAACCTGAGATAGACTCATTTGGTAATTCCATGCCTTTGAGTCCATATGAAATTGCTTATGAAGCCGTGCAGTCGTTTGCCGACCCATGTTCAACAAAAATGACTTAATGGATGTGGTCTATGAGGAATCACTTTTCACATCAACCTCGGATTTAACCACTTTTTCTGAACTTGTTCACTCTGATGAGCAAATTCGTGAAATCCTATGTGTAGATGATTTACCATGGGAAGATCTTCATCACAGATCTTCATTTTTACTTGAGGATGATCGTTTTGAAAATGATTTCTCATCAATTTTTACAACTGAATATGTCAAGGAACCTCAGAATCCAATGAAACATCCCGATTCAAAGTTAAATTTGGGAAACATCTCTCGAACTATTCCTACTGACATTTCGGTTAAGCCTGGAATTGTTGAGAACATTCATATAGGTGCCTCATGTACAGATGATGAAATTCAAATATATAAGGCCCTATTTCAAGAATTCCGCGACGTGTTTGCCTGGTCCTATGAGGAAATGCCAGGAATTGATCCCGCGATTGTTGTTCATGAAATCAAGACTTACCCGGACGCTAAACCCGTCCGGCAACGTTTGCGTCAGATTCACCCACGAAAAGCTGCTGCAATTAAAGCAGAAGTTGAAAAATTATTGAAAGCAGGTTTCATTTATCCGATCCCGTTAACGGATTGGGTATCGAATATTGTTCCGGTTAACAAAAAGCAGGGAACAATAAGAATATGCATCGACTATAGGGACATTAATCGAGCCTGTCCAAAGGACAATTACCCAACTCCCTATATCGATCAAATAATTGATGATTGTGCCGGCAGCAAAATATTCTCCTTCATGGACGGTTTTTCCGGATACAATCAAATCAATATTCTGCCTGCTGATCAACCAAAAACGGATTTCATTTGTCCATGGGAGACATTTGCTTATTGCAAGTTACCTTTTGGGCTCAAGAATGCCGTAGCAACTTTTCAAAGGGCGATGTCTTATGCGTTTCATGACATCAAGCACATTGTGCAACCCTATCTCGATGACTTGCCTGCTCATTCATTAAATCAAGCTGATCACCTCATCCATCTACGAGCAATCTTTATGAGGTGTAGGCATTATCGGATTCGGTTGAACCCACACAAATGTGTCTTCTGTATAGAAATGGGTCGATTGCTGGGGTTTGTAGTTTCGAAAGCCGGCATTCGCGTTGATCCCTCGAAGGTCGAAGCTATCATCAAATTGCCTCCTCCTTCGAGTCTTGGCCAACTCCAAAGTTTGCAGGGGAAAGCAAACTTTTTACGACGATTCATTCCTAACTACGCCGAGGTTACAAAGGGTTTTACCTGGTTGTTGAAGCAAAATACTCCATTCTATTGGGATGAGATAGCTCAGAAATCTTTTGATGCACTCAAACACGCGTTGACCCATGCACCGTTGTTGCATCCTCCCAACTACAACCAGGATTACTTCTTGTATCTCGCCGCCTCTCATTCCACCATTGGAATGGTCTTAGTTCAGGAAGATGAATTCGGAACGGAACATGTGATATATTACCTTAGTCGAACTTTAAATCCAACTGAGCTAAAATACTCACATGTGGAGAAATTGGCATTGGCAGCTATTCAAGCTATCCAACGTTTTCGTCACTACATTCTACTATGCAAAACTACGTAATTTCGGATTGCAACCCTATGATCTACATTTTGACCAAGCAATTGCTAGGGGGAAAGTACTCTAAATGGATCGTTATCCTGCAGGAGTTCAACTTGGAATTTGAGAAATCTAAGTCTAAGAAATCTTTAGTTTTTGCAGAGTTAATGTGTGATTTCCCGCGTGCTGACACAGAAACTGTGGCGGAGGAGCCCATTGCGGACGAATCCTTGTTTCTAATCAGCACTTTAGATCCGTGGTATGGGGATATCATCGTTTATCTCCAGACCCAATCCTTTCAGCCATAAATTTCAAGGTCAGAACATCGAAAAATTCGATTCCAGTCCCAACAATTCAGGATTATGGGAGATACTCCTTATTGCCGTGGGGCGGACTCTGTTTTTCGACATTGCTTAACTCACGAGGAAGCTGAAATGGTTCTAAATGACTGTCACTCTAGAGCATGTGGCGGTCATATGTCTGGGTTTGCCACAACCCAAAAGATATTGCGCGCTGGCTACTTCTGGCCGTCTTTATTTAAAGATTGTATTACGGCGGTCCGAAAATGCCACAACTGCCAAATTTTTAATCGTAAGATGCGCGCTCCACCTGCACCTCTCCACCCTATAATTGCCGTTGGTCCTTTTGCCAAATGGGGTATCAATTTTATTACATGTAACCCTCACTCTGCTGGGGGGCATGTGTATATCATCCTTGCGGTAGATTATTTTACTAAGTGGGCTGAGGCGATGCCTACATTTGAGGCAAAAGGCAAGACAGATGCAATTTTCGTGTTCAACCATATAATTTCTAGGTTTGGTGTCCCGCAAGCAATAATCACTGATCATGGGCGTCATTTTCGAAACGTTATGATGACCGAACTTACAGGCCAGCTTGGTTTACGTCACGAGAGTTCAACCCCTTATTATCCACAAGCGAATGGTCTGGTTGAATCCATCAACAAAGTTTTAGTTATCATGATCCGACGAATCATTGGGATTCATCAGTCGAATTGGCACAACATGCTATTTTCAGCGCTTTGGGCGTACCGAACTTCAGTAAAAACATCAACAGGGTTCACTCCTTTCCAACTAGTCTACGGTTTGGAAGCTGTGTTACCCATTGAATGTGAAATCCCGTCACTGCAAATGGCCATCGAGTTACTTCTAGCCACTTCCGAAGAGGAAAAGCGTTTGTTATACTTGGCTCAATTAGATGAGAATCGACGTGATGCTGCATTGGCGATCGAGACTCACGCAAAACGAATGAAAGCTCAGTATGATCGATATGTGACCCCTCGAAATTTTTCGGAAGGAGATCTAGTCTTAGTTTATGATCAAGCTAATGATAAATTAGGCGCTAGAAAATTCGTTCCTATGTGGCATGGTCCCTATGTTGTCAAGCGAAAGCTAGCCAAAGGGGCCTATGAATTGGTAGACTTTGACGGGGACTCTTTGGGTAAACCCAGAAATGGCCTTTACTTGAAGAGATATTATGCTTAAAAGAATGGGTATGGAGATTTAGTTAGGATAGTTTTTCTTTCTAGCTGGTGTGTTTTAGTTTAAACAGTGTGCTTAGCTTAGAGAGTGTTTTTTCGTCATTATTCCTACTTATCTTGGTTTTACTCTTGATATTGCAGATGTCGATGCCTCTCCAAACATACATTGGTTTCGCTGATGGTGCTTGTCGTAATACATAGAACATCTCTTCTGCAACT
This sequence comes from Pinus tabuliformis, assembly GCA_031772625.1. Taxonomy (NCBI): domain Eukaryota; kingdom Viridiplantae; phylum Streptophyta; class Pinopsida; order Pinales; family Pinaceae; genus Pinus; species Pinus tabuliformis. The sequence goes on along the minus strand of CM062806.1, from coordinate 609,645,787 downwards.
TGGGTTATCTATTCGCCCTCTGATGAGTTAGTATCTATGCATGGGGTAAGTCTCGGTCAAACAACGAACAACATTGCCGAGTATAGTGCAGTGATTGAGTTATTATCTGAATCTATTTCATTTGGGATTCAAAGTTTGATAGTGAGGTTAGATTCTGAACTCGTTGTATTACATCTTAATAGAGTGTATGCCATTAGAAATCCAGTGTTGTTAAGATTATGTTTGAGAGTGCGTCTCTTGGAACGTGAATTTGATTATATTGAATATCAGCATATTCCAAGGTCTTTAAATACATTAGCAGATGCAATTTCTTCTCGAATGTTAAATAGAAATTTGCAATAATCATAAATGTAAATTTAAAACCATTCCATAACATGATTTACAAGATAAGCCGATAATAGTGATATATATATAGGAGTGAGTCAAAAAATACATCGTCCTCGATCATAGGTTGAAAAACACCTTATGATTGGCAAAAATGATAAGTACAAAAAACAAAAATGTCCCATGTGCCCACAATAGGCGATCATCCTATCACTGGTGATGATCTCTATAAGAAACCACTGCACGGGCCACCTTGCAAAGGAACCTCCTAAAAGGTCCCAGGACCCCAATCACATAACGCTGAAGTCGACGAGGAATGTCGTCTATAGTGGTCTCAGGAATATCTCCTGTCAAGCGCTTGAGATGACCCTCCAACTCGGCCAAAACCTCTACTGATTCGTCATGTGGGGCTGGCGCGGGTGCAACTGGTTGCCTCCTCTCATAAGGCCGAAGAGCGGCTGGTCGCTGTGGACCCACATCTGCATTTGAAATTTTTACTATTAGTTTTGAGACGATGAAAAAATAACAAAAAAAATTAAAATAGAAAAAATGTTGAAAAGGATTTTACCTGACTCGTCCCACTGCTCTCCTGGTGGAAGAACCATGTCTGGGTCGCCACGAAAATCTGTCCCAGCGTAAGGGAAGTCCTGAATAGAAAAGACCTGGTTTTCCAGCCATTGTAAATACTCAGGTTTGAATCGAGCAACCTCTGTCCTCTCGTCCGGGTGACGGGCCATGACTGCGACCCATCGCATCAATTTGGGCTCTCTAGGAAGCCCAGCTCCAACAGTAATGTGCTGTGGAATCAGCATAGGAACCCTCTCCAAGCCAAAACTCACAACCAAAGCCCCATAAACAAAGGTCTTTAGTTGTCCGTTTTTGGCCCTAGTCAGTTGGCCTTTCAGATTGGCCAACACGGCATCGCACCAGTTGAAGATGGTGCCTCGAAAGCAATCAATTGCCATACGCATCTAGGATCCGGTGGCAATATGTAATGCGGAAACTCCGCAAAGTCTGGTGACAGTGAATGCAATCACCATGAGCTCAGGATGGGATATGGTCTTTATGTCTATCCCTTTGTCTCTAGCTTGGCTGTTGCAGTACTCTAGCCTGAGGCTATCGACAGACTGGCCACCTGGCCTAGCCCCAAACAGAGTCAAGTCTTCGCCTCTCTTAGGCAAACCAGTCAAGAAATATATGTCCGCCGGCTCGATTTCGAGTTGGTGGCCACCAATGAAGAAGAACTGGTCCTGTATGCTCCATCTGTCAACCAACCACTGTAAGAAATCCACCTGAGCCCTCATGCCAGGAATGGCCCAGTGTTTGCAAAATCCGCACGCCCTCAAAGCATCAAGTGAAGGCTGATGATTCCATGCGGTAGCATCCACGTCCTCATGCTCTCGTTCACGCCAATCTAGCATGATGTACTCTCTGCATCAAGCATAAAGACAAATTAAATTGCTAGAAATTATTTTGTGTGGTCCATTTTTGAGAATTTTTGGGTTAAAAACCCTTGCGGCGGGGACCGCACCCTCCGGGTTAGACACAGTGCGTGGGACCGCACTTTTTCTACACGGAAGGTGCGGACCCCGAGATTTTTCCCAATGGAGAAAAAGTCGGGGTCCGCAGGCCCGCAATGGTAAACCTGCGGGCCCCCGCGCGCGGGTTTTGTGCCTAAAAACCCTCCCAAAAATGAAATAAATGACTAAAACAAAAAATTAAACGGTTAAAAATGAAGAGTGGGATGATGTGGATTACCTGGAGAAGACGGCGTTCGATTCTGACGGTTGGATTTTCCGCAATCTTCATGGGAAGTTTTCTGAGCAAAAGCACTATTTTCTCACCCAAACTCAAACAGTAAAAATGAATTGACAAAAGCCCTTTTTATAAGTTTTTTGAGTAAATAAATTGCAAATTTATTTATGTTTCACTTTGAAAAGGTATTTTGCGACATTTTATCCATTTCAAACAGGTATGAGTAATGTTTGTGTTTTTGTGCAGAATAAAGGATTATTCAGGCGAAATCTATCATTTTCGACGAAAAAACATGTAGAGTCATCTTTAAGCTCTTTTCTGACTCCTAAAACATGAAAAGATTGTCGAGTGTTTCTTTTAAACTCGTTAAAACGGAATTAAAAGACGGTCCACCTACAACTCTTTTCCGACCATAAAAACATGAAAAGATTTCCAGATTTTTGTCGTTTCAAATTCGATATCGGTCATAAAACGACGTGTCATTGATCACTTTTTTACTTTTTCGGGTCAAGGGCACTAATGACGAAAAGTACTCCTTGGTCGTAAAAGATCAAGCGGTTCTCTCAAGTATTATTTTATACTTTTTTGGGCTTGGGAGACACAAATTTATGAAAAAGGTCAACCCTGGAGTCTTCTTAAGTTTTTTAGACTCTCTAAAATTGAAAAACTCTGAGTTTCGCCTATACTGGACTCGTTAAAATTTCACAGTAAAGGACCTGTTCAATTACAAATAGGAATGAACCACTCCTTCTTAGGGTTCGAATTTAAACTAAGTTGGACTCATCCGAAGGATGAGCTTATAATCAAGCAAATGGTATCCTCCTCAAGCTTGTCAAAAAATAAAGAGGTACTTGCAAGAAATGGTGGGGGAAAAGAGAGAAAAATGGGCCTGTTTGTCATACTTTGTAACCACTCTTGAACACGACACTTTCATTCACCTGGGTTGGGAAATCCTTTGCCTAACAGTTGATCAAACCACATTGAAAGTCTTCAGCCGGTTTCTGGGTATTTACTTTGGGTCAATTGTCACCAAGCCATCTGTCGTGTCGTTATGTGTTCAAGAGGTCACTGCCAATAAGCCATTCATTTGCAAAATATCTGTCATCCATCTTGACCATCCCTGAGTTAGTCCTTGCAACTAAATTTCTTCAACTTGATCTATGATTTCGTGTTGTGGGCTTGCCTATGACGGATCGCTTTCTATCGACATCAGCTCATTATCTAGAAAGATGATCTAGAAATCGTCAGTACCTTGAGATCTGCATGCCTCAATGGCAGGTTTCTCGCCTTTGACGACAGTTTACATCATTGACTTTCGATCAAAGGATTTCGTGACATGTTCGACATCAATACATTTATTCGCATCTCATGGATTGTACTGGGTACTTTGAGAGCCATTGACATCACTGGTGGTTTCTCTCACACTTGTTAACAGTTTACATCATTGACTGGTAATCAAGTGGTTTCTACCATGTTCGACATCAACACATTCATTCGCATGGATAGAATCGTACTGTTTCGGGAAGTAGAAATGAAGACCCTGGATCTAGTTTCCACAATCCAGGCTGCGAGGAATTTTGTATTCATTATATAATGGACTATTCATAAACAGATGGCTGCATCCATACTGTGTCCACATGAGTCTATACTTGTGATGTTTTACAAGATCATTCCTGTATCAGAGCAGTAGTTAGTTTTTCTAGTCAATTTTGATCTGAGTATGGGAATGCCTACCTCAGCGATGATATGATCTCATATATATATCTTGCATTGAATGTTTTTACAGGTTTCAACCGAGCTCTCCACAAGATGATCCTCGAAATGATAAAGTATTTCACTCTTCCTAAATGATAGGAAATCCTCATCTACTACAGACTTCGCACTTTAGGGGGCAATCTGTTACACAAAAATATCATCACCATGATTATTTGCAGTCAGTATGGGTCTATCATCACTTGTACTGACCTCCTAAGCAAGTCTCAGACCTCGGATCTTCAAATCAAGCTTTGGAAATGAGAGAAAGACATTAAAAATCAATGTAACTCTGGTTCCACACTTTCTCTCATGGTCACCTGCGGTCCCGCACCTTCTGTGTACAAAAACTGCAGACCTGCCCGCTCTGTCCCTAACGGTGTAGGTGCGAACCCCTGTGAAAGTCAAAAGGCGCAAGTTTTATCTTAAAAAACTCACTTTGGGTTAATTCTAGAGGTTTCTAGAAGGAATTTTGACGTGGATTTTTCGCTCTGAGGTGGTTCATGCATCCCAAAAGAGAAGGAGCTAATCCCTTGATGAGAGGAGCTATCCCTTTGAAGGAGGACCTAGTAACCTCCCTCCATTGCACTATAAATACAGGCATTGGGCTGGTTGCTAGAGAGGTTAGAAGTTGAACATTTTTGAGGGTAAATGCTAGTGAAATCAAGACTTCCTAGTTGAGCTTAAGAGGAGAGATCACACATCTTTTTGGCTTCATTGGGGAGTGAGTGAAACTTGTCAAAGTAGAGGAGACTTCTTGCTGGACCTTGGGAGGAGCTTGTACAGCGTCAAGGCAAAGGTTGTAAAGTTCTTCTTCTTTTGAATTAATACAATCAAACTCATTTTTCTCAACAAGTATCTTATGTTATTTGTTTCATGGACTCCTTGACTTTCATGTTAAATATCTTTTATGCAATTGGCTTTTCAGGTGCTATTTAATTTGTTTGCCTTGTTTGTGTTTGCAGATTCGTGAAAATGAGCTCATTTGGATCAAAGGAGCGAGGGCATCCACAAGCTTGCGTTGGACCTAAGGTAGGCCCTAAAAACACTTGTTTGCTATTGTTTATCAAAGCATATTTAGAGAAAGATAGTGTCTGGTTGGTTTGCTTGTCATTAGGTCTTCTTTAGATTCTAGGAAGGTCTATCTTGTCAGCAAGATCGACTTATTCTATGCGAAAGTCTCACCGAAGCAATATGGGAGGATGCTGGAACCAAGTTTCTGCAGCCTTGAGATGTCTGAGGGGTCGATTTAGTCTAACTCTGAATACCTTTGCGCAGATTATTTCGTGCACTGTCCTGACCTGCAAGACCTTCACGACCTATTATAATTGCCTTTGCACAGCCCTAACCAGGGGCTGAGGTGCTTTCGTGCTGCTAAAGTACCGATCTGTGCTATTTCTCCAAGTTGCACCACAGATCTTACTTATCTTCTTATAATTGTTAGTTAACTTCGCGTAAGAAAATACTTTATCTTATATTCACTTAATCAACACAATCATATAAGTTCACGCACCATATAAACGATGAAATTGCAATCTATACCCAATACATTCAATGCATAAAATAGGAAAAAGATACTCATAAATGATATGGAACTTCTCTTTATTACTTTTCCAACAGTTACAAACTCGAATCGCCCTGCGCACTTAGTTATAGGGGTCTAGACACTTAGTTGCGGACTACTAGGCCTCTGTGCACTCAGCTGCAGAGCCTTCTCCTACTCTACGACCCAACGACTCGACTCTACACTTAGATAAGAATCAATTCTTCATCTTTCATTCATGACTCTACTTCTTTCTTTACAACTTAGAGCCTCACTCTATTTATACAATGCCATGATCCGCGGACCATGGGTAGATCTCTAAATTCAACATTACATTACAAAAATGAGGGCGGACAACCCTATGACTCATTTACAAGTTCGCGCTTTGCGTCCACAAAATGTAGAGTCTTTACATCAGATTTAGTCAAAATATGGGCTTTAAGCCCCAAAAATTCCCTTGGGGGATCCCGTGCCTAACAAGATGTCAAGGATATGGGAATTACAAAAGAGATTTCCCTAATCTAATGAAGGATGATAAAAAAAGTGGAAGAGAAGAATCCCATATCACCGAAGAAGTGGAAGAAGTTGAAAATAAGAAATCCAAGAAATATGAAGTAAGAGATCTCTACTATGATTCAGACAGACTTCTTCACCTAGTTCTTTTCAAGTTTCTATTTTTTTTAAGTTCTTCTATTTTAAGATATGGAAATCATGAATCACTAAGGAGCATGATAGGATGCATCATGGCATCATAGAACCATGAAAAGAAAGAGATTGTGTTTGTAGAAATACAATTGAAATAAAATTTTATGGGAATCACCTACGAAAGGATATAGCTCTTGGTAACCTCATTAGAAGCATAAGTGGTTCTTATGAGAAGAATAAAAAGTCATCTAGTACAAAACTTATCATACATTAGGAAAAAGGAAACATTTTCTAAATGAGGATACTTAAGATCCTCTGTTGGAACCTTCATTGGAAGATTCACCATTTAGAAGGAAGCAAGGATTTCATCAAGAACTCCAACTTTTAGGAATTCTTCGGATGATGTTATGATGTCAAAATAAGTGAAGTGGGTCAAGGAATTGAATTTATTTCAAGCAAGGAAGCTTATGAAGGAAGTATAGATGACCTAAAATAAAAATGGGGTATGTATGCTTGTATTTGATAAAATAGATTCATGTCAAATGGTTGCAGGTAACAAGTTCTCTATCTCGATAGCATGATCAAGAGAAAAGGATCTCCTCCATTGAAAGGATGTAGGAAGGCATGGGTAACACATTGAATAGATGAAATCAACATAATATGTCCTCATATGAAATATGAGGTGGTTGAAAATAATTGGAGGGACTATGACCAAAAGTTCCTCGAAGGAAATATGTGAAGAAAGAAAGGAAGAGATCATGAAATATGAAACTAAGAAAAGGAAATCAACATCCGAGGACTGAAATATTTGACTATGATATCTCCATGAAAGATATGAAGACCTTGATGAAGTCTGAGAAAGAAGGAGATCCTTGACAATGTATATCTTTTGGAGATGTGTCATGTATGTAGGATGTTGATGCAAAAAGGAAGATGTCATGATGAAACACCATCACAAAGGTTATTTTTATTTAATTTTCATTTCTTATTTTTGAAAAATATCTGGATAGGCTTATGTAGGGCTTCCAAGGGAAGAGTTGTGGATTTCTTCCATCATCGATGACCATGATGTAGGATTGAAGATCCATAAGGAAACATGGCATGAAGAAAGACAAGATATGGACTAATGGATCACTATCCTATGAAAGAAATGATGACATGACTGACTCATGGATGAAAGTGATGGATAGTATGTGCCCTACAAGGAAGTCCCAAAAGATGTAGACTCTATAACAAAGAAGAAATTCATGATATCAAAGGAAGTATTTCGACAAGTAGTTGGTTATCCCATGATCTCCACCTAAAGAGTTGTTGGAGTCAAGTCCCTAATTAAGAGGGAGATTGGGTGCATTCCTTTCGTAGGAATGGGTACATACCTTCAGTGGAATGGGTATGTCCTCCCTATGTTGATAAGGATAGATAGACACGTCATTATTTTCTTCACTTTGGAACACAAAATGGAGGATTGGGTAAACATATGGCATGTAATACTCTTCTAGGATGAGTTAGCGAATCCAAGACAAGAGTAGTCGTGGAGGGATGATATTCTTTGATGATTGGGAATCCAAGATATGAATAGTCTTGTTGGAACACACTCTGAGATCCTAGGAAGGGTATGTTCCAAGAGAGACAATGATAAGGGTGTCTATACATCATTGGTATCGCTAGAATTGAGCTCTAATATTGTGGAGAGAGATATTTGTTAGTCAAGGCATTGCTATGTGACAATGCTAGTTGATATGATGCTATACAGATGGGTTACCAATTTGACTCTTCTTATGAGAATTATTCAGATTGAGAATGTCCAAGTACCTTGTGTAGATTATGAATACCTCCCTAGTTAAGAGGGAATGTTGAAAAGTGTAACTAGGTTCATTCTTATTAATGACATATGTAATCATGATTTCATGTAATTGATGTAAAGAAGAAAAATAAAATTAATTTTGTAATGCTTGAGTCATGGGTTTCATGCTCAAGGAATTTTATTTTAGTTAAGGCTCCCATTGTGAGATTTTAGGATTGGTCATCATGTCATAAAGTCCATAGAGTCAATGTCAAAGTTTGAAGACCCATTTGGGCATATTACACATTGTAAAAAGCAAATTTGATTGTGTCACAAACCCTCCAAGACCTCGTCACAATCCCTCCCTCATGTCGGCCTTCAAAAGGAGAAAATGATGCTTCTAGGATGGCAAGTCGGCTTCCCCATGGCTCAAGTTGGCTTATTTTGAGAGACAATCCACTATATATAGATATACTTGGCCTCCATTTGATACACATTTGAACAAGCATCCAAGAGAAGAAGAGAAGTGTGAAAAGACTAGGAGAAGGAGTCTCCCATCAAGAAAAAAAAACAAGATAAATTTGGATTTGTTTTGGGAAAAAACTCTTCACACATGTGAGGAAGTCAAAGGTATCTATTGCAGAAGGAGAGCATAGATTAATAGGAGAAAGTCAAAGGCATCATCAAGTCGAGTTGTAGGAGAAATTCCTTCTATCCAAGTGAAGGAGATCAAGAGATAAAACAAGGTCAAGTGCTACAACTAGGGTTTCTAAAGGAGGGCCAAAAGGGGCATATCTAAGCTGAGAACTGAAATTTTAAGGTTATCTGAGGGAAGTGGGAAGGAGGAAGAAGTTTGACTATCATTGACTCAAGAAAGAAGAAGTTAAACAAGTAAGCCTTGTGACTTGGTCTTGGAGAGGTTAATAGGTCAAGGGTCTTGGGCTTGATATTCGTCAATTGAAGTCTCTATAAGAAGAATATTTTTTTTGGGTTTTCCTCTCAAGTTGGAGAGGTTTTGGCCCTGGTTGATCGCCTACATTCTGTGTCTCTTGTATATTTATTTTTTATGCTTTGGTAACTAGTTGATGAAAAATAACACAATAATAATATAAGTAAAGAGAAGATTCTAATTCGAAGAAGTAAAAAGCATTCACAAACAATTATCATAAAGGAGAAATAGCGTAATTCTGATGCTCTTGGTTTCTCAACACTTCCAAGGGATCATTTTTAATAACTTAGAGAGAATATGGGTGTTGTTCCTTTTTGAAGGCATTGAGGAGCTTTCATGGAGTTATCTACTGTCATAAGGCTGCCACCAAGATCACTTTCAGCTACAAAATTTTGGAGAATTGGTGATGGTTTCTTGCTTACATGCATTTCAAAGCATAAGAATTTTTTTACTTGCTTCTTCTTTCTCATTTCAAGATGGATTTCTTCTTCAGGATGGTGTGGTCTCATATATATGTAGGGGGAGATTGTTCAGCAGCTCAAGGGGAGTATTTGTTCCATCCCTTCAGGGGAGTATGTAATCATTGACCATGTATCACATTATTTTTTTGTATTTTCGTTTTCCATTCAAAACCCCTTGCCATTGATGTCAAAGGGGGAGAGAGAGTGAGTTGTGTATGTGATCAACTTCAGATTAATGTATGTAAATGTAATCATTGGCTTCAGAAGTGACAGGTTGACATCATTAGAAAAGGGGGAGTTTATTGGCATGTTTGTGTTGTCATTGATGCCACGTATTGTAAGTCATGTACTCATGAGTCATTATGTATCATATTAAGTCTATTGTATATTTTCAAAAGGATGCCATGATGGTGTAAGATGTTGTCATAGTCTCAAGAGGTTTGTATAAGAGTTGTCATGATGTAACAAGGTCTCATCTAAATTTAAGCTACAATTTTGATAGAGGTCAAGTTGATGTCTTGTATTGAGTCTTGTCGATTCATTCACACTATTTCATGTTGTCAAGTTAGTCATGGAAGGATTTTACTCAGGCATAATCATCCCCTTGAAGCTATGTTGCAAATTAGAGGCATGGATTTTTTGTTTTCAACAGTACTCCACCCTAGCCACACTAAAGTTATGTTGTGCATGACGCTAGAAGGTTTTGATTGGAATTCAGTAGTATACATAGTGCGGCTGCAACCAAAATATCACAGCTTTGTCAGTGCAATTGAAATGTAATTCAAAATTATCTCTAGGTTTTGCATGCACAATTGATTTTAATTGATGGTTGGCAATGGATATGATCGGAATTTTACAGAAATAGGTCGAAAGAATTCAGGGTGCTTCTTGAAGGCGATCAAATTTTAAATATCAAGTAGTTAGTGGAGTAAGTGGCTTGATTAGGAAAACAATCCTAATTCAAACAAATTTGAGGCGTGTGAAAAGGATTTTTGAGAGCTCCATCACCTGAAGAATTTATTGACATAACCATCTCCATAAATTATGAATATGTGGAGAGATGTTGCTCATTTGGTTGGTTCTCTAGTAGTATGAGAAAGTGAGTATGCATGGAGAGGTTGTGTACAGAAATTGAATATCAGTTTGAAGGAAGTGTGTGTTGGAGAATTTCTCTCTCATATGGGGTGTAGATTTGTGGTTATTGAAGTTCTCTTATTTGATGATATCCTTGTATTATGTAGCAGTGTTTCAGTTTTGAATCTTGTTGTCTTGATTGCAAAATTGTTTGTACTTGGAGTAGGGGTTTCAAGTTAGGTGCATGTTTATTGTCTATTGTAGGAGTGGGTGCTCCAAGTGAGTTGTGGCCAAAATTTCTCATTTCGTTCAAGGAGTGGGTGCTCCATTTCTAGTGGTGGATAGCTGATGTAATGTAAATGAGAATATTTTGAAGCAATATATAATAAGAAGAAGCAACAAACAATTTGGTTGTTTTTTCTCTGGAGGGGTGTTTTTCCACCTAAAATCTAAGTGTCCACATGTTATTATTGATTGTGTTATTATCATGCATGTTAATGTTTCTTTCATGTTTGGATTTGATGTTGTGATATAAAAAGGTTTTTATTTATAGAAAATTTTCTAATATTTCCATAATACTCCCCCCTCCCAGTATTACTTGAGTCTAACATTGCCTTCTAGTACCATAGCCCATTTGCGACCAATGAGTTAAAAGTAGCCATTTCTGGAGCATGGTGTGGGAGTAGAGGCACATACCCACTTGATCTGGCCATCTAGCCACATAAATCCATTGAAACTCTCAAAGTTGTAGATATCCTAGGAAGGAAACACGAGTGAAAAGAAGATTTTAGCAAAAGTAACCAAGGGGATTTATTAATTTATAAAAGCATTAACACATTGTTTTTTACTTAACTATAGATATTTTAATTCTTTTATATTCACCCACATAATGAACTATGATTTGATTTTGTTTTGTTAATATATGACTTGTAGAAATTAGAAGTATGAGTTAGAATAGTTTGTATAAGAGTAATGTAATTTATCATATGGACGTGCAAATTAAGTTAGTTGGTAGTTGAAAACTATAAATAGTTAATGAGGATTGTATTTTTATTTGATGGGATTTAAGGGACTTGTTAGTGTATTAAAGAAAAAAAAGCATTTTAGGTTTCACATAACCCTGGAGTTTTATGTCCTTTCATGTTCACCCAAGTAATCAATTATGAGTTGCTTTTGTATGGTTACATATAACTATTGTAAGATTAGAAGTACAAGTTATAATAAATTGCAGAAGAGTAGTTCATAATATCATAAGGAGGTGCAAACTAAGTGGTTGGTAACTCAACTTTGTGGATAGTTAATCAAGTTTGCACTAATATTTTTCTAGTACTTCCACAATTGTCACTTATGCAAATTATGACTAATTGGGTTAGATGTTGAATAAGTAAACTTTCAATATTGAGTTTTATCAATTTTAAGTAACTACATCCAATTGTTTAAATATAATGACCTGGGGGGGGGGGGATTCAATTGGTGATCGAAGTGATGAAATTGTGGAAACGAAGAGATCCAAAGTTCAATCCCCCTATTGTAACTCAGTCTACGGAGGGGAGGACAGGTCACAAGACCCAAAGGTATAGTGTTAGTAGCCGAAATTGACCTCTTATCATGTGAGTACGAACTAACCCATTTGTTGATTCCTCTTGTTAAAAAATAAAAAATATTACAATTCATTTTGATTATATGCATATGCGGTTAATCCCCTCATGAGATTTATGTGAATCTCTATTTATTATTTGTTAAATTTCTGCCATAAAGAGAAAGTGTAAGGGTTACATAAGAAATTTGAAAATCCTTGTATTTCCTAGTCAAATGTTATTAGATACTATAAGCTAAGAGTTATAGGGCCCTAGATAAAGTATATTTGTACCTTTGCACATTTTTTTCTGATGTGACTTTTGGAATACTATTTCATAATGATCTCTACCCAATTTACTAACAATGCCCATTGGAAATAGGTTATAAATTAAGCGTATACCTTTGGACTTTCTTTTAAATTTATGGTGATGATCTCTCGTTTATCAATATGTTTGAAAATAGATAGAAGTGTCAATGGTTATTCCCTTAATTTCTTGGGTAGTCACATATTAGTGCTACTTTGTGATTCATCTATTTGATCTCAAAACTTAAGTGTACTTTCTTAAGTTCCCTAAATATTCCATTATTACATTGGTAATCAAAATATAGCAATAATCACAGTATACAATTATTTTTCTCGTAACAAGTTTATTGCTTTATTTTAGTGCAACCTAAGTGATGGTATCTAATTTTCTCTATAGAATTGAAGGATAGAATGCATTTATATGCTTGATTACACCCTGTTGAAAATGTGCTATGATACCAATTGTTAGAAACATTTGAGCACTACTGAGAGAGGGGGGAGGGGGGGTGAATCGATAGTGTGAGTTTCTTATTACTTTTTCCCTTTTATTACGTTAATTACTAAATCACTGATCAAGTACTCAAAATTATGCTCAAAAATCAAACTTGTCAGAATGGTGTGGAACCTAAACGACCATGTAGTGCTCATCATCCTGAATCTGGTGCAACTCGTTTCACATGAAATAGACACAATATGCTCCCAGAAACGTGTTATGTTCACTTTGTCAAATAGGTAAATTTTCAAACAAATGGACAGCCTACTCAGCAGTTCGTACTGCCGACGTGGCACTGATTGGGTAAGTTATTGTTGATCAGTGGTTGTCATTGATGTCAACCCAAGCAACACTAAGGGCTACCCTGATCTTGCATGGGAATTTTGACTTGACAACTTACTCTATTCTGAGTCAAGGATCTTCTCGATGGATTCTACTTGTCGAGATGTTTCTGTTGATATATGGCACACAAAGTAATTCTTCACTGTTTGAGAGATATTCATGTTTGAAGTTAGTAACCCCAGTTAGTGGGCTAAAACCCTATGGGGTTGTGGCATGGTTTTCATAATTGGTTGTGGTCATTGAATAGTCAATAATTAATAATGTTTTTTTTTCTCCTAAAATCCCTCCAACGTTCACTTGTTGAGGACCCTCTCAACTCAAGACATTCATATAAATAATGACCCTCATATCCTCCTCTAGTAGGGATTTTGAGGCTTCAAACAAGTCATCGTGGAATTTTCACTATAACCTTTTTTCTGCGAAGATTCTGAATCTAAAATTAAAACCCATTTGAGCAGAAATCTTTATGGATCTTGTGATTGAATTTCAGATCTCGATTTGCTATATTTTCGGAGATATGATCTGAGGAAGTTATGGTTTTTGCGGGCTCCTGAATTCCATGTCAAACATGTGACATTGGGAAAATCGTCATAACTTTCTCTCTGAGCCTTAGATTCAAATTTCATAAATAGTGACAGAAATAGGAAGGATTTTAGTTTGTTGAGTATCGTTTTCAAGGCTGAAGGTAGCAATAATGGCACGTGTCACTTCATACAAGTTCGCTCTATTGAACCAGTCTATAATCATGTCATCATGGCAGATTGGGCATAACTCTTTCTTGAAGAATACAACCTTGATCAGACTTGTGGGGTTGGAAAGAGGATTCATAGGGCTACCACAAGACGAAATTTTAGACCCTAGAGATCCGAAACTACATAGTTACAATAGGTTCAATATCAAGCTCCTAGAATGCAAGAAAAAACATACATTCAAGGATCACTACAGTAAGGACCACACATCAATAGTCAAGGGTAAGTCTCCTATGGCAAGGTATGTATAATTAGTGTTTACATTTGAATTTTGAGTATCATCTCTAACATATGTTTTTGCAGGACAACATAAGTATATACAAGGTCCCAGTTATGTCTCTACGTCTCTATATGTCATAGTTAGTTTTGATATCATGTTTTGGATGTCCTATTCTTGATACTATACATTTGATGCTACACCAAGTGTGCTAGATCTATATGCTGTTGTAAGTTCATGTTACTTGTCTTGTCATAGTTGATAGAATGGTCTTTGTTGTTGTACTTAGAACTTGGTTCATCACAAGTCTAGGTTTTGTCATCAGTTTCTATTGTATATACCTTTAGGTCAATTTTGGATATAGTCTTGCATAGAGTCCAAGCCTATATCAAGAGTGGGAGTCTTTGTCTATTGCTGCAACAAGTCAACAAAAAAAGTGACAAGCACACTTCAGGTACATTTTGTAATTTTAATTTGTATTTATTCATCATTATTCACTTACATGTGTTTTTGTAGGCAGAAGTAAGTTGAAGGGTATTTTTTTTTGTTTTGGGTTTGGTTTCACCGAGCAAATTTTGCATAGATTCAAGCACAACATCAAGCAATCATTCAAGAGCTGAAGTATCAAATCAAAAGAAGCATTGCAGCGGGACATCCTTTGAAGACATGACAACCATCTGCATATTGTGAATAAGTATCAAGGCCGAGAGTCAACGGGACATCCTTTGAAGACATTACAACCATCTGCATATTATGAAGAAGTATCAAGGCCAAGAGTCATTTGTAAAAGAGTCATCATTGTAAAGTTGTAAAAGAGTCATCATTGTAAAGATTGTAAAAGATTCATTTGTAAAAGAGTCATTTTACCTAGAGTCGAAGAGGCAGTTTTGGGAGGTATAGGAGTCACTATTGGGAAGATGCCATGGTTGAGTTACAGGTCATAGAGTGATTGGGTATTTGGTCAAATACACAGAAATTATTGTACATCTTAAAGTATTGTGGATTTTTTCCCTTGGTTTGGGAATCCATACACTTGTCTTATTTCAGTCATTATAGGGTGGTAGGGAGGTTCTAGGAAGGTGTATGAATTCGCCTATAGGTTGGGGTCTGTGAACACTTCAAGGTGGTAGGGTGGTGCTAGGGCAAGTTGTGGCTCGCTAGGGTGTTGAGGCATCCATTCAGTTGATTACTGAAGAAACCAGGGCGTTGGGGAGTCCTTCTAGTGGGAGCTGGAGAAGAATTTTTTTCTAGAATTCTAGGAAGTTGTTGCTTTCATTTTAGTTGGGGCTAAAGATTAAAGGGTTTATTAGAAAAGTGTTCGGTGGTTTTTGACCCGTAGGGGGTTTTCCACCTAAAATTCTTGTGCCTATTGTGTTCTTTTATTTATTGTTATTACTGCATAAACATTAATAATAATTTAAGATTAACTAATGCTCTAAAAAGATTTAAAAGTGATAATTGCTAAGGAATACTGATTCACCCCCCCCCCCCAAGTATTTCCAACAGTTATGTGGCAATTAACTATTCAAGGTTCTCTTAACAAATCAAATTGTGCCAAGTGGCACCTTGGAATTGGTTAGAAATGGTGTGTTTTTATTGGTTGGGATAGTGGCCAACCATGGGATGACACATGGAAACCCAGGAGGCCACTAAAATTTGGTTCAATGACCGAGCTGAAGGACATAGGATTTGAAACCAGCACCTCCCAACACACAACACAGATTCTTACCACATCTCCTACCCATTGGTTCTTAACCATAGTGGGAGACACATTTATTTAAAGCTTATATGGTATTCGTTTAGGGAATGGGGATCGTGGTTAACCCCCAACCCCAGTCCACAAACCATGGTTAGGGGCTAACCACGACCTCAAACAAACTGCTCTCGATTAACCAAAACCGTGACTGCCTCATGTGAACAAGTATGACAGAGGTGGAGTGGGGGGCTCACGGCAGG
The DNA here is from genome assembly GCA_031772625.1 of Pinus tabuliformis. NCBI lineage: Eukaryota > Viridiplantae > Streptophyta > Pinopsida > Pinales > Pinaceae > Pinus > Pinus tabuliformis. The sequence goes on along the minus strand of CM062806.1, from coordinate 609,629,862 downwards.
GGCAGGTCATTGGCCTTAAGCCCTAGACATATGGCCAAGATTTTTAGAAGTTAAGCGTTAGAGGGATTTTTAATGATCCTCCCATTAGAGTGCTTGGCGGGCGAAATTGTAGGATGATTCCGAATTTTGGGGAAAATGTACAATGAATAATGGGAAAACTAGGAGAGGTCATAACTTCTCTAGTTTTCAACCAAATTGGATGCAGAAAGAGGCTAGGTAGCCATTTTTGGACATTCCAGACTCATTGGAGCAGGTTTCAGAAACATTTGAGCATTGTAAACACATATTTATACACATTTAAGCATAATAGAGAGGCCCAAGCCATTGGAAGCTAGACCAAGGAGACGTAGCCCAAGAGGAGTGAACTCCTTCATCATGTTCCTATTGTGATGTGTTTTTGGTGATGTTTTGTACATTTTTATATTGTTGTTCAACCTCTTATTTATGTTAAAATTTCTCATAAAATTAACATAAAAACTCATTTTACACTCTCAAAACCCATGAGTCATTAAGCACATGAAAAGCATTTTGTTTCTAATCTGAGGAGGATCTTAGCACAACAATCTAATATTCTTAATCATACCATTTTGGTATCATAGCACTATGTTTTATTTGTGTAAGAAGGATTTAACTATTTGCAAGTTTATGTCATGCTTACAAGGTTAAAACTCAAAAGAGGAGAAGGGAAGCTAGTTGGAAGCCCTGAAGTTGGGTCAAGGGGAAGAAGGGAAAGGGTGCCACAATCTCCAACACCAGTTCATCCTCAAGTTGCAGTTGAGACTCCAGAGAGCATGTATCATGAAGGACAACCTATAAACATAAGAGATGATGAGAAGGTCTTCAGGAAGGATTTCTTTGATATGATAGAGATGGTGAAGGTCCTCTATGAGGAGAGAAATATCAGGTTGCAAGGTGAAAGTTCCAAACCTCCCAAAGGAGAAGGTTCTTCAAGAGGGGGTAATGGAAAAGGAGGTAATGGAAATGGAGACAAGCCTCCACCCTCTCCATCATCTTCTTCATCTTCTTCTTCACAAGCATATTCACCCTCTTCCACTAACACAACCCTTATAATCATCAACATACCTCAAAAGGAACTGGTAAATCAACCTTTTTAAAAATTGATGTTAAATTTGAGTTGCCTATGTATAATGTTGAAGTGAATGCAGAGAAGATTAATAATTGGATTCGTCAGTTGGAGGTCTATTGCAGAATTAGAAACCTTCAAGAGGATGACATAAAGATTTAGTTAGCTTCCTTGAGAATGGAGGGTGCAACACTAGTATGGTGGGAATCAAAGACACAATAGGAGATAAAAAAACATGGTAAGATCTCAATTTCCTGGTCTGATTTCTTTGCTACAATCAAAATACAATACTACCCTCTAGCTTATATGCAGAAAGTCATCATGAAATGGTAGAAATTTAGACAACTTAAAGGTCAAAATGTGTAAGATTACACCTAAGAATTCAGAAAAAGGTCTTTAATGTTAGGTGTAGATTTGCAATCACAAGACATGTTGTTGAAGTACATAGGGGGTTTACACAGTTACCTTAGGCATACTATATTAATGTTTAATCCCAATAATTTAGATGATGTGTGTGCAAGCCACTCATCTTGAGGTAAGAGGGAAAAACAATCCAGAAGAAGGTAGTAAACATCCATTTAGGAGTAAAGGAAAAGAAAAGGGTTTCAAAGGGAAGGGAAAGAAAAATGCATCTATCAAAAAAGAAGGAGAGAAATTAACATGAAAACATTGTTCCAAAGAGGGTCACGATGAAGCTCATTGTTGGAAGCTTCATCTTGAAATGAAACTTAAAAAATTCAGCAACAAGGGAAAACAAATTACATCTGCAACCACTCAATAGGATTTTGGATCAAATTCAGGTGATGAAACTAAAATTACAGCCATGAGTATGAAAGGAAAAGAATCCAATGAAACTCCAAGAGATACATTTGGAGCAAGATTGTCCTCTTCCTAACATTGCCATGTACAAGATGTCAGTGATGGAAAGTGCAGAAAGTAAGAAGAACATTTAGGAGTTGTTGGATAAAGGGATCATCAAGCCATCTTCCTCGCCATGTGGTTCACCTATTGTTTTGGTGCCAAAGAAGGATGGAACATGGTGCATGTGTGTGTACTTCCGTGCATTGAATAAAATTACAGTAAAGAACTGTTACCTACTGCCTAAAATAGATGATTTACTTGATAAAGTGAAATATGCAAAGTATTTTACTAAGTTGGACTTAAGGAGTAGCTACCATAAAATTAGAATAGCTAAAGGTTACATTTGGAAGACAACATTCAAAACAAAACAAGGTTTGTTTGAATGGCTAGTTATGCCTTTTGGTTTATGTAATGCTCCTTCTACATTCATGTGTGTGATGAATGGTGTGTTGAGGCCATTTCTTGATGAGTTTGTTATAGTATACTTAGATGACATCTTAATTTTTAGTAAATCTTGTGATGAACATCTCATTCATGTAAGAAAAGTACTTGATGTCTTGAAGAAATAATAGTTGTATCTTAAGATGTCAAAGTGTGAGTTTGGAAAAACATCTTTAGTTTACTTGGGTCATATTGTTGGAGGAGGTGAGTTGAAAACAGATCCCTCCAAGGTTGATGCCATTTTGAATTGGCCAAGTCCCAAGACAGTTGCTAAGGTAAGAAGTTTTTTTTGGAGCAACCCAATATTGGAGGAAATTCATTGCTAACTTTTCTTCTATAGCAGCTCCTTTGCATGCATTGACAGGCATGAAAACGGTTTTTTAGTGGGGAGGAAAACAGACTAATGCTAGTGACTACACCATGGGTGCAGTCCTCATGCAACATGGTAAGCCTATATATTTTCATTTGGAAACTTTTAATTGTGCAATGATTGACTATCCTACATCTGACAAGGAATTGTATGCATTGGTGCAAAGTGTGAAAAAGTTGAAACACTACTTGATGGGTAAGGAAACAATCATTCACACTGATCATCAACCATTGCAATACTTGCAATCTCAATCAAAGTTGCAGCAATCAAGGCACTTCCGATGGATGGGTTTTCTTCAACAATTCCACTTGGTAATTAGGTATAAGAAAGGTATCTATAATAAATTTGTTGATATGCTTTCTAGGCCTATTGTTAGTGTAGCTAATTTACTCAATCATAATTATTTTTTGCATGAAAGTTATATTGAGCAATATGCACTAGACAATGACTTTCAAGATGTTTATGCAAACTTGAGTCAAGGTAACTAAGTAGAGGAATTAGATTATCATTTTCATGATAATGTGTTGTACCATCTTGGCAAGCTTTGTATTCCATATGGAGAAAGAGTTAACATCATAAGAGAGGCACATACTTCTTTTATTGCTGGTCATTTCGGTGTAAGTAAGACAGTGGTGCATCTACAGAGGTATTGTTATTGGCCTCATATGCTTGAAAGTGTGTCATGTTTTATTAAAGGATGTTCATTATGTGCAATCAGTAAGCCTAGCAATAGGAAGTTAGGATTGTACACACCACTTCTGATTCCTTCACGATCGTGGGAGAGTGTTTCTATGGATTTTTTAGGAGGTATTCCATTGTCAAAAAGAGGTCATGATTATTTGTATGTAGTTCTGGATAGGTTCAACAAAATGTGTATTTTGATTCCATGTAAAAGGAAAGTTACAGTTGAACAAACTGCTCAGTTATTATTTCAGAATGTATGGGTACATTTTGGATTTCCCACATCCATTGTTAGTGATCGAGATTCTCACTTTGTTGGGAATTTTTGGTCAATCTTGTGGGGATTCATGGACACCAAATTGAAAAAGAGTACAGTTTTTCATCCACAAAGAGATGGTCAAACAGAGGTGGTTAACATAACAATGTTACATCTTCTTCATGGTTATTGCAGTAAGCATCCTAAGTTGTGGGATGAACATTTGGACTATATTCAACATGCTTACAACTGGGCCAAGAATTATTCAACTCAAACATCACCATTTGAGGCATGTTTGGGATACTTGCCTAAATCTCCTTTGTATTTCATTTTTGGCAAAGATGTTTCTATTGATGGTCATAGCCACATAGACAAAGCAAGAAATTTCATTGAAAAAATCCAATTGGTACACCAAAAAGTTCAAGAACAACTTGAAAAGAGCTAAGGCAAGTACAAAGAAAGGCATGACAAGCATCGTGTAGATCACAAATTCCAAGTCGGCGATGAAGTTTGGCTTCACATTAGAAAAGAAAGGCTCCAAGGAGAAGGTAAAAAGCTAAAACCAATTAGATATGGTCCATTCAGAATTTTGAAAAAGATTGGTAACAATGCCTTCAGGTTGGATTTGCCTTCATATATACAAATTTATGCTCTTGTTAATGTTGAGAATTTAAGGTTGTAGGAGCCTCCTTTAATTAAAGATCAAGGATAGAATGTTCAAATTCCATCTATTGAATACTTTTCTCCATAATTCCTTAGTGAGCTTCAACAAGACATTATACTTGATAGAAGAAAAAGGACATCGAAAAAGGGAAGTATCGATTATCTTCGAGTGGGGCTCAAGGGAACAAATCCTTCAAAATCCAAATGGATAGAGATTGGAAAGGTGATGGAATTTTACCCTCACCTATTGGACAACTAAAAGTGATCTTTTGGGGTCCAAAAGGCTTATAGTGGGTAGGAATGATCAGGTGCTCAAAATTATGATCAAACATCAAAGTCGTCAAAATGGTGTGGAACTTGAATGATTGCGTAGTGCTCATCATCTTGAATCTGACGTAACTCATTGTGTATGAAACAAACACAGTATGCTCCCAAAAATGTGTTTTGTTCACTTTGTTAAACATGCAAATTTTCAAAAAAAAGGAAAGCCCAGTCAGCAATCCGTACTGTTGACATGGCGCTGACTCGGCAGGTTATGCGGTAGTTGACTGGTCAAGTTTCTCTTAGCGAATCAAATTGTGCCAAGTATCACCTTGGTATTGGTTAGAAATGGTGTGTTTTTATTGGTTTTGAGAGTGGCCAACCATGGGCTGACACGTGGCACAACCGGAGGCCGCCAAGTGGCAACCCAAGAGGCCACTAAAAGTTGGTTCAACAACCGAGCTAAAGGCAACATGATTCAAAACCGACGCCTCCCAACACACAACGTAGAGCCTTACCACACCGCCTACCTGTTGGTTCTTAACCATAGTGGGAGGCGCATTTAATTAAATATTATATGGTATTCGTTTAGGGGATGGGGATCATGGTTAACCCCCAACCCTAGTCCACGGACCATGGTTAGGGGGTAATCGCAGCCCCAAACAAATCTCGCCGATTAACCAAGACTGTGACCACCCCTTGTGAACAAGTATGATGGAGGTGGAGTGGGGGGCCTAGCCGGTGGGGGCGGGCCATTGGCCTTAGCCCCCAGGCACGTGGCCCTCCCATGTGGCCAAACTTTTCAAAAGTTAAGTGTTAGAGGGATTTTTAATGATCTGAAAATTTCACCTGGTTTTCAGCGAAATTGTCACTCCATTAGAGCGCTTGGCAGGAGAAATTGTAAGATGATGCCGGATTTTGGGGAAAATGTAGAGCGAATAGTGGGAAAACTAGGAGAGGTCATAACTTCTCCATTTTTTGACCAAATTGGTTGCAAAAAGAGGCTAGGTAGCCATTTTTTGACATATTGGACTCATTGGACCATATTTTAGAAGCATTAGATCATTGCAAACACATATTTTTACACATTTGAGCATAATAGAGAGGCCCAAGCCATTGGAAGCTAGACCAAGGAGACATAGCCCAGGAGGGGAGAACTCCTTCATCATGTTCCTATTGTGATGCATTTTTGGTGATGTTCTGTACATTTTATACTTTTGTTCTGTCTCTTATTTATGTTAAAATTTCTCATAAAATTAGCATAAAAACTCATTTTACACTTGCAAAACTCGTGAATCCTTAAGCACATGAAAAGAATTTTGTTTCTAATCTGAGGAGGATCTTAGCACAACAATATAATATTCTTAATTAGACCAATCACACATATGTTAGCATCAATTCATTAAACATGTGCATCACATAAGTATAACTGAAAACCGTAAGCAACTACAAAACAACATGCACATCGCGTCAATCACACATGAGACACAAGGTTTCTAGTGGAAACCCATTTAGGAGAAAAACTACCCTTGTTTCAACTTCTCTACTCTGATTTTTTATTAGTCAAGTAATTGATATTTTACACAGCTTGCTTACTGCCATCAACATGGAAACTCAACCTTATATACATAATGCCAACACCCATCAGCTAGGAGACTCAATACTATTGATAAGATCAGAAGACTTTGTTCTCTATAGATCTCTAAGAACTACCATCTACTTAAGGCCACCATGATCATTCAAACCTCACCCAACTCCCATTGGACTATCCAACCACCATTGGATTGAGAAACTTGTCCCTTTCGCTGAAGCTTCGATATCCCTGCTCCTACCTCATGAAGTCACTGCTCCTCTACCACTATGCGGACCTCCTTTCATGTATTTTCAAACTAGATCCCAAGACATTATGCTCAAGAAGAAATCATATCTACATACATTCTCTCAGCATCAAGATCTCATCATCAAATCAATATAAAACAAATGCACAAAATATGTGCTCTCTAATAGTAAAATTGTGGCCAAAAACAAATATGAATACAATTATATCCTCACATTAATATAATGTTGCATATTACAATTAGAAACATGAGAAACTATGGATAAGTGTAAATTGCATCAACATATCATGCATAAAACAAATGTGAATATCACCAACATAAAATCTATCCAGCAACATGCACAACTCTCCAAATCAATCTCTGCTCCAGCAACTACAAATATGATCTATAGTTAATCATGCTTCAGATCTGCTCATTATGCACCAATAAACACTCATATATTGAAGAATTTATTCACTCCCATAGTTTTTAAGCATACTCACTCTATACAACCTTCTCTCTAGAACATACACACAACATCTCTCAATCAACAACCACAAAGCCCACAGTGCAAGAATATAAAACATGTAGGGAGAAATTGAGCTTGGGGCTAGGATCAAAGGTGCACAAATTGAACCAAATCAATCCACTAAGGTCAATACTAGTGCATTAAATTCATTCACATCATTAGAGGACCTTTTCATACCATTCTTAACTTTTTCAAAAAATTATGAAAGCCTCCTGGAATTTCCAAGCTAATTTCCTTTTGAACAGCATGAGGAATGAAAAGGAAATTTCATCAAAAACCTTAGTCACACCCTTAAAACTATCTAAACTCTAATGCAGCCATGAACACTCCCATAGGCTTCCCTCCATGTGATTGGAGCATCCCAACCGCTCCCATAGGCCTTTGTGCATGCGACCAGGGTTAAAACTGAGGAAAACCATTAGTCCTTTAGCTCAGGACCTCTGCCATCTAATGCATCATCTTCCACTGCATCTGTGCATGCCTCCAAGACTTTGACATGGCCTCTAACACATCTTCAAGTAGATGAAGCAATCCTCCCAATTTTCACTTCCAAGTTGACCTAGAAGGGTCATCAAACAAGGTTGGAAAGTGTGCCAACAAGTCCTCCACCCTCCATCAGACCTCTGAACGAGCTGCAACACATCCGAAGGATTTGAGACACATCTACAACATAAAATTCATCATCATGAATCTATCACATCACTACTATAATTCATCCTCAAAGGTATAGAAATGAGGAACCAGTTGACAACCCAACTAGTGTGCCATGAACCATCACCATGACCTGTAGATCCATATGATCAACATGTAGCAGCAACATCTACCAATAGAAGCATCAATAATCATGATGAAGTTGACATAAGTGCATGAAATGAAGAGTTAAAATCAATGCCAACACAACCATCTCACTATAAATACATCATGCCAACGAATAGGACCGCCAAGTCAACATCCATAACACATGATCATGACTAGTAGATTATGACCATGACCTTGTTGACATAAATGCCAACACAATAATGCCAACAAACTCCCCAGATGGCATTGATGTCAACCTCATCAACATGTTAGGTTGATCTCCATCCATCCAGATCTCTCCCCCTTTGACATCAATGGCAAAGGGTCAACTCCATATTAATAAGTAGTAAGAACTAAAGCACATACTAGAGCATACATCTCTACATGGCTGAAAAATAATGCAATCAATGATCATCCATGTATCCATATAAACATAAAGCAACATATATATCCAAGAAACATCCATAGCAACATACCACCAACACCTCTAACAACAAGCAATAACATGCCAACATAAAGGCAACCATAATCAACATATGCAACATGTGTAACATGTGCAACTATAAGAAACATCAAATATAGAAACAAAATGCACATGAGCATAATCCAACACTCCTCATAGAAACATCATATGAGCATCACATAAAATGAAGCAAAATCCACATGAGGCAACCACACACAATCTACCCCATAACTACATAGCAAGAACTACCAAAATATCTCATCACATAATGCCAAGAACCCCATTATTATAAAATAGTATGAGGTATAGCATAAACACCTCCAAGCATATCACATTGCCAACAATGTATGGCTGAAGTAAATAGGAACACATAATTATCCCCATGAACACGTGCCATCTCCAAGTTGTAGAAATACCAATTGTTGGGCTGAAATGACCGCTTCCACTACAAACAATGCTTCCTTTCACAAATAGAAGCACCACATGGACCAAGACTCAACATGACCATGACTCAAGTGACATATGCATGATAAATACATTGTTGTAGCAGCAATACAAAGACATCATACATGAAAATTTCATGACCTCATGACTCATGGCTATATGACCAAAGTATAGTACAATACAAGCACATGGCTCCATGAGAATCATACGCGATTTTCAATGAAATACATAGCTGCTATGATTATCTCCTATGGACCCATGACTCAAATGCATACTACATCATGATTATTACATCATCATTAGCCCATACATGTGGTTGCAATAAGACTCCATAAGACTCCTCCAAAACTAGCCTATCACCATGGTGACTCATCATACTATTGACTGGACTCAATACCATCATAAAATTATGAGACAATAGTAAATACATGGTTGTGACAAATTTCATATAACAACGCATAAATGACTGGTCTATGTCACAAGTAATATCAATACATCCCAAAGTCATGACCACAATCTATGCATGGATGCACATATTTTCAGCCAGTTGTTAGTGGAAACCAAAAACATATACATGGATGAAAAATGTGCTCATTTTCACTCATGAGCACATATGTAAATCTTCCACAAAATACTGAGTGAAAATAATGAAGAAAATGTTGAATATCACATGTAAATCCATACCATGCATAGCTCCCCCCGAGCTCAATATACCTCCAATAGACAGGCTGATCCTATGGGCTTGAATGTGCATGAGGATGAAATTAAATCATCAATGCTACTAAAAACTCCATCGTATGCTCCCCCTTAGGTTGTGCACCTGTCATGATCTACAGTTCTATATAAGTATGCATGAATAATCATGGACTGCAAGAGGGAATGCTCTTCACTAGATGAAGAGTTGTTGCTCCTTCTTCTTCCAAACGGCCTTGGGCTACTTCTTCTCCTCTTTCTCTTTCTTCCTTTCTTGCTTCACTTTGTTTGTGTTATATCCTCTTGGTTTTTGCTTCTTTTGATGGTTTTTCCTTGAGTAATGGGGCAGCAAACAATCTCTTGCCATATGGCCAAATCTATGGCATATCACTCCACATGGCCAAGAGGATCAACTCTCCTATTTTTCATGCCAGATCTAAACTATGCATGAAAAATGTTTCTTCTCCATTGGTTAGATCTATAATCAAATGCCTTATGGACAAACAAGTGACGTGAGTAGAAATAACCATAAAAATCACAAGTATACATGTTGGCCATTCTCCTTGGGTGTTGGAATTGTTGGAATCTCTATTGATATGGTCCACACAATATGTTCTAGCAATTTGCTGCAATATGCCCAAACTTGTGACAGTTGTAACATTCTACATTATGCACAAAATGAACAAAGGGACTTTGATTCATTTGAAATATTACAGATCCGTCACGATCATCTCTAGGAGCAAAGGATCTTCTAAATGTAGGAGCTCCTTGAGATTTCCTTCTCTATTGTTGGTTTTGCTACTTGATTGGCTATTGGTTTTCCTTTCTTTTTTGTTGATGGTTCTTTTGTTTGATATCTGGTTGTTGGATCTTCTTCTTATTTCCTTGGATCTCACTTTTGCTGCTGGTATTTTTTGCTACAAGTTTTTTGGGTTCTTCTTTGGTGTTTTTACCTACATGCAAACTAGATTCACCCTTTTGAAATCCAAGGCCAGATTGATCCAATGGTGATCTTTGGATTTCAAGAAAATTATCCAAGGCTACCGTACTCTTCACCATCTTCCGCTTCTTTCTCAAGGAAACAAATTTTGCTTCCAATTTCTCAACCTCCTCAACCTTTACTTGGTATTGCTTTCGCATACCTTCCTCAAATTTATGAAATTATGCCAATTTAACCTTTGAGATCACAATCTCTTCCTTGAGCTTGGCCTCCTTGTCATCACAGATCTGTAATAAATTTTCTTGATCCTTGGATGCAGATGTTAGTCTAGAAATATCATATCTAAGACTCTTAATATCATTCTCATCTTCACTATGTGCTTCAACACGATCAAAATCTGGATCATCAAAATTATAACTTAGAAGAAAATAATTCATATTTATACCTTTAGCTTGAAGATTTTTGAATCCTTATCATCATCTTTTGAATCATGTGCACTGGAAGAATGAGACTTTTGTGGTTGAGATTCTTTTTTTTAGAGACTCTTCATTTTGTTCTTCTTCTTATTGCTCTTCTTCTCATTTTCAATATTGTTGTTGGTACCATCACCAAATATGGCTTCTAACTTGTCCCACATCTCTTTGGCATATTTCAAACCCACTAGTCTCTTCATATCATCATTATGAAGATTCTTATAGATTATGCACCGTGCTTGTGCATCCTGCTGTAAGACTTCATCTGGAATTGGATTTTTACCACAAACTTCACATACTACATTCCAAATGTTAGATCCACAAGATAATAATTGAAATTTTACATTTTTGTGCCATACCTTGTCATTTGTAGTAGTGACGACAGACATTCTGAACAATATATATATATATATATATATATATATATATATATATATATATATATATATATATATATATATATATATATATATATATATATATATATATATCTATATATATATATAAGATAAAAATTAAAATTAAAAAATTAAAAATAAATAAATAAATAAAATAAAAAATAAATCAATCAATAAAATAAAATAAAATAAATAATAAAAATAAATCAAATCAAAAAATAAAAAATAAAAATAAATCAAATCAAATCAATTTCTGCCAACAAACCCAAGATCTACTCTCCAATGATCAAGCTGCAACTAAGAGTCCCACTCTAATACCAATTGTTGGAAATTTTCTCTTATACCAATTGTTGGAAACCTTTGAGCACTACTGAGGGGGAGGGGGGTGAATTAGTAGTGTGATCTTCTTATCAATTTTTGTCTTTTATTACTTTACTTACTGAATCACACATATGTTAGCAACAATTCATTAAACATGTGCATCACATAAGCATAACTGAAAACCATAAGAAACTACAAAACAACATGCACATCACATCAATCACACATGACACACAAGATTTCTTGTGGAAACCCTTCCAGGAGAAAAACCACTCTTGTTGTTGTTGCTCTGCTATGATTTTCTATTAGTCAAGCAATTGATCTTTTACATAGCTTGTTGACTCCCATCAGCATGGAGACTCAACCTCATATACATAATTCCAACACCCATTGGCTAGGAGATTCAATACTACTGATAAGCTCGGAAAACTATTCTCTACATATCTCTATGGACTACCGTCTATTGAAGGCCACCACGATTAGTCAATCCTTGCCCAACTAACATTGGACTATCCACCATTGGATTGAGAAACTTCTTCCTTTCGTTGAGGCTTCGGTATCCCTACTCCTATCTCATGAAGTCACTTCTCCTCTACCACTATGTGGAGCTCCTTTCATGTATTTTCAAACTAGATCCCAAGACACTATGCTCAACAAGAAATCAGTTCTACATACATGCTCTCAGCAGCAAGATATCATCATCAAATCGATATAAAAAAATGCACAAAATATGTGCTCTCCAATACTAAAATTGTGGCCAAAAACAAATATGAATACAATCAGATCCTCACAACAATATAACATTGCATATTACAATTAGCAACATGAGACACTATGGCTAAGTGCCAATTGCACCAACATCTCCTGCATAAAACAAATGTGAATATCACCAACATAAACTCTATCCAGCAGCATACACAACTCTCCAAATCAATCTCTACTCCAACAGCTACAAATATGATCTCTACTTAATCATTCTTTAGATATGCTCAGTATGCAGCAATAAACACTCATATATTGAAGCATTTATGCACTCTAATAGGTCTGAAGCACACTCACGCTATACAACCTTCTCTCCAGCACATACACAGAACATCTCTCAATCAACATCCACAAAGCTCACAATGCAAGAATATAAAACATGTAGGGTGAAATTGAGCTTGGGGCTAGGATAAAAGGTGCACAAATTGGACCAAATCAATCCACTAAGGTCACTACTAGTGCACTAAATGCATTCACATCATGAGAGGACCTTTTCAAACCATTCTTGACTTTTTCAAACAATTCTAAAAGCCTCCAGGAATTTCCAAGCTAATTTCCTTCCAAACAACGTGAGGAATGTAGAGAAAATGTTATGGAAATCCTAAATTACACCCTTGACACTGTCTGAACTTGACTGGGGCCATAATCACTCCCATAGGCTTCCCTCCATGTGACTGGAGCATCCCAACCACTCCCATAGGTCTCTTTGCATGCGACTAGGGCTAAAACTGAGGAAAACCATTAGTCCTTCAAATCAAGACCTTTGTCATATGTTGCATCCTCTTCCCCTAGATTTTTAATGCCTCCAAGCCTCTGACATGGAATCTAACACATTTGCAAGTATATGAAACAATCCTCCCAAGTATCACTGCCAAGTTGACCTAGAAGGGTCATCAAACAAGGTTGACAAGTGTGCCAACAAGTCCTCCACTCTCCATCAGACCTATGAACAAGCTACAACACATCTAAAGAATCTACAACACCTCTGCAACATCATGAAGTCATCACATCACTTCTATAAGTCATCCTCATAGGCATAGAAATGAGGACCTAGTTGACAACTCAACTAGTGTGCCATGAAACATCACCATCACATGTAGATCTATATGATCAACATGTAGCAGCAACATCTACCTGTAGCAACATCAATAATCAGGATGAAGTTGACATGAATTCATGACCTCTAGAGTTGACATCAATTCCAACACAACCATCTCACTGTCATACATCATGTGAACCAATAGGACCACCAAGTCAACATCCATCACACATGATCATGACCAGTATGACTATGACCATGACCTTGTTGACATCAATGCCAACATAACAATGCCAATGCACCCAAGTATTGGTTATTGGTAAAACAACTTAGATATGGTATTCCACAACTTCATTTTTCATTTCAAGTTCCTCTTCTGGGAACAATAGATTGAAGGAAAGTTGAATACTAATGTGTACTATATTATATACTAGAACCATGTTGTTGATCCAACTTCCCTAGCCAATTGTTTGCACTCAACATAGTGAACAAAGTCCTTTAGAAATAATGTGAGGGTTTGGGTGTGATTGAACATAGTGAATATGTATTAGGGGAACATGAAGAGTGATAAAGTTTTTCCACAACAGAAGAGGCCTTACACAAACTAGAATCGTGTCAATGCCAAGATTATATAATTAGTACATGGTAGTGTTGAAAAGAGAAATTGGGGCACCATCATGTACAAGGTAACAACTAGAAACAAGGGCTACATATGGTGGTAGGCGTATTGGCTAAACTAATTAAAAAGAGACTAGAGGAAAAAAATAATAAGAGATGAAATCAAAGAAGAAATATGAAGGGAAGAATGGGAGAAGGGAATATATAGTGAGAAAATGGAGATGCTAAGAAAAGTACTTTAGGAGATAATAAAATTACCAACTTAATGAGAAATATCTTTAGTTTTCATATTTTTAGAGGTAACATTTAGTGGTTATTTTTACATCTATTTCAAAAAATGGTGCTATTGCTAGTACTCATTTTTTCAAAATTAAAATTACAAAATTTTACAATCGTTATATGTAAAGTTGCAAATAAAACCCTTAGTCAACCCCTAAAACAAAAAATGGTGCTTAAAGCATCTACCCCTTATTTCAAGATAAAAATTACAACTTGGTCAAAATCATGATCTCGACGGCCAGTACCATTTTGAACAAAAACATTAAAATCAGCTCCAAGAACTAAAAGTGGTGCTACTAAGAGCACCCACTTTTCTTCAAGGTTAGTGTTACCACTTATACAAAACCATGGATTTGGAAATTGGTATCATTGTGAACTAAACCATGAAATCAATATCTAAATCAAAATGTGGTGATATAAATAGCACATTTGATTTTTTTTGGCGTAAAATTGCAATGTTTTTTAGACCATCATCTAGAAAAACAAAAATCATTAAAAAAAAACAAATATAGAGATATATATAACTATTTTAGTTAAAAAACCCCCTTAATTTAAAATAAATATAAAAAATAAATAAAACAAGTTAAATCAAAATATGGAAAAAGAAAACCCAATAAAAAAAAAACAAAAAGAAATCAAAATTATTAAAAATATATATAAATTTCTTTGAAATAAATTATTCTAAACATTAAAAAAAAACATAAAAAAAAAACTTGTAAAGAAACATATGTGTTGTCTTCCTGAGGAAAAAAACATATATTTTATTAGAGAAGGGCAAAAAATATATTTGGCAGGTACCCTATGCACTATCTATCAGTCCTGAATAGCCATATCATCACAAGGATCTACTAAGAGATCAAGATGGGTAATCATTGTCTTTAGTTTCCTTGCAACAAGTTTAACCACACACTCTATACATGAGTCAAAAACAAAATAGAAGTCTTTTGTCGTAGAACAAAAAAAAACTATTAAAAGAAACGTTCTTAAAAATTAAAAGATGTTCATATTTGAATCCCTCAATACGGTCTTAGTTCCAGTCCTAAATTCCATGATCAAAAAGTGATTTTCCTAAAGTAATAAACCACTCTTTGACAAATTTTCTACCACCTAGTTGTACTCTCTATAAACATAGACAAAGGAAATTATAGTGAATAGTCGTGATATTTCCTTTACTTTACCTACAATGGCCTCCAATTCAAGATCATGAAAATGTAAGTGATTTTTCACCTACTCACACACTAACTAAGATTCACCATATACCTGCAATGAATTAATATTATGGGAGGAAGAAAATATAAAATAGCACAAAGTTTATACTATTGTTGGTTATGTGCCCTCCACTCGTTTTGAAATAGTAAAAGTAAATTGATGTCAAGAAGAAGATAAAACATAGTTCCAAACCCCTATTTTGGCCTTGACAAGCACCATCAAACATTCCCCAAGGAAATATACAATCTACCAGGAAGTTTCCCTCCTGTGAGGAACTCAAACATTGGGCCTAGTTTTGAAATGTGGAATTAGTCTTAGAATTTTGGAGCTAACTTGAAAACTAAGATAGGGTTTATCTGCCAACACTAAAGGATTCTTTCTATCCATATACACCAAATTTCCTCCAGAACCTTACATCAAAGCCATCTTTCCAAACTAGATTCAATTGTATCACCATGCTGTAGAGACTAGAGACCTAAAGAATGCTTGATTTCCCTAAAAACATGTGTGTTGAAATAAAAATATGGAATCAAATGCAAATTGAATTCCCATTGAAAATTTCATAAGGGTAACACCCTGGACTAACCTGGCCTCTTTTTAACAAGGTGTCCCATGCCAAAATTTTATCATTTATAGTGCACCACACTAGGAGCTTAGCCGTAAGAGGAGTTTTAACCTTCCAAGGATGATTCCATCGCCATTTTTACTACTCCTTACCTGTCGGATAGGGAACCTAATAACCCAATATTTCTAAGTAAAAGCCTTTAATTTTATTAATTCCCCAAACTAACTCATTTGGATGATTATTCAACGTTAAATTTTGACTTGAATAATTTTGAAAGAAACAAGAACCACTGTCTCGCCCAATCCCCTTCTAAACCTTTATCTTCTAATTAAATTCACCCTTGGTTCCAAATAGATGTAACCTATATACTAGTGACCTAAACAAGGGTATATTTTATAATCACTTGTAGCTAAATGACAAGATCTTTTAATAAGAAAATGAGCCTATTAAATCCAAAAATAACATCCTTGTGTATCCTTACCTACCACCTGCATCCCACTTTCCATGATAATAAAGGACCAATTAATGGAAATACTAAAGACATAACCTTCCATTGATTGGATGAAAATATAGATTGTTTATGTTCACTAATCTAGTCCAATCAAGTGCCTAGAGAAACATAATTTTGCAGGGGAATACAAATCCAAATGTTATCCTTAGTTATATCCATCCAAAGCGATTTAACAGTTAGATATTGTCAAACAAATGAATATTTATTAAGCCCTAACCACCCAAGGATTTAGGTTTTGTAAGTATTCTCCACTACACCCAATGTGATCCTTTGGTATTGTTGCTGCACAAACTAGCAAGCCTTGTGAATAGGAAAAATATAGAAGGCACACCAACACTTGGGACAGAGGCCCACTACTACTAGAGCCCTAGTCCCTTACTCTTCTCAGATTTTTACCGACAAGAGGAGTCCTAGTAATGTTCACATGTGATAGATAAGTATCTATTATGGGTTTGAAGTGAGGTATGGTAGCTCATTCAATGGAAGGGTTCAACAAAAGTTTGAGCTTTGGAAGAAGCTAGTAAGACCTTCCATGAAAAACCCCTTTGAAAAATGGCTACACGAGACCTAGGGTTGCAACATGTGACAAGATATGAGTCCATTCAAGGTTAAGGTAGACAAGAGAAAAGGAAATGTAATATTTACTTCACCAAGTACTAAAGGACATGCCCTCAAAGAAATCCCCAAGTTTAAGAATTAGCTCCTAGGGTTCCCTCTAGATGTGATATTTAGGGCATCAATTTTATGGAGACTCCACTATGGGAATTCCTCCAAAACTTGAGGATCCCTATAGGAGATGCTAGAGAAGAATCTTATCCAAACAAAATTCAAATTGTCTCCCTTCAAAGGATTTTGCATCAAGCCCTAGAGAGGCCTCCTAATCCTTAAAGGGACGAGGAATAAAGGTGAAAGATAAATGATTTTCAATTTGAAGGTGATCACCAAGGATTTCAATACTAGTGCCTGGCCATTAGGAGGTTAGGAGTCAAGGATAATATCAATATTAGCATCTCACTCTTTTAAGGAGATCTAAGGGAGAAGCTTCACTAGCCCTAATAGAAGCAACTTCACCACACCTTTAGATATTTATACTTCAATGACATTTGTCAATAGAGTTTCAAGGACTAAAATGCATTAATTTTGCTAGGAAATTCATCCATTCATTATTTATGAGTAACACATGCAAAATTTCTCAATAGTTGCAATATTTGAACAATATTTCAATAACTAGGGAACATAACCATGAGATAATATTCCATGCATTAGACATTATAAAATTCAGCAATTTATCATCAAATAATGCTTACAAGATAGTTAAGAGCATAACGATTAATAAAAAACCCAATTAAAAGCTCCAAAAAAGATAGTGAAATTATCCAAACATAAAAATTCATCCAAAAATATCCAAAACACTCCACAAATTGTAGATCTGGATTCTTTTCCTAGGTCAAAAATCAAAGTGATGATGATTTGAGGTGAGAATAGGTATCACTTATTTATACAAGTCATAAGAGTTCTAACTACAAATGGAAAAGCCCCCTCCATGTGCCTAATATGCCAAGTAACCCACCCATGGTTACAAGCCAACCATGATAGCTCATTAAAAGTATTGTATCTCTCCTCCAAGCCCATGCTAGGATGACATGGAGGCCTAAAGAGGTAGTGTTGAGGCCTATTGTGCTATAAATGTGAGAGAGGGCCTCAAAAATAATGATGAAGAGGGTGATACCCTCCTTATGCTACAAAACTCCTCAAACCCCTATTTGGGCTTTGTGGGCTCCAAATGGGTCTCATGGGTCTCCAAGATCAAGTTGATGCTCCATTAATGAGGGCTAAAAGATGACACATGCCCTCCCATGTCTCCCTAGCAAAGACACAACCTCCTTTGGGCCCTGGAATAGTTTCCAAGTGTCGGGTGCAATGTGTAGCTAGCTATGGAAACATTGTCCAAGTGCATCATCATCTTTGAGTAACTGTGGCACGAACAGGAAAGTGTGGTGCTGAAGAATCCCATGGTGTGGCAATCAATGCTCTGGATGAATAGAAGCCCATGGCTCTCAACACTTACCCTACAAGTGTCATTGTAATCCTTCGAAGGGATTTGATCCTGTATAGGGAGGTCAATTCCAACATAAAAACCCACTTGCAATCCCATATAAGATCCAGTGTGTCTACTCACCTTCCAATACAATGATTCATTAGTGAAATTGAGTAAATAGGCTTGTTAATCAAGGGCGGAAGTTCACATTTCATAATGGGTTTCCCTTCCAAATTTGGGGATTTGAACATGTCCTAATGTTAGCTTCTTGGGTATGAGAGGTTATGAAGGACCCTATTAGGTGGTGTAAATCTCTAAGGGAATGAAAGGTCCAAGGTACACCCTTCAAAACGTAGGCATCATGTGAAATGATGATGGAACAGAGTGGGGGCAAAGGGAAGGCTACAAGCCACATGCCATAGTACAAGGGTAGCAATGATGAGGAAAGCCCACACCTTGGGTAGATGAATGTAGGAGGGAGAAATCGTGGTACATGAGTTACCTGAACCTTTGTTTTTCAACCCTTCTTCATTTTCCTTTTTCATTTTATTGATTTTTCTTTATTTTATTTCCCGAGACTCAAGGGGCTAAGACCATGAAGTGTAATATATAACAATGATTACCCCCTTAACGTTAGAGAAAATTTGAGGTCTAAAATGGATCTCCTAAGGAATATTATGAAATAATAAACTAAGATTAGGTTACATCATCAAATTTTAGAGGGAAAAAAGAAAAAAACTACTTTTTCAACTCGTATTTTCAACTTATCTCCCTACACTTTTACTCAAATTTTGAGCAGGAGCACTTTTGGGATGTGAAATTTAATTCCTCATCCAAGGATTACCCATGTTGCATACTTTCTATAGAGATTGCTACACGAAAAATGAGAAATACATGAAAAAATTTCCATCGAAAGTATGCAACATGGGTACCCTGTGGATGAGGAATTAAATTTTGCATCCTATGAGTGCTCCCACTCGAAATTTTAGTAAAATCATAGGGAGATAAGTTGAAAATATATTTTTTAATTTTTTAATCTTTTTACATTTTTACTCCAAAAATGGTGAATCATCCCCCATGATTGACATCATCATCTTGAATTCTATTGGTTTTTATCGAGTTGATTTTGGTTGAACGTTTTTGTTTTGGGACCCATTTTAAACCTCAAAATTTCTCTAATGGGTGGGGCAATTCATCCCCCACTAAGGGTTGGGACATTCATGGGTTCCTTAATGATGCAAGAGGCACTCATAGGGGCCCTAAGAACCAGGGTGATTTCCATAATTATAGGAGGTAGAGCTCATGCTTGTATTTTTCCCACGTGCTATATTTTAGTGTCTCATCCATATTTCACATTTTGTGGTACATTTCCTATTATATGTGGCCATATTATGCTTTATATTTCTTTTACCTTTATCAACCTCTGGGTAATTGTTTTAGGCCCGACACAAGGTGTGGATAAGGGGAAGAGAGGATAACACCTTGTGGACCCGATGAACAAATGTGGACCTAGATAGGTTGTTGACGGTGTTGGAAATCCATCAACCAAGTGGGTCTCCCCTATGTGAAATCCCAATTAAACTTCAAACCATTTGAATTAGAAGCCCCAACCTGAAATATGTCTGGTTCCCATTTTCCTTAAGGATTTTCCTTGGCTGTCATTATTAACATAAGAGGTTATACAAACATTATTTGAAATAATCAATTAAACTGACACTATGAGGCATACAATTGTGATGTATATAAAGTACTTTCAAAGCAAGGAGAAAGAGAGTGCGCCTCTAGAAGAAAAGTAATAATACTATCCCAAAAGAGACACACAAGAGCATAAGAGGATCATTAGTTAACCTACAAATTAGTTCACAAGACAACCATGATCATAAAACCAAATACAACACACCTTTAACAAGATAAGTACTGAAGCCACTGAAATAGTTCAATTTCCTTAGTACATGTGAACAAAACACATACCGCAAACATATAAAGAATAGTCTTAATATATTCATGATACATGCATGAAAATGCGTTGGTTCATCGAGATTCATATATTACGTGGAAGTTCCAAGATACAAAATAAAATGCTTCTGCTCTAGCCCCAATAGTGGAACATTAAGTCACCACTTTCTCCTCCAAAGAAATATCTTCTTTCCTATGCCAAACTAGAAAAGCCAAGGTGAAAGTTCAAGTCCCCAAAAGTCCTTTTGCTTGAGTTATGAGGGTGTATTTATAACAAATTAGGTGACTCTCCATCTCCCATGTGACTCTTGACCTCCCTCATGACCCTTGAGCTTCTATAATGACTTTTTGAATTCTTACATGACCTTTGAGCTTCTATATGACTTTAGAACTCAATAGTGACTCTTTATATTCCATGTGGGATGTTAGGTCTTCCACATATTTTACATTTTTGGAGAATTACATAATTACATTTCACAAATGATGTCTAAATACACTTTGACACATGTGAGTCCTTAAGATGACTATTGACAGTGATGACATGGAACTTCATGATGATGTTGCATTGTCAAGGTACTCCTTTTGTTGCTTTCTTTGTATTTTCATGATGGATCTTTCATGTTTTTCATCTTCATCCTCCAAGGTCTTGATCAATCTGGAGTCTTCATGTGATATAGATCTTTGATCTTCTGTGGTAAGCTAATGTCCATTCATCTTCTTTCTCGATGACTTCTATATGGTTCCAGCTTCACAAGTGTCGTCTCTTATGATCTCCTTCTCTTTGAATCATCTTGTCATGTGAAGATGTAATACCAGTAAGTGGAATCCACTCATGACAATACAACATTAGTTTGGAAATATCCTAGTCTAGATTTCTTCTTGAAAATGATAGATTGAGTTGGGACTGGGCATTGGACATGGATGAAGACTCAGGGATTGCATAGTGCATAGTTCCAGGGGCTATGAGTGATGGACTCAAGCTTGAGACTGTGCAATGTGAAGATTTGGAGGCCTAAGCAAGGAGACTGCGCAGTTGAGGAGCTCAGTGAGGTAGTCTTGAGCCTTAAAGTTACCCAATGCACAGTATACGAGAGAGAGATTCCTAGGGATTTCGTAAGTTCATAGCTCAGGGAAGCAAGGAGACAGCCTGAGGCTTGGCACTATGTAATGTACAGAAGGAGACTAACTGGAAGGGTAAACTGCACATTTGTGGAGGTCAAGGAGTCAGGTTTGAGCACTAATACTACACTATGTGTAGTCCTTAGAGGAAGGAATTGTGCATTATGTAATTATAGGAGGAAATGGGGGAGATCGAGCCTTGTTATTATGCACAGTTAAAGGAGGTTGAGTTGGGTCAAGTTGGTTGGGAAAAAATATTTTTAGGATGTGGCTAAGTGTGGGATTAGTAAGGTAGAAGTGAGACTAGGATTAAAATTATTAATGATAACACACACTCAAAACAATTGATGACACAAAATTGGACACTCAGTACACAATTACAACATGATCCCCTCAATGTGATGGCAATACAACAACCTCCTCCAAGTGGGACACTTAGGATGAACTTTGTGACGATAGTGATGAAAAGAGTACGAAAATTCTCAAGACTTGAGGAATATGTCTAATGTATTTCCATATGATGAATGGGGCATGTTAGTGTAAGAGAATGTAGTTGAACTACCCTTTAAGAATGTATAATTAACTCCCTTCGACTAGGTGTGACACTTAAGATACACTTTGCGATGACAATGACAACACTAGTATGACAATGCATAAAACTTTGGGAATGGGTCTAGTACATGTCTACATGGTAAATAGGACCCATTGGTACCAAATTTTCCTCTCAAAATGAACCACAACTCTTCTTTTACAATGTGCGACACTTCCCATGCAAAAAGACAACACTTGCGACAGTAAGAGAAAAGTGAAAACGACACTTGCAAATGTGAATGACATTGAAAGTGACGCATGCCAGAGTGAAGATAACATAAAAATGACACTTACTGAAGTGAAAAAGAAAAAGAAAATATTGTTTTAAACATGAACGTGACACTTGCGAAAGAAAAGGTGCACACAAACAACAGTTAGAAAAACTCACCGAAATAGAATCATAATCACAACCAAAGGTGAGAGATTGTCAATGAAAGTGCACACTGGCTATTGAAATAGGTTGAGCATTGCACAAACATTTTCTTAATGGACTATTATATGCATGTTCAAGCTTGTGTAAAAGAATGTTCTTATGAACTTGTTACGGTCTGAACATATGTGAGAAAGTGACTCGCCACTTAGAAACTAAGAAGAAGACGCAAACACTTAGAATAATGTTAATTGATCATGAAGTGACTATGGAATGACAAAGCATTAGATCCTCAGTACGCTCAAAATTTCATGTGTTGGAAAATTTTTGAAGGGTTTTGATCACAACATAAACACTTGGTGACACACTGGTAGAACTCCAACTTCTTTGTTCAGGTTTTAACCTTAATTGTAATGTCTTAGTCTTCCATGAATTATTGATTCATTGCATGGATTAATTTGGATCCTCCATTTGACCCGGTTAAGGATATAGTCTCCTCTATTCATTTTCTCAGCTAAACACATTCACAAAGCTTGTCAAATCACAATTTTTTTGATTCAAGAGAAGGGTAATATAAAATTGTGAGTTAAGATAATCAGATTCTTAGTTTTCATCTATGGTGTTTCTCCACTGCCAACAAACTTAGACAGTGCCCCAACAAATTCACTATAGGAACACAAGAATTTATTCGCTAGTAGTGAGCCTGAATAGTACCCCAGAGAAGTTACTTGTTTCACCTCTCTACGCAAAAAACCTCTCTTCTTTTTCCCTTTATTTATTTATTTATAGGACTATTCTTAAGCACTTATTTATTTTACTGGGACAAAAGAGGGATCTTGAATTATTGAGAGTAAAAGAGTTTGTTCCATCAAAGAAGGCTATATAAACCTCTAATGTTGGTTTTCTCACTATTGATTTCCCCCTTCCCTTCTTCCACTCAATTGGATCGGAAAGAAGAACACCATTTAAGTACAACTTCAAGTCAAGGAATGAAAATACTAGAATAGATACGGGATTTATGGTTCAACCAAAGGATTTCCATTCAAATGAATCATATTTTCCATTCAGACATCATTGAATTTAAATATATGCAAACCCAAGATAGAGAAGAGGATGACAGATAAGCCAAGCATTTCTCATTGTCACAATTGACCTTTCAAATTTTGCCACATTGTTTTTTGAGCCAAACAAGAGCATTTTCATGCAGAGACTTATTAAACAAAAGAAAGAAAGACAATTTAAGGCATAACAAGACAAAAAGTATAAATAGAGTGGAATTAAACATTGACTATAAAGCAACATGGAAGACAAACAAAGAAAATAAACCAAATGTAAGGACTAGTGCAAAGTAAAATTGCAAAGGTCATCTAATGCAACTAGGGGACTAAATGTACCTAAACTTACTCATAACCTAATGAGCTAGAAGTTCAGGGCTAAGTGAAATGGAATTTCCAGTGTAGCCATCGTAACCACTCCCAACTTGCAATCACAAAGTAGGGAATTTTTTAAGGATTTAATATTTTTCCTATATATAGTATTGTAGGTGACTATTTTGTTGATAAATCTTAGGGCATCAAGTGTAGGTGATTTCTTTGTTTTTGATAACTGTTTGTGATATGTGTTTACTTCACTTAATTATCTTCTTCATTCACTTGATTATTATTAGTGTTTTTCTTCATCAAATAGCTATCAAATCATAAAGAACAATAAGACAAAGGGCACAAGTTGTAGGCGATCAACCAAGGCCAAAACATCTCCAATCTGAGAGGAAAACCCACAAGAATTATTCTTCTTAAAGAATCTTCAATCGATGAATCCCAAGACCAAGACCCTTGACCAACACCCCTCTAATACTATGTCAAAGTTACTCCATGATGAACTTATCTTTCTCCAAGTCAACGATGGTCAAACTTGTTCCACTGCTTTAGATTTCAACCCTAGATCGGAATTTTGGTTAGCTGTTGTAGACCTGTAATTTTTCCTTCTTCTGTAGAAACCCTAGGACACACATTTGGCTTGGAAGTGGAGAATTTTGACTCCTTTCTTCCTCGCTTGATCTGACTTCCCTTCTTTGACAATTTGGCTTGCTAGAGAGACCTTTGTTGACCTAGAAATTGGTCCT
The DNA here is from genome assembly GCA_031772625.1 of Pinus tabuliformis. Taxonomy (NCBI): domain Eukaryota; kingdom Viridiplantae; phylum Streptophyta; class Pinopsida; order Pinales; family Pinaceae; genus Pinus; species Pinus tabuliformis. The sequence continues at coordinate 609,605,190 of CM062806.1, read as the reverse complement.
TGGAGATGAATCCAATTAGGTACTTGCTTACTGAAAAGATATGCCCTAATCCACTTAGCACGTGTGATAATAATACCCAAAAACAGTTTTAGAAAATTGATTTCTTCTTCTTCTTTGTACTTTTTACTCTTCTTGATCAAACTTGTGTGAGTGATGAGTGAGTCCTTAAATGAGGTCGAGTCGTCCTTTATATAGGCTTCTTGTCCATGTTTCTAGACCAACTTGTAGTTTCATTTATGCCAACTTGATGCTTGAGTAGGCCGACTTGTTCATTGCAGCATGACGAGGTCTTGGAGGGTATTTTGACTCAACGTTGACTTAAATAAACTCTTTTTACAATATATAACATGCCCAAGAAGGTTCTTTCATACATAAGAATGATTTTCTTGACTTATAGACTCAATGACAAACCCTAGAAGCTCTCAATGGGAGCTGGACCTATAAAATAAATTCCATTGAGCATGAAACCCATGCCTCAAGAATAACAATAATAAGTTTTTTTTTCTCATTACATCAAATATATAAAATCATGATTACATATGTCATTATGAATAATGAACCTAGTTACATATTTCAACACGCCCTCTTAACTAGGGAGGTATTCATAATACATACAAGGTACTTGGACATTCTCAATCTGAGGAATTTTCATAAGAAGAGTCAAATTTGTAACCCATTTGTTTAGCATCATACCAACCAGTATTGTCACATGGCAAGGCCTTGACTAACATCTCTATCTCTCCACAATATCAGAGCACAATGTTGGCGAGACCAATGACTTATAGACACCATCATCATTATCTCTCAAGGAACATACCCCACCCAGGTGTTCACAGGGTATGTCCTTCCACGACTATTCTTTTCTTGGATTCCTAATCCTCAAATAATATCATTCCTCTATGACTAATATTATCTTGGATTCCCTATCTCATCCTCAAAGAGTATCAGATTCCAAATGCTTACCCAATCCTCCATTCTTTCTTCCAAAGTGAAGACAAGAATGATGTGTTTATCTCTCCCTCTCAACTGGGGAGGATATAACCTTTCCTATGAAGGAATGTACCAATTACTATAAAAGGAATGTGCCCAAGCTCCTTCTGATCCAAGGACTTTTCCAAGATCTCTCCTAACCAGGGACTTGATTCGAAAAACATTCTTCTATAGGTGGAGATCACAGGACTATCAGCTACTTGTGGGGTTCCTTCCTTTCGATCTCATGAATTTCATCTTTATCATTATGGATCCTTCATGTTTGGGGACTTTTGTTTAGGGAATCAACCATCCATCACTTTCCTTCATGAATCATGCCAGTCATATCATTTTTTTCTTTATCGGAAAGTGATATTCTAATCCACATTTGACTTTTCTTCATACAACTACCTTTTCCAAGTCATGTTTCCTTTAGGATCTTTCATCCAACCACATGAGTGCTAGTTGTAGGTGTCATTTACAACTCTCTTTCCATATCCCTTGTATCGATCCATCTATATGTTGTTAAAAAATAAATAAAAAATGAACATCAAAACAAGGTTACCTTTTGTGATGGCCTTTCATCGTGACATCTTGTTTGAAATATCAAAATCCTTCACATTCATAAGCACATATCCAAGACTTTCAATTTCAATGGTCTCCTTTCTTTACATATCTTATAATGGTCTTCATGCCTTCTCTATAGATATGTCATGGCCAATTACTCTAGTCATCGGATGTTGATTTCCTTTTCTATGTGACCATAGTTGCATCTTTCATAATCTCTTCTTTATTTCTTCACATATTTCTCCCCAGGAACTTCCATCCGTAGTTCCTTCATCTTTTTCAACCATATCACATTCTATGTGAGGACATATTATGTTGATTTCATCTAGTCAATATGTGAACCATTCCTTCATGCATCTTTCCAAAGGAGGAGATCCCTTTTCTTTAATAATTTTCATGAGATAGAGAATTTACCCATGCAACCATATGACGACATGACTCAATTAAATACATGCATACATACCTCTTTCCTTCTTTTGGTCATCTAGTCTTCCTTCAATAGCTTCCTTTTCTTGATTGAGAGTACTTCAATCATCTCTACATGCTACATTTCTTTGTCACCATACATCATCCTTCTAAACAATGTATCCCATATGAGGTGGAATTCTTAGCGAGACACTTGCTTCCTTCAAGAGAGGTGAACCTTCTAATGAAGATTTCAATAGAGGGTTTATATTATCCTCATCCGACAGAAGCTCCTTTTTCATGATAATGATGTATGATGAATTTCTTCTATTCTGCTAGATGATTTTATTTCAACCATATGCACTACACATGCTTTTAATGAGGTTACTGTGAGATACTTCCTTTATGTGATGATTTCTACATCCATGTAGACTTATGCTGAAGTTGTCCTTTTCAAGCTACTATAATGAGATATCGATTCAATGGTATGTTTCTACCATGATGTCATATCCTAATATGATGCATCATATCATGCTTACAATGATAGTTATTATTTACAAAATTGAATAGAACTTAGTGGAGGAGATTATCTCAGCCAGAGTAGAGATCAATCACTTCCTCCTTTGATTTCTTCTTCTCAGGTTCTTTCACTTTTGCGGTGATATGGGCTTCTTCCCTTCCTCTTTTTTTGTTGTCTTCCTTGATTTTATGGAAATATCTCTTGTGGTGATCATATTAATGATAGCCATAACATTGGATCTTTGACATGTTTTTCTTGTTCTTTTTATCAGGACCAAACTTTCCAAACTTTCCTTTCTTCCTAGCCATGGCAGCAAATGCTTGACCTTACTCGTTAGGCCTTTAATCAAGTTTCTTCAATATTACACAATGACCTTAGTTCATTGAATGGGGTAGCTGCTTTCTTCCCATAGATGCATGATGTAAAGTTGTCATATTCCTCTAGTAGTGCATTGAGCACTATGGTGGTCATTTCTTTGTTGGACATTATTTCTTCCAACTATTGTAGTTGGTCTCTTATTTCTAACACCCTCATAAAGTATGAGGTTATTCCTTCTTCATTTGATAGTTTCATCTTGAAGAGTTCTTGTCTTAATGATATCACTTCTCCAACAGTACTTACGAAGAATAATTCTACTAGTTTATCATATTTTTGTTTTTATGTATCCAACTTTGATACATAGTATATGAGGGGATATTTGATGGATTTTATAATGATATTTTGAGCCCTTACTTCCCATTTCATGTACTTTTCAAGAGATTGAGATTATTCCTTTGGAGGTTCAGTGATTGAGCCCTTAACATGATACATGACTTCATTTTCTATGTAGATCAAATATGTCCTCTTCTTGCATGCAAGAAAATTTGATGACCTGACCAATTTGTTTCTTTCCTTGCAAAATGAAGTCATTTTGATAGCAGATTCAATCATAAATATAAAGGTACTTACTTGTCAAGTGAATATGCTCCTTGATGAAAATATATTCAACTTGATATCTTCTTGATTTTTATGATAATAGAAGATGTCTTCTTTCAAAAGTGATTCCTCAAAGAGAGGGAGATCACCTTGATTTCTTAATGATGATGATAATGCTTATTTTCTTCATTTGAATGTAGGGACTTCAATATGCTTCAAATTGTAGTCCTTCCTTATTTGAGTAGAGATAGGGTCTTTGAGGTCTCATTTTTCCTTAAGGTGATGCTTGTGCAAGATTCCCAAGAATTCTTCAATTGTAGAGCCCTTCTTTGAACAAATTGGGGTTTGTAGTCACTTCCTTCAAGATGATGATGTATTATTTTCCCTTGTGATTCCTTTGGGATGAGTGATCCTTCTTGATGATTAAATATCTTGATGATCCTTTAGTTTTTCAGGCCCTTGAGTATCCTTCTATAAGCTTCCTTTCCTTGTCTTGTCACCTTATCTCTAAAACCATGTTGAGAAATCTTAAGGCAGCAAGTGTAGGTTTTTCTCTGTTTTTTATAATTGTTCGTGATATGGTTTTACTTCACTTAATTAGCTACTTCGTTCACTTTATTATTATTAGTGATTTTATTAATCAAACAACTATAAAATAATAAAGAACATTAAGACAAAAGACACAATATGTAGGCGATCAGCCAAGGCCAAAATCTCTCCAATCTGAGAGGAAAACCCACAAGAATTATTCTTCTTATAAAATCTTCAATTGATGAATTCCAAGACCAGGTCCCTTTACCAATACCCCTCAAAAACCAAGTCAAAGATACTCCTTGATGAGCTTCTCTTTCTCCAAGTCAACGTCAGTTAAACTTGTTCCACTACTTCAAATTTCAGCTAGTTGTTGCAGAACTACAATTTTAGCTTCTTCTCTAGAAATCCTAGGACACACATGTGCTTGGAAGTGGACAAAGGTCTTTCATATATGATTATTTTCTTGACTTGTAGACTCAATGATAAGCCCTAGAAGCTATCAACGGGAGCTTGACCTATAAAATAAATTCCCTTGAGCATGAAACTCATGCGTAAAGAATAACAATAATAGGTTTATTTTTCTCATTACATCAAATACATAAGATCATGATTACATATGCCATTATGAAGACCGAACCTAGTAACATAATTTAACATATTCTAGTTTGAAAATTCATATGTATAGAATGTAGGCAAAATTGAATGAAAACATGTAATTTACCATTAAAATTGGTAATTTTTTGGCAAATATCATCCATTTAATCATAGATATGTAAAAAATAGGCAAATTTTTAACTAAATTGGTGAATATTTGTTTCCAGGAAATGTCCCAAATAAATAGCTTATTTGTGAAATTTCACCCCTAAAATTTTCTCTGACATATTGTTACAAGCAATCAAAAGAAATATGAAGTATTGTGCAAGAGTAAAGAAAAAAATTTGAAAAACTTGCACAACTAATAGAAGGCCTTGCTTATATGTAGTATATACCTAGGGGGGATAATATCATGTACAGAGGGAGGTATCCAAGGGAACAATGTGATGTAATAATGTATGAATGGTAAATAAATGGTCCATAGTTAATAAATAAAGTGGTTAACCCACATTATGCAAGAGGCCAAAAGTAGTTAGGGAATAATGTGATAATGCGATTGTGTTGGATGTATGGTATTGAGAGGCCCATGGTAATTACCCATGGTATTGTATGCATGAATCCTATATAGAGGCTAGAGACTCTCCATGGAGGTGTCAAGTATCGGTTTTACATTGACAAGCGATGGCTTTTGGAGTGATCTCCTTTCTTAAGGAGTAGTTGTATGGTGTTACCCTACCTCAAGGGTTTTCTGAAGATCTTAATAAAAGATATTTCTATTATAGAAATATATTGTTATTTATTTAGCATATTTTGAATTATTATAAAATTGCAGGTCATATCCATTACAAGTGGTATCAGATTTCTTTCTTGGGCAAAGCGAGGATATTTTTTTTCCATTTTTGTAGGAATTTTTGGGCAAATTAGTGGGCGGCGAGTTTGTAGATCATATATGAAAGTTTTGGTGTACATTTAAAAAAAATGCATATCTTAATTACTTGTGAAAAAATACTCCATTTCAAAAAACAAATCGTCTGAATCAGAGTCTGGACAAAGGAGATATCGTTTATTTAAAATCACTTAATTTGAAGACATTTTTATGATGGAAATTTGTGGATGGTGGCTCCTCGGTCTTATTTTATAGATTTTTGTGAAAAAAATCAGGAAAATAATTTACTATTCGAGCTCCTCTCAAAACATCACCCAATTAAAAAAAAATGATCGAATCGGAGTCCAAATGAGGGCGATATCTTTGATTTAAAATCAACTCTTTTTTAAGAAATTTTTGTGACGATCGGACAGTTGCAACGCACATTTGAGTCCCCAAAGTACCTAGATCGTGATTCCAATCACATGGGAAGATGCAGAGTGTTCATTATATTTCTGAAAACACTTCTTATATGTTATGCATTCTTCAATAGTAGGACCATCCTCTTTTCCTGTAAAAAATTGTCTTCTAGAACCCATAAAATAGAGTGAGGATTTTAAAGAAAATCACCTACTTTCGGTGAAAATTTAAAATGGGCACAACTCGATCAATATAGCTCAGAATCCTTATTATAACTTGTTTTTGGAAATGGAATGACTACTCTACATCTTTTCATGTAGTTGGAATCACGATCTAGGCACTCTGAGAACTGAGATCCACACTACAATTATTCGGTCGTTGCAAAAAATTCTAAAAAAAAATTGATTTTAAATCAATAGTATCTCCCTCATCTAGACTCCGATTTGACTGATATTTTTTTTTTAATTTTTTTATTTTTCTAGGGATACTCATATATGCAATTATTTCCTAAAATTATGCACAAAAATCTATAAAAAATATTGGAGAGTCGTCATCCACGAATTTCCATTAGAAAAAATTCTGCAAAATGACTAATTTTAAACTAGTGATATCTCCTCCGCCTGGACTCCGATTCAGACGATTTTTTTTTGAAATGGGGATTTTTTTTGCAAGGAATTCAGATATGTAATATTTTTTTTTGAAATTTTTTTACCAAATCTTTCATATTTGATCTGCAAACTCGCTACCCATTATTTCCCCAAAAAGTCCTACAAAAAATTAAATAAATTCTCTCGCGTTGCCCAAGAAAGAGCTCTGATACCACTTGTAGTAGATATGACCTAAAAATACATTAAATTAATTGATAAAATAAATCTAAGAGCCAATACACAAATAAGATAGATATGTTTCTCTTTATTAATCAAACCCTTGAGGTAGGGCAACGCCATACAATTACTCCTTAAGGAAGGAGGTCACTCCACAAGTTAATAAATGTCAATACCAACAATACTTGACATCTCAATGAAGAGTCTCTAGCCTATATATAGCTTCATACATACAATACCATGGGTCTCTCAATACCATACATCCAATACAATGGGCTTATCACATTATTCCCTAACTACTTATGGTCCCTTACTTAATGTGGGTTAACCACTTTATTTATTAACTATGTCTCATTTATTTATCATCCTTACATTATTACATCACATTTTTCTCTTGGGTACCTCCCTCTATACCCCATATTATCCCCCCTTGGTATACTACATTATCAACAGAAAGATGTGCCATACTAACTAGCTTTAACCAGGTTCGAGCTTTACCATATTGTTTCAAATGAAGATCATACAAACCGTTAAGGTCGCTTGTGGAAGTACATTCATTTTTTATTTTAGTTTGAGTAAACATCAATAAATATTGAAACATGTTATTTATTATGGAGCTTTCCATGTAAGATTTCTCTAACCATTCAATGATTGGATCATGATATTCAAAACAACAGACTTGAGAACCCTGAGACTCATGAGAAACTAAATTTCCAATTAACACATTCAAATCACAAAGAGAATCTCGGGAGGGTAATTCAATATAATCTCATCTAGAAACTTCGTCAAGGTAGTGAGAACCTGACATAGCCATCAGATTGCATTGAAGTTCCTCAACTATCTGACAAGCATCTGAACAATAAAATGATAAACCATGAAGATCATTGGGTTCAAAAAATATCATCTAGTATGCTAATGGGACAATGATTAATTGAGAGATAGTTGTTAGAAGCATTATCATTATTAGATTGGTGACTATAATATACTTAATTATCCATTTGTTCCATTTTTATATGATTAGACACCATGCCAGCAATATGAAATCTTAAGGCATTTAAAACAATCATTGACATCATAGACTTAGGAAACCAATTAGTATACTAGGCTAGTGAATGATTGAAAACAAGGGTCAAATCAAACCAGGTATTCATATCAACACAAGGGTTTTGATTCATTGAATGACTCAATAATTTTCTATCATTCAAGAAGAGAGATTTTTCCAAAAATATGATTAACCTCATGACATACACAAGAGGGATAAGAAGGTGATCGATCTCGGAAGTGTTTGACAAAGAGAAATCCTCAACCCAAAATGACCTTTATCTTGATAATAAAAATAACAGGCTTTGAAATTGTGGGGATCTGTGAGACATGTTCTCTGACCCTTGGTATGACACAAGGGATACAAATGAAAAGGGAATAACCAAACAAGAATCTTTCGTCTGATCAGAAATGTTATCTTGAATATCGTGAAGATCAACTTGAAAATATCGAAAGTCATTTAAGAATGAACTCACAACCAGTGGATAGATTTTGAGGAAAGAGTTATGCGTGAAAATACAAATTCATCTTAGTTCGGAGATATTAGTAGGATTTCAATAACCTAACATCATAAATAATATATTCAAGTTTTTCATACTACGGTGGTAGAATCACACCATCCTATACCTAATTGCAACCATGACCTGCCATATAAATATCTAAAGGATTTAGAGAGATTTTCAGTATAACAAATTGCACATATCTGGTTACAATGAGTATTGTACTAGAGATGAGGAAGAATGAAAAGACTCAACAGGAGGAGCATCAGTTGTAACTAAATCATATTGAGTTTTTGAGAACAATGGATCAACATGCATGTTATACCCCATGAGATTATTTTCATCATCATAATGATCAAAGATAGGCATACCAATGTAACATTCAAATTGATCTTGTTTTTCCTCAACAAAGTATACCAAACATTCAAAAGCCTAGAAATTTTTTTCTTCAAATTTTAGATCTAAAGATCCATGAATCATAAAAATTTCAAAATCATCCAAATTGAAATATAATCCCATGCCATAAATGAAGATTGCAAACTATGAGAAGTAGATTCTGAATCGATACCATATAAAACTAAATTCTTAGAAGAAGGAAAGATATCATTTGATGTACTTGGATATCCATCACCACATGTGTTAATGGAAACAAGGATTTCATGGTGATGATATTCTAAAGTCTCCACTTGAATGAAGGATATGGAATAATTTGACAGGTTATCAAGATTTTGAGATCGGTAATCAGCCAAAAATGCAAGACGGTCACCTTGGAAGAGGGAAGAAATATGAAATGTATATTCACCGCTTTTCTCCTCTACCTGTGAAATGGAACTACCTTGAATATTATAACTACTTAAAACAAGAGGTTGAACATCCTTAAGAGTTGAAGTAGGTTGATCAAGAGGACTATGAAACAAGGAATCATGAGACATAGATAGTAGAGGTTGAAAGGTATCCCTTGAGGTAGACAATTTTCATTTGGATTAGATTCAAGATTGGATTTATGTGCACTGATATGATCCTGAAAACCCAAGGTATAAACTTTCACTTCATGCTCTATGAAATAACTTAACCATTCCAATTTATCCTCAATAGGAACTAGATCATGGGAAATGGGTGGCGGCTGAATGGACAGATCAATAATTCAATTTTCAAATTTTCCAACTTTAATATCATCACCAGGAGGAACCCAAATTGGTACTAGAAAAGGAGGAGGACAAGGAAAAAATAGAATAGTAGGTTCCTCCTCACAAATTTTGGGTGTTTGATGATCAACATAAGTTGGGATAGTAACATCATCCGGGGGTTCAGATTCAAAATATTTCAAGGAGAGAAGAATCAAGCTCTAAAATTTTCACTGATAAAAACAAAATCAATCACTCCCTTGATAAATTCATAGCAAAGGTGAAGAAAATGTTTAATAAAGTCCCCTAAAAATTCACCATATTTCATTCTATGCAAATCAATCCTTTTACGAATATCTTGATAATGATACATGTCAAAGGCTTGATGAAGCTCATTGAGGAATTGATCAAATGATGAATGGAAGCAAATGGTAAAATATGACACCACTTCTTAAATTTACCTTCAAGAGAGAGGGTGAATAATATACAAACAACATCTTCTTCATGAATTTCATGAGACTTACAAAAACCAAAAAAGTCGGATATATGTTTGGCTATGAATGTACCACCATCACCATCAAACCTAAATTGAGACAAGTCATCAAATTGTTCCACGGAGATGAAAATTTTACCAATAGATAGGTTAGAAAAATATTCTGGGATTATGATTTGGGAAATATCCATTTAAGATGAGAGACTCAAAATAGGCTCAACGGGCACAACTTGTTGTCTGGACCTCCTTCTAGTGCCAATTGTTGATGGTGCTTGAAATCCATCAACCAAGGGGGTCTCCCCAATATGTGGTCCCAATTAGACTTCACACCATTTGGAGTAGGAGCCCCAACTGGAAATATGGTTGGTTGCCATTGTCCTTAGGGATTTTCCTTGGCTTGCATTATTAAAATAAGAGGTTATAGAAAACTTCTTTGAAACAAGAAAGTAAGATGACACTATGAGGAATACAACTTTGATGTATATAAGGTACTTTCATGGCAAGGAAAAAGAGAGTAAGCCTCTAGAAGAAAAGTAATTTTATTATACTAAAATAGGCACACAAGAGCATAAAAGGAATGTTAGTTAACCTGCAAAATAGTTCACAAGACAACCACGATCATAAAACCAAATACAACACAGCTTCAACTAAACAAATATCAAAGCCACCAAAATAGTTCAATTTGCTTAGTACATGTGAACAAAACACATGTTGAAAACTGTTGGAACTAAGGTCGCTACTAAGAGGGGCGGGGGGGGGATGGATTAGTAGTGATAACAATTTCAATAATTATCAAACATTTTCCTTAGTATTAACCAATCATTACTTAACAAATAAGCAGTAGATCTAAACATGCAAATTCAACTAGAATCAGCACCTGAGAGCCATAATCGTAAGAAATAAACATGTACAATGAAACATAATCTTCACATCACATAGGAAAATAGGATCTCTGGTGGAAAACCCCACCTCCAAGGAAAAAACCACCCTTTTTGTTGTTGTGCTGCTCAATATATTTTACTATCTGTCAAGCAAATCATTACATAGACAGTACAATATGGCAACTATCTGAAAGGAAATCTTATCTCCAGATCCTGACTCTACACACACCCATCTAATCAACAAGACTTTCCCAAAACCCATTGGACTTATGAAGAAATTTATTCTCAATAGTTTTTTTGTTGGAGCACCCACCCCAATTCTCTATGTGGTTCACTTTTCATACATTTTCAAACTGGAACCCTTGAGCTACTCAACATGAACATCACAACAACAATATATTCATAGCACATAATAAAATAAAAACATCAATCATTGAATCAAACTCAAATCATAGCCAGCTCTCACTTTCATATATCATCCTCAACTCATATAGCCTCAATACATTTTCTGCAAATAAACTAGATGCAGAAACTCAATGATGCAATATATAACTGCCATATAAAAACATGAGACACTACTGCAGCCAATATATCACAACCATATTAGCAAGATATATAAACTCCAATAAAAAAAATTCCCCTGCAATCACAAATGCATTAGCAAACTCCTTTGTAACCTTGTCACTTTTCTTATGCATATAAATAGTCTTCAACCATGCATAATTTTGATATGCTACAATTATACCTCCATGCACACTCTGCTACAACAAATTCACACTCCTCGCCACTGGCTCTCCAAAGCACTATGACAATTTTCTCACACAAGATAACCAACAAAATGAGCAACCTTTCTCCACATATTTGTAATTTCTGAAGATGATTAAATAAATTAATTCCAATTATGTAGTGGAGCTTTGTTCATATGCTGGAAGTGATTTTTGGTTCAATGCTTCTTGGTTCATAAGAATATATATGTAAAAATATCCTCAACAACCTCTAATCAATACCTTGGAAAAATAACATGGTTATCCCAATACCACGGACACTTGTACCATGGTAATCTCTGAGCCAATAACACAGGTGAATACCATGGTTATGCCAATTTCATGGACACATGTACCATGGTAATATCCAAGTTAATACCACGGGCAAATATCATGGTTATACCAATACCACGGACCCATGTACCATGGTAAGCTCCAAGCCAATACCACAGGTCAATACCATGGTTATGCAAATACCATGTACCTTTGTACCATGGTAATATCCAAGTCAATACCATGGGAAGATACCATGGTAATACTAAAACCTATCATGCCAATACCAAGTGCCGACCTGGACCACACACAATACAATACCAAGGTAATGATACCATAGTAATACCAATACCTATAATTCAAATATCAAGATAAACACCCTGCAACTAAAAAGTCAAGCAACATAAACACAAGAAACATAATCATCTCCAATACATGCCCAGGTTGACATCAATGCCAACCATCAATCACTGCAACCAGCAACTTCACCAACAACTGCATCATCAATGTCAACAATCTCCCCCTTTGTCATTGATGACAACCCTAGCTGAACCATCCAAATAACCTCTAAAAATATGAACTCCTCATCTTCTCCCCCTTTGAAATTAGTGGAAAAGGGAAAAACATCAAACCATTAACACTCTACTGAAAAAGCAAGGGCTACATAGAAGATCAACCAACAAACACTCTGACTCCTTTAGGAGTGCATGAAAAATGGCAGCAACATTCACTCACTTTCTACTGAAGCATTAGTAGCAATATCAAGGAATAACACCATCTATATCAACAACAATGTCAAGGCCCAAATAACAACAATATACTATGGCTCTCAGCAACAACAATATAGAGTAAATAGCAATAGTAAACTCTCAACTCAATAACAACATGAGCATCAAAAATAAAATACGATGAGTATCAGTATTCTTAGCATAATATAACCATCAGCAGCATCATATCACAAGCAACAACAACAAAAATAACCAGCAACTCAATCCACATCAACATCACTCTCAACCAAGGCAACAATAGCATAAGCATTAGCATGAGAAACACTCTCTCCATCAACATCACCAGCTGCAACAACAAAACAACTGAACACCATCATAAATCAAGAATACACTACATCCATCAGTAATAGCATACTGTAGACAATGACAACAACCTCCTCCCATGCAATATCATATCATAACTAGCAACAATAGCAACAAGGCATATGATGACCATCATCAGCAATATAGTGTGAGAAGCAACACATAATTTCCTCCATGTGACAAGAAAGAGGCTACTCCAAAGAACCAAATACTATGACTCATAAATTTTGCAATGAAAGTACAAAGCTTCATAATCCTATTACATGGCTACAAGAATGATAGACTATGACTGTACAATTTTTTCTCAGGGCTAAATTATGACTTCTCACTTATGCATAAACATCACTCATATGACTCTACCAATGACCCAAAAGTGATACAAGATATTACATGGCTACATATTGATTCTGAAAGCTCACACATGGTTGTAAGACATAACATATACTAGCTGAATGAAATGCTGAAATTACTCTCAATTCTCTCTCTGAACAATTTTGACTCATGACTCACAATATGAAAGTAAAAAATTACAATTCAGAAATATAATTTTGCGACAATGTAATAAACTTCCCATGATCAAATTTTAGAAATGAATAATTTCATGTCAAAAAGAGTGTGCACAACTCTCTTCAAAAATTTGACAATACATATCTTGAACTAGAAATCTGCAACATCAATAGTTAGCAACCCCAATAACACAAGCCTCATGAGCAATAAAATCATCAATGACTCAACTTCAATAATATGTTATGAAAAACAATAATGCAATAACAACATGAAAATAATCCTCAAATAAAATCAGCAATTGTAACCATGTTTCTGTAGCACATCCTCTTGGCACAACATGACCATTAGCAAAGTAAGGAATATGCAATACAAACTTCATCCATGCTCTCTTGACATCATATGTGCACAAACAAGCACAATCCTCCTCATCATCAACAAATACATATGGTAATCTTCAAGGTAAGATCCTCATAAGAAAAATTCAACACTAGACACTTCCAAAGACACATTCATGTAACAATGACCCTTCCTGATGTGAGAAATGATTATCTAATGAAGTATAAGAGTGAGTATTTTAATGAGAGTAACATCACTCTCTCAAACTATCACCAAAACTTCCCATGGAAGACATAGTATCCTACATAACATAAGTGTTATACATGCAAAAACATAAAGCCACATCAAACTCCCCTACCATCTTTCCATCAACATTTGTTGCTTGTTGCACAAACTTATGTTAGTGTGAATAAATATAGAAATAATCCTCTCACAATCATGTCTGCAACTATCAACAATCATGATATAAAATTTCAAAATGATATGTAATGCATCAAACTTTGTAGAACTCCCCCTAGACTCATGCGCTCCTCTTGTATGCCTCAAACTAATCTTATGGACTTGAAATAAATAGATGAATGAGGTGCAAATTTCCTCCTTTAATCACATGCACCTATCCAGTTTGTCTTCTCTTGAAGCCATCTTCTATTGTGCACAAGATAAGGATATACTCTCCCTAAGTAGAACATCATTTTTCAAACAAAAACATTCTTCTTTTATGTCCTTTGAAGAGCTAGTTCTTTGCAGCTCATCTTTTCTCCTCCATACTTTCTTTGTCTTCAATGGTGGGCTTTCTCCTTTTTTTGGCTTGATCATGTCATATCTACAAGTTGGAGCTTTTTGGCCATATTTTCCACACTTGAAACAACAGTGATCCAACAAAAAATTTTTTCTTGAAAAAAAATTACATTCTCTAACATGATGACCATAATGATTGCAAGAAAACAAAACCCGTAAAATAAATTTGGATAACTTGTGTTTTGATTGTTGGACCATGAACACTTGGTTGCTTCCTTATATTCTTGAATTGTTGCACGTTGTGGTTGTGATCTTATTTTCTTTGCTTATGCTAATAATCTATTTTCTTCTTTGGCTTCTTTTGATGATGTTTCTTCCTAGATCCTTGATTGACTTTAGAGGTGGTGGACTTGTGATTGTCTACTACTTGGTTGTCCTCCACTTTCTCTTTTTCTTTCACAAGGCATGATTCTTCTTCAAAGCCCAATCCAGTTTTAATAAGTGGAGATCTTTGACTAATGAGGATTTCATCCAAAATTTTGGTTCTTTTCTCCAACTTTCGATACTAGGATAGCTGATTATTTTCCTTTTCAATATCACATCTCAAAGAGGCTAATTCCTTTTCTAGACTTTCACAATAGGCTTCTCGGTCTTGCAGTTGATTTGACAAATTCTCATTTTCCTTGATGACTTCCTCATGTTGTATTTTTAGATCAATGATTTGCATGTCATTACTCTCATGGCTACTCTCACTATCTTCTTGAGATAAAATTGGATCTTCTACTGCTATGAATGTGGAATCATTTTCATCATTCTCTTTCTCTTCAAGAATGCAATGGGATTTTTCAATAATTTTAGAATCTTGAATCCTTTCTTTTCCATACAAACTATGCAACTTATCCATGATTTATTTTGCAGTCTTGTAGTGTCTCACTTTTGCTACATCATGATTTGATAATCCCTTCAAAATTATATTCTTGGCTTCCTCATTAAATTCATCCTGCATACCATATTCAATTGAGAGAAAAATATTCACATATAAAGTTAAAATATATGCTTCAAATTTTACCTTCCAAAGCATGTAATCATATCCATGTAGAAAAGGAATTCCATCTAGTGCAAATCTTCCTTGGTTACCCATGATCTACCTTCCAACGGTCAATCTACACTAGAAGGAATTGTGCACTAGAAGGAACGGTGATACCAATTTTCAAAATTAGGATCACTACTAGGGGGGGTGAATTAGTTATTATAACAATTATCAAACTTTTTCCTCAATAAATTAACCAATTCATTACTTAACAAATAAGCATTAGACCTGAACATGCAACTTCAACTAGAATCATCACATGAGAGCCATAATCATAAGAAATAAAGATGCACAATGAAACATGATCCTCACATCATGTAGGAATACATGATCTCTAGTGGAAAACCCCCCTTTGGGGAAAAAACCACCTTTGTTATTGTTGTGCTACTCAATATATTTTATTATTTGTCAAGAAAATCATTATATAGAGAGTACAATATGGCAACTATTTGAAAGGAACTTTGATCTCCATCTCACGACTCTACAGACTCCCATCTAATCAACAAGCCTTTCCCAACACCCATTGGACTTATGAATAAATTTGTTCTCAATACTTGTTTTGCCAGAGCACTCACCCCACTTCTCTATGTGGTTCATTTTTCATACATTTTCAAATTGGAACCCTTAAGCTGATCAACATGAACATCACAACAGAAATATCTTCATAGCACATAATCAAAACAAAAAAAAATCAATCATTGAATCAAACACAAATCATAGCCATCTCTCACTTTCATACATCATCCTCAACTCATATAGCCTCAATACATTTTTTGAAAATAAACTAGATGCAGAACTCAATGATGCAATATATAACTGCCATATAAAAACATGAGACAGTACTACAGCCAATCTATCACAATCATATTATCATCATATATAAAATCAAATAAAAAATCTGCCCCTGCAGTCACAAATGCATTAGAAAACTCTTTTGTAACCTTGTCACTTTTCTTCTACATATAAATAGTCCTCAGCCATGCATACTTTTTTCTATGCTATAACTATACCTCTCACACAAGATAACCAACCAAATGAGCAACTTTTCTCCACATATTTGTAATTTATGAAGATGATTAAGTCAATTAATTCCAATTATGTAGTGGAGTTATGTTCATATGTAAGAAGTGGTTGTTGGTTCAATGCTTCTTTACTCACAATAATATATGTCAAAATATCCTCAAAAATATCCAATAAATACCTTAGGAAAATACCATAGCTATCCCAATACCACAAACACTTGTACCATGGTAATCTTTGAGTCAATACCACAGGTGAATACCATGGTTATGCCAATACCACGAACACATGTACCAAGGTAATATGCAAGTCAATTCCACGAGTAAATACCATGGTTATTCCAATACTGCAGACCCATGTACCATGGTAAAATCCATGTCAATACCACAGGTAAATACCATGGTTATGTCAATACCACAGACCCTTGTACCATGGTAAACTCTGGGTCAAGTAAAAAAGCCTTTACAACTCCATGGGGCACACTCACCTATCGAGTCATGCCTTTTGACCTTAATAACATTGGTTCCACCTTTTTGCAGGCCATGAACTACATCTCCCACAACTTGGCTCATCTTATACTAGCCTATTTGGATGACCAGACAGTGTGATCCAAAAGGTGCTCTGACCATTTGGAAGATCTTCGCTTAGTATTTGAAAGATATCGACAATATAACCTACACTTGAACCCTCTCAAGTGTGTCTTTTATGTCAACGTAGGATGACTCTTGGGATTCATCTTTTCCCAATAAGCTATTAGAGTCAACCCTCTGAAGGTCCAGGCCATCCGAGAAATCCCACCTCGAAAAAATTTAAAGAAATTACAAAACCTACAAGGTAAGGCCAATTTCTTATGTTGCTTTATCCCTGATTACACCACCTATGCACATGGTTTCTTGTGCCTTCTTCATCAGGACATTCCCTTCCATTGGGATGAAGTATCCCAAAGATCATTCAAGTCCTTAAAAGATACATTATCCTAGGCACCACTGATTAGCCCTCCTAACCATACCAAGGACTATACCCTCTACTTATCTACATCAGAAGTTGCCATAGCAGGGTTATTAGTGCAAGAAGGAACATGTAATAGATAACACATCATCTATTACATAAGAAAAATCTTCCCTGTACCGGCTTTAAAGTATGAGCCAGGAGAAAAAATTGCCCTAGCCCTTGTACACTCAGTACAGAAGTTTTGGCACTATATCTTCTTATGAACCACAACTGTAATATTGAACATTAACCCCATGCGATACTTCCTCACTTTCCGTTGATCAACCATAAGTATGCCCGATGGGTGGTGATTTTGTAAGAGTTTGACTTACAATTTTCTTCCCCTAAAAGAAAGAAAGATCTTATCCTTGCAAAATTCATCGTGGATCTCCCAATAGAATCCTAAGGGTCTCCAGTCAATCACTCTTTCCCAAACGAACATTTCTTCATCATATCTACGGAAAACCCCTGGTATGGAGATATCATTATCTTTCTTCAAACTTAGAAGTTCAACCCTCAACTCACTCACGATGATTGTAGGTGCATACGCCACCAAGCCCCCCATTACCTTCTTATGTAGGACATCCTTTATCATCATGGAATCGACACCATTTTTCTCCGATGCTTTTCCTTTGAGCAATATTAGCAGGTCTTAGATGACTACTACAGTGGGCTCTTCGGTGGCCACCTATCCAGGATGGACACTACCCAAAAAAATCCTTTGCACTAGTTATTTTTGGCACACTTTGTTTCATGATTATATTCAAGTATTCAAACTATGTGAACGTTTCCAATTATATGCTCACAAAGCACGAGCTCCACCATCTCCCTTTCACCCAATCATTGTCACAGGCCCTTTTTACAAATGGGGCACAGACTTCATGACTTGCAACATGCAGTCTCAATGTGGCCATAAGTAAATTGTGGTCACCATCAACTACTTTACCAAATGGGTAGAAGTAATGCCCACCTATAATAACACCACTAAAACCACGATGCGGTTTTTCTTAAGCCATGTCATCACATGGTTCAATGTTCCCACTGAGTTTGTCTCAGATCATGGAAAATACTTCAAGAATGATATCTTTCAAGAGTTATCCTAACACCTTGGTTTTTATCATGAGTTTGCTTCCCCATACTACCTCCAGTATAATGGCCAGGTAGAAGTTGTCAACAAAGTCCTTAAAACAATGTTCCAGTGTATAGTAAACAACCACAAAACCAATTGGCATCACATGGCTTTTTTAGCCATATGGGCATATCACATAGTAGTCAAAGCATCCATAGGGCTCACACCTTTCTAATTAGTATATGGGGTGGAATCCATACTCTCCATAGAGAGTGAGATCCCTACCTTACACTTGGCCATCGAACTCCTCTAAGACACCTCACCTTTATATTAGAGACTAGTATGGTTTTAACATGTCGACGAAAGTTGGTGAGAATCTCTCCAACATAATGAAGCCCACAAAAAGAGGACCAAAGCCTCCTTTAACCGCAATGTCAAATCTCGTAAGTTTGAAACTTTATGGAAATGACCATACATAGTTAAACATTGCCTCCTAAAAGGAGCATATATGTTACTAGAGCCTAATGGGACTTGCCTCAAATACCACGTCAATGGGCTCTATCTCAAAAAATTATATCCCTAACTCTCATTTCAGCCCTAGAATGTAAATGTCTGCACCATGACTTATTTTTTTATGATGATCACTTCATCACGAATGTACACTAAACCCATACTCTCATCATGTGTCATAGATGGATCATCCACCAACCTATCAGTGAGGGTTCACTAATGGTGCTTCTCGATGGTCACAAAATCTCGTTGTGGCAGCCTGGGCCTTATACTCTCCAGATCTAACACCCTTCCATCTGAATGGGCTTTGCACCAGGTCAATGACCAATAACCAAGCCAAATATAATGTCGTTATAGGCCTCTTGTTCGATGCCTCCCATTTATATATCAGCCATTTGCATGTGTTCCTTGACTCCAAGCTCATTGTATCGTAATTGAAAAGAATAATGGGGACAGGTTAGGTTGCCCCATCTTCCCATAACCTAGGATACTCCAACACAAACACCCACAACTCTGCTTTAAACCAATTCTGGAATTTCAAGAAACTATTTAAATTATATAGTCAAAGAAGAATATGGATTTAGCTTCACAAGTTTCATGAGAGAGTCTTCTCTCACCTTCCAATCATTTCCTTCACCTCATTCAACTCCATGGGGTCAGCTTGTCAAATGATACATTGAGAAGGCCAAACAGGCTTCAAAAACCCAAACTTAGAGTCCTAGAAAATACTTGTTGTAGGCGTTGCGAAATAATTTCTTAGTGCAATCAAAATCATGTAGGCACTGTGAAATATTTTCGTAGCACCCAAAACTTTGTCTTTTCCTATTCCAAGAATCTAGACTGACTTTCCCTCTGTAAGGTCGATCCTCCATAGTCTTGGATCGCTCCTTAATGCTACCAACAACTCCACCTACCTTTCTTTCTCTGAATTATGCTCTCGCTCAACGAATGATTTGAATCCCCAATTTAAAGGCCGTGACAACCCCCAAAGTAGTGGTGCTCTTTTTTGATGCACAGGGAGACTATTCTATTTAGCAACATGCATATTTAATCAATAGAAAGGCTAGTGGACCAAGGGGTATTAACCAACAACATACATGGGCCAAACTGCCATATATATGTTACATAAACCATCCAAACCAAAACGTTTCATGGTCTTCAACATAGTTTCTAGTCTTCAACATAGAGTTCAACCATCATTCACCATAAATTCATCAACACATTGAATATGCATATACCCTCCTACAAGACCGCACACACTATTGAAAGGGTCATTCCATGCGTATTCATTTAACGCATTTGACACATCCTCAAATAACTACAACACTAGTTCTAATTTCTAATGGGCTTACAACATCTTAGCAATACTCACAGCCCACATATGGCACTACCATATACCAGCAATTATTATGCACATCAATAGGCTAGAAATCATACATTCTAACACTTTAGAAACACTACGATAACCATATGCAGTTATAGCCTCATATGCACATGGTAAGGATGTCCAGTTCCATACTATATTTGAACAAAGAATCAATCTCATTCCTAAGGCGTTGTTGGGTGATTTACTTGTGAGTTAAATCCCTATCATTAATTGTCAACCCGGCATTTGTAGAATTGACGAATTATACATGTACTATATGTACTAGGTGTTTATTTATTAGAATAGATTAATCTAATGCAATTATAACAAATTAAATCAATCTAATCCAAATCAAACCAAACATAAATAAATTGAAATCACACATGCTGAATTGAAATCACACTCACACCTGTTGAAATAAAATCGCACTTCCTGAAAGGAAAAGCACACTTGCATAAAATGAAAACATACTTGCTAAAAATAAATGAAATAAGACAACTACATTATGTTAGCAATATGTACAAAGGTGTGAAAACTGTGGTTAATGAGGGGTCCCCATTCCTCAACAATCACATTGAACAACTATAAGATCTTGGAGATCAAAGTGGCAGTATGCATTTCATAAAATGAAGTTAGAATATATTACAAGCATTCTCTCTCCTCACTTTAAAAATCACATCGTGCATGGAACTTGGAACCTTCTCTCTCTTTACTTCAAAAATCACATCTTGTATGGAACTTGGAACCTATAAGTAGAAACTAACACTAACACTGACACTTAACCACTAGCTACTAACCCTTTGTATGAAGAGTGCACTCATATTTATACAAAAATTGAAGATAACTATTCAATAAATATAGATCCTTAGATCTCTCCTAAATCCACATTTATCTCTTGTGGTTACAACCAATCTCCTAAAAATATAAGATACAAATCCTCTCAAAATTCTCTCATCCATGATTCTTCTCCTTTGAATGTGCATAGTTAATGATCCACATCTTCTACAATTATTCCACAAATCTTCATGATTTGGAATTTGAAATTCAAATTTGTGGTTGGGTGGCCAAGTAGGACCCTTCTAGAATATCCAATTAGGCCTACAATATCACAAAACTCATAACACTTCTAGATATATATGAAAATATGTTAATTGCTTAATATTTAATCACAAATTCACTTAAAATACTTAAAATCAATGACTTGGAAAATAATAATGATAAACCCATATGATTATGAAAATGGTTACTTAATGTAGGGTTATGGGGCTATAGAGTTACGGAATGAGGGTAAAATTATGGAAATGAAGGTGAAAGTGGATGACATTTTGGAGGCCCAACAGGTGTACAGTCATTTTTTGACACATTCATATTTTTACCAAGTGCATATTTCTAAAAACAACAATGCACAAGAATAAAATGTGATAGCCCTAGTTTCAGACATAAATCATTTTATCCACAGACCAACAACACATTAATCCTATACAGATATAGAAGTACACAACCACAGATAGTTGCACGGTAAGTGCGATTGTACAAGAAAAATCAACACGATATCGCGCGCTTGTTTCAGTAATAGATGCACGAACGCACGTGTTTTCTCAAAACATTCGTGCGACACTAATGAAGTTGAATTTTTTAGCCTTGGGGATCATTTTTTTATTTTTCCCATGCTTTGGGAAGGATGGTTGCAACATGGTGTGAACCGAACTAGGACCGCATATGAAAAGTAGTGGTTGGTGATGCTGAGGCCCAAGCCCAACTTCCTAGATGGGGGTTACTAAATTTTGTTTAGAACCCTTTGTTGTGATCACATAAGGACTTCCTGCCATTTTTTATTCATAGATGGTAGACGAACTAACAGGTGTTTGAAATCTGTTGAGTTGTGTTATATTCTTTCCACGTAATTAACAGGGGGTTTGAGGTGTACGTGTAACCGCACTTTATGGGGTCCGGGGAATGCCTCAGAAAATTTTGGTTTTGGACCTATGTTAGGTTGGGCGGACCCACCTATGGTATTGTGCATGATTTCCGCACATGTTTTTGGACGCGATGGTTTTCGGTCCATGGTATTGGATGCTTTGGCATGTATAAATATGTATTGTAACATTGAAAGGAACATAATGAAAAATCAAGCTGGTAATCCCGATTTTGGGATCCAGGGGAAAATCTCTGTGTATATGTGTTTTATGTGTTCTACTCTCACATTATTTATTTTTTATGTTTTAGAATTCCTATGCAGGTAATTTCTGTATGGGGTTAAAACCTACATTTGGTATCAGAGTTGTTTTGGCTTCAAGGGGACGCCTTTGTTGTTGAGGGGTTTCGCTCGGGCCTGTGGTAGACCCTGTTCAGTGGGAGATATGCGAGATCAATTCTAGTGGTGAAAGAAGATGGAAAGCAGTGGAAAGATAGAGATTGAGAAATTTAATGGTCAGAGTTTTGAGTTGTGGAAACTCAAGATGAAGGATCTATTGGTTGATAAAGATCAGTGAATCGCGGTAGATCCGGGTATTAAACCAACAGGAATGTCTAATGAAGAATGGAAGAAGTTGGATCGGAAGGTAAAGAGCACAATACGATTGTTCGTCTTAGATTCAGTATTGTTGAATGTATTAGGGGAAGCTACGGTGAAGGCTTTTTGGGACAAGTTAGGGACTTTGTACCAATCTAAGTCTCTGGTGAATAAATTGTTCCTGCGGAAAAAGTTGTATAACCTAAGGATGAAAGATGGAGACTCGGTGACGGAGCATCTGAATATATTTAATACTGTGGTAAGTCAGTTAGCATCTGTTGATATTAAAATTTCAGATGAAGATAAGTGCATCAGTTTGTTATGTTCTCTACTGAATTCGTGGGATAGTCTGGTTACTGCAATCGGTAGCAATGCAATTGCCTTGCAGTTTGATGAAATAGTCTCAGCCTTGCTGACGGAGGAGATGAGACGGAAAAATATGGAGAGCCAGAATGGTGATGCCTTGTCTGTACGAGGACGGTCCCAGAACATAAACAAAAATAAGTCATCGAGTGGGAGATCTAAATCTAGAGGGAGATCTAAATCTCCAGGAAAACTTGTAAAGGTGGTGTGCTGGAAATGTGGAAAGGAAGGCCACTTCAAAAGGGACTGTAAATCTAAAGCTCCTAACAAAGGAAAGGGATCTGATGAGGCTCCTTCTGTAGAGGCAAAAACCACCTCAGATGAAGGTGGGGATGTGTACTTGGCTTCTTCAAGTACACATGTAGATCATGAGGCATGGTTGATTGACTCAGGTGTATCCTTTCACTTCACTCTCCATAAAGAGTGGTTCTGCGAGTATGAGAAATATGATGGTGGTTATGTCTTCTTGGGGGATGAAAGGAAGGCTAGAATCATTGGTCGTGGAAAAGTAAAGTTGAAGCTGCAAGGTGGAAGGGTTAGAACACTTCCGAGTGTTCTGCATATTCCTGCATTAGCCAGAAATCTTATTTTTGTTAGTAAGCTGGATGATGCAGGTGTAAAAACAGTGTTCAAGAAGGATACCTGCAAAATGGTTCGGGGAGCACTGGTATTGATGAGGGGAGTTCGGATTGGAACTTTGTACAAGCTGCAAGGTAGCACTGCTATTGATGGGTGCAATAGTTCTATGGTTCCTGAAAGTGGAGCAGAAAATCTAGTGGTCTTTGGAGAGAAGACCATGCTATGGCATCAAAGGCTTAGACATATTGGAGAGAAGGACCTTCGAATACTTCATGGTAAAGGTATGGTAGAAGGTATGAGTAATAGCTTTATGGATTTTGATTTCTGTGAAAATTGTGTATATGGGAAGCGGAATCGGGTGAGTTTCCCCTCTGGTAGTAAGAGGGTGAAACAAATATTAGAGCTTGTGCACAATGATGTGTTTGGACCTGTGAAGGTTCCATCACTGGGTAAGTCTGTGTACTATGTATCATTTATAGATGACTTCTCAAGGAATACATGGATATATTTCCTTAAGAAGAAATCTGAAGTCTTTGACAGGTTTAAAGAATTTAAGACTCTGGTGGAAAACCAGATAGAGAAGAAGATAAAGGTGTTGAGGACAGATAATGGTGGAGAGTTTTGCAGCAAGAAATCTGAAGAATTCTGTAAGAAGTGTGGTATATCACGGCAGAAGACTACTCCATATACACCTCAGCAAAATGGAGTTGCAGAAAGAATGAACAAAACGTTGATGGAAAGGGCAAGAAGAATGCTCAGTGGTGCTGGGTTAGGACAGGAATTCTGGGTAGAGGCGGTGGATACTGCATGTTACCTGGTCAACAGGTCAACTTCATCAGCATTGGAGGATAAGACTCCACAAGAGGTATGGACTGGTAAGAAACCCTCTCTTTCACATCTAAGGGTATTTGGATGTGATGCATATGTACATGTTCCAAAGGAGAAAAGAACCAAGTTGGATAGTAAATCTGAAAAGTGCATCTTTATTGGGTATAAGGATGGTTTAAAGGGTTATAAGCTTTGGAACCCAGTAACAAGGAAGGTTGTGTACAACCGAGATGTGGTGTTCAGAGAGGTGAAAGATGTTATTAACCATGAAGTCCAATCTAAGGAACCTGAGAAGATAGAGTTTGAGCTAAAGGAGGAAGAATCAGACTATACAGCAAAGGAGGAATCAGAAGATGAAGAGCCACAAACTTTGACTGTGAGAAGATCAGTTTGAGAAAGAAGGTAGCCAGAAAGGTATAGTCCATCTGCTTTCTGTTCAAATTTTTCTTTGTCTGTTACTGATGATAATCCCAGAACTGTGAAGGAAGAAGTGGATTCAGAGGATGGAAAACTATAGAAAGAGGCCATGGTTGATGAAATGGCATCTTTGCACAAAAATGAGGCTTGGGATCTGGTGGAGTTGTTGGCTGGAAGGAAACCCATTGGCAGCAAATGGGTGTTCAAAAAGAAGACAAATGCAGAAGGAAAAGTGGAGATATACAAAGCTCGGTTGGTAGAAAAAGGTTATTCCCAGGTGCCGGGAATTGATTTTGGTGATATTTTTTCTCTTGTTGCCAAGGTAACTTCTATTAGATTACTTTTATTTGTTGTTGTTTCTTTTGATTTTGAGGTAAAACATATGGATGTGAAGACAACATTTCTTCATGGGGATCTGGAAGAGGAGATCTACATGAAGCAACCTGAAGGATTTACGGTGAAGGGTAAGAAGGAACTGGTATGCAAGTTAAAGAAGTCTCTGTATGGGTTAAAACAGTCACCAAGGATGTGGTATCAGAAATTTGATACATTTATACGGGGACTTGGCTTCACCAGAAGCAAAGCAGATCACTGTGTGTATTTTAAATTAATTGGTGACCGTGTTATTTATTTGATCTTGTATGTGGATGATATGTTGCTGGTTGGAAATGACAAAGAAATTATCCAGGATTTGAAGACCCAATTGTCCTCCAAATTCGACATGAAAGATCCTGGTGTTACAAACTATATTTTGGGCATGGAAATTAAAAGAGATCATACAAAGAGGAAGCTCTGGTTAAACCAAAGGAAATATGTCGAGACAATACTGCAGAGGTTTAATATGCAGGATAGTAAACCCGTGAAGGTTCCTATTCCTTTAGGTGTGAGGTTATCTGCTAAACAGTGTCCCAAGACACGAGAAGAGGAAGAGGACATGTCCCGTGTTCCACATGCAAGTGCAGTCGGTAGCCTGATGTATGCAATGGTCTGTACTAGACCATACATTGCACATGCAGTGGGAGTATTGAGTAGGTTTATGTCAAAACCAGGGAAGGAGCACTGGACAACAGTGAAGCGGGTTTTCATGTATTTGCGTGGCACTAGTGATTATGGTTTGTGCTACCAAGGAAGACCAGGATTGGACAGAGTGTTGGATATTCATAACTTTGTTGATGTAGACTAGGCTGGAGATATAGATCAAAGAAGATCTACAAGTGGGTATGTGTTTAACCTATTTGGAGGTGAAGTCAGTTGGATGAGTAAGAAACAATCTATAGTGGCACTGTCAACTACAAAGGTAGAACACATGGCAGCCACTCATGCAAGCAAGGAAGCAGTTTGGTTGCAGAGATTGTGTTCAAGTATGGGGTTAGTACAAGAAGCTATAAGGATAGACTGTGACAGCCAAGTGCAATTTTCTTGGCAAAGAACCCCGCATAACATTCAAAGACAAAGCACATTGATGTTTAATATCACTTTGTGAGGGATATGATAGAAGACAAAAGGGTGTTGCTGGTAAAGGTGGACACTTTGAAGAATACTGCAGATGCATTGACAAAATCTGTGAGCTCTGAGAAGTTCTCTTGGTGTAGAGAGACAATGGGCATTTCAGGGCTGGAAAAATGACTAAGCTCTCTTGTGGCCCCCTATGGAAAGAAAACAACAAGTGGGAGAACTTACTAAAAGAAATTAGATTAAATCAACATGATATTGCGTGCTTGTTTCAGTAATAGATGCACGGCCACACATGTTTTCTCAAAACATTCATGCGACACTAATGAAGTTGAATTTTTTAGCCTTGGGGATAATTTTTTTATTTTTCCCATGCTTTGGGAAGGATGGTTGCAACATGGTGTGAACCGGACTAGGACCGCATATGAAAAGTAGTGGTCGGTGATGCTGAGGCCCGAGCCCAACTTCCTAGATGGGGGTTACTAAAGTTTGTTTAGAACCCTTTGTTGTGATCGCATAAGGACCTCCTGCCATTTGTGATTCGTAGATGGTAGACGAACTAACAGGTGTTTGAAATCTGGGGTCATGATGTGGCATTCACCGTTGAGGTGGACGTTTATTTTGCGATTGGGTTACTGCCTCAAGATGAGGTACTATCGACAGAGCTCCCACCTAGTCAGGTGGACTTGACAGCGTGGGCTGACATGCACTATGGAGAAGATGCATTCTAGGAGGGGGTGCAACCACATAACCTCTATTCTGGTTGCAATTGAGATGGTAACGTCAACTATGATTGTACACATACTAGGGTCAGCGACCCTGAACCAGATTTCAGGGCCACAACTTGCAGTCCTTCAGAGACTTTAGGTGTGCTTTTTCTATGACTAGGTGGACTTCCTTCATATGAGGATGACGATGCAATTGACACAGGTTCGTAGAGGCAAGGCTAGGAGCTTCTACTATGGTAGTGTGATGTGCAATATTATGTACAAGAGGGTGGTGATGCTATGCCTTGTACTAGTGATGTCGATTGGGCCACAAAGACATCCACGGATGTGATGATGGGCGTCGGTGATGCCGCAAGCAGGTGGGGGAGAGGTAGGGCATTACTGGACACCTATATTTGAGGGTTGGTTCATGTTCAACCCTCAGGTTATTCTGCAGTTCCCTTATGCTAGCATGGATTTCTATGGATATCAAGAGATGGGTTTGCCCCCAGATGATGCTTGGGGCCCAACATGTGTATGATTGTGATTTTTGCATTTTTATGATTTATACGTATTTATGATTTATGATATATCTTTATATTGATACCATGTATGTTTGATTGCAGATGTTGAACCTACCATATTCCCGTTGGCCAGATTAGTGGGAAACGGTCCTCAATATCCAGGTGGAGTGGGTGTGGTTGGTGGGCCACGATGTCGAAGAGAGGATAAGATGGAGGAGGAAAATAAGAGGTTGTCTATACACTTACGTCTAGAGATAGGTTTCCCCTCTAGGGAGTGGGAGGTTTCATCTCTTTGAGATAGGGTGGAGAGATTGTGAGCACGTGCTGAGGCTACCGAGGCACACATAGAGGTTTTTGAGGATGCATAGAATGGCACGACAACCTTACTCTAGGGGATTCCTAATTCTGGATGGATGATGTTTGAGGAGGATGCAATCAAGAGGACGATGGCCTGGGACAAGGCGAGGTACCTTGTCCTCTGTTGCCTTGCAGTGGCAGTATCAACTACTCGACCAGTATTGGTTCCAACACAGAGTGAGGTAGGAGAGCCTCATGCAAGGGGTGTAGGTGGTGATGGGGGTGTTGAGCCCCAGCCCTAGATGTATTTTTTGCATGTACCATGGGAAGCACCCATTATGAGGATGCTCCCCTTTTTTATGACTCATTATTTCTAACATGGGCTAGAGGATGTACATTTGTATATGTTTTGACATATATATATATATATATATATATATATGATTTCATTTTTTTCGACTCTCATGATGTGCTTATGTGATATGCCTTTCATACATGTGATGTACTTTGTCATTTATGTATATATATGCTTATTATGATTTATGTGTCTTGATGATTATTTATATGTGATGCATGCCAGTTTAGGATTTGATTAGCTATGTGGTCGATTACATGATTTTTATTTCTTGGTATATGTGAAAATATGATATGATCGAAACCCTGAGCTAACCTTTGTGCATGCAAATATTTATGAAAAATGCAAGGGTCGCGTACCCTGAAGGTTTTGTGTTGTAGGTGGACATATAGATCAAATTTGATGAATATTGGACTGGATCTTGCTGATGTGATGGGATGGTCACATGATGATGTTGGGAGAAATTTTAAATGCTTTGTAGATATTTACATTTGGTAACGTGTTTTATTATTTGGAGGAATTATTTCCTAATGTGAATGTAATTTTAGTTTTCCTATTTTGTAAGAAGGGGAAACAATTCAACTTATGACTCTTGGTTTCCCATGTTAGATTTCTTTATAAATAAATGAGTGTTTGAGAAGAAGAGTAGTGTGCAATGAAGGAAAAAGTGGAGAAGTGCAGTAGAAGAGGAGAGGAGAAGATCCAACACTAGGAGGGGTTGCAGAAGTTGATAGGCCTAGGCCGCACATGCCCACATTGTATATTTTGTCTAGTTTAATGTATGTTGAATGTGATTAATGAACAATCTGTTTAGATGACCCATAACCGTGAGGAACTTGGCCCTAAGTTTACGTGACTGTTTCATTCATAGACGCACGATGCACTTGACTATTTCATACATAGTGTGCACTTTGTGCAGTTGTCTCTCATTAACTCGTGAGGTATTTGGATCAAAAACCCCGTGTCTTTCTCACTCACAATCATTTGCATTGTGCGACTGTATCACCCTTACGCATGCACCCCCATGCAACTGTTTCATAGTCGTCCACGCAGGTATCCACTTTTTACCTAAAAATATTTGTATAGGTCATCCTTGTATGTCTTATCTAGCCTAGACTACTAAAATCACAAAGGTCAGGTCATGACCTGTTACCTGGATCTCCTCGCACGCTACTCGGGTGCTCTGGTTGACTACTACAGATGAAAATAGCTCATGGGCCCTACTCTGGAGTCGATGTCAGCAAGTACAAATGAGGTGGCATATGGCCCATACCCCCTATATATCACTCTCTTTTTCATTTTAGAGAGGCCCATTCAGGAGCTAAGGACCTCCTTTTGCAAAATTTTCAGCAACATTAGGATCAATATGTCATCATCTACATCATCATACCCTCCATTTTATTTCAACTACGTACTCATTTTCGAGCCTATTTCACTTTTCAGAGTACCCATCAGGAGTGTCTTTCCATGTATTTTGATTCAACTTTTTTTGAGCATTTCAGTTTACACATGATTTCATCAAGATGTTTTCACTTGGGGTATTGGCTGTCGAAGTTGCAAGTCCCCCGCAGTTTCTCAGCAAAATCAACTCCTCAATGACAATCAACAGTTGAGGTATCATTCTTCACTCAACATGATAGGATTCCTCGAAAGCTTTGCATATCCTGACATCATTTCTCGTAAATTAACCATAGGGTCCATCGTCTCAATCACGTTTACCACCACCTTCCACCTACAGATGGTAAACGTCCATGTTGGTTGATAGAATACCACCTACATGGATCACATCATTTTATAGTTCACCTTACATGATTTGGATCCATGACCATTCTCCCAAGCCCAAGAGCCATTTAATACGCATGTATTTAATATCAACCCCATCCTCCTCTTCTTTACTCATTTCTTACCACTCCCACTCTCGGGCCACCATATTTATTCTTTTTCAGATTGAATCAAATGTGCACCCATATTCTACATGTGGCCTATCACCCATCCATATGGAAATGGCCCATCTACGTCACGTCATCCACTAGGTCAACCTCATAACGAGACAAACCAATGGGCCCCACCCTCAGCAAAAAAACACACCTGCATCATTACACAGGCCACCATTTTATTGGGGTACCCATCTCCGTGTTTCCCAAACCACTTTTACATTCATTTAGAAAATGTACAAAAAAAATATCAAGAAAAGGATTCCCACCCATATTTTTGTGTCGATTATCGGGTAGTAGTCCCTAGTCACACTTGGTTGGAGCTTGATTTCGTCACCACACCATGACCCATATTCATTTATTATCACCACGACAGTTAGAACATACTCATACCCACCCTAGATTTCTTACTGACTCTAGGGGCACTTCACCCAGAAAAATTGTTTCTCCTGTCACCACTCGCATTACAGCTCCAACCTTGGGCAATTTTTCATATTCACCCATGTTTTTAGCTCTTATTATCATGCCTTTATGAACCATCATATTACAACCATCTTTATTCCTTCAAAAATATTCCCTGAATCAACTTTCAGATGGTTGGTGCTTCTTTCGTGTTGACTTCAACACTCATCTTCCAGGATCGAAGCAGTACCTTGGTTTCTCCCCCCCTAAAGGGAAAACCTCGAGTGGCACAATGGGAATAATTATTGCCTATTAATTTCATTGTTCTCCTTGACATTTGATACCAACATATATTTTCATGTCAGGGTAGTATCGTACTATGTGACCATTACAGTTATCTCATTTAGTTGAAGACCCATGCATCACTTAGCACCTCATTCAATAGTGCTTACCTTGCGATGCATGGGAGGCACCCAGAGTCGAAGACCCATGAATCACATATCACCTAATTTAGCAGTGCCTCACTTTTGATGCATGGGAGCACCCAATTCAATCCATTTAACAGAGACGCCCCTGAGGGTGTAAGCAATTATCTTCATAAGTCATCAACACATCAACGACATCAACACTGACTTGACAGGACCATTTATTGTATGATTGTAATACTTATTCATAGTCATCATAAAGAGCATGGGATATCCCACCTCGTATCGACACTTTTGTATTAGTATTTCTTCATAGCATGGTTCTCTTTAGTTCTCAGTAAAGGATTTTCCCTAATCATGTCCATAGTAAGTTTCTCTATCTCTCAAGAAGTTAGCAAATATCTTAGTCATATCAAAAAAAGTTGTGATGTATTTTGGCTATACACTTGCTCCTAACCTCATACATCAATGGGCAACTGTTCTCATGTGAAAAGCATACACTCATATGTATGCATTAGAGGACACTCAAAGTTAGTGATCAACACATATAGAGGTTACATTTTCTGCTGGAAGCACCATGAAGACCAAAAATTAAAATCTTTCCTAAGGTTAAAGTTAAAAAATTGAGCCGCATTGGTGCACCATTACTGGAAATTAACAATCGTGCAGCTATTTCTTCGACAGTCGTGCAGTCATGAAAATTCTAGTTAGCACCTTGGGCCGCGAACTTACTTGAGCAACACTCCAAACCCTGACATGATGAGCTAACAAATTCAAGCCTTAAGCCCCAAGGATCCTTAAAGTCAAGGAAATGGTTTCTCTCATCTAATTTATGAGGTGAACCACCACATTAATGAGCCAAGGAGGGGACGAGTGTCCAAGAAACTTTATAAATACAAGTTCAAGGAGAGATCAGAAACAAGAATAAGTAGAGCATTGGTATGTTGTTAACATTTCTCCCTAGAAATCAAGCATACCATTGAGAATCATTGAGAATTTATTCTATACTTCTTTGAGAGAGAGAAATATTGCAAGGAGATCGAGAAAGTAACTTCCTTATTGATGATTTTTTAGCACCATTGCTCAAACAATTCTCTCCAAGTGTTGTTTATTCATCTCTTGTAACTCTTCTACATTTAGCAGTCAATAAAGGGGACCCTTTTCCTAACTTATGTTTATGTGTTTTCTTCATTAAGCATTTTTTATGAGTTATTTAGTGTGATTTTTTAGTTTATGTTTATTTATGCATTGTTTCCATTACTTTCAATGCTTTGTTTACCCATGGTTTTCCACTAACAACAACCAATTGGTTGTTTACTCCTTGTAGGTTAAAACCAACTCCAAGGAAGGTGTCTTTGGTACTCCATAGCAACAAACACACCATAACACTTTATATTGGTATTATGTTCCATGGGATTAATGTTCTTGTACTAAGTTAGTTTGTTTGGTATTTTCTTCATTTTTCCTTGTGTTGAAGAAAGTGTAACTAGGTTTGGTCTTCATAATGACATTATCTTTGTAAATGATGAAATAAAATAAACAAAATTGTTTTTGTATGCCTTGCTACATGGGTTTCATGAGAAAGAGGTTTATTTGTTAGTGGCTCCCATTCAGAACCTTAGGATTTATTATTGAGTCAAAGAGTCAATGGCATGTATGAAGAGCTCTTCTTGAGCATATGTGAAATATATATGAGTCAACCTAGTGTCTAGAAAATCCTCCAAAAAGACAAGCACGGTCCTCTTGATGTCGGGATTCAAAATGGATTAAAATACACTCATGTCAGCTCACTTGAAATGACACATCTCCTCATGAACACAAGTCGGCTAATTTATGGAGGATGAATTACTATAAATACCCATCTAGGGTCTGCGCAAAAGTATAGAACAAAACTCAAATTTCCTATAATTTTCGGATGTGTACAGGAAGCTCAGATTTTCGAATGGTATAGGAAGCTAAGATTTTCGAAAGGGTACAGGAAGTTTAGACTTTCGTATGGAAAAAATCTCTACGTTTTGGCCTCCTCACTTTTTTTTATATTCACTGACTCAAACACAGTCACAGTCTAGGCATCATTGTGAGGAGAAGGATTTCTGTAATACACTCTCGTATTACTCTCTAGACACAGTCACAGTCTAGGCATTGTTCTAATGAGAAAGATCTCAGTTATCCAACAATGACACTGTGTCTCAGAATGTATTCTGGATGATGGCATTTATGATCTCAATCATGATTCTTAATGAATACATAGTTTCAAGATGAATATCTTGGTGCAACTCCAATATGTATTTATACATATCTCATTGTTATAGTGAAGTGGCAAAAAGTTTCATGTAAAGGATCAGAAATGATCTTGATGAAGGTGTAGCAGTGTTGCAGCAGTAATGATCTTAGTGATGGCCTCAATGATGCAAGCAATAATGATCTCAGTGATGTAGTAGTATGGCCCCAGTGTTGCAGCAATGATGATGATCTTAGAAGTGACAAAGAATAGGATTAGTGTCTTGGTCTTGTAGTGGCCTAATAGGTCAAGGGTCATGGTCTTGGTATTTGTCAATTGGAATATCTATAAGAAGAATTTTGTGTGGTTTTTCCTCCCAAAGAATGAGAGGTTTTGGCCCTGGCAAAAAGCCAACACCTTGTGTTCTTGGCTCTTTTGTTTTGGTAACTATTTGATGATTTGAGAAGACACACTAAAGAAAATTGTGCTTATAAGAAAAGTTAAAAATACCTCACAAATAGTTATCATGGCGAGAAGAATCTTATTAACCTACATTGCCTTAGATTCTTCAACATGGTATCAGAGCTAAGGTGTTGAAGTCAAAGGAAGGGAAACAGAGAGACATTCAAGAATCAAGCTTCAAGAAGGACATCAAAGCAGGCTTAAGGATATCAAGATCTACATTGAAGGATCAAGCCCTAAATCAAAGAAGCAGTCTACAACATCAAGAACTTTTGTCCCCACAGTCATCATCAAAAGGTCACCAAGACTCTCATCAAGATATCTACAAAGCATTGTAGCTCAAAGAACCTCGAAAAAAAAGATCATGTCATCTTGGAAAAGGTTGAAACCCTAGAGGTAATCCTGATCTACACTACAAAAGAAGGAAAATAATATTGAAGGCGAGAAGGCATGGTCATCTTCAAAGGATCATCTCCTTTCCCCAGAAGTAGATCATCCAAGAAGAAGCCTTAATACATCTTATTCAACCATCATCAAAGTGATCAGGTGGAAGAATTCATCTTCACTTGCCAAGTAAGTATCTTTCATTCTATAATCAAGTTTGGTTAAATGAATTTGTGTTTGTAAGGAGATCAATAAATTGTTTGGGTCATTGAAATTCCTTGCATAAGAAAGAAGGATAGATATAGTCCCTAGAAGAGAAGCCATTGGTATCTATGGAAAAGTATCTAAAGGTCATGCATCATTTAAATGCATGGAAAAGGATCAAGGGACTCGAAGGATTCTTATGAAATCATTCAAAGGTCCTCTCATCCCTATGTAGCAGGAGAGGAGACATAAAAAAGATATATGAAATGCTAGAATATATACTCTCTAAAATGCAATGAATAAGGTCATATCACTTAGACCTGATTGAAGGTATCAAAGAATGAAGTAATATCTTCGTGAGATCTTAATTGGGAGATCCAGGAGAGATGATAAGAAGATAATCATCATTGATCTAACTGATAAGAAAAGTAACAAATGTACATGAAAAGAAGGTTACCTCATTTGAAAACTTGTGGCCTCTATGCTAGATAGAAAAATACAAGTTGAGGAAAAAAGTGATGAAGATTAAAGGACTGAAACTTTTGTAGAAAGGAAAGGGAATTTTGGTCTTCAAACATGATAGAATAGTTCTATGGGAAGATTATAAAAAGAAAGCTCATATTGCCACAAAGATGGAGGAAGCTGAAGAAAATGGCTTAGGAAAGAGGGAGTAATAGATCTACTATGATTGAGATGGTATCCCTCACAAAAGAGTCTTATCATAAGCTCCTAAATATTTTTTTATAGATGTCACCATGGTAATAAGATGCATCATGGCATCATGGAAGCATTAAAAACAAGAGATCGTGACATCACCATGGGAATCATTAAGGAAAAAATCCATGGCAGACAAACATGAAGGATTTGGGAACCTCATTGGACATTGAAGGAAAGGATGAAGTCATCTAGGACAAGGCTCATCATACATCAAGTCAAAAAGGAAAACATATGCCAGATGGGGATATACAATATCCTCAATATTATTTGATGGAATCCTCATCGAAGGGTTCACTAATCTAGAGAGGAAGCAAGTGTTTCATCAAAAACTCCAACTTGTGGATTTCATGGGATGATGGTATGATGACATGAGAAATGAAGAAGATCAAGGGGTTGAAGATATTTTCAATCAAGGAAGCTGATGGAAGAAGCCTAGATTACCTAAAGGTAAAATGAGGTATGTATGTTTTTATTTGATATTATAAAGTTATGTCATATGGTTGCAAGTAACATGGATCATTACTTCTATCTTGAGAAGCATGATCAAGAGAAAAAGGATCTCCTCCTCTGAAAGGATGCAGGAAGGCATAAGTCACACTAGATGAAATCAACATAATATGTCCTCATATGAAGTATGAGGTGGTTGAATACAATGAAGAACCTCTTATTGAAAGCTCTTGAGAATGTAATATCTGAGGAAGGAATATATCATGAGATATTCAACCCTGATAAAGGTGATCAACATCCAAAAGACCAAGAAGACTTGACTAGGAAATATCCTGGAAAGATATGAAGACTCTGATGGAAAAGATGGAGACTCTTGACAATTGATATCTTTGGGAGATGTGTCAACATGTGTGCAAGATGTTGATACCTACAAGAATATTTCATGATGAAGAGCCATCTCATAAGGTACGATTTGATTTAATGTTATGTTTTGATTTATTGAATAATTTATGGATGGGTTCATGCAGGGCTACTAGAACAAGAGTTGTAAGTACAAGTACAACTAGCATTCATGTGGTGGATGGAAAACCCTTAAAGAAACATCATGAAGAAGTAGCCATATGACGAGGGTTCTAGATATGTATCAAGAAGGCCACTTTCGATGAAGAAAGAAATGACATGACGAACCGAGAAGGAAAATGATGGATGGGTAAATATCCTACAAGGAAGAAGCTCAACTGAATTTCATGACATCAAGGAAAGAAATTGATCAAGCAGCTAAAGGACCCATGAAAGAAGCTTCTTATGAAAAGGAGAGCTGCTAGTTAAGAGGGAGATCTGACAAGTCCCTAATTGTGAGGGAGCTTGGGCAAGTTCTTGGTTAGTGGGAACTTGGGTACATTCCTTTACAGGAATGGGCATCCATTCCTTAGTTGAGAGGGAGAGATAGACATAACATTCTTGTCTTCACTTGTGAAGAAATAATGGAGTATTGGGTAATCATCTGGCATTCGATGCACTTTGAGGATGTGTAGGGCATCCAAGATAAGAGTAGGAAAGAGGACTGGTATTCTTTGAGGGTTGGGAACCAAACATAGGAATAGTCGTAGAAGGTCATACTCAATGAACACCCGGGTGGGTATGTGCCTTGAGAGACAATGATGAAGTTGTTTATAGTCATTGGTCTCGCCAACATTGTGCTTTGATCTAATGAGAGATAGAGTTGTCATTCAATGCCTCGCTGTGGAAACAATGGTGGTTACTATAATGTTATATAGATGGGTTACCAATCTGATTCTTCTTATGAGAAATTCTTCAGATTCAGAATGACCAAGTACCATTATAAATACCTCCCTAGTTAAGAGGGAATGTTGAAGAAAGTGTAACTAGGTTCGGTATTCATAATGACATGATCTTTGTAAATGATGAAATAAAAGAAATAAAATTATTTGTGCATGCCTTGCTACATGGGTTTCATGAGCAAGAGTTTTATTTGTTAGTGGCTCCCATTGAGAGCCTTAGGATTTATTATTGAGTCAAAGAGTCAATTTCATGTATGAAGAGCTCTTCTTGAGCATATGTAAAATATATATGAGTTAACCTAGTGTTTAGAAAAACCATCCAAAAATACATGCA
This sequence comes from Pinus tabuliformis, assembly GCA_031772625.1. Taxonomy (NCBI): domain Eukaryota; kingdom Viridiplantae; phylum Streptophyta; class Pinopsida; order Pinales; family Pinaceae; genus Pinus; species Pinus tabuliformis. The sequence goes on along the minus strand of CM062806.1, from coordinate 609,567,919 downwards.
CAGTCCTCTTGATGTCATACTGCAAAATGAATTAAAATACACTCATGTTAGCTCACTTGAAATGACACATATACTCATGAACACAAGTCGGCTAATTTATGGAGGACAAATTATTATAAATACCCAGTTAGGGTCTACGCAAAAGTACATATCAGAACTTGGATTTCCTATAATTTTTGGATGGGTACAAGAGCTCAGATTTTCGGATGGGTATAGGAAGTTCAGACTTTTGGATGGACAACATCTTTGTGTCTCGGCCTCCTCACTGTTTTGATGATCACTGACTCAAATGCAGTCACAGTCTAGGCATTGTTGTGAGGAGAAGGATCTTTGTAATACACTCTTGGATTACTCTCTAGACACAGTCACAGTCTAGGCATCATTGTAATAAGAAGGATCTCGGTTATCCAACAATGACACTCTATCTCGGCATGTATTATGGACGATGGTATTTATGATCTCAATCATGATCTTAATGAAGAAATAGTTTCAAGATGAAGATCTCGGTGCAACTCTCATATGTATATATACATATCTCATTGTTATAGTGAAGGGGCAGCAAGTGTCATGTAAAGGAGCAGCAATGATCTTGATGAAAGTGCAGCAATGTTGCAGCAGTAATGATCTCAATGATGGCCTTGATGATGCAAGAAGTAATGATCTTTGTGGTGTGGTAGTGATGGCCTCAGTGTTGCAGCAATGATAATGATCTTAACAGTGACAAAGAAGAGGATTGGTTTCTTAGTCTTGGAGTGGCCTAATAGGTCAAGGGTCATGGTCTTGGTATTCATCAATTGGAATCTATATAAGAATCATTTTTGTGTGGGTTTTCCTCTCAAAGGGTAAGAGGTTTTGGCCCTGGAAGAAAGGCAACACCTTGTGTTCTTGTCTCTTTTGGTTTGGTAACTATTTGATGAATTGATAAGACACACTCTAATAATAAAAAGTGAAGATTGTTATAGTAAGAAAATTAAAAAATACCTCACAAATAGTTATCATGTCGAGAAGAATCTTATTAACCTACATTTCCCTAGATTCTTCAAGACCTTGTTGAATCAAACTCTTCTGCCAAGTTTTTGAGGAATAGAGATAGGTTTTTCTTTACCTTAGTCATCCAAAAATTTGAGAACCTAAATTACAAAACATAGGGAAATTTAGTTTGTTTTCCTAGTTATGTTTGAATTTATAATCACTCCAAAGAAACCCTGGAATACTTTGTATCCTAGACTCTGTATGTCCTATATTGAGAAGGCACTAGTCTATCTCACTTGTGGTGTTCCTTTGAAATTTAATTTATTTTTTTTTATTCTATGGTAAATTAGGTTGAATTTCAAAAATAATATTTTTTTTTATCATTTAATGAATTATTGATGTATTCCCTAGCGTTAGGTCTTGTTTAAAAGTGCATTAGAGAAGCCTAATTTAAAAAATTTCATGCATTTTTAACCATTCTCTATGGTTTATGTCAAACCTTATTTGTTGGTACATGCTTTATTAACCATCAAATTTTGTTATAATTTAGTATTTAGTTTACTCTCAAAGTTAGCCTTCGTCTCATATAATTTTTACATAAGTTTAATGACTAAATTTGTTGTGGTTACATACAATTATTTTGCTACAATTTTTTGACCTAAAACCATAATTTGCAATAGCTTTGAGTTTTTTTTTATTTGATGTGTTTGGGTAACCTATTTAAGACTCATTTGGCTAATCCTATCCTATATCTTTACCCATAAATATCTTGAACCCAAATCTTGAATTTAACTCCATCCACCACAAACCCTAGTTTGTCATAACTTTATTCAGTGTATTTATGTTGCCGGATCCTTAGGGGAAATTAAGCTTAATATCCTTGGGATAACTGTCAGGCGAAAAGAGTCGATAGTGTGGACACAACCAACCTCCCTAGGAGCCTAAGACTCTCTAGTGACAAACAAGACAAATAAGAGCAATCCTTCTCTAAACATGCATTTACTATATAAGAAATCAAGTGTTTAGATCCTACCTGTAGTCCAACGCTGTTGTAGCAGTCCAGCCTCGCTGATCCAGATGAGCTCCTCCTTCACTTCGAAACTTGCATTCACTAACAATCAAACGATTAAATAGCACTTGATAATCTCATAAAATAAAACATATTTAACACATAGACCAAGGAGTACATGAAATAACTCATAAATAACAAGTTATTGAGAAGAATGGACTCATTTGCATTAATAGGAAACAAAAGGAACAATTACAACCTGAGCCTTGGTGTTGTGCAAGTCCCTCCCAGGGTCCATCAAGAGTTCTCCTTTACTTTGACAAAGCTCACCCACTTCCAAATAGAACAAGCAAAGATGGCAATCTCTCCTCACAAGCTTCTAAATGGGAGTCCTAATTCCAGCAGCATCTACCCTTAGAAATGTTTAGCTTCCAACCTCTCCTCCTTCTGGCCCAATGCCTGTATTTATAGTGGTATAGAGGAAGTTATTCAGGTCCACCATCAATGGGATAATCCCCTCTTTGGATGGGATAGCTCCTTTATTGATGGGATAAGTTCCTCTTTGGTAGGGGTACATGAACCATCTGGAGGCGCTCAATACACGTCGAACAACCTTCTAGAATGCTCTAGAAATGACCACAAGTAACTTTTTAAAGATGAAACTTGCGCATTTTGACCTTTACAGGGGTACGCACCTGCCCCTTTACATACAGAGCGTACAAGTACGCAGCTTTTGTGAACATTAGGTGCGTATCCGCAGGTAAGGTTGAGAGAACCTGCGTACCCAGAGATAAATACATTTACAAAGACTTTCTCTCTTTTTGGAGTTTGACATGGAGAGCAGAGGCATAAGACTTGCCCAGGAGGATAGCATGACTGTTGATAGAGCCATACTAACTGTAAATAGTCATGGTGACATTTTTTAGTGTAACAGATTGCCCCCTAAAGTGCGAAGCCTGTAGTAGATTAGGGTTTTGTATTATCTAGGAAGGGTGAAGCGCTTTATCATTTCAAGGATTATCTCGTGGAGAGCCTGGTCAGAACCTGCAATTTTCAACACAAAATACATGTATAAGATTATATCATCACTGAGGTAGGCATTCCCATACTCAGATCAAAACTTTAACTAACAGACTAACTACTCTGATACAGGAATGATCTTGCAGTACATCATAATCATAGACTTTTGTAGACACAGTATGGGCGCATCCATCTGTTTATGATTAGTCTACTTAGATAATGAATACAAAACTCCTCGCAGCCTGGATGGTGGAAACTAGATCCAGGGTCTTCATTTCTACTTCTCGAATTGGTACGATTCTAGCCATGCGATTAAATGGGTTGATGTCGAACATGGTAGAAACCACTTGATTACCAGTCGATGATGTAAACTATTAACAAGTGTGAGAGAAACCACCAGTAATGTCAATGGTTCTCAAAGTACCCAGTACAATCCATGAGATGTGAATGAATGAGTTGATGTCGAACATTTCACGGAATCCTTCGATCGAAAGTCAATGATGTAAACTGACGTCAAAGGCGAGAAACCTGCCATTGATGCATGTAGACTTCAAGGCACTGACGATTTCTAAGTCATCTCTCTAGATAATGTGCTGATGTCGATAGAAAGTGACCCGTTGCAGGCAAGCCCACAACACGAAATCATTGTTCAAGTTGAAGAAATGTTGCTGTAAGGACTGACTCAGGGATGGTCAAATGGATGACAAGTATTTTGCAGATGAAAGTTTTTCTTGCAGACCTCTTGAACACATAACGACACAACAGATGGCTTGGTGATAAATGACTCAAAGTTAATCCCCGGAACCCGGCTGAAGACTTTCAATGTGGTTTGATCAACTGTGAGGTAAAGGATTTCCCAACCCAGGTGAATGAAAAGTGTCGTGTCCAAGAGTGGTAATAAAGTTTCTTCTGAGACAAAAGATAACAAATAGGCTCATTCTTCTCTCTTTTCCCCCACCATTTCTGGAAAGTACCTCTTTATTTTTAACAAGCTTGAGGAGGATAACATATGCTTGATTATAAGCTCATCCTTCGGATGAGTCCAACCTAGTTTTGATTCGAACCCTAGGAAGGAGTGGTTCGTTCCTGTTTGTAATTGAACAGGTCCTTTACTGTGAAATTTTAACGAGCCCAGTATAGGAGAAACTCGGCGTTTTTCATTTTTAGAGAGTCTGAAAAACTTAAGAAGACTCCAGGTTGAACTTTTTCGTAAATTTGTGTCCCCCAAGCCCGAAAAAGTATAAAATAATACCTGGGAGAACCGCTTGATCTTGCGACCAAGGAGTACTTTCATGATTAGTGTCTCTGACCTGAAAAGTAAAAAGTGATCAAGGACACGTCGTTTTATTTCCGTATCGAGTTTGAAACGACAAAAACCCGGCAATCTTTTCCTGATTTTACGGTCAAAAAAGAGCTATAAGGGGACCGTCTTTTAATTCCGTTTTAACGAGTGTAAAAGAAATGCTCGGCGATCTTTTCATGTTTTAGGAGTCAGAAAAGAGCTTAAAAGATGACTCTGATGTGAAAAATGATAATTTACCCTAAAGTCCCTTTGTCCTGCACAGAAACAACACATTACTCATACCTGTTTAAGATGGGCAAAAAATACATCGAAAATGTCCTTTCATGGTGAAAAAGAAACAAATCTAGCATTTATTTATCCAAAAAACCTATAAAAAGACTTCTTACCATATCATTTTTACCATTTTACTGTTGAGGTTGAGAAAAGGGCTTTTGACAAGAAACTTCCCGTGGAGATTGCGGAGAATCCGACCGTCAGAATCGAACGCCGTTTCACTAGGTATTCTACAACACCCCTCTCTTGTTTTCCATCCATTTAGAATTCATTTTTAAGTTTTTATTTGATTTTTTGGGGGCATTGGGGTTTCAAAATGCGCCCTTCGGGGTACGCAGGTCATGCACTGCTGACCTGCGTACCCCGATGTTTTCCCAATGGGAAAATTACGGGGTGTACGCACCCGGCCTTAAGGGAACCTGCGTCCAGGCGCTCTGTCCCTAAAGGCCAGGGTGCGTACCCCGCAAAATGCAAATTGAAACCCTTGGCCCTCCAAAATAGACCAAAATTTTTAAATTTTATGGATTCTCACTGATGTTTTATGATGTGCAGGGAGCACACCATGCTTGATTGGCGTGAAAGAGAGAACGAGGATGTTGATTTGGCCGCGATAGGTCATCAACCTTCCATTGATGCATTAAAAGCATGCGGACTGTACAAATACTGGGCCATACCTGGCATGAGGGGCCAAGTGCCTTTTCTTGAGTGGCTGGTCGAAAGGTGGAACATTCAGGAGCAATGTTTCTACATCGGAGAGCACCATCTCGAGATAGAGCCCTCCGATATATATTTTCTCACTGGCTTGCCTAACAGGGGCGAGCAACTTTCTCTATTCGGGACTAGGCCGGGTGGCCAATCCCTTGCTAGTCTCCGACTAGAGTGGTGCAACAACCAAAACCATGAGAAGGGGATAGAAATCAAGTACATATCCCGACCTGAACTTATGGTGATAGCCTTTACTGTTACCAGACTTTGCGGCGCGGCCGCTTTGCACCAAGCCACCGGGTCCCAAATGCGGATGGCTATAGACTGTTTCCATGGCACCATTTTCAACTGGTGTGATGCTGTGTTGGCTAATTTGAAGGGCCAACTAACCAGGGCAAAGAGAGGACAACTAAAGACCTTTGGATATGGGCCTATAGTTGTGAGCTTTGCCCTAGAGAGAGTTCCAATGCTGGTTCCCCAGCATCTTACAGTTCCAGTCGGGGCGCCTCGGGAGCCTAAGTTGACGAGATGGGTTGCGGTAATGGCCCGGCATCCTGATGAGGGTGCAGCAGTTGTTCGATTTCCTGATGGTTACTTTCACTGGCTAGAGAGCCAGGTCTTTGCTATTTAGGACTTTCCTTACGCCGGAATGGATTTTCGGAATGATCTGGACATGGTTCTTCCACAGGGAGAACAATGGGACGACAGAGGTATTTCATTTTTCACAAATTTTCAAATTATGTATTTTTTTTGTTTTTATATATCGCCTCAAACTGACAGCACAAATTTTCAAAATGCAGATGTAGGTCCACGGCGTCCAGCCAACCTCCGGGCTTTTGAGAGGAGAGTACCAGCTGTACCAGCACCAGCCCCACAGTATGCGGCCGCAGAGACCTTAGCCGAGCTGGAACAGGATCTAGAGCGTCTGACGGCGGATATACCAGAGACCACCATAGATGACATTCCTATTCGACTTCAGCGCTATGTGGTTGCAGTCCCAGGACCTTTTAGGAGGTTCTTGTGTAGGGTAGCGCGGGCAGTGGTCTCGTATAGAGAGCACCACCAGTGATTGGCTAGTCACTTTTGTAGACACATATGACATTTTTGGTTTTTTGTACTTATCATTTTTGCTGATCATAAGGTGTTTTTCAACCTATGATCGAAGACGATGTATATTTTTTGACACACTCCTATCTATATATATATATATATATCATTATTACTGGCTCATTTTGTTTAACATATATGATGAAATGTTTTTTTAAATTTACTTGCATGATTATCGTAAATGTCTGTCCAACATTCGAGAAGCAATTGCATCTGCTAATGTATTTAAAGACCTTGGAATATGCTGATATTCAATGTAATCAAATTCACGTTCCAAGAGACGCACTCTCAAAAACAACCTTAATAACACAGGATTTCTAATGGCATATACTCTATTAAGCTGTAATACAACAAGTTCAGAATCTAACCTCACTATCAAACGTCGAATTCCAAATGAAATGGATTCAGATAATAATTCAACCACTGCACTGTATTCTGCAATGTTGTTCGTCGTTTGACCGAGGCTTACCCCATGCATAGAAACTAACTCGTCAGAGGGCGAATAGATAACCCAAGCTGCAGAAGAGATATTCCGTGTACTACGACAAGCACCATCAGCAAATCCAATGTACGTTTGGAGAGGCGTCGACATCTGCAATATCAAGAGTAAAACCAAGATAAGCCAGAATAACGACGAGAAACACACTTTCTAAGCTAAGCACACTATCTAAACTAACAAACATACTAGCTAGAAAGAAAACCTAACCTAACTAAAAATTCTCCATATCCACCATTTAAGCATAATACCTCTTAAGGTAAAGTCCATTTCTGGGTTTACCTAAAGAGTCCCCATCAAAATCTACCAGCTCATAGGCCCCTTTTGCTAGCTTTCGCTTTACAATGTAGGGTCCATGCCACATAGGAATGAATTTAACAGCACCTAGCTTATCGTTAGCTTGATCATAAAATAGCACTAGGTCTCCCTCCGAAAAACTTCGAGGGGTCACATTTCTATCATACTGAGCTTTCATTCGCTTCGCGTGAGTCTCGATTGCCAATGCAGCGTCACGTCGAGTCTCATCTAACTGAGCTAAGTATAATAAATGTTTCTCCTCTTCGGAAGTAGCTGGGAGTAATTCGACAGCCATTTGAAGTGATGGGATTTCACATTCAATGGGTAACACGGCTTCCAAGCCGTAAACTAGCTGGAAAGGAGTGAACCCTGTTGAAGTTTTCACTGAAGTTCGGTATGCCCATAGCGCTGAAAATAACATGTTGTGCCAATTCGACCGATGAATACCAATGATTCGTCGGATCATGATAACCAGAACTTTGTTGATAGACTCAACCAAACCATTGGCTTGCAGATAATAAGGAGTAGAGCTATCGTGGCGCAAACCAAGCTGGCTTGTAAGCTCAGTCATCATGATGTTTCGAAAATGGCTCCCATGGTCAGTGATGATTGCTTGTGGGACACCAAACCTAGTTATAATATGATTGAATACGAAAACTGCAGCTGTTTTGCCGCTTGCGTCGAATGTAGGCATCGCCTCGGCCCATTTAGTAAAATAATCAACCGCGAGGATGATATACGCATGCCCCCGGCCGAGTGAGGGTTACAAGTAATAAAATCGATACCCCATTTGGCGAAAGGACCAACGGCAATTATAGGATGGAGAGGAGCAGGTGGTGCGCGCATCTTGCGATCAAACACTTGACAGTTGTGGCACTTCAGGACCGTAATGATACAATCTTTAAACATGGACGGCCAGAAATAGCCAACGCGCAACACCTTCTGAGCTGTGGCATACCCAGACATATGACCGCCACATGCTCCAGAGTGACAATCATTCAAAACCCTCTCAGCCTCTTCGTGAGTTAAACAACGTCGAAAAACTAAGTCTGCCCCCCGGCGGTAAAGTGTATCTCCAATAATCTTGTATTGCTGGGATTGAAACCGAATTTTTCGACGTTCCGCCTTTGAAGCTTCAGGCCGAAAGGTTTGGGTTTGGAGATAAATGATTATATCCCCGTACCACGGATCTAAAGTACTAATAAGAAACAAAGATTCGTCTGCAATGGACTCCTCTGCCACAGTTTCTGTGTCAGCACGCGGGAAATCACACATCAATTCCGCAAAAACTAAGGATTTCTTAGACTTGGACTTCTCAAACTCCAAGTCGAACTGTTGCAGGATAACGATCCATTTAGAGTACTTGCCCCCTAGCAGTTGTTTTGTTAAAATATAAATCATAGGGTTGCAATCCGAAATAATTGTAGTTTTACAGAGAAGAATGTAGTGACGGAAACGCTGGACAGCTTGAACGGCTGCCAGGGCCAATTTCTCCACATGCGAATATTTTAGCTCAGTGGGGTTTAATGTCCTACTAAGATAATATATCACATGTTCCGCTCCGAATTCATCTTCTTGAACTAACACCATTCCAATAGTGGAATGCGAAGCTGCGAGGTATAAGAAGTAGTCCTGGTTGTAGTTGGGAAGATGCAACAACGGTGCATGGGTCAACGCGTGTTTAAGTGCATCAAAAGATTGTTGGGCAATCTCATCCCAAAAGAATTGAGCGTTCTGTTTCAACAACCGTGTAAAACCTTTAGTGACCTCGGCGTAGTTTGGAATGAATCGGCGTAAAAAGTTTGCTTTCCCTTGCAAACTTTGGAGTTGGCGCAAACTCGAAGGAGGAGGCAATTTGATGATAGCTTCGACCTTCGAGGGATCGACGCGAATGTCGGCTTTTGAAACAACAAATCCCAGCAATCGACCCGTCTCTATACAGAAAACACACTTGTGGGGATTCAACCGAATTCGATAATGCCTACACCTCATAAAGATTGCTCGTAAGTGGACAAGGTGGTCAGCTTGATGTAAAGAATGAGCAGGCAAATCATCGAGGTACGGTTGCACAATGTGCTTGATGTCATGAAATGCGTAAGACATCGCCTGTTGAAAAGTGGCCCCGGCATTCTTAAGCCCAAAAGGTAATTTGCAATAAGCAAATGTCCCCCATGGACAAATGAATGCCGTTTTTGTTTGGTCGGCAGGTAGAATATTGATTTGATTATATCCCGAAAAACCATCCATGAAGGAAAACATTTCACTTCCGGCACAATCATCAATAATTTGATCGATATAAGGCGTAGGATAGTTGCCTTTTGGACAAGCTCGATTTATATCCCTATAGTCGATACAGATTCTTATTGTTCCTTGTTTCTTTTTTACTGGAACAATATTCGATACCCAATCCGTTAACGGGATTGGATAAATGAAACCTGCTTTGAACAGCTTCTCGACTTCTGCTTTAATCGCAGCCGCTTTCCGAGGGTGAATCTGACGCAACCGTTGCCGGACGGGTTTAGCGTCCGGGTAGGTCTTTATTTCATGAACAACAATGGCAGGATCGATTCCCGGCATTTCCTCGTAAGACCAGGCAAACACATCGCGGAATTCTTGGAATAGGGCCTTGTAAGTTTGGATTTCATGTTCTGTACATGAGGCACCTATATGAATGTTTTCCTCAATTCCGAGCTTCACTGAAATATCTATGGGAATAGTGCGAGAAATATTCCCTAAATTTAGCTCTGAATCAGAATGGTTCGTTGGATTCTGAGCGTCTTTGACATATTCAGCGGTAAAGATAGATGAAAAATCATTTTCAAAAGCATCATCCTTAGGTAAAAACGAAGATCTGTGATGGAGATCTTCCCATGGTAGATCGTCTACACTTAGGATTTCGCGAAGTTGCTCGTCAGATGACACGACTTCGGGAAAAGCTATCCGTTCTAAGGTTGATGTGAAAAGTGATTCTTCACTGACCACATTCATTTGGTCGATTTCGGTTGAACGCGAGTCGGTAAAAGACATGACAGCTTCATAAGCAATTTCATATGGACTCAAAGGCATAGCATCACCGAATGAGTCTATCTCAGATTCAGATGGGACAATCCAAGGATCGTCATAAATAATGTTTTTTGATGTAATCATATGAATTGATGCAAATGAAGGGTCTGCGTTGATTGGAGGGAAAGGAAAAGTTCCCAGTAAACCAGAATTTTTAACCAAGCCTACGCCAACGTCCCTATAAGGGATTTTCGTCTTACCGACATGCTGGATACTCTCTGAAGAGGCTGGGTCGGATGAAAAGTATGTCAGCTGATCAATGGTCACGATCTTACCGTTATATGGAAACTTTATTATTCTGAAGACCGATGAAACGACCGTTGTCATAGCATATGACCAACTTCGACCCAAAAGAAGGTTGTAGTCTAGAGGGGCATCAACCACCTCCACATCCAAACTAACGGTTTTACCTTCTACCCCTATAGGCAATTCCTGTAGAATACCAAACGGACGGAACCCACGGCCATCAAAGGCCTTAAGGATGGTCGGGGATTGGTTCAACGAAGGAGAACCAAGCGATCTCCAACATTGAATCGACATAATACACGTAGAAGCTCCCTCATCAATCACAGTCCGATGAATAGGCCTGTTTTTTACTATCACTGGAATTTGGAAAGCCATTTGATGGGGTAGACGCGGTGTACTATTTTCTAGATTGAAGATTATCAGATTCAGCTCCTGAACATCAACAGCTCCGATAGCCGACAAAAGTAATTTTCGTTGTGCTGGGCATGATTGCAGCATTTCTAAAGTCGACATTGCTGAGGGTGAAACAGCTAAGTCCTCAACAATGTTGTAATTCTGGGCTGCTCTCGCATGTGGATTGAAAGCAGACCTTCGAAGTACACCCTTGGCGAGCGGTTTGATTACTAAGTCCTGGTTAGGTTTTTCGATCTGTAGTGGATCGGAACCAGGAGCTGAGGTTGATGGATTAGAATGAGAATATTCTGCTTCCTTACCATCAACAGGATTCTTACTACCATAATCTTGCGATCGAGTCGCAATCCTCACATGAGACATCATCAAAATGGGTTCTTCACTGGCAGTCGAGGAAGAACCTATCATATTACTCTCCTGCTTTGGAAATGGATCTTTTAACACAGCAGGAGTGGGAGAACCTTTGACTATTTTCACAACCTCGGCCCGATGAGGGCAATCTCTTGTAAAATGATCCTCTTCACAAATAAGACAAGGATATCGAGGTTTGCGCTTTTCGTCATTGGTTTCCGACTTTTCCGTTTTCTCTTTCGGAGCCTTGTCTGCTTTAGGTTGATACCCTTGGGGTTGATACCCTTGGGGTTGATACCCTTGAGGTAAATATTGATACTGAGGTTGACCCTGGGGTACATATTGAGGCTGGGGTTGACCTTGAGGCATGTATTGCACCATAGGTACATACTGACCTTGAGGTTGCCCCCCAGACACGATTTGTGTACTTTGAGGTTGCCCCCCAGGCGTTATTTGAGGCTGCCCCCCAGGCGGTAATTGGCCACCTTGAGGTTGAGAAATGAGAACTAAACCTGACATCATGTAAATGTCTCCTACACCCAATGGTACATTACCATTGTTTCCAGCTAATAACCCATGATCAATGGGTTGAGGAGATGCCCCCGCAAAGGTACCAGAAAGTGATTGATACCCGGTGGGAACAAAAGGACCACCGTGTAAGAAAGATTTAGGAGTTTGAGTAAACACGGATGACTGACCAGACATATTTACAGGAGTATAAATACCTCCAGGTGGAAAAGGAGTACGAGGTGTAGAAAAACCTACCCCTGAGTTGTCTAAATAATTGGTTAACAAAAGGTACCAAGTAGTACTTCTAGGAGGACTGTAAAAGATAGATTCACGCTCCCTGAGCTCAATAGTAAGTTTATCTTCAAGGTTAGAGACGCCTATTTCTTCCTCTGGAGCAAGTTCTTCAATAGCGATCAGACCAGTAGGAAGATTTTCGGTGATAACTCGTTCTACTCTTGGTGAATCTGGAACACTAGAAGTCGGAGTAACAGGTTCAGATATTTCAGGTTCTTCGCTTGTATCACTAGTAGACGAAAAACTACCAACAAGATCAGAAACTGTAACAGCTTCGGGATTATAACCTGTCTCTAGACTTTGGTAATCTGGATGGACTACCAAGGAAGATTCTCCTTCTTCAGGTGAACCTACTCTACTGCCACTAGGAGGAGTTACAAGGACCTTCAAACCTTCTAGATTACTCGGGTCGTCTCGAGGAGGGTCACCCCGAAGTCTACGGGATCTCCTCAAAAATTCGGCCACAGAAACAACTTCAGGAGACTGGCCCCGAAGTCTACGGGACTATCTCGGTAATTCCGCCACAGCTAAAAACTTTTAACTACTACACACGAAAACAAAGTAAAATCTCAAATCAAACCACCTAAAGTCTCTAAAGAACCAAACAAATTTGAAGCACACGCCTAAAGAATCTAGGGCGTCAAACCAAGCACAAACAGTAGCCTTCCAGACCGAAAACGCTAGTTGGAGATGAAACCCAACATCGCCGGATTCAGTACAGAAGTGGCGGGTGGAACAGTTACCCCGGCAACCTGCTTAATGAATAGACCGGCACAAGTTCCTCCACTTTAACGGTCTCGAGTGAAGTGAACCCCCCGGAAAATCCAAGTGAGTCTAGCCGACGTCTGCTCCAGGTACAGTGGGATCTTCCCTCCACCGTCACCTCGGTAGAATCCTAAAGATAATGGTCACTAAGGTTACCAACCGCAACAAATGCACCTGGGGGAACAGTCTACACTCCGACAGCACGCAAGGGCAGAGTATCAAGCTCAATCCCATCGCCGGTTCCTTGACAATAATCTAAGGTTTACCGACAAGTGACCCCTGGCTCCTCGACAATGGTTAATCCGAGGTTTACCGTTTGTAATACGTGCATGTCTGGCGTCGTTCCCAACGAGGGAGGATTGATCCCCTCACTGGTTCGGACACGAGCTCGTGCTTCTCCTTTAAGAGGAGCTTTCCCAGAGTACAAATGAAACAATTGGATTTATTCTATCACAAGATAAGCTACTTGTTTGGTTTTGTTGTCTTGGAGAGTTAATTACTCTCCTACTCCAAGACACTAACCTGATCTAAATTGGTGTTTCAGAGCCCTAGTAAATAAAATTTACTAAGTTGATTTTACTTTAAGCGTTAATTTTATGGTTTTTTCTTAAAGACAAAAGGTAGCGGAAATGAAACCAATGGTGTGTAGACTCGACTCAAACCACTACAAAGATGCACCTAAGATGATTTACGCTACTTTTCTCTTTCAATGAAATTCCTAACTAAGAGAGTTGAGAAATGCAAATTTTATAGAAAACAACTTTCTTAGTAAAGACAATCAAAGAAACAATTCTCTTTATCTTTCCAAGCATACAAACATGACCACTCCTTACGTGCACGAAAAATTTCTTTTCTTTCAAAACCCCTCAAAGCTACTTGAAACAAAACTTTTCAAAGCAGATGTTTTTGTATTTTCTCTTATTTAATAAAACATATAAATCTATTTTAATGAAAATCAATCCCAAAAGTTATAAAATCTATGAAAACTTGACTCACAAGCAAATCAAAAAGAAATTTACTCTAAGCAAACCTAACGAGGCAAAAGCCTACAAAGATGATTCTAGGTTGTTTTACTTGACCAAAATCAAGCCAAGGACCAGCTAATGCAGAATCAAAAGACCAGTCAAAACAAAACTCAAATCTTTTTGTTCTTTTTGTAAAATGGAATTCAATACTTAATCAACAAGTACTTCGAATTTTCCAAAGAGATAACTCAAAGGTAAGTTGCTCTCACAGGTAGACTTTATGACAGGTCCGACTCCTAAGAAAGCTGACAAAACCAGAGAGATCTAAGACTTGACAACTTCTACCGCCAAAGTCACTACAGGACCTACTCAAAAATCAAACCCTAGGGGCTTAAACTTCTATGAAATCCACTAAAACACTCAATGCTATCGAAACAAGTTCAGGTGAAGATCTTTGACAAGAGACTAATGGATCTGGGCAGTCAAAACTAAGAAAAAGCAAAATCTAAGAGGAAAAATGCAAAAAATGGAAATTTCTTAATTTTTAGCAGGGTACGCAGGCAACCTGTTAAGCCAGGTGTGGGCCCGCTCTGTGCACACAGCAACAGTGCGTACAAGTACGCACTGTGCAATACTCAGAGGGTGCGTACTACTGAAAAAACCAAGAAAAACTAAATTCAATCTAACCCTAAGCTAACCCACCCAAATACAAAGTCACAGAGCCAAAAATCAGAAAATAAATGACTTTTCTCAGATCAAAGTTGCATACAAAGGAAAAGACTTTCACATCAATGGAGTCCCCAGTGGAGTCACCAATTTGTCAGGCGGAAAGAGTCGATAGTGCGGACACAACCAACCTCCCTAGGAGCCTAAGACTCTCTAGTGACAAACAAGACAAATAAGAGCAATCCTTCTCTAAACATGCATTTACTATATAAGAAATCAAGTGTTTAGATCCTACCTGTAGTCCAACGCTGTTGTAGCAGTCCAGCCTCGCTGATCCAGATGAGCTCCTCCTTCACTTCGAAACCTGCGTTCACTAACAATCAAATGATTAAATAGCACTTGATAATCTCATAAAATAAAACATATTTAACACATAGACCAAGGAGTACATGAAATAACTCATAAATAACAAGTTATTGAGAAGAATGGACTCATTTGCATTAATAGGAAACAAAAGGAACAATTACAACCTGAGCCTTGGTGTTGTGCAAGTCCCTCCCAGGGTCCATCAAGAGTTTTCCTTTACTTTGACAAAGCTCACCCACTTCCAAATAGAACAAGCAAAGATGGCAATCTCTCCTCACAAGCTTCTAAATGGGAGTCCTAATTCCAGCAGCATCTACCCTTAGAAATGTTTAGCTTCCAACCTCTCCTCCTTCTGGCCCAATGCCTGTATTTATAGTGGTCTAGAGGAAGTTATTCAGGTCCACCATCAATGGGATAATCCCCTCTTTGGATGGGATAACTCCTTTATTGATGGGATAAGTTCCTCTTTGGTAGGGGTACATGAACCATCTGGAGGCGCTCAATACACGTCGAACAACCTTCTAGAATGCTCTAGAAATGACCACAAGTAACTTTTTAAAGATGAAACTTGCGCATTTTGACCTTTACAGGGGTACGCACCTGCCCCTTTACATACAGAGCGTACAAGTACGCAGCTTTTGTGAACATTAGGTGCGTATCCGCAGGTAAGGTTGAGAGAACCTGCGTACCCAGAGATAAATACATTTACAAATACTTTCTCTCTTTTTGGAGTTTGACATGGAGAGAAGAGGCATAAGACTTGCCCAGGAGGATAGCATGACTGTTGATAGAGCCATACTAACTGTAAATAGTCATGGTGACATTTTTTAGTGTAACAATAACTTATCCCTAAGTCCTACCAAGGAAGCCTCATTGCATTATATTGTTACCTTCACTAAAGAGAGGGGAGTAGTTGTTGAGGTATCAATTGTAACACTCCTATGTGTTGCACATTGTTTAGGTCACCTAGTGAGGCTTTGCACTAGGTACTAGATTTTTCCATAACAAGGTTCTCACCAAAGGTTTTAGAGTCAAGAATGTTTTTATTTGTAAATTTGTTCCATTAAGAAGAAATATAAGGTTTTTCTATGTATTTTGAAAATCATTGTATTTCTTTGTTGAATATTATTATTTCTTGGATCCCCAAAGATGACTCTAGTTAAGAGCTAAGAGAGGCATAGATAAAGTGGGTAAATTTGTATTCATGTACTTTTTTCATGATTTGGGTCCACAACTATATTGTTGACATTATTCAAAACACAATTTTACTTTGTAGCATCTTAATCTCTTCCCAATTGTGTAACAGATTGAATTGAGAATAAGACATAAATTTGAATAATTACATATCTTTAGATTTATTTTGGTATTATGTTGATTATTTTATCTTTGGGTTATTGTTAAGTTTGCAAATACACACACAAAAAAAAAAATAATGTTAGTGTTTATTTCAAAGATTTATTAACTAGCCATCCATTAGCACTAGTTTGTATTATTTTTTATTGATATACAAATCGTAAGTGTACTAATGCTTCCACTATTATATTGTTAATTATTATATAGTAATAATTTCATTCAAATGATCATGTTGCATTTTTTAGCACATACATGTCATGTTCTGTAATTATTCTCCATACAATAAAAGATAACACCCATCTAGGTGCTTCACTCCACTCAAATAATCATTATTAATGTACTAGCTTAACTGTTGTGTTCCACAACTCCATATGTCATTATAAGTACTTTGTTGGGGAAATATACCCCTAAACATATTTATATAATATTGTGTGTGGTAAAGCAAGCATAAACGAGTGGCTTAGTTATTGGGATAACCAAGCAAGCTAATAGATTGTACATTAGAGTAATATTAGAATAGAAATAGTTGTAGTAACTTCTAATGGCGATTGACTTGTACTTTTTGTTTGAAAGTGGTTTTCTTTATCTAAAATTATCAACAAAATTTCATGGAAATACAAGGATTTTATTTGCACTATTTTAAGGATTGATTGAAATAATTGTTTCCATTAAGGTGATTTGATATTTTTCCTCGGCATGAGAGGCTTACTATTGTAAATTGTGCTACTAATGAATAGGTTGTTTTATTTTATGTTGCTGATAAATATGTGATGCTATTGTGATACCATATTGATATTTATGGATAATTACATATATTGATGGCATGTTAAGTTTAGTTTATGTTAAACTAGCATTGTGACAATATTTATAACCAACATTTAGGGTGGCATTTCAACTCACAATTGTGCACTACAGTTTCAAGGAATTATTCTGCTACAAACATCATGATAAGAAAGTATTAATGGGTAAACAACAATAACAATTTTGGGGTGGCAAGCCCATCATAGGAAATGCATAGGATTCTCACTGTGTAAAATTTAAGTAGAAAATATTCCACCAAGAAGGATCTCATCTACATCCTAATATATGGCACACTAGAAAATAGCAAAGAATAAAGAAAAGGAAAGAATGAGTCGTTTAGGAGGGATTAAACAAGAAATACTTAGGAGGATTTATTGGGACCTACACATTGGAGAAATAAGGGTTAAGAATAGCTTAGAAGACCCAATAATGAGCCCTTAAATGGAAACAAAACTACAAATAAAGGCCACATTAACATGTCACACATACCATTGTTTGATCTAAAAATGAAACTACTTGTCTTCGCTGTTCAAGGTATTCATTTCCATTAAATAATATGTGCAAACTATTACTCATATCCTGCAATTGAAACAAAGTGTTTTTAGTAAATTTCTGAGTCTTATGTAAGAAGGAGTGTTATTTCATTTTATTGTTTAGTATATTAAATCTGAAAAACACAGCAAGTTAAAATCACGTAATATAACACAGTAGCTGATGAGGCAGTTCACGCCTCCTAGGCTACATCTGCCAGGTCCAAGGCCCCCAAATGGGCATGTCCTTGCTCTTATTAGATGCTCAAATTGGTTATACAGTGATAAGAAAGCTTAAACAGGAAAATAAGTTGTGGAAATGAGTTCAGAACACATAGAACAATAAAGAATGGCTTTTGTTTCACCTCCAATGGTTAACCATAGCCCAATACAGCTCCAACACTTCCTAGGCCCTAATGGCTCTCCAAGCTTCTTTGATGAAAAAGTACCTGAATATGATCTCTTTTGGCTCTAGAACCTATAACATTGGCTCTAGAATGCTCAGAATACCCAAAATAAAAATAAAAAAATCGCTCCAAAAGGTTCTCCCTAGTGAAAGTTATGACCAACTGAAGTTTTGTCCAATTTGGCCTAAGAAAACTCCACTAAACTTGGAGTAACTGCAGTTAACCCCGCTAACTTTGGCAAACTCCGCCCAGAATGGCGCACTCCACCGAATTTGTTGGAACTGTTAGAGGTTACATTTAATGTTTGGGGTAGTGGTCACATGGACCAGCTAAACCCCCGCCGGCGGAACCATGAACGGTTAGGAAACCAAACATTAAATATAATTATTGAGCTATAGTGGTTAAGAACCACTCATAGCCCGCCCGGTTGGCAGTGCGGAGCCCCGGGATCAAATCCTACAGACTGCAATAAAATTTTATGTAACCTCCGCTTCTCCAACTAGGGGCCACGTGGCAGCCTCCTGGCAGGCCACGTGGCACCCATTGATTGGTCTTCCCTATACATAGTCGTTCTCATATCGAACCTCAGATTGCCAAGTGTCAAAACATGATTGGCTAGTAGGAAAAATTCTATGGAATATTGCCAAAATATTCTTTTTTTAATATTTGCCAAAGTCAAAAGTCAACCTTGGTCAAACTGATTTTCTAAGGAAATTGTAAACTTAAAACTTGAATAAATTTCACATATAGTGTCGGATTTGAGTGCCATTCACGGCTGCAGGATCGTATCAAAGAGGCCTATCCTTTTGTTCTAGTTTCAACCAATTCTGAGCAATTCAAAATTTTAGCATTTTTTCCACTTAGGACATGATCACTTGATCACACCTCCCAAATGGGAAGATTTTGGACCCCAAAAGCCTTCAATTACCTATTAAGAAGGTGAGGGTACAACTCTCTCATCTTTTCCACCTCCATCCACTTTGCCTTACTCGGTTTGCTGCCTTTAAGACCAACTTGAACATAATCAACATTCCCCTCGAAATGCGTGTCCTTCTGTCAAGGATATCATCCTCTTTTAGCTCATCCAAAAATTCTAGCGAAAAGTCATTTATGGATGGTAGCTGAATGTCACTTTCATGATCATCAATTAAAGGAGGTTCATACAAACGTAAATTTTCCACATGCACAACAGAATACATTTGCATATATGAAGGCAAATCTAGTTGAAAAACATTATTTCCAACTTGTTTAAGGATCTTGAATGGACCATAATGAATAGGATTCAACTTTTTACCTTCTCCTTGCATTCTTTCCTTACTAATATGCAGCCATACCTCATCTCCTTCTTGAAACTTATGATCAACTCTATGTTTATCATGTATCTCCTTATAATTGCCTTGACTTTTTTTCAAGTTCTTCTTGAACTTGCTGATGTATAAGCTGAATTCTTTCAATGAACATGCGAGCTTTGTCAATGTCACTATGCCCATCAATGGCAACATCCTTCTCAAGAATGAAATCTAAAGGTGACTTAGGCAAATATCCAAAACAAGCTTCAAAAGGTGAAGTATTTGTAGAAGAGTGCTTGGCCCGGTTGTAAGCATGTTGAATGTAATGCAAGTGCTCATCCAAAAGCTTGGGATGCTTGCTGCAATAACCTCTCAAAATATGTACAATGGTTCTATTCACTACCTCTGTTTGGCCATCTGTTTGTGGATGGAAAGCAGTATTCTTCTTCAACTTGGTGTCCATCATCTTCCATAGATTGGACAAAAATTCCCAATAAATCTGGAATCCCTGTCACTAGCAATAGAAATAGGCAAGCCATAATGAACCCATACATGTTGAAAATATAAATCATCAGTTTTTTCAGCAGTTATAGTTTTCTTACATGGCATAAGAATACACATCTTGCTGAATCTATCAGCTACTAAGTAAAGATAAGCATGCTGCTTTCTAGATAATGGTAGACCTCCTACAAAATCCATAGAAACATTTTCCCATGGTCTAGAAGGTACTGGAAATGGTGTATATAATCCAAGCTTCCTATTTCTAGGCTTGCTTGTGGCACATAATGAACAACCTCTAATGAAACGTGAAACACTATCTACCATGCAAGGCCAATAACAAAACCTCTGTAAATGTGCTACCATTTTGCTTACCCCGAAATGTCCAGCAATAAGAGAAGAATGGGCTTCCCTCATGATACTTAGTCTCTCTCCCTGTGGTATACATAACTTGCCCATATGAAACAGCAAATTCTTATGCAAATGATAATCATTCTCTTCACTCAAGTTAACATACAAATCCTTAAAATCAACATCTGATGCATATTGTTCTATGTAGCTCTCACGTACAATAGAATAATTCTTAAGTAAAATAGTAGCACTAATATAGGCCTTGAAAGCATATCAGCAACTTTATTGAAAATACCTTTCTTGTACCTTATTACCAAGTGAAATTATTGTAGGAAGCCCCTCCATCTGAAATGCAATGACTGCTGCAATTTACTTTGCGATTGCAAGTACTGTAAAGGCTGATGGTCGGTATGAACAACTGTTTCTTTGCCCATCAAATAGTGTTTCCAATTTTTGATGCTTTGTACCAACATATACAACTCCTTATCATATGTAGGATAATTCACAACAGCACCATTAAATGTCTCAAAATGAAATGCAATAGGCTTACCATGTTGTAAGAGAACTGCACCCATGGCGTAATCACTAGCATCGGTCTGAATCTCGAATGGCTGTCTCAAGTCCAGTAATGCAAGAACTGGAGCTGAACTTATCTTTTCTTTCAAAGACTCGAAAGCTTTCTGTTGCTTGCCTCCCCATTGGAAAGCACGCTTCACACTTGTCACTGCATGGATAAGAGCTGCTATGGCAGAGAAGTTAGAAATAAATTTCCTCCAATACTGAGTTGCACCCAAAAAATTTCTTACCTCTGTAATGGATTTGGGAGTAGGCCAATTCACAATAGCTTGTACCTTAGAAGGATCAATTCTCTAAGCACCTCCTCCTACTATGTGTCTCAAATAAACCAAAGAAGTCTTTCCAAATTCACACTTTAACATTTTAAGAAATAATTAATTTTTCTTCAAAATATCAAGTACTATCTTAACATGCATGACATGCTCTTCTCTAGTCTTGTTGAAAATTAAGGTGTCATCTAAGTAGACAATAACAAAATCATTAAGAAAAGGACGTAAGACATCATCCATTACCCGCATGAAAGTTGCAGGTGCATTGCATAAACCAAACGGCATAACAAGCCACTCAAAGAGTCCTTGTTTGGTTTTAAAAGTTGTCTTCCAAATGTCACTTTCTTCAATTCTAACTTGATGATAACCACTACATAAGTCTAACTTAGTGAAATATTTAGCATCTTTCAGTTGATCTAACAAATCATCTATCCTTCGGAGTGGGTAACGATTCTTTACTGTTATTTTGTTTAATGCCCTGAAATCCACACACATGCGCCAAGTTCCATATTTCTTTGGAATCAACACTATTGGTGTCCCACATGGCGAAGTGCTTGGTCTTATGAAACCTTTGTCCAACAAGTATTAAATTTGCTTCTTTATTTCAGCATTCTCCATGATAGACATGTGGTACATGCCTATGTTAGGAAGAGGACAATCTAGATGTAAATGGATTTCATGTTGAATCTCCCTTTTAGGAGGCAAACCTGTTGGTTCCTGAAACATCTCATGATGTGCATCAACTACATCATATAAATCTGATTTAAGCTTGGAATCACAATTTTCAAATGACTCATGATTCACATCAACCTTAGGCTTGATCATAAGTAGTACAATACTCTTACTTGAATTAATTAGCCTTTTTACCTATCCCGCATTTACCATCGCTATATTTGCCTTCTTGCGATGTGCCCTAACAATGTACTCCTTGCCATCTTTGAAAAGATGATATTTATTTTCATGGCGATGGAAGATCGCTTTCCTAGCAAATAAGTAAGGACTTCCCAAAACAATTCCTGATATATCAAGCGGTACTACATCAAGTTCAACTGTGTCAATAAAGTGTGCAGTAATTGCAAAGCGCAATATGCACTTTCTTGAGACTTGTAAGTTTGCATCCTTGCATATCCACCCAAATGGATAAGGCTTTGGATGTGGAATTGTCTCAAGTTTAATCTGTTTGACCAAGTCTTCTAATATGAGATTTGCTTGTGACCCATTGTCAAACAGTGTGTCAATTTTTGTATGGTTTAAGACTACCCTCACATGGAACAATTCAATTCTTTCTTCCTCATTAGGAGCTTGTACATGATAGTTTGAAGTACTAGTACTTACTTTAGTTTCAGTTTCCTTTCCCTTCATACTTTTCAAACCCATGGCTGCAATTTTGGTTTCATCCCCTAAATCATCACCTAAATCTTGAGGTGTAGTTGTAGTAGCTGTAGTTTTCTTCTTTCCTTTGTTTTTGTTAAACTGATTTCTTTTTTCAGGATAAATTTTCCAACAATTTTTCTCTTCATGGCCTTCTTTTGAACAGTGTTTACATATCACTTTCTCACCCTCCTTTTTGACAGATGCATTCTTTTTTCCTTTTCCCTTAAAGGTTTTCTCTTTGTTTTTCCCCTTAAAAGGCTTGTTTCTACCCTCATCAAAAGTGTTTTTCCCTCTAGTCTCTAAATGTGTAGCTTGTACACAAACTTCATCTAGACTAGTAGGATTGAACATAAGGATAGTATGTTTGAGATAGTTGTGCATACCACCTATATATTTCAGCAAAGTGTATTGACTTTGTAAGTCTACCCCTAATAAGAGTTCTCTTCTCCTAAACTCTTGGGTGTAGTCTTGAACATTTTATACCTTTAGTTGTCTAAAGTTTTGCTAGTTCATTATAGCCTTTTGTAAATGAGCAAGAGGATAAAATTTCTTCTTAATTGCGGAAATAAATTCAGCCCATGTTAAAGTAATCTTACCATGTTTGGTTAATTTCATCCTTCGTCTTGGCTTCCCTCCATACCAATGCTACTCCATCCATTCTTAAAGAGGCTAACTGAATCTTGGTGTTGTCATCCTACAAGTTCTATATCCTTAAATAAACTTCCAACTGTCTTATCCAGTTGTCAAGTTTCTCTACATTGACTTCACCGTTAACATGGGTAATTCAAATTTAACATCTAGCTTTAAAAGTGGACTTTTTCCAGAAGATCTAAGCTTATGAGGTTGATTTACCAAGGTAGAGGATGCCGATGTAGAGGAAGAGGATGACGATGGAGATGGTGGATCACCATTTCCTCCATGTCCTTTCTTTGAATTATCATCACCTTCCTTTCCTCCTGAAGAGCCCTCTCCTTCTTTCTAATGTTTAGACCCTTCTCCAACCAACATATCATTCCTTTCCTGGTATAATATTCTTACCATCTCAGTCATGTCTAAAAAATCTTTTCTGAATACCCATTCTTCTTCTTTTGGATCCATGTCTTCAGGAACTTCTCCTTCCCTTCCAGACATACTTGAAGCTTCTTCTAAGGCTATTGAGGGTGAATTAGAAGGTGGAGATAATGGCACCCTAGCCCTCCTTGGTTGAGGATTATCTTGTGCTCTAACCAATTTTCCTTTCCCTCTTTGAAGTTTAAGCCTAGTAAGCATTAAAACTTGCAAAACAATCAAATATATCTTTGCACAAAATTAATACTCAAAACTTGAGCTTCAATACCAACTGATCTGAAAATGAAACTACTTGTATTTGTTGTTCAATGTATTCATTTCCATTAGATAATATGTGCAAACTGTTACTCAGGTCTTGCAATTGAAACAAAGTGTTTTTAGTACATTTCTGAGTCTTATGTGTGAAGGAGTGTTATTTCATTTTACTGTTTAGCATATTAAATCTAAAAAACACAGCAAGATAAAATCACATAATATAACACAACATTTGATGAGGCAGTTTACCCCTCCTAGGCTACATTTGTTGGGTCCAAGGCCCCCAAATGGGCATGTCCTTCTTCCATTCATCCCTTGCTTCGTTTATCCAATCTGGTTGGATAATAGAAATAACAAAAAACAATTCTTCCACATGCTCATCCTTTCTTGAGAGTGCATATGCAACAAAATTTTGCTTCCATTTTCTATAGATGATGTCAAAGTCATAACCCAACATATTTGTGACACGGTTTTTCTATTTTTATAAAGATAATAGTTGTTCTAAAACGTATTTAAGACTATCATGATCCATTTTTACCTTGAAGTGTCTTCCAATTCGGTAAGGTCGCCATTTCTTAAGTGCATGTAGCATTGCCAACATTTCCTTCTCATAAATAGCTTGCTTGAGATGTAGTAGTAAAAATACCCAATCACCTACATCAAAACATTTTTCACTACGATGTTGATCTACCTGTTGTTTCATTCGATTTTGCACCAAAGTGGCGTTATCCTTTAAAAGTTGGAGAACTTCTTGTTGATGCTCGATGTGATCTTTCACTGCTTGAACCTTTTTCTTCTTGATATGTCCTTCTATCTTTAGAGTTTGAGGAGTGGTAATTTCTTCCAATCCTTTACAAGATATGGTTGGATTCATTTCTTGATGCTCGATGTGATCTTTCACTTCTTGAACATTTTTCTTCTTGATATGTCCTTCTATCTTGATAGTTTGAGGAGTGGTAATTCCGACCAATGAATTACAAGATATGGTTGGATTCATTGCTTCTTTCTTGATGTGATCTTTCACTTCTTGCACCTTTTTCTTCTTCATATGTCCTTCTATCTTGAGAGTTTGAGGAGTGGTAATTCTTGCCAATGCTTTACAAGATATGGTCTGATTCATTTCTTCTTTCTCTGGGGTTGGGTCCTGGCGTATATCCTCTTCTTTTGATGTTTCTTGATCCTTTTCTTCCTCCTCTTCATACTCTATGTAAAATAATTTCTTCTCAACACATTTATGACCTTTATTTCATTTGCTATCACAATTGTAACAAAGCCCTTTTTGTCTTTTTTCTTCCAATTGTTGTGGTGTAACCCTTGTAGGTTATGGAAGGCTAGGAGAAACAACACTTCCATCTTTATAGTTGTGAGGGGTAGACTTCCTTCTTGCCATAATTTTACTTTCCACTATGTAACAAAGCCCTTTTACTCTTTCCAATTGTTGTGGTGTTGCTCTAAAGAAGGTGTTTCTCTTTGTATCCTCATAATGTGCTATCATTTCCTTCATGAAAATTGACCACGTAACAAGTTGTTTACGAGAACAAAGCCCTTTATACCATAACAAATTGATCCAGTTCTAAATATGAAGATGCAATACATACCTTTTGTAATAGTGGTACACCATGTAGATCAAAATATTGTTCCATCTGAAATATCCAATTTACCAGATCCTTGCCATCAAACTTCCTCATACCACCTTTTCTTGATTTTAGGAGCTCGATATTGAAATGACTATAACTCTACAATTTTGGCTCTTCCAGTTATAAAATTACGATCTGTAGTAGCCCTCTGCGTCCTCTTTCTAATGACACCAGTCTGATCCAAATTGGATTCTCCAAGGAAGAGTTATGAACAATCTCCCAAGATGACCTGATTATAGACCTTTCCAGAAGAGCGAACTTGTATGAAGTTCCACGTGTCACTGTTTTGATCTTTGGCTTTGAAAAATATATACAAGGAACTACAGTCCATCCTCTCTTTTTACCTTCTTAACAAAATTTCAATCCGATGCTGAGAGAGAAAGTTATGACTATTTTCCCCAGGTCACCTGTTTGGAATGTAATTCAGGAGTCTGCAAAAAGACCAACTTCCACAGATCATATCTCCACAAATATAGTGCAGAAAGCTCTGAAATTCGGACCCGCAGTTCAGTGAGATTTCGTCTCAAATATGTTTTTTTTTCTTCTGAAACGTCACAGGAAAAAAAGTTATAGTGAAAATGCCACGATGACTTATTTGGAGCAGTGAAACCCTAGAATCCAAAGCTCTGATACCAAATGTTATGAAACTAGCTCACAAAAATATAGAAAAGATAGATCAACGCCTTAGAATTCAGCCTCTTCGAGGGGGAAACCTCCTTTACATTACACAAATGAACAATTCTTGGATGATACAAATGAAAAGACCTCCTTTCTATATATAGGAGTCTAAGGGGTCATAATATAATCAGAGCCAACATAACAATAATAATGTAAGGGCACAATAATAACAATAGTGGGCTTCTATGGAGCACAATAGTAACAATATGCGCACTACATGGGTACATCAATATAATAAGGGGGTTGTACTAATAACAATAAGGTGTTACACTAGTAGTATAGGGGCCTAACAAATTGGTTATACAGTGATAAGAAAGCCTAAACAAGAAAAATAAGTTGTGGAAATGAGTTCAAAACATAGAGAACGGTAAAGAATGGCTTTTGTTTCACCTCCAATGGTTAACCATAGCCCAATACAGCTCCAACACTCCCTAGGCCCTAATGGCTCTCCAGGCTTCTTTGCTGAAAAAGTACCTGAAGATGAGATCTGTTGGCTCTGCAACCTATACCATTGGCTCTGGAATGCTCAGAATACCCAAAATAAAAATAAAATAAAATCACTTCAAAAGGTTCTCCCTAGTGAAAGTTATGACCAACTGAAGTTTTCTCCAAGTTGGCCTAAGAAAACTCCACTAAACTTGGAGTAACTACAATTAACCCTGCTAACTTTGGAAAACTCTGCCCAAAATGGCACGCTCTGCCAAATTTGTCGGAATCGTTAGAGGTTACATTTAATGTTTGGGGTAGTGGTCACATGGACTAGCTAAACCCTGTTGGTGGAACCGTGAAAGGTTAGGAAACCAAACATTAAATATAATTATTGAGCTATAGTGGTTAAGAACCACTCATAGCTGGCCTGGTTAGGCCGCCCGGCTGACAGCGCGGAGACTCGAGGTCGAATCCTGTAGACTGTAATAAAATTTTACGTAACCTTCGCTTCTCCAACCAGGGGCCACGTGGCGGCCTCTTGGCAGGCCATGTGGTGCCCATTGATTGGTCTTCCCTATACACAGTCATTCTCATATCCAACCTCAGAATGCCAAGTGTCGAAACATGATTGGCCAACAAGGAATATTTCATGGAATATTCCAAGGAATATCCCAGAATATTCTTTTTTTAATATTTGCCAAAGTCAAAAGTCAACCCTGGTCAAACTGATTTTTGAAGGAAATTGTAAACTTCAAACTTGAATAACTTTCACATACAGTGTCGGATTTGAGTGTCGTTTGCAGCTACAGGATCGTATCGACGAGGCCTATCTTGTCATTCTAGTTTCAACCAATTCTGAGTAATTCAAAATTTGAGAATTTTTTCCACTTAGGACATGATCACCTGATCATTGTTTGATGGCATTGGACACCTAATCCATTAGGGTTATGGTGTGGAATGTGGAAAGTTACTAGAAGTCCAAGAAACCTTGGAAATTGAATCCAACAAAATATTGTATGTATATGTGTATGTTGGCATTATGACACAGATGTGGCGCTATGGCATGAGTGTTGTCCTTGATGGCAACTCACTCAAGTGGCAAATCACTGTTCAGGCTCTCAAAATGATAGAAAATGAGAAACCCGCAGGTGCGCCTAACAAAAGTTGCGGTCCCGCAGGTGCTCTGAACAAGAAGTGCGGACATACCTGCAGGTTCTCCGAACAAAAGATGTGGACGTCAAATTCACTCACTTCCATGCAGAAAAGCACGCGCACGTGGGAAATTTTATGATTAATCCATGGTATTTAGTCCACAGTTTTTGATCCTATGGTTTTGGTCTGTGGTATTGCATTCAAAAGAGTTGAACCCAAGTATTGAGTCCTTGGTATTGTTTCTCAATGGTTTTGGTCCATGGTTTGAGAAAGGCCTAGACTATAAAAAGGGAAGGAGATCATTTGGCCCACATACTTGTGAACATTGAATATCTTAAGACCTGAAATTTTGGTGATCGGTTTGTGAAGCTAGATCTGAATCAAGGAGAAAACCATGAATTATAACGCAGATCTACTAATAGGTTGAGGTCTCTTTGGCGCATGATCAGATCTGTGAATTCGACAGACTGGGGTATAATTGAGGACTGATAAAGTGTTTATATCCGGAGGTTCGCAGGCGAGATACGGCTCAGGTGCAGAGGTGTGTAGTCCAATAGACGACGCAGGTGCAGAGGTGCGCAGTCAAGTAGACGGCGCAGGTGCGGAGGTGCGCAGTCTAGTAGATGGTGCAGGTGCGGAGGTGCGCAGTCCAGTAGACGGTGCAGGTGCGGAGGTGCGCAGTCCAATAGATGGCACAGGTGCGGAGGTGCGCAGTCCAGAAGACGGCACAGGTGCGGAGGTGCGCAGTCCAGTAGACGGATTAGGTGCAGAGGTGCACTGTCGAGTAGACAGAGCAGGTGCAGAGCTACGCAGGCTAGACACAGCAGAAGTGCGGATATTCACAGGTTTCTATTGGTGAAGTTGCATACTTTTCTTGAAATATATGTTGGTTGCCTTTTGTCTATTGCTGCAGAGTTCTGGATTTAGAATCTGTGTCTGATTACTGGTATTTCTTTTATGGTTACTTCATTCTGAGAAGCTATTGGTTGATTCATTAGTTGATTATAAAAGGAGATTGGTTGATTCACATGTACTTGATGATTATTTGATGTTCATGGATCCAGTCTGAAAATTTATGAAACGTGGTCCCCGGAAGAAAAGAAGTAGATCAGCACCTACGTTCTAGTAGCTCAGCTAGTACAAGAGCTAAGGGGGTTGTAGCTCCCTTCCAGGAGAGTTTGGAAAAACGAGAGAGGGTTGTAGCTCTCTGCAGGTTGCAGCTTGCGTACTGGTAAAGGACTGCACCAGTATAGAATCATTGTAAAAAGAAGTTTCTAATTGAAAGAAGATAGAGACACATTGCAGCAGGTGGTTTTCACCCACATTGGGTTTCCACCTTATATCTGGTGTTCTTTGGTGTGACTGTTTGTTTTTCTTGTTCCTATTCATTATTATATGGTACTGACATTCAAATTAATGGTCAACATCTGAAGAATAAATTAAATTATAAATATAGAGGGAATATTGAAAAGAATTTGATAATGCTTATTCAACCCCCCCTCTCAGTATTATTTCCAACAATTGGTATCAGAGCAGGTCCTTCAAAAGAAGCTTGATCGCTTGGAGGAATATCTATCATCATGAGAAACTATGAGAGAGAAGCATCGATCAGGCCACCAATTTTTTATGGGACAAACTTTGTATATTGGAAGGTAAGAGTTACTGCCTATCTTCAATCTCTTGGTACAGAAGTCTGGGATATCATAGATACAGGGTACACTTTTCCGTTTGCAACACCTACAGATCCGGCTGGTAAGAAGCAATATGAAACAAATGCAAAGGTTGTCAATACTCTATTAGGATGTCTATCTCAATCAGAATTCGTCAAGGTTATGCAGTACAAATCCGCAAAAGAAATATGGGATAAGATCGTTCTGAGCTATGAAGGAGATGAACAGGTAAAACGAGCAAAACTTCAAACCCTCAGAATTCAGTATGAAAATCTCAAAATGTACAATGATGAAAGTGTGGCTAACTATTTTCTACGTATAGATGAGATTGTTAATTGTATGAAAAACTTGGGTGAAGAAATAAAAGAGGTTGTTGTGGTTGAAAAGGTACTAAGATCTTCGTCCTCTAAGTTTGAATCAAAAGTTTCTGCTATAGAAGAAAAACAGAATCTACAGCAACTTACCATGTCACAGCTGCACGTAATTCTAACTGCTTACGAAATGAGGAAAGGAGGACCATCAGACAGAAGAGAAGCTGCATTCAAGGCCTTAGACAAAGGAGATTACTATGAGTCAGGACATCTATCAGAAGAAGAAGAAGAATCAAATTTTGTCAAGAACCTTCAACGAGGTGCTGGAAGATTCAGAGGCAAGTTACCTTTCAAATGCTTTGCTTGTGGAAGAGTCAGTCACTATGCTGCAAAGTGTCCTCATAAAGATAAGCTTGATAAAGGTAAGGAACTTGTCAGATGGAACAAGAAACGGAATGTAAATAAGAAAAGCTATTACACTCATGAAGACAGTGATGGACTTTCAAATAGTGATGAAGATGAACAAGGTAACAATTATAGACTTTTAATGGCTTTTGAAGATGATGATTTCATGGATGCTATAGATGAAGAAGGTCTATATGAAGAGATTTCTAAACTCAAAATTTGTTTAGAAGAGAAAAATATGATTATTGATACTCTACAATTCCAACTGGCTGAAAAAGATAAACTTCATGAAAAGTTAGAATGTGAAATTGTTGGTCTTAGAAAAGATATTGAGAAAACAAAAGCTCTTAATCTTAAATTTGTTAAAGGATCTGAAACTCTGGATGAGATTATCAATGTGCAGTGTTCTCCACTAATCAAGACAAGTCTGGGATTATAATGAAGAAGCATCTCAAGCATCCACCTCCAAAAGTTATCTTGATGCAGCAAGGAGGAGCGAGCAAAGGCCTAATAGAAATCATCAGGTAAATCAGGGACAATTTTCCTCAAGAATGAACAAAGACTATCAAGTAAATCAGGGGCAATCTACTTTAAGGACAAACAGAAGCTACAACCAGCCTCAGGTAAAACCTTCTCAATTTGCCTCAAGAATGGATGTCAATAGAAACTACAATCATTTGGCTGGTAGATTTGATAATCACAGGAGTTTATTCAATGGCCAATGTTTCTCTTGTCATAACTTTGGCCACAAAGCAGCTCAATGTGTTGCCTATAAGACAATCATGACTAGAGAAGCTCAAAAACAAAGGAGTATGACTGGGATCGTGAAAAGAACCTACAATAACTTTTGTGCTCTTGAAAATGAAATAGAATTTTCTATTTGTAACAACTTCGGTCATGAAGATTCTGAATGCAGGAGTAGGTTTCAGCAGACAACTCAGAAGGAGCAAGCCTCAAGTGTCAAAACTTGGAGAATGAAGGAACCACAACCAGAGAGATGTGGTATAGCTTTATATGCGGAAGGGAAAGAAAATCAATGGTACATCGACAGTGGCTGTTCGAAACACATGATGGGTGATAAGGAAAAACTTCAGTCATATAGTGCCTTAGAGAAGGAGAAGAAGGTCTCTTTTGGAAATGACACCCCTGCTCTCATAAAAGGTAAAGGTTCTGTTTAGTTAAAATAAAAGGTCAAAGCTGGAAATGTCATGTATGTTGATGGCTTAAAGCATAATCTATTGAGCTTCAGTCAGATGTGTGATCAAGGAACTGAGGTAATATTTCGATCAAATGGATGTAGTGTTCGTGATCTTGATATAGGAAAAACAGTGATCAAAGGCATAAGAACTCCAAATAATTTATACATATTCAAAGAAGGACAAAATCAATGATATCTAAGAATGATGAACACTGGCTATGGCACAGAAGATTGGGGCATCTAAGCTTCTCACAAATAAGGAAAGCATGCAAATACCAAGCAGTTCGTGGTCTTCCGGACATCAAAATTCCAGACAATACAATATGCAAATCATGTCAGTTTGGTAACCAAACCAGAACTAACTTCCCTGAGAAGGAAGGATCAGCTAGCAGGCCACTTGAACTGATCCATACTGATGTATGTGGTCCATCTAGGAAAAGGTCACCTCGAGGAGAAGAATATTTTATATTATTCATTGATGACTTTTCCAGGATGTGTTGGATAGGACTTATGAAGCACAAAGATGAAGCCTTTGAAAAGTTCAAATCATTCAAAGCTTTGGTGGAGAACAAATCAGATCACAAAATCAAATGCCTCAGGTCTGATGGAGGTGGGGAGTTTACCTCGAATGAATTTTTCGACTTTTGTGAAGAACACGGAATAAGAATGGAATTCTCTACAGCTAGGACTCCTCAGCAAAATGGAGTAGTGGAAAGGATGAACAGAATGGTTCAAAAAATGGCTCATTCTATTCTTGATGAGTCTAGAACTCCCGCAACCTTCGGGGGCGAAGCCGCATTTGCTGCAGTTGTTATTCTCAACAAGACAAATATCCGGGTGAACAGCACTCAAACTCCTCATGAGCTCTGGTATGGTGAGACTCCTTCGGTAAAACATTTCAAAAATTTTGGAAGCAAATGCTATATTAAAAATAATGATGAAAATCTTGGCAAGTTTGAACCTATAGCAGATGAAGGCATTCTCCTTGGTTATTCTCCTCACAACAAAGCATACAAATGTTACAATAAAAGGCTTGGAAGAATTGTCGACAGCATTGATGTAGTGGTGGATGAAAAAGAAAACACTCCCAGGTAGGTAAGATCTGAAGACTTCGAAGATGATGAGGACTATCCATCAACATCAAATCAGATTCATGATGAAGAAGAAACCCATGAGGCACCAGAGGAACAGATAAGGATAGAAGAAAAGACTCCATCCAGGTATGTTCAAAAGAATCATCCAGAATCTCAAATTTTGGGGCAAAAGGAGGCAAGCATACAAACAAGAAGAACAATTGCAGAAGCTTCAAGATATTTGGCATTACTCTCCTCCACTGAACCACAAAATGTAAGAGAGGCATGCAAAGATGAATGCTGGGTCAAGGCAACGGATGAAGAACTTGAATAGATTGAAAGGAATAACACTCGGGAATTTGTTCCTAGACCAAAAGATAAGAATGTCATAGGGACAAAATGGATCTTCAAAAACAAGTTGAATGAAAATGGGGAAGTAATTAGAAACAAGGCCAGACTTTTTGTAAAGTGTATGCTCAACAAGGGGGAGTATATTTTGAAGAAACTTTTGCTCCCATTGCTAGACTTGAGGCCATCAGAATGTTCCTTGCTCTCTCTAGCTTTCAGAAGTTCAAAGTATTTCAAATAGATGTGAAATCAACCATTCTGAATGGAGACTTAGAAGAAGAAGTGTACATTGAGAAACCAGATGGTTTCATCCTTGGGAATGATCCAAATCTTGTATGCAGACTAAAAAAGGATCTCTATGGTCTTAAACAGGCTCCAAGGGCTTGGTATTATCGCTTGGACAAATACCTTCATCAACAAGGTTTTTCAAAAGGATCAACAGATAGGAATCTTTATATAAAAATTGAAAATGACAAATTGCTAATACTTGTTGTGTATGTAGATGATATTATCTTTGGCAGCAATGAAGAAGCTATGAGTCAAAAATTTGCCTTTGTAATGCAGAAAGAATTCGAAATGTCATTGCTTGGAGAGCTGACATATTTTCTTGGTCTACAAATCCAACAAAATGAAGGCGGTATCTTTTTATCTCAAACCAAGTACCTCAAGCAGATCTTGAAGAAATATGGCATGGAAGATTCGAAACCTGTATGTACCCCTATGGTTACAGGATGCAACCTCAATGCAAATGATGAATCGGCAACAATGCATCAACCAACCTATAGATCCATGATTGGAAGTCTGCTTTATTTGACAGGTTCCCGACCAGACATCATGCATGCAGTGGGAATAGTTGGAAGATTTCAGGCAAATCCAAAGGAAACTCATCTTTAGGCAGTTAAGAGAATCTTCAAGTACCTTCAAGGAACTCAAAACTATGGCTCATGGTATCCTAGAGATATAGATCTCACACTTCATGCTTATACAGATGCAGATTGGGCCGGAAGCATGGATGATAGAAAAAGCACTAGTGGTGGTGCATTCTTCATGGGTTCCAGATTAGTATCTTGGTTCAGCAAGAAACAGAGTTCAATAGCATTATCTACAGCTAAAGCAGAGTATGTGGCTGTTGCATCTTGTTGCACACAACTTCTTTGGATGATGCAAACTTTGCAGGACTTTCAAATCACTTGTACTCCACCTATCTCCATCCTATGTGATAATACAAGTGCTATCAGCATTTCAAAGAACCTAGTCATGCACTCAAAGACCAAGCATATACCTATCAAATATCATTTTCTTCGGGAACAAGTGCTTGAACAAAAGGTCAAGTTGGAGTATGTTCCCTCTAAGGAACAAGTTGCTGATATACTCACCAAACCGCTACCCAGGGAGACCTTTGAATACCTCAGGCAAAATCTGGGGGTAGTTGATGCATCATCTTGCTGTTGAATCTTGTCTGTATCAGAGATTGTTGGTTGTACGCGAGTTTCTTATGGGGTATACGTGTACATTCGTTGGTTTATGGATTGGTCAAAGACCAAATGGCACAGGTTCAGGGGGAGCATATATTCTTCTAACAATGCATTGTTGGCATTATTGTAGAAGATCTTGGAGGAGCAAGTACAGAAGGAGAACATGGATGTTGATCTGGATATTGTTTCTAATGTTTTGTCTCTATGTCTTATATTTCTTTAGTCAAGGTCATGTAACGGAATTTTTCTGGGATGAATGATATAATGTACTTGGTTGTCATATGTAAATTTCTGATGTAACACCACTTGGTTGGGTGGATGATCCCCACTTGGTTGGGTGATGAATGTATGTATAGAGTCTTTTGGTGATAGGAAGTTCATTTATGGTGTATGGAGGATTATGGTTCTTCTTGAAGAGAATTTCTTTCGCAGATCTGGCCTACAGTCAGGGGGAGCATGATCAACACAGCAGAGCAGAGTTTTCAGCATGTTCTCAGGGGGAGCATAACCCTTTGCCCTTGATGACAAAAGGGGAGAATGAATTTGATGATCTTGGGGTTGCCATCAAGTCCAAAGGGGGAGATTGTTGGCATTATGACACAGATGTGGCGCTATGGCATGAGTGTTGTCCTTGATGGCAACTCACTCAAGTGGCAAATCACTGTTCAGGCTCTCAAAATGATAGAAAATGAGATACCCGCAGGTGCTCCGAACAAGAAGTGCAGACATACCCGCAGGTTCTCCGAACAAAAGGTGCGGACGTCAAATTCACTCACTTCCATGCAGAAAAGCGCGCGCACGTGGGAAATTTTATGATTAATCCATGGTATTTAGTCCGCAGTTTTTTGATCCTATGGTTTTGGTCCGTGGTATTGCATTCAAAAGAGTTGAACCCAAGTATTGAGTCCTTGGTATTGTTTCTCAATGGTTTTGGTCCATGGTTTGAGAAAGGCCTAGACTATAAAAAGGGAAGGAGATCATTTGGCCCACATACTTGTGAACATTGAATATCTTAAGACCTGAAATTTTGGTGATCGGTTTGTGAAGCTAGATCTGAATCAAGGAGAAAACTGTGAATTATAACGCAGATCTATTGATAGGTCGAGGTCTCTTTGGCACAGTATCAAATCTGTGAATTCGACAGACTGGGGTACAATTGAGGACTGATAAAGTGTTTATATCCGGAGGTCCGCTTGCGAGATACGGCTCAGGTGCGGAGGTGCGCAGTCCAGTAGACGACGCAGGTGTGGAGGTGCGCAGTCAAGTAGACGACACAGGTGCAGAGGTGCGTAGTCCAGTAGACAGCGCAGGTGCGAAGGTGCGCAGTCTAGTAGACGACACAGGTGCAGAGGTGCGCAGTCTAGTAGATGGCACAGGTGCGGAGGTGTGCAGTCTAGAAGACGGCGCAGGTGTGGAGGTGCGCAATCCAGTAGATGGATCAGGTGCGGAGGTGCGCTGTCGAGTAGACAGAGCAGGTGTGGAGCTACGTAGGCTAGACACAGCAGAAGTGCGGATATTGCAGGTTTCTATTGGTGAAGTTGCGTACTTTTCTTGAAATATATGTTGGCTTCCTTTTTTCTATTGCTACAGAGTTCTGGATTTAGAATATGTGTCTGATTACTGGTATTTCTTTTCTGGTTACTGCATTCTGAGAAGCTATTGGTTGATTCATTAGTTGATTGTAAAAGGAGATTGGTTGATTCACATGTACTTGATTATTATTTGATGTTCATGGATCCAGTCTGAAAATTAATGAAACGTGGTCCCTGGAAGAAAAGAAGTAGGTCAGCACCTACGTACTAGTAGCTCAGCTAGTACAAGAGCTAAGGGGGTTGTAGCTCCATTCCAGGAGAGTCTAGAAAACGAGAGAGGGTTGTAGCTCTCTACAGGTTGCAACCTGCATACTGGTAAAGGACTGCACCAGTACAAAATCATTGTAAAAAGAATTTTCTAATTGAAAGAAGATAGAGACACATTGCAGCAAGTGGTTTTCACCCACATTGGGTTTCCACCTTATATCTGGTGTTCTTTGGTGTGACTGTCTGTTTTTCTTGTTCCTGTTCATTATTATATGGTACTGACATTCAAATTAATGGTCAACATCTGAAGAATAAATTAAATTATAAATCTAGAGGGAATATTGAAAAGAATTTGATAATACTGATTCACCCCCCCTCTCAGTATTATTTCCAACAGTGTATCATCTTTAATGAAAGGTAACTCATGCCCATTCTTTCATTCTAGTTATGCATTCTAACAGTTGTATCATAGCAAGTCTTGCTTAGAGACCTGTCAGATCTACCTCACTACTTTTATTAGATTTTCCACTCTTAGCAATCTTGAAATCCTTGGTCATTAGTTAAATTCACACCAAAAATCTATCAAAAAACTCTGACGCTCCTTAGCATTGTATTTCTCATATGTTGTTCCTTTGCATGCCCTTTCGCGACCTCTTGAAGATCTAAGTGTTGTTTCCTTTTTTGCATTATCTTATGTGTGTTTATTTCCCTGAAATATGAGCCAAACCCCATATCTACCACACAAAATCTATTTTACACCAAATTAATGGTGTGTGTTGTTTTCCATGTAAAATGCATGAGAGCTTCCAAATATGCTAATCCCTCAATGGATGTGGGACTCCCTATGTCTACGCAATTTTTCCGTGGTGCCATCGGTAGAATCTTGAAATATTTACCAACATCAAACAAGGTTACTTTTATTAGTTTTCATCTAAAAAATTTCTCAAATTATAGCTCCTGAGAAGCCAGATTTCTTTCCCTGGAGATTTAGCAAAAAAAAATCATTTATTTCCCTACCACATTCCTCCTAGCATCCACACCAATCATCCCTATCATCTACCATTTCTCCATCTTTCTATCTGCTTGCACCACATTCTAATGTTTTTTCACTTATGTTATGCCCACATACTATGCACTCAGTCTTCAAAATTCAATAATTTCTATGATGATTCATCTGTGTGTAACCTTAGAAAATTTCTATGATGATTCATCTGTGTGTAACCCTAGCAAATTTCTATGATGATTCATCTATGTGTAACCCTAGCAAATTTCTATGATGATTCATTTTTGTGTAACCCTATCTAATTCACTCTCCTATTTCAAACCTTTATGTGTGTTTGTTTCACTCAGAAACCCTCATGATCCTAATCCCACACTCACATGTAAATGTCTCAACATCCTTTTGTGAAAAATCACTTCACTCCATAAATCACCAATTGGGCAGCTTTAAGGTTATGCAAGAGTTGCATTGGAACTCCATTACCAATTCCATTTGCACAGTAACTCTCCACTTGTTCTTCACATATATAAAGGGAGATAGTGGGCACCTTTTATTTTTTTTCAAACCATGGTAGTGTTGTATCACCATGGGTGATAGTAACACTCTCATGATTACTCCCATTGTTCATCAAAAGTGAAAGTTGAAGGCATTTGAATATGAAATTGTCTGACCTCCCAAAGTGATCATTGAGAACACAAGGTTAGCTAAGAACAAGGATGATTGTTGGATTGGACTTGGTAATGTGGAGATGACCCAAATCCTTCAACAGATTGGGCATACATGTGGTAAACCAAAATCTTCATGGGGAAAGGAGGGTTACAGAGGCTCGAAATATCAAAAGGAATTTATGGAGGACATCACCTCACTTGTTTTGAGCATACTTTGAGATGAAACTCCTTTTCCATATGTGCACATTCACGGTGTCAAATAGATCGACACCCAAGTATTGATAATGGGAAATGTGAGAGAAAGCCTTAAATTTATCATTTTTTGTGACATGATTCTCATGAAAATATGTGTACCATTGATATGCCTTTTGGGGTTAATTCTAACCACTCATGACATTTTCTTAATGGGCTTGGCTGCCACTTTCTAATTAGATTTTCTTTCAGTGAGCTTAAATAGAAACATGGGATCATGGCCTAATACTACTATGCTTAGTCATTAACCACATTAACACAAGAGATTTGACCATTCCCGATGTCACATTGAAATTTCACCACCTAGAGCAACCCTACAACCAAAGTCTGCATTTGAACTTGGATTTTCTATTTTTGGGACTGTTGATGTATCTTTTTGGGCTTTTATTGGTTCAACAGTTCCCACTTCATAGGTAAAGAAACACTTTGTAGATACATCAATCAATTCCATCATTTTTTCCTTTTATCTTGTATTGTGACAATGTGCATGATTTCTTATGGAGATATTACTCCCACGAGTACAATAGCTAAGTTGTTTTCGTTTTTTTTTGTGTTTTTTGTCTTTGGGAATTCTTCCTTCAGTTTTAGAAGAACTATACTTTCTATTCATTCAAATTAAAAATTAAAAACAATGGTAACCTGCAAATGGTGATTTTTTTTCAATTTTCCATTAAAATTGCTTTGTAAAAGGGTGTATTCTCAGTAGAATTTGTCGCCCTTCTTGAGTTTCTCACGTGGAGGATCATAATTTTTTTATCTTCATCCATTAGAGCATTATAGAAACATATTCATCCTCTCACTTCATATGGTATAATAAGGGATTGACAATGGGGCTTCTAGTTTCGAAGCCCTATCAATCAAGCAGGTACAAGTGAGCCTGAGAAACAATGATATCATCTTCTCACCTTGTATTTGACATGGGAGAATCGATGATAAACTACTAATTTCGAAGATCCCGAGCCATAGCCTGGACTAAAACCAAAGCCTCAAGCCTAAACCAGAATCAAAGTTGTAGCCATAATCAAATTTATGAGTGTCATTTAGTTTGCAGTCATCCTCAAACCGACATTAGTTTGTGGTTATCTTAAAATCTCCATATGTGAGAATTTCCAATAAGTAGAAGGTAATATCTTCTTTCCATATTTGGAAATGTTTCAGGAACTGTTGATCCTTGGAGCCAAGTTCCAATAGTTTGTGGCCAATTTCAAACCATCATTTTCAATAGTTTGTGGTAATATTTTAAATAGTATCGGGGAGCACTTCCACTAGCATAAAACTTTAGCTTCTAGCTGGATTTGGAATTGTTATAGGAACTACTTCGATCTTTAGTTCCAAAGTTGGTGGTAAAAATTAAAAGATCACCAGTAGAGACCTTGTGTTCCTCTACCTAATTTGATTTGTGGTCTTCCTTAAACTACCATTTCAGAAAGCACATATAGCCATTGGCTGCTATGAATTTTTGCATTTCAACTCTCTTCTTGGACTCATATACCCCTTCAAATAAGGGGGGGAATGTTGAACACCTAATCTGTTAGGGTTATGGTGTGGAATGTGGATATTTGTTAGAAGTCCAAGAAACCTTGGAAGTTGAATCCAATAATCAAAATATTGTATTTACATGTGTATCATCTTTAATGAAATGTAACTCACACACATTTATGTTTGTGCATTCCAATAGATGGATCCACAAATGGACAAGACCATTTATTTCTTCTTGACTTGGTTTAGAAAGTAGAACATAGATTGGATCCAATAAAGAGAGGGAATTTTCAAAGGATCACTAAGAGGATCGAGATTAGCATGGTATTGTGTTAGTTTAGCCATGTACAATTAATTTTTGCAAAAAAAATATTAATAAAAATAGAAAAGATGCAACAACACACACACACATACTAACACAAATATTTTAGCCTGGAAACCCAAACTAGGAAAACTAGAAAGGTTTTTTAGTATATTCTATCTCTACAATGCTACAATAAAATATGTATATCCCATGGCATCCATAAACCACTAATCAATTAGCCTTATATTATAATACAATTGTGATTCATTACTGGAATTACAAAACCATGGGATGAACCACCATGTGCCACAAAACCACTAAAATAAAAGTTGTATGCCAAAAACCGCCAAAAATGGATGCAAAAAAATGACCCAAAAAAATATTTGGGTATTTGCCCCACTGTGAAACCCTCATTGTATTTTACACATACAAATCATGCATGGGGCCATTCATGCAAATAATATAAAACATACCCAACATTCTCCCACTTGTCATTTTCTTTGCATTGAAGGGGTTAGCAAGAGTGCATGATCAATAATCAAGGGAAATAATGCCCATTGTTTCCTTACCCCAAGAGAACTTCTCAATTCTTATGGACATTATTAATGAATCTACAACATTATTCAATGTGCCCATCTTTACCAATAGCACCTTCTTGTTTTCAACCATGTGTTGGGTAATTTAGTTGTTGGTTAAATTACTTTACATTAAATTATCAATCTAGATTTTGTGAACTTGTGAAGTATACTTGCACTATATGCTAGGTTATCAACTCTTAATTGAAAATATGACTATTCTAATTACAAGATGAAAATTAAATCTAATGATGAGATCTTAGTAAGCACATTCACATGTTCTTTCTCAGGGGCTAAAATTTAACAAGTTGTGAAATTCAAGACTTGAATTTAAATGAATTTTATACTAATTGAAAGCTCCAAAAGCCTTTTCTATGAAACAATGAAGTGAAATCTTATTCTATTGAATTCTTGAAAGACAAATTTACTCTCTTGTGCTTGGAAAGGAAACCTAAGCTATTTGAATTGAAATGGAAAGTTTCTAAGAAAATACTTTCTATAGATATTTTCTAAATTTAATCTATAAAGTTAGAAGTAAATTTCATCTATGAGACTTGAAAGAAAATCTAAACTATCAAACTCTGAAAGAAAAATTGATCTAAGACTTTGGAATTGAAATTATTCTAGAAAGTAGGGACCAAAGAGAAATTAAAGTGCAAGAATCCTTAAGGGATTAATAGTGTGCACATACAGAACTAGAACTTAACATAAATCGTACACTAAGCTAAAATACAATCAAAGTAAATATTTTTGGTGTTTTTGGTATTTTTATCAAGCACTTAACTTGTAACTAAACAAAGGCAAATGAGTAGAATTCTAATTTAAAAACAAACCATTGAAAAATAGAGCACCTAAATGAATTTATCAATGAAGTGAAAGAATCTTTAATCTAATTACAGAGCATAAAGGAATAAACCAAAGAAGCAAATGACATCTATACTATCTCTAACATGTTCTTGAGGGGGCCTCCTAATGAGTATGAGTCATTAAAAACTTAGATCACAAAACTCTAATAGCCAACACAATCACGAATATGCCGTGAATAGTGCTTGTATTAATTAAATTGTAAAAACAAAGTTTACAACAGGAAATCATAATAACAACAATTGTGAACTTAATTGCTTCCCTTTTGATTTCAAAATGAAGTGTTTTATAATATTTTCAAGATTAACAACTTAAGTAATTATTGCCTAGAAACGACTAAAATTGACATGTAAGATTTTAAATAGAAATAAGAATTTGCTTCTCATGATTGGCTACTAAAGGAGTGAATCATGAGAAGGCATTTATTGGCACATCGTCAGCTTAAATTAAGGTATTCATATCACTATCGCTTGTTATTTCAACGATTACTCGATTGTAGAGTCGGTCTCTTGATACTCTACGCAAAACAAGTATTAAATACACAAGTTTGACCAATGGGATGCACTTAGTTTGTGAGCTTCCATCTGTATCCAGTAGGTGTACATCCATGTTGATGACAATTGGAAAATTCTCATGTGCTTTGGTTGTTCTCTAACACTATGAACCTATAGAACTTTAGATTTGGCTATGGAAATTCAAGTTAGTTGCAGAAGTGCACATTTTGGTAACTATAGTATAGTTTAAACCAATTTCATAAAGAAAACACAAGTTTTTAGTTGTTGATGGATGATTACCTTTTCATTGTAACTTGCATGACCTGGATGACTTTTAATTTATAAATATGAACTAAAAATGTGTAACAAAATGGGTGGAAAAAGGAAAAATGGATTGTCAAAAGGAACACAATTCAAAGGTTCAACATTCCCCCACTCTGAAGGTGCTACATGTCCTCATGCACAAATTTTCAAAACTTGTAGGGATTTCCTTTAAAGAACAACCTCGAATGCCTGGATTAGAACATCTAATTTTTTTTTTGCTCCTTTCCTCTTTATGTTAAATGACCACCTTGGTTTTCTCATTAAGAGATTTCCCTATAATCCTCTGATTTAATGTCTAAGAACCTTGTTGTTTTCTTTGATCTTTTTATTTTCTTATACCAATAACATATCCTGAGTAGCATAGTCTCATTATGAGCTTTTATCACTTCATTTTCATCCTTTATGTGCTTTTTCAATACTTCTAGATCATAAACCCTCAGCTTCAAAACTTTAATGATCTATTGATCTCTAAGAGAAGGAATATAAACTTCATGCTCACGTAGATCAAACATAGGAATATCATTATGTAAGATATGATTATGAAATTATGGTTCTAGAGTATAATTTACCTTTTGCTACGCCTCTTTCTCTAATGTCTCAAAATAATCATAGGCATGTTGTGTTGAGAAATTTTAGGGCAGAAAGTGTAGTTGATTTCTTTGTTTTTGATAAATATTTGTGATATGTTTTTACTTCACGCAATTAGCTTCTTCGTTAACTTGATTGTTATTATAGTTTTTCTTCATCAAACAGTTGTGAAATCATAAAGAACAATAAGACAAAGGACACAAGATGTAGGTGATCAGCTAGGCCAAAACCTCTCCAATCTGAGAGGAAATCTCACAAGAATTTTTCTTTTTATATAATATTCAATTGATGAATTCCAAGACCAAGAACCTTAACCAATACCCCTTCAATACCAATTCAAAGTTACTCCTTGATGAACTTCTCTTTCTCCAAGTCAACATTGGTCAAACTTGTTCCACTGCTTAAAATTCTAGCTCTAGACCAGAATTTTGGCTACTTGTTGTAGACCTGCAATTTTGGCTTCTTCTTTAGAAACCCTAGAACACATATGTGGCTTGGAAGTTGACAAATTTGCCTCCTTTATTCCTCACTTGACTTGACTTCCCTTCCTTGACAATTAGGCTTGTTATAGAGACCTTTCTTGACCCAGAACTCAGCCCTTGGAGATGATTGCAATTAGGTACTTGCTTACTTCCATGACAATCAGTAGTGTTAGGATTTATTTTGTTTTTAATTCTTTTGACCAAAACACCAAATTCAGTAATTTATCAGCTATACTCATGAAATCAACATGAAATCAATGTATTAAATCATGTAAAACCACCATATAAAAACACCATAAATAATCAACAAGGAAAACATGCACATAAGAGGACACAAATGTTTTCTAGTGGAAAAATCTCTCCAAGGAAAAAAACACACGTTGATGTTGGTCAAATTTTTATTATGTTGGAAAAAAAAATTACATATAGGAGCTACCACCCAATTGTTGGAATACTTGACTACTAATACAGTTCTGCTAGAAACACTAGATAGAGAGACTCTTCTCTCATGACTCTATGAACACCCATTCGCTAGAAGCCACCATGACCAACGAACCTTGCCCAATACTACTGTTCTCTAGAGAAATCTACTTCTTGTTCTAATTTGTTGGCTAGAATGCCTCCACCTTCTTTACACATTGTCTACTATGAGCCTCAAAACCTCCATGTGAACCATGTTTCATGAATTTTCAAACTGGGCTCTCAAACCTGCTCAACATGAGAAACCCATCAACTACTCTGATCTCAATCTAAAACTGATAACTTAATATACACCCTCTACTCAAAAATAGCTACAGATATGAAATATGTTAAACAAAACACTATATCACCCTCTCACTCACACCCACAATCAATCCATAAACTCACACAAAATATTCACAAGAATATATGTCAAAATATCCACAACACTCTCCAATCAATACCTTTGGAAAATACCATGGTTATCCCAATACTGCGGACACGTGTACCATGGTATTCTCCAAGTCAATACCATGGGTAAATACCATGGTCATGCCAATACCACAGACACTTGTACCACGGTAATCTCCAGGTCAATACCACAGGTAAATATCATGGTTATTAATCTCCAAGCCAGCACCATTGGCAGATACCATGGTAATACCAATACCTGTAATGCTAATACCAAGTGTCAACCTGGACCACACACACAAACCAATACTAAGTTAATGTCAATGCCAAGAATACCTATACCATGGTAATGTTTACTTCAACCACCTACACAATTGTCATCATCTATGTGCATAAAATCATCAACCATACATAACATTTGCATAAGCCAAGCCAACATAGCTAAACCAAACCACCTGCAACAATAAAACATCCATAACCAATGGAATCCATCTATATCAAGCCACCAATAACACAATCATATGACAACACATGCCTAGGTTGATATTAATGTCAACCATCAATCATTGCAACCAACAACTGCATCATCAATGCCAATAGGGGGGACAACTTTGGAGGGAAGGATAGACTTATGAGTGGAGACGGTATGATTGCACCTGTTGCACAGACCGATCAGTAATGCTTTTATAGCCTGTTTCTCTACAATTTGAAGATCATTTTTTTTAGTTTTCCTTTTCATTTTCATTCTATTTTCTGTGTGTATACATTGATGCAGTTTGTAGTTTACATAAGGGACTTGATCGCTTGTTTACATTGCAGTGCCTTACTTAATTCTTGATCCTTTCATATATTAATATTATCGAAGGAATCATAATTATGAATTTTGCA
Source organism: Pinus tabuliformis (assembly GCA_031772625.1). Taxonomy (NCBI): domain Eukaryota; kingdom Viridiplantae; phylum Streptophyta; class Pinopsida; order Pinales; family Pinaceae; genus Pinus; species Pinus tabuliformis. The sequence goes on along the minus strand of CM062806.1, from coordinate 609,523,366 downwards.
TTGTATATTGTTTAATTAACTATAAGACACTCGATGTTGATGTTTTTATTACAATATCACATGTAGATATATGTATTACAACATTGTATGCTCCTCTTCTTAATTTTTTATTTCTAATAATTTATGTGCTTAAACCTAGATATATGTTGACAAGTTGGTAGTTGACTTGATTATTATTAGTTTGTCAAAACAATTAGAGGATTCATTTGTTTTCAGATATTCATAGTATCAGTAAAATAACATGTCTTAATGATTGTGTTTTGAGGGAGACTGGAATGCAATAATATTTGATGTTATTCTATTTTGTTCTTTTTCATCATGATGAGCAGCTAATAAGTGGGGTACAAGTACAACTAACACTTTTTTATTTTTCCTTTTTCATATTCATCTCTAATTTGTGTTCTATCATTTCTCATTGCATACTTAAGGTTTTAATTGTAATTATTGATCTTTTAATTACTACAAGTTCCTTTTCCCAAAGTTTAACCTCACTTCCTTTTAACAACACACTTTCATATTAATAATTTGGTCATATTTATTTGTTTAATTAGGAAATATATTTAATTTAAATTCTTTTACAATGACTATTTAATTTACACTATTACCAGGGAATACCCCTTGTGGTGAAAGGGAGGCTAACCCTTGTCACCTAGAGTGGGAGGATCTTGGATCCTCAATGAATGTCTTCTCGGGTTGTTGTCAATTACCAGGGCAATCCGGGAAACAACATTATTTTTGCATCATTGTCAAGGAACAAATTGTTAAGGTTTCATTTCCTCTAGTAAATGAGTTAACGGTTAAATTTGTGACCCATTAGTGGACTAGGTTACAGTTGTAAGTGCCTTAAAGGCTATCAAGGTAAATATTTCTTTTTTATTTGTTCACTTGGAAGCTCCCTGATTTATTTTTATTGTTCATTTTAGTTTCAATGGCTTCTTCATGGATTTTTTCGTGTTTTACTCCTTTGAATTTTTCTGACATTGCAGGTTCTCCACATGAGTTACCATACATAAACATATGGGACGCTCACCTACCCCGTTTTTGTGATGATGAGGATGATGATCCAGTACAACACCTCATATAATTCCACAACTTCATTCTAGAGATGGTAGTACACCATGAGGACGTTCTCATGAAACTCTTCATGATGTCCTTGGAAGGTGATGCTCAGAAATGGTATATACAACTCCCTTCTGGTACGATTTCCTCTCTAAATCAATTTCATACAAGCCTTCGTGACTATTGTAATGGTATGTATCATGTAGCCTCAGTTAATTTTGACTGTTGTGAACATTTTAATCATAATAATCTTGAAAATGAATATGATGATAAAACTCAAGAAACTAAAAGAGATTATGAATCTGAAATAGGAAGTAACACTGATGGATCTAATTTTGAAAACTTTCTGAATTCATCTTCTACCATATATGCTAATGAACATGACCTATTATTGTCAAATCTTGAAGGTCGTGACCAATACACTTCTCTCTCATTAACAGAATAGCATACAATACATTTATGCCTTAAGAAATTTCAAGATTGTATAACTCCTATTGGTTCTAATTTATCTTTGGTAGAAGATAATTATAAAAATAAGGATAATAAAAGAGAGGTTACATTTGGAATATTATATACTATATCTAACCAACTAGACATTGTGTTACACATTTCTGAAGGTTCTCAACAACCTATTTATGAAAGTTATGAAGAAAATGAGTCTCATGTTAATGATGAAGTTGTGAGTGCACAGGAAAAATATAATGATTTAAATGAAATGTGTTTATCTTCTCTTTGTCTATCGAATAATTTTTTAATAATTCTGGTTTTTTCTTCATTTGATTCTCATAAGGCTAATGTTTATAAATATGGTGAACCAAGCAATATTGAAGAAGAAATCGTAACCACAACTTTATCAACATCACATATTTATGACTATGCAAATCAATCATCAATAATAGAGGATCTTTTCTCATCCAACGAACTGGAATATACTGATATTTTTAGTAATTATGATTTTTTTGTACATGAGAGTCATGTCAATTTTTCAAATCCACCCATATACAATGAATATGAAGATGAATAATTTGCTTCTCCTCATCATCTGGAATTAAATGATAGCCTGTTTATGAGTCTAAATTCTTCATCTTTCTATTATTTTGATTCTTTAGATAAATATGAACATATTAAACATAATGAGTCAATTGGTTTAACATCCTTACATAATGATGAACATGTTTATCATGATCATATTATACTACAAAAGGATTATTCTTTGGACCTTATGGTTGTTAATTTATTGAATTTTGTCACTATTTGTTTATTTTTAAACTTGGACATGACTAATTCAGTGGAAATATAGGATAACCATGAGGTAAAGATACACGAACATCCTTTTCATAAACAGGTTACTGATACTTCAAGATTCTTTCCATCATATGTTCATACAAGGTTGCACAATTTTGTTGAAACATGGATGAGTAAGTATTTCGAAAGTGTTTCTTCCTGTTTTTAATCAAACCTGAGCATATTCATCGAAGGCCCAGTGAAATAATTCCTCCCCTACTTCTTTCAGCAATTGAATATGTTATTATTATTGATCAAATTGAGGCCTAAAGTCAAAAAGAAATCCATTGACAAGATTTCTATTTTGTTACAATGGATTTTCCACTTCTTTGATAAATATTGTCATTGAGACACATTGTATATAAACCATGTACATAAATAAACTTTTGTTTACATACAATTCTTAGGTTTAGAATAAATAAAGATGAAATTCTTTATGTCTTAAAGAAAACTTAGATGATCATAGATAAAATAGAATATAGATCTATGAGTCCTTAGTATTCACCATATTAATGAGTTTTAGTACTTATTTAAACTTGACTTTGTTTGTAAATGAAGGTTGAGGGGTAAATATCATTCAAAGGGCTTAGCCCCAAGAGTTAGCTCAATCGGTCAAATCAAGTGCCTCGCCAATGGGAGGTCACAGGGTCGAATCCCGAAAGCTCTTGGGGTTAGGTCAGTAAATAGGCCGAGGGGTGTTGATGCCCTTCGGGTGGCGTCCACTCAGTGTTTAAAACCCTGGACGTAGCGGCTACCCACTGACCCAGGTATCCGTGAACCAGTAAGTGAAAAAAAAATCATTCAAAGGGTTCCAATATTAGTTTATTTAAACATGTCTACTTCATATTGAACATTCCTCACAACATGTCTCTTTCATACTATTTACACATAAATACCAAGGGATTACATTAAGTCATAAGTGCTAGACCTATAACCATAAGATTTGGCTTTCATAAAATTCAATTGAAACTTTGGTAGGACTAGTTACATTATAACCATGCATGAGACCTTCCCTTATCACCATACTACCCTTGGGATAGGAACTTATGTTTTCGTGGGTGGGGAATATTGATATCTCTGATGGGGCACTGAACAGGCTTGCTGCGGAGCAAGGCCAATGGCGCTAGATTAAAATCTAGTGTATAATCCTCCCACTGCTTTTGTTGAGGTAACTTATGATGGGGTATGTTGACATCTTCGTCGGGCCTATGGACGCTCACTAGCAGTGGTGCAAGTTTAGTGGTATTGGACTAACTCTAGTGTGTAATCTTCTCATCTTGTGAATGTTATATTAGCTAAATAAATTTAAAATAAGGCCTTTAGCACGAAGAACAAACAAGAATCTAGAAAGTTCCTTACCTCAGGATAGTAGATGACTTCGTTGGTGCTATGGACGCTTGTTGGCAGTGGAGTGACATATGATTCTAGAAACTCATGTCATGCAACAAAAGGGGAAAAAAATCTCTAATCACTGGTCTCCTTAGTTTCAATAAAATATTACTAAAAAAGGAAGTCACTCTTATGAATATTAGTTAGTTCTATGATTTAACTTATTGATCATTAACTATAAGTAGGTATGACTTGTTATAACATTGAATGCTCTTATGAAAAATGACATATACCAATTTACGATCATGTGCCTTAACTCACTATTATAATTACCCTAATAAACTGAAAATTATGAACAAATGTTTTGTGAAACAACTGCAAAACTCTTTAATATTTTCATACTATGGGTCTCATATGTCTAACATTTGTTTCAATTCTTGCTAGTGATCAATCGAACTTTAATATGCAAGGATTGTACCTCTATCCCTTTATGTTTTTATCTTTAGTTTTTGCTTTCTTCATGAATCAACTCCATGCCCAATGAAAGACATTTGGTTTGTAATTCTTGATGCTCCGCAAGGAAGCACCATCCCCGATTGGAGCCATAAGGTTGGTGCTTAATCTAACCCCAATTTAAACTAGCCCTTTCCATTGATTTTTCCTTGCACATCCCTCATCATATGACTCCCTCTCATATTCCTATGATAAAAAATTTCTCCCTAGAATACAAAGGTGAATCAATAAAAAAAAGGTTAGAACAATTCTAAATAGGGCTACTAACTAAGCAACTTTAAAGAAATGTCACACCATATATATGCATATGTAATACTTTATTATGATTTCAATTTTATAAATCACATAGAAATTCAAAATACAAACAATTTAAACATTAACATCACTACTTAATTAATATCAGCGAAAATTATTAACATTTGTATTCCTAACTAAGAACTCCTGAAAAGGGGGAAGCATTCTCCACAAAAAGGGGGAAAAGATATATATTAAGAATATTTAAAATTTCGTGTTGAGATGATTAAAGAGTTGAATTCTTAAATATATATGCATATATATGTGTAATACATATCAGAAACATAATTTTACAAATATTACGATAAGTAAATTATGATGTAAAACATGAAAGTAAATATTATGATATAAAACATGAAAGTAAATATTTAAAATTTCATTTAAAAATTAAAAGGTTTCCCAACATGTATTGAAATCATACATTTTATAATTTAATAAAATCATTGAGGAATTTAAAGTCAGTTTTATAAATTTCAATTAATGAAGTAAAACCTCTCTCATTTTACTATTCAAGTACAAGGAATAATTTTGAAACTCAAATATTTAAACAAAACAATAATTTCAAAAAATTATTATTAAAATTATTTAAAATGTATTTAGCTTCACAAGTTTATCAAATCGTATTCAATATTTCAATGAAAATTTGAATTCACCTACTTAAATGTATTCCAAAATTTATGATTTTCTTTAGAATCTCATGAATTCATGTTTATTGAATAGGTAGGTAATGTAGGTTTAAATTACTAAAACCGTTAGATATTCATGTAAGGATTTCATATTAAGTAATGAAGCATATTGAATTGAACAAAAATCTATAAATATTTGTGTAAGTATTTTACTATCAGTATGAAGAATGTACAGTCACTTACTAAAAAGTAATATTTTATTTAAAACATTTAAAAAATATGCATATTTTATTAGGTGAAGGATTTAATATTAAAATATTTATTAAAACAACAGGCTTTGAAACGTTAATCAAGTTTTTGCATGAAACCCACAACCCGACATACGAATTTCATCGGGCCAAAAGGAGGAGATAATTCACGGGTAGTTCCTCTCTCGATACCAAATAAGAACCATTCATTGAAAAGGAGATCAACGATCACGATGCATCAAGCTAAAAGGAGATCATTAAAGCACTCCCTCTTCCTCACAAAAGAGAACCATCGATTTAAAAGTTTCTCTAATCCCTAGAGTTTATTAATCCTACATCTTGGCTAGGGATTTTAGGGTTTTCTTTTACTTTAACTTGTGTTCACCGGTTTGAATTCATATATGCTAAATATATTAGAATCTAGGGATTTTATTCCATGATTTTGGAGGATTTATGATGGTTTACTGTGAAAGTCATGAAATAGATTCATGTGAAACAACTTTTATAATTTTGTTATATTATCCAGAATTACTATGAACAATTCAATCAAGAAGAAAGTAAATAAATGTGTATACAAAATATCAATATATTTTTCAAGATTTAGGGTTTGTTCAACTTCATTTAATTTTTTGGATGGGGTTTTGTTTCAAATGAAATCCACCATGCGAGAATAATTTATAGCTTAAGTATGGACAAGACTTATTATGATTTATTGTCAAAGAGTTAAATCGGTATTTCCAATTTATGTTTTGTTATATTTTAAAGGGTTTTTCCAGATTTAATGAGGGAGTTAAGCATGAGGTATGAGGTTTTAAGTAAATAATCTTTTTCACAACATTTTTAAAAGTAATTACAAAAATAAAGGTGCATGAAATAATTATGAGGCAAGGAAAGAATATTTATCATATTTTTATATCTAATTATTTAAAGGATTGACTTTAAGTTGTTTTATGCAGGAATTAGATTCTAATGGATTAGCGTCTTTTGAACACCTAATCCTCTATGGGTTGGTGTGGAATGCGAACAACCACCGGAGTCCAAGAGACCACTTGGAATATGAATCCAAGGGTCACACCATGTACTATAAATGTATATCATATCAATAATATATGCAATCTAATGCTTATGTTCCACATTGGTTGTTTACATTCCATGTATGTTTAACATGGTATCACAGCGGGCGTTCTCCTTCCGTGCTCTAATTTGAGTCACTGGCCTCTCTCTTCCCATGTTAGTTATGCCTACTTGCTTGTTAGAACTACCATTATTGTGTGCATGCCTATTCCATGTTGCACACTGTCTTGCTAACCTCTCTCAACTAGATTCGTGTTGGGTTCTCTATCCACTGTCTCAAAGTTAAAATAGCAATAATGCCTTTGTCATTTCTCCATTTCTCTTTGAAATCTCCTTTGAGCGGAAAGTCTGGGGAGTTGACAGATTCATCCCTTCATTGTTACTGAGGTGATTTTAGCTCACAATCAAAGTTGGCTTAAGACCAACACTGACTAGGAAATCCACGAGTATTGACTTCATCTTTGTCTGCCCACTCTTGAAGTCATCTCCTGTGATGATACTATTCTTTGTAATTGCTAAATCGATCAATCCTGGAATGAAGATGTTTTGAGGACTGTCATTTATGAAGGGAACGTTCTCTTGAACGCAGGCCAATCTGTACAAAGTTGATGGCGATATTTCGGATTCATTTCTTTCTAGAGAAGCAAGTAGGGTTTCCTTTGTGTCATTTAAACCCATGATAAAATCGATGTATCGTTCGGTATTAGTAGTCCACAGTATGACTACCTTGTCCACCTTTCTTTTCGATTTAAAATCTCAGATATCTTGGATAATATTTTGCACCACTCCTCCCTACTCCATACACAGTCGACCGTATCAAAGCGGAAGCATAGTCCGCCCCTCCTCCACACCCAGTTAGCCCCTCCTCTACACACAATCAATAACTCCTTGTGATGTTGACGCCACATTACATTTCGATGGAACCTGCAAAGGAAATCCTGGCACTGCAGGCATTGGCTTCGTGCTCAGAGATGGTAACGGCCTAGAGATAGAGATTTTCCCATCTTCTTGGCTACGACTTGACTGTTGTCAGAGTGTTTGAATGTGGTTGCCTCCACACTGGAAGATAAAACACTCTTCACACCTGGTATGCTTGTATATCGATTCCATATATTGATTCCTCCTCCTCATTTTGTATGCTGGTATATCGATTCCATATATTTGTTTTGTACGTTGGTATACGTTGAATCCGCCATATATGGTATCACCTCCACGCTGCCCATAATACATTGAATGGTATTATAGTTAACATACTACTCTTAGCACCCGGTCATACTATTAGTTCCGCATTCAACATGCCATTCTTTTGTGACCATCGCACTAGCCCAGCACAATGGAGAAATTTGTGTTTGACCCGTAATGAATTTCATTAGAATAATTAAACTGCATTCGACATTTTCTGTTTGGATATTTTGAGTCCAATCATTCAGTGCCTGCTTGATCTAACCAGAGTTTACAGCGACAAAGAGCGGAGTGAACTATATAGTTGTAGTGCATTGCACAGTGTAGTGGTGTCAAAAAAAAAAAAACAAAACAAAAAAACAAACAAACAAACAAAAAAACAAAACAAAAAAAACAACAAAACAAAACAAAAAACAAAACAAAACAAAAAAACAAAACAAGACAAAAAAACAAAAAAACAAAACAAAATAAAAAAACAAAACAAAAAGGAGTATTTTTTCGTAAAAGTTGATTTTCTTGTGACATTGATTTGAATCCTTTGATATTTTTAGTTGCTCCCCTATTTTTATTCTTGATTTGTTAGAGATATGGCCAGATCTGATGGAATATTAGATTTGTTTAATACTCTAATACATTCATGGGATGGTAAAAATCAACAAGGATATTATGTCTGATATTAGAATTTGTGTACAAGATGCACAAGAACAAATTGATTTTTTGCAACTTGAATCTCAGTTCCAGCGAGATGAGATTCAGTGGATTTGTCATTCTAAATTGTTTTCTACTCAAAACAATCACTTATTCAAGGTTAAAACAAAAACCCATGAACAACCAACAAGTGATGAAATTAGTAAGATTGAGGTTGGTTCAGATCTAGTACCCAATGAAGCAAGAGAATTGCATGCAGAAGTAGAAATTTAGCCTGCACTTCCCAAGAAAATCATCAGACCTTGGGAATAGCTTGTCCACAACAAGCACAGAACAAGTCTTGGATATGATAAGGAGGCGTCCTTTCATATTCCATACTATTCCAAGGCCATTCAATTTCAAAGTGATGGGTTTCTTCATGATGGTTTATTTTCACCTCTTCCAGATCCTGCTCCTCCTCCACAACAACAAATTGTCAAATGCCAACATTGTGACCGATTTGGCCATATGAAAGATCATTGTTTTGATCTTCATCCATGCAAGCATTGTGGTCAGCGTACTCATTCTTCACATAGATGATTCAAAAACAAACCTCCTGTAAGAACAAAGATTCATCTTGGATGGATCACTTCTTGGCAATGGGCTTCAACAGGCAAGAAGATATTCTAGTCATATGTTAGAACTTGTTTTAGAATATTGAATAGTCTTGCAGTTGATTTTTCTCCATCATCTCACCTTGTATCTGACAGGGGGGGAAATGATGGTCATATACAAGCTTCAAAGCCACATCAAGCGAGCCTGAGCCACAACCTGCCATATCGGATTTAGAGATGTAGCCAAAGACAAAGATTCCCCCAAGAATTCATTCAGTTGGTGGTCAGCCTTAAACCATCTATGTGGGGTTGAGACATCTCTTAAAAGAAATGGGGACACTGCCTCTAGCAGAAAACTTCAGCTTCTTGCCAATTTTGGAAGAGTTTCGGGAATTGCATTAAGCATTCTAAAGCTGGTGCTCATCCTTAAACCATCATAGGTTGAGACCTCCCTTTTCAAGTTGATGTTCTCCCTTTTTATGCGGTGTGAGACCTCTCTTTCCGGTTGAAGGTATCCCTCTCCAAATCATTAGGGACACTTCCTCTAGCAGAAGACTTCATCTTCTTGCTAGCTTTGGAAGAGTTCTGGGACCTACACTAAGCGTTCCAGTGTTGGTGGTCATCCTTAAACCACCCCATTTATACCAACATTTCAGAGAGCACATTCATCCTAGTGTTGCCATGCATTTTTTCACATTTTGTATTATAGCTCTCTTCTTGGACTCATACATACCCCTTCAAATTAAAGGGGGAAATGTTGGACACCTAATCCTCTATTGGATGGTGTGGAATGTGAACATCCACTGGAGTCCAAGAGACCACTTGGAATATGAATCCAAAGGTCACACCATGTACTATAAATGTATATCATATCAATAATATATGCAATCTAATGCTCATGTTCCACATTGGATGTTTACATTCCATGTATGTTTGACAACACCCAAACAAATGGAAAAACAATAAATCATACATTTTGTTAGTTCTCAAGACCGCGAGGAAAGATTGAGGTTTAAAAGTTATTCGAGATTATTCTCATTTCCCTTTACATTATAATATTAAACAAGATAGTTATTCACACTATTTGTATAAAACCCCTAATTTTCTCATACAAGAGGGGGCTAGAGGGACAACTGTTGAGGCAAGAATAGACTTATGATTTGAGACGGTCTAATTGCACCTGTTGCACAGACCGATCAATAATGCTTTATAACCTTTTTCTATGCAATTTTAAGATCGCTTTTTTTTTTTGTTTTCCTTTTCATTTTCATTATGTTTTTTGTGTGTATACATTGATCTAGTTGGAAATTTACACAGGGGACCTGATCGCTTGTTTACATTGTAGTAGCTTACTTAATTCTTGATCCTTTCAGATATTAATATTATCAAATGAATCATATTTATTAATTTTTCATTGTACATTGTTTAATTAACTAGAAAACACTCGATGTTGATGGTTTTATTAGAATATCACATGCAGATATATGTATTATAATAGTGTATGCTCCTCTTCTTCATTTTTTATTTCTTATAATTTATGTGCTTGAACCTAGATATTTGTTGGCAAGTTGGTAGTTGACTTGATTAACATTATTTTGTCACAACAATTAGAGGATTTGTTTGTTTTCAAATATTCATACTATTAGTAAATGAACATGTCTTAATGCTTGTCTTTTTAGGGAGAATGGAATGCAATAATACATGATGTTATTCTATTTTTTTCTTTTTCATCATGATGAGAAGCCAATAAGTGGGGTACAAGTGAGCTAACACTTTTTTATTTTTCCTTTTTCATATTCATCTTTCATTTGTGTTCTGTGATTTCTCATTGGATACTTAAGGTTTTAATTGTAATTATTGATCTTTTAATTACTACGAGTTCTTTTTCCCAATTTAACCTCTCATCCTTTTAAAAACACGCTTTCATATCAATAACCTTTCCATATTTATTTGTTTAATTAGAAAATCTATTTAATTTACATTATTTTACAATGATTATTTAATTTACACTATTGCCAGGGAATAAGCCCTGTGGTGAAAGGGAGGCCAACCCTTGTCACATAGAGTGGGAGGATCTCGGATCCTCAGTGAATGTCTTATTGGGTTGTTGTTAGTTACCAAGGAAATCCTAGAAACAACATAGGGAGATTAGCTTGATTTCTTGATTATTATGATAACACTTCTTCTTTCTTTCCTTGAATGTAGGCACTTCAATATGCTTCAATTTGTATTCCTTCCTTATTTGAGTAGAGGTAGGGTCTTTGAGGTCCCTTTTTTCCTTAAGGTGATTATTGTGCGAGATTCCCAAGAATCCTTCAAGTGTAGAGTCATTTTTTTAATGAACTAGGTTTATAGTAACTTCCTTCACGATGATGTTGTAGTCTTTACCCTTGCGATGCCTTTGAGATGAGTGATCCTTCTTGATGACTAAAGCTCTTGATGATCCTAAGTCCTTTATTTTTTCCAACCTTGAGTGTCCTTCTATAAGCTACCTTTCCTTGTATTTTCACCTTAGCTCTAATACCATGTTGAGAAATCTTAGGGGAGCAAGTGTAGGTGTTTTCTCTATTTTTTATAACTATTTGTGATATATTTTTACTTCACTTAATTAGCTTCTTTGTTCAATTGATTATTATTAGTGTTTTTATTCATCAAACCGTTATCAAATCATAAAGAACAATAATATAAGGGATACAAGATGTAGCCAATCAGCCAGGGCCAAAACCTCTCCAATCTGAGAGGAAAACCCATAAGAATTCTTCTTCTTATAGAATCTTCAATTGATGAATTCTAAGACCAAGACCCTTAACCAATACCCCTCCAAGACCAAGTCAAAGTTACTCCTTGATGAACTTATCTTTCTCCAAGTCAATGTTATTCAAACTTGTTCCACTGCTTCAGATTTCGGCCCTAGATCATAATTGCGGCTAGCTGTTGCAAACCTGCAATTTTGGCTTCTTCTGTAGAAACCCTAGGACACATGTGTGGCTTGGAAGTGGACCTATTTTCCTCATTTCTTCTGTGCTTGACTTGATTTCCCTTCCTTGACAATTCGGCTTGTTAGAGAGAACTTTCTTGACCCAAAACTCGGCCCTTGGAGATGACTACAATTAGGTACTTTCTTACTGTAGAAATATGCCCTAGTCCACTTCACATGAGTCATAAGAATACCCAAAAATAGTTTCAAAAATTCAACTTCTTCTTCTCCTTCTTATCCTCTTATTCTTCACACTTTTTCCTCTTCTTGGTCGAACTTGTGTGAGTGATGAGTGAGTCCTTGAATGAGGTCGAGTCCTCCTTCAGATAGGATTCTTGTCCATGTTTATAGGCTAACTTGTAGCTGCCTTTAGGCTGACTTGATGCTTGACTAGGCCAACTTATTCATTGCACCATGACGAGGTCTTTGAAGGTCTTTTGACTCAACATTGACTTAAATAAATTCTTTTTACTTAAGTAACATGCCCAAGAAGGGTCTTTCATACATGATTATTTTCTTGACTTGTAGACTCAATGACAAGCCCTAGAAACTATCAATGGGAGATTGACCTATAAAATAAATTCCCTTGAGCATGAAACCCGTGCCTCAAGAATAACAATAATAAGTTTATTTTTCTCATTACATAAAATCATGATTACATATGTCATTCTGAATACTGAACCTAGTTACATATTTCAACATGTGGCTAGATAAATTTGACTTCCAGAAGGACCTGAGTCATATAAAGGTTCTGACATCATTTATGCTTCTAGCTCTTTGGACTCATCAAGGTCTATGGCCTTTGGTGGACTGTGACTTGCTTGCTTTCTTATAAGTCTAGTGATTCTCTTCTTCTTGGTTGTTGTTCCGATTCTATCATATTTTGAACACCTTTCCCTTTATTGCTTTGCTTTTGTGACTTCTCTTTGTTCTCTTGTGGTAACCATGTTTGTTCTTCTTTCTTGCTGGATTTCTTTCTTCTAAAAAAATTCAATTCATTCTTCTCTTCCTTTTGATTTTGTGACTTCTTCTTTGGTATGGTTTTGGAATATTTTTCATGCTTCATGAACTCACTGAGCAGAATATTATCCTATACATCCTCATTGTTTGGAACCTTTGCTTCTGTTGTAGAATCTGTATCCAAATTTCCATTCTCCTTTGCTTTAGGCTTAGCGTTAGGGTTTGTAAAAACCTTGCTGCAACTTATCTTTGTTTTCTTTACCTCTTCTTCTGCTGCGATTTCCACAAAATTATTTCTCTCAAGGAAAATTTGTTAATTATCACCATTTATTTTTAATTGTGTTTTTACAAGGATTTTTATGTTAGGTGTGGAGCCTAATTATCTTCCTTATTCATAGGTATCGCCACATTGGACCCCATTTCATAATGTGGCAGCAACACCACTTGTAAAATGTACATCGCCAGAGGGGTCTAGGCCTCACCCCCCCCGGCAGGGGATTGGGGGCAATGCCCCCGAAGCTAAAAATAGACGTAAATTTGCCTTATCAAATGTTGTAATTTCGTAGTCAATCTGGGCCATTCATTGAGTAGAGATCTGACGGTAGAAGTTATGTTTAATTTAGGGTTTTTTGCCCTAGAAGGCAACCCCTCACTATATATGAGGGAATTGTATTGCGTCTATGTAGATATGTATTCTGAGCAAGAAAGGGAGAGGACATTGTGTGAGAGCAAAGAGGGAATTATAGTGGATCTGTTGTAGGTTGTATCTCTTCATTTTGTTGGATAATATAAAAGGAATGACTGGTTGTTTCTCCATGGACGTAGCCCAAATTGGGTGAACCACGTATATATGTGTCTCTCTTGTTTTATGCGTTTTCGTTATTTATATTTCTGCAATATATTTTATGTGTTCCATTGCTTTGTAATATATAATTTTCTAACGTTTTATTAGTCCATGATGGTATAATTCCTAGTCGATGTTTCTAGAGTCCCTCTGAATATTGAATGCCATCTTTTTCAAACTCCACATAAGATAGTAAGGAATATTGAGCTCTTTTCCCTTAATAAATGCATTAAAATCCTAGCATGGTAGAAGAGTAAGATTCTATATCTCCCTTCACAGGTAAGAAATTTTTGTAATACCAATAAGTAAATTTTCCCATTTATACTTTATTGCGTACATAGGAATTCCTTTCTTGAAGGATGAAAGATCCGTACATGGATTATGAATAAATTATTCCCAATGTTCATCCTTCAATCTTTGATTTTTAAACCAACTCTCACCGCTCCTTAGAAGTTTTGTTGCCTCTACAATGAAATACTATTATATTCAGCTTTATGTCACCAATTTTTTATCTCCACTGCATCAAAGGCCTGGAAAATTATATGGTTACCTCCATTTCATTCCCATTAAAATTTTGAAAGAACCTAGCCCATCATACCTTCTGCAATTATTCTCGGGCCTAAGGATAAGCACTAATAAAATTTACTCCAACTAGTCCATGGAGAACAATAACCCCCATCATTGTGAAAAAAGAATTTTTACCTCTGAATTGTTTCTTTTGACAGGGTTTCAATGGAATAATGAGCACTGGAATGTGTGAAATCTAGCAGTGGTAGGGTTAAAATGACAAGAAAGGCTTAATTCGGTGCTAGTATTGAAGTAGAACTCTTCCTTTTTAATTTATGATTTACCCACAATTTATTTGGATCTAATCCATTAACATCATCATAATTTGTGGGATTTGAATTATTTGCATGTGATAAGAGGAATTTTTGCCATGATGGAATGACATGCAGGAGTATGGAGTGATGGGATATGGGATATGATTGAAGTCATAAAATAAATGCAGGTCATTAATTCAAAGGTTTAATAATAAGATATTAAATCCATCGACTCAAAAATCTATAATTTGCTTTAACGAAACAGATGTACCATCTCTATAGCTACCTCATGTTGCATACCTCAATTTTGTATATTTATTTTTCTTTCCTGCAGGTGCATGATGTATCTTGAATGAATTAGCTACGAAATGTGGAATTAGTTACAGAATGTTGACAAATCTGCAATTTTATCTTCAATCTTGTTGGTTAAGTATTGTTGATGTTGAATGCTAACAATGGTTGATGAGGCTAATGATTGTTGGAAGTTCTCCTTTATTTTGCAAAGAAAGAGAGGGATAAACAAGAATGGGAAAAAGGAAGGAAAATGTGAAAATCTAATTCGCCAAGGATCCTTTGGTTTTCAACTGAGATTTTCTATATAGGAATGCCAGCAATGCTGGTTTTCATAACTATGTTGTCAATTTTTCTTTCCTATAGGTCCATGATGTATCTTGAATGAATTGGCTACAAAATGTAGAATTAGCTGCAAAATGTTGACAATTCTGCAATTGTATCTTCAATCATGTTGGTTGTTGCTTTAAGTCTTATTTATGCTAAATGCTAACAATGGTTGATGAAGCTGATGAATGTTGGAATTTCTCTTTAAAAGAGAAATAAATTATTCAAAGAATTTTATTTGAACTTGAAAACTTTATTTTGCAAAGAAAGAGAGGGATAAAGGAGAACAGGAAAAAGGAAGGGAAATGTGAAAATCTAAGTCGCCAAGGATCCCTTGGTTTTCAACTGAGATTTTCTGCATGCGAATGCCATTAATGTTGGTTTTCATAACTATGATTTTTATTTTTATTTTTTATTATGTATATTTTCTCTTTTTTTTTCCTCCTTTTTTTTCTTCTAAAGAAAAAGAAATTACACTTCTTTTGGTAGTAGAAGAGAAGAATCTCCTTTTTTTAGAAACCTTAGATCATAATTTTCTTGCATGTTTTTAACAAACGCTTCTCTTTTCAAAGGCTTGTGATATAACTTTAATATGTGCCCATTGACAAGGAAGGTGATCCCTTATTCATCAATAGTATTAATTCTAGATGCCCCATTATCAAAAACAATTTTTATTTCATAAGGACCAAGCCAATGTGTTTGAAATTTCCCTTGAAAATATTTAAAATTGGATTCATAGAGAAGAGCCCATCACTTGGCTTAAAAATTTTGACTTTGATGAATTTATCATGCCACCTCTTCCTTTGTTGTTGGATTATGTGTGTTCTTTGTATGGCATCTTGTCGGATTTTCTCTAGTACATTTAATTATGCCATCCTTTGTTTCTTAGCTTCAGAGAGATCAAGCCCCAACTTTGTTGTTTTCTTGAATGTTTCCACTTGGAATTTAATATGAAGCAAAAACTTCTTCCCATAGACAAGTTCATCAGGAGTATGCCCAATAGTGTTTGTCCATGTAGTGTAGTATGCCCAGTAGTGTTTCTCCATGTAGTGCAGTACGCCTAGAGTGCTTATGGAAGTCTATATGCCCAGTCCCTTCTATGCAAGTGTATAGTCTTGGTCAATATAGCTTCAAGCACCTTATTGGTGGATTCCACTTTCTCATTTGTGGATGTTATGGAGTAGATTTACAGTGTCTAATATTTTACTGCTCCATAATCTTCTGCACCAACTTAGATGTAAATTGAGCACCCTGAACTGTTACAATTTCTCTTGGAACACCAAATTGAGTGAAAATATCCTCAAAAATAAATGTAACTACAACATTTTCAGTAGCAAAAGTAAGTGGCTTAGCTTCTACCCATTTTGTAACATAATCTATGCAAACAAGTATGTACCTCTTTTGTCTAGATGGAGGATTGATAGGTCCAACAAAATCTAAAGCCCATTTCTCAAAAGGATCTATTTGTACATGTGGTTGTAGAAGCATGTCATCTGATTGAATGGGTATTCCCATTCTTTGGTAGCTATCGCATTTTTTGACATATTCCTTGGCATCCTTGAAAAGGGAAGGCCAATAATATCCTAAAAGAATCACTTTATATGTAGTTCTTCTATCAAGAAAGTGTCCTCCACATGGTTCACGATGGCAAGATTTTAATATCTCAAGTACTTCTTGTTCTTGAACACATCTTCGAATGATCAAATTAGGTCTAGTTCGATGTAGTACTCCTTCTATCCAGGAATAGGGTGATTTGATAACTTTTTTCTTTTCTTTATCTCATAATTTTGGAGGAAATTTCGATATAGCTAAATAGTTAGCAATATATGCAAACCAAGGAGTTCTAGTAGATACTACAAAAGTATATTTGTTGGGAAAATGATCTATTATAGGATTATCATTATTATCATTTTGCATCCTGGAAAGGAAATCAGGAATTGTGTTTTCTTTTTCTAACCTCTCTAAGATGGTAATATTGAATTCCTGCATTAATAAAAGCCATCTAGTAATTCTGCCA
This sequence comes from Pinus tabuliformis, assembly GCA_031772625.1. Classification (NCBI taxonomy): domain Eukaryota; kingdom Viridiplantae; phylum Streptophyta; class Pinopsida; order Pinales; family Pinaceae; genus Pinus; species Pinus tabuliformis. The sequence continues at coordinate 609,506,279 of CM062806.1, read as the reverse complement.
TTAGTAATTGGTTTGCTCATTAGATATGTAATAGTAAAATGATATGTATGAATTAAAGTTTCATAACCAATGATATAATGCCTAAACTTGTTAATGGTTTTAACAACAGCTAAAAACACATTTTCTATAAATGTGTAATTTAACTCTACAGGAGTTAAAATTTTACTTGTATAATAAATAGCATAAGGAGTCAAGTCCTTTTGTCCCGGTATAGGTCCCAAATTTGTATGTGAAGCATCAGTAGAAATATGAAATGGGAGAGATAAATTTGGTCCTCTTAAAATTGGTGCTTTAAAAATTCTATGTTTCAATGATTCGAAAGATTTTTGGTAGTCAAAATTCCAAAAAAAATCTCAATATTTTGTAAGAAGATTGAAAAGTCGCGAAGCTATTTTTGTGAAGTTTTCTATAAACCTTCTATAATATCATGTGAAACCAATAAAAATTCTAACATCTTGTTGGCATGTTGGTACTGAAATTTCGGAAATGACTTCAACCTTGATGTATCCACTTTGATTCTAGCATCATAAACATGATGGCCTGAAACAATTCCTTCATTAAACATCATAAAACATTTTTCATGACTTAATGAAGATTTGATTCTTTGCATCTAATAATATTTGTTTCTAATTTTTCAATAGATTCTTTGAAATTATTTCCATAGATGATAAATATCCATATAAAATTCTACATAATCATGGATCAAGTCAGAAAAGATACATATTATTGCTCTTTGAAATGTAGTAGGTGCATTACATAAACCAAAAGGAAGTACCATGTAAGCATATGTACCCCATGGACATGTAAAAGTTGTTTTGTCTTGATCTTCAGGTGTCAATTGAATTTGATTGTATCCACTAAAACCATCAAGAAATGAAAAATATTTCTTCCCTGCTAAAGTATCTAATACTTGATCAATAAAAGGTAGTGGGAAATGATATTTTAGAGTAGCTTTGTTTAATTCTCGATAATCTATGCATACTCTCCACTTTTTGTTCTTTTTAAGAAAAATTTCCACGGGGTGAAACCCATTGGCTATTTGAAATTGGGCAAATGAAATTCACACTACACAAATTTTGTAACTCCTCTTTAACAATTTCTCTTAGATTTGGATTCATTCTTCTCTGAGGTTGTCTCACTAGCTCGGCATTTTCTTGAATATAAATATTATGCATACATGTATTTGGATCAATAGCTTTCATGGTAGTATATTCCAATGCAAACGCAAAGGAATGTTTGTGTAGCATCTTTATCAATTATTTATTTTAAAATTATTCCAAGTTATTATTAATGTTTAGTGTTTTACCTAGATAAATTTCTGCCAAAGAATTGTCAAACTTCTCCATAGATTTTAATGATACTTTGGACTGCCTGGATGAAAAATATTCAATTCTGAAATCTTCTTCAAAACTTTGGTCTAGCATGTGTACACAGTAATTTTGCTCACAATATGAAGAAAAAACATGATTGTTCATTAGATTTACTAATTGATCCTCTTCATCATTTTGTGAAATAGTTAATATTGGTTGAATGTTTTCAAAGTATTCATCATCATCATCATCTTTAATCCAAACTTAATTTTCTACTTCAGTTATTTTTTTTGCAGGTGGATATAATGTGAACTTCTTAGTAGATTTTCCATCAAAAATGAACATATCACCAAATCTACAACTTATGAATGCATCAGTTGTAGCTAACCATGGTCTACCAAGGATCAATGGGTGTCCTCCTAGATTATTTTTGGGAGTTAATATCATAAATTCGATAGGATACTCCCATGAATCTAAGGATATTGATACATCTTCTAATATACCATCAAGTTTAATAACAGATATATCTGCTAATTGCAATAAAGTTGGGGTATATTGAAGATTAGTTAACCTTAATTGATCCATAAAAAATTTATTTGTGATATCAATATTTTCACATAAATCAATCAAAGTATTTGGAATTTCAATACCATTGATGTGGATTTTTACAATGGGGCTACCTGGATCTAAATATTTTTCAATTATTGGTTTCCCCATCATAATATCTGCAATTTTTCCTACCAATTGAATCTTTTTAATGTATTTTTTTCTTCCTGGTTTCTTGATACACAACTCCTTTATTGTCTTTGCAAAGATAGGTATTTCCTTTATAGCTTGAAGCAATGGAATTTTGATGCAAATATTTTTCAATTCATCTAGCATGTTATAATCAAGTAAAATTATTTGCCTTTCTATTCCTTTATCAATTTGAAGTCTCTCGAGAGAGGGATGATTTTGTAAGGAAATAGAAGGTTTTTCAACTATAGGAATTGTAGGAGTTGATTTTATTTGGTTGTCATCTAATTGTGTAGGAATATCTTCCTTTGGAGGGGTCTTTTCTTGATCATGAGATGTCTCCTTTTCAAGAATTTTATCCTCTTTATATTCTTGGATGGCAATTGGAGGTATTTCTTTCGCAAAAATTGACTAGATCTAAGTCGGAAATCATTTAAATCTAGAGGATTTATCACATAAGCTTGAAAGTTTTGATCTTCAACATTAGAGATGGGTTTTTGGGGTGCTTTATTATTCAGATTAGAGAGTGGTTATGCAGGTTGTTGATCAGATTTCTGAGGAAATGGAATGGATGGTAATGGAAGAGATTGATTGAAGTCAATTAAGGTTGAAATTGTGTTTGGCCAAGTTGTGGAGGTTGGGGAGGAGAATAATACTAAGGTTGGTCTTGAGGATATGGTTTTTGGAAAGTTTGAAGATATTGGGGATTCCTACCATAAGAAACTTTCCATTGTGACCAAGATGGGTTGTGTGGTTGAGGTGGCCAAGTTTTCCATCGTAAGGGTGTATTCCAATTACTTTGTGGTTGTGCATAATATTGATATTGTGCATTGTGATCTTGTGCCATACATGTTTTTCGAGGCCACCGAGGTATTCTAGGAGCAACATAACAAAGTGGTTCAGCTTGACTTGTCCCAGCTTCTTCTTGGAAAAAAAAAATAAGTCCAGGTATTGAATGACACTCCTTTGTAGCATGATTTTCTACACATATAACACATATTTCAACACTATCAAGAGGGAATTATTGTAATCCATGATTTTTCCTACATCTAGGATAGAAAGTAGACAATGAAGCATTTTCATCTTTTTTCTTGTTTTGTATTCTTAGCATATCTAATTGTTCACTAAGATTCCCAAGAATATCAGTTTTAAAATTATCAAGAAAATTACCTAATTTTGCTCTACTTATTGTTCCATATGTTGATTTTATTACCCTTGATATAATAATGTGTATTGGATTCTTGCCATATTTTGATTTTCCTCTTGAAATGTGTTTACATAGTTCATAAATATCTTGAAATTACAATTGAGAAACATCTCCTTTACCCATCAGGTTAAGAATATCAATCCATTCATCTCTTATGGATTTTATCAAGAGAGTTTTTAATGTGTCTTCTTCTAAATTATGCAATTTATCTCTTTTGACATTATATACAAACCTCTCCACCAAATCTTCAAGGCTTTCATCCTCTTTTTGGGTCATCTTAAAAACTTTGTCCTTAAGTTCACAGTGTATGCAATAATATTTGTATTGTTCTAAAAATGTTCTTTTTGTATCGTCCCATGTCCTTATAGAATGTGTCCCAAGACCCATGAACCATTTAAGAACCCCATCTTTTAAAGTAGAAGGAAAATATTTTAGTTTTTGAGTATCAAGAAAATAGTGATATGATCTATACAAAAGGAAAATAGTCATATGATCAAGAAAATAGTCATATGATCTACTCAAAAAGAAATGTATTTGGATCCTCAATTCTTAGCCCATGGAAGTTAGGAAGGATAGATGGAGAGATATTGTTCATGGTAGCAGTTGTATTAGTATCTAGAATAGGGAATCCAAAAGGATCCTTTTCATGAAAATCTCCATCATCTCCCCTTCCTCCTCTACCACCTCGACCTCTTGTACCACTTCCTCCTATTCTACCTCTTCCTCCACCAATTCTTTGTCTTTCCTATCCATTAAGTACTTTACCTTCTTCACCTTCCATTGTAGATTCTTTAGAGCTAATATAAGGTTTGATGATAGGGTTCTCTTCAATTACCTCCTCTTCCTTGGGTTCCTCTATTAGTTGTAGTTCAGCAAAATTTCTTTGTATACTTCTTCTTCGTCACTATGTACCTCCAACTCTTGTCCTATGAGTTTTTTACCTGTTGAAGAAAGAAATATGACTCCTTCACTTGGGGATGTAGGTTCTTCTACCAAATCTTATGTAGATGATGTTGGTGAGTCCTATTTCTCATCTTACAACTCCCCTAAATAGAGTTGCTTAAATGAAAATGAATTATAGATTAAAATTAGACACCTATGTAAACTTCCCCGACAATGGTGCCAAAAATGTTAGGCAACTTAATTATCGGTTAAATTACTTTACATTAAATTATAAATCTAGGGTTGGTGAACTTTCGAAGTATACTTGAACTATATATGTTAGGTTATCAACTCTTAATTGAAAAGACTAATATTTTAATTGTAATACAAAAACTAAATCTTATGATGAGATCTTAGTAAGCACATGCACATGTTCTTTCTCAGGGGCTAAAATTTAACAAGTTGTGAAATTCAAGACTTGAAATTTAAATGAATTTTATACTAATGTGAAAGCTTCAAAATCCTATTCTATTAAACAAGGAAATGAAATCTTATTCTATTGAATTCTTGAAAGACAAATTTACTCTATTATGCTTGGAAAGGAAACCTAAGTTATTTGACTTGAAATGAAAACTTTCAAAAAAATATTTTCTAAATTTAATATATAAAGTTGGAAGTAAATTTAATCTATGAGACTTGAAAGGAAATCTAAATTATCAAACTATGAAAGCAAAACTATTCTAAGACTTTGGAATTGAAATTATTCTAGAAAGCAAGAAACAAAGAGCAATTAAAGTGCGAGAAGCCTTAAGAGATTACTAGTGTGCATATATAGAACCAGAACTAATCATAAATCTGAGACTAAGCTAAAAGAAAATAAAAGTAAATATTTTTGTTATTTTCTGTTATTTTTTATGAAGTGTTTGACATGTAAAGAAACAAAGGCAAATTATTAGAATTCTAATTTAAAAACAAAGCATTGAAAAATAGAGCATCTGTTATGAAACCAGCTCGCAAAAAGATAGAAAAGATAGATGAACACCTTAGAAATAAGCCTCTTCGAGAGGGAAACCTCCTTTACATTACACAAATGAACAATTCTTAGATGATACAAATGAAAAGACTTCCTTTCTATATATAGGAGTTTAAGGGGTCATAATATAATCAAAGCTGACATAACAATAATAATGTAAGGGAAAAATAATAACAATAGTGGGCTTCTATGGGGCACAATAATAACCATATGGGGACTACATGGGCACAACAATATAATAAGGGGGTTGTACTAATAACAATCAGGGGTTACACTAGTAGTATAGGGACCTAACATGCCCCTCTCCTTCAAAAAGTGTTGTCCTCAACACTTGAGTAGTTCTTGATTCTCCTGTATAAAATTCTTGTATCCCATGTGGATTATTCAGCGAGTAAGTTCTTCCACTTGATGAGATACTCTGAAATTCATCGATTTCATAGCTGTTGGGTTCTTGTTTCTGTGACTGCTCCAGGCTCCAATATGATTTTTCCTTCCTGGTCAAGTTCTGGCAATATTTTTTGAACTGGGATCTTTTGCAACTTTTAAATGAGTGGCCACACTTCTTCGTCCTTCTTCCATTCATACCTTGTTTCATTTATCCAATCTAGTTGGATAATAGAAATGGTGCACAACAATGCTTCCACATCCTCATCGTTTCTTGGGAGTGCATCTACCACAACATTTTGCTTCCCTTTTTTGTAGATGATTTCAAAGTCATAACCCAACATCTTTGTGACCCATTTTTGTTGCTCTTCAGAGGATAATCTTTGTTCTAAAAAGTATTTAATACTATCATGATACATTTTTACCTTGAAGTGCCTTCCCATTAGGTATGGTCGCCATTTCTTAAGTGTGTGTAGTATTGCCAACATTTCCTTCTCGTAAATAGCTTTCTTGAGGGACATTTGTTTGTATGTATGTAACCATAGAAAAACCCAATCACCTACTTCAAAAATTCTTTCATTGCGATGTTGGTCTGCGTGTTGTTTCATTCAATTCTGCACCAAAGTGGTGTTATCCTTTAAAATTTTGAGAACTTGTTGTTGATGCTCGATGTGATCTTTCACTGCTTGAATATTTTTTTCTTGATATGTCCTTCTATATTGAGATTTTGAGGAGTGGTAATTTCTTCCAATGCATTACAAGATATGGTCAAATTCATTTCTTGATGCTCTATGTGATCTTTCACTTCTTGAACATTTTTCTTCTTGATATGTCCTTTTATCTTGATAGTTTGAGGAGTGGTAATTCCAACCATTTCATTACAAGATATGGTCGAAGTCATTTCTTCTTTCTTGATGTGGTATTTCACTTCTTGAACCTTTTTCTTCTTGATATGTCCTTCTATCTTAAGAGTTTGAGGAGTAGTAATTATTTCTAATGCTTTACAAGATGTGGTCGAATTCATTTCTTCTTTCTCTAGGGTTGGTTCCTTGTGTATATACTCTTCTTTTGATGTTTCTTGATCCTTTTCTTCCTCCTCTCCAAAATCAATGTAAAATAATTTCTTCTCAGCACAGTTATGACCTTTAATTTATTTTTTATCACAATTATAACAAAGCCCTTTTTCTCTTTTTTCTTCCAATTGTTGTGGTGTAACCCTTGTAGGTTGTGGAAGGATAGGAGAAACAACACTTCCATCTTTATAGTTGTGAGGGGTAGACTTCCTTGTTTCCATAACTTTTCCTTCCACTTTGTAACAAAGCACTTTTTCTTTTTTTTCTTCCAATTGTTGTGGTGTTGCTCTAAAGAAGGTGTTGCTCTTTGTATCCTCATAATGTGCTATAATTTCCTCCGTGAAAATTGACCACGTAACAAGTGGTTTATGACAACAAAGCCCTTTATACCATAAAAATTGGTCTTTTTCTAAATATGAAGATGCAATACATACTTTTTGTAACAATGGTACACCATGTAGATCAAAATATTTCTCCATCTATAGTATCCAATTCACCTAATCCTTGCCATCAAACTTCCTCATCTAGCTTTTTCTTGATTTTAGGAGCTCGATCTTGAAACTACTGTAACTCTGTAATTTTAGATCTTTAGATTCTGCAATTTTGGACTATAATATCCCTCTGAGTAACCTTTCTAACCCCATAAGTCTAATGAAGATTAGATTCTCCAATGAAGAGTTATGTCAAATCTCCCACGATGACCTGAGTATAGACTAGTTCAGTAGAGCGAACTTGTACGACGTGCCGTAGGTCACTGTTTCAACCTTAGGTTCTGAAAATGGTACCCAAAAAGCTACAGCCTGTCCTCTTTCTGCAACTTCTTACGAACATTCAATCTGATGCTCAGAGAGAAAGTTATGATGATTTTTCCAAGGTGACCTATTTGGAATGTAATTTGGGGGTCTACAAAAACCCTAACTTCCTCAGATTATATCTCCGAAAATATGGCGAGACAAGATCTGAAATTTGGACCCAAAGTTTAGCATGATTTATTCTCAAATGGGTTGTTTTTGTAGCTTCTAAAACACCGCAAAAAAAAAAAAAAAAAAAAAAAATTAGCAACAATTCCACGATGACTTGTTTGGAGCAGCGAAACCCTAGAATCCAAAGCTCTGATACCAAATGTTATGAAACCAACTCACAAAAAGATAGAAAAGATAGATAAATTCCTTAGAAATAAGCCTCTTCGAGGGGGCAACCTCCTTTACATTACACAAATGAACAATTCTTAGATGATACAAATGAAAATACTTCCTTTCTATATATAGGAGTCTAAGGGGTCATAATATAATCATAGCCGACATAACAATAATAATGTAAGGGCACAATAATAACAATAGTGGGCTTCTATGGGGTACAATAATAACCATATGGGGACTACATGGGCACAATAACATAATAAGGGGGTTGTACTAATAACAATAAGGGGTTACACTAGTAGTATAGGGACCTAACAACATCTAAATGAACCGATCAATGAAGTAAAAGAAGCTTTAATCTAATTATAGAGCGTAAAGGAATAATTCAAAGAAGCAAATGACATCTATATTATCTATCACACTTCCTCAGGGAGCACTCCTGATGAGTGCAAGCTGTTAAAAAAATATATCACAAAACTTGAATCGCCAACATAATCATATATATGCCATGAACAGAGCTTGTATTACTTGAAGTGTAAAAATAGATTTTGCTATAGTAAATTATAATAACAACAATTCTGAACTCAATGTACTCCCTTTCTCTTTGAAAACAAAGTGTTTTATAATGTTTTCAAGATTAACAACTTAAGGAATTATTTCCTAGAAACGAGAACTGAAATTGACATCTAAGATTTTAAATCAAAATAGGAATTTTGCTTCTCATGATTCGCTACTAAAGGAGAAAATCATGAGAAGGAATTTATTGACACATCATCAGCTTAAATTAAGGTCTTCATATCTCATTCACTTGTTATTTCCACCCTCGCTTGATTGTAGAGTTGGTCTCTTGATACTCTGCACAAAAGAAGTATTCCATAACCACATTGACCACAAGTTTAACCACTACAATGTTCTTACTTTGTGAGCTTCCATCTATAGCCAATAGGTGGACATCCATTTTGATGACAATTGGCAACATATCATGTGCTTTAAGTGTTCTCTAACACATGAAAACCTGTAGAACTTTGGATTTGGCTACGGAAATTCAAATTAGCTATAGAAAGTGCACATTTTGATAGTTATAGTATAGTTTAAACCAATTTCATAAAGAAAACATAGATTTTGAGTTGATGATGGATGATTACCTTTTCATTGTAACTTACATGACTTGGATGAATTTTAATTTATAAATGAGATGGAATGAAGTGAAAATGTGTAACAAAATGGATGGAAAAAAGGAAAAATGGATTGTCAAAGGAGGAAAATTCGAAGGTTCAACACCATGTCTGTCACAAAATGATATTGAACATCAATATTCTTTGTTGTATAATAATAAGCAAGGTTCTTTGCCAAGAAGATTGCATCTGACTTCCACAATATATCCTTATGGCTTGTTATACCAATACAATACTTGAACATAATATTGGTAACCATAATTATTCATTGCTTGCATGATTGGACTCTATATATTTATCTTATTTAATTGAGAGTGCCACTATAAGTTATCTCTTACTCGTCTAACTTATTTCTCCTCCAAATATGTTAAGAACATACCCACTTATATATATATATATATTTGTGTGTCACTACTAGTTATGGCTTGTGCTACCAAGGAAGAATAACACTGGATAGAGTGTTGGACATACATGGATTTACTGATGTATATTATGCTAGAGATATAGATAAAATAATATATATATATATATATATATATATATATATATATATATATATATATATATATATATATATATATATATATATTGGCTTGTGCTACCAAGGAAGAATAACACTGGATAGAGTGTTGGACATACATGGATTTACTGATGTTATATATATATATGTATACATCAGTAAATCCATGTATGTCCAACACTCTATCCAGTGTTATTCTTCCTTGGTAGCACAAGCCATATATATATTGGCTTGTGCTATAAGGAAGAATAACACTGGATAGAGTGTTGGACATACAGGATTTACTGATGTATATATATATATATATATATATATACATCAGTAAATCCATGTATGTCCAACACTCTATCCAGTGTTATTCTTCCTTGGTAGCACAAGCCATATATATATATATATACATCAGTAAATCCATGTATGTCCAACACTCTATCCAGTGTTATTCTTCCTTGGTAGCACAAGCCAATATATATATATATATATATATATATATATATATATTATTTTATCTATATCTCTAGCATAATATACATCAGTAAATCCATGTATGTCCAACACTCTATCCAGTGTTATTCTTCCTTGGTAGCACAAGCCATAACTAGTAGTGACACACAAATACCTAAAAACCCTCTTTATTGCCTCCCAATTATCCTTCCTTGGTTTTGACATATAAATGCTAGATATTCTCATTTCACGTATTATGTATGGTCTAGTAAATATCATTCCATACATCAAACTACCAACCACAACAGCATATTGAACATGGGACATGTCCTCTTCATATTCCTATGTCTTTGGACTCTGATTTATAGATAGCTTTATATCTACAGGAATAGAGACATTTATCGGTTTTCATTCTTGCATATTAAACGCCTGCAATATTTCCTCGAAATATTTCTCATTTAACTAAAGCTCTTATTTTCCAAATCCCTTTTAATTTCCATGCCCAAAATAAAATATTTAGCACCAAAATCCTTCATGTCAAATTTAGAAGCCAATTAAGTTTTCACCTCCTAGATGATTTCCTTGTCATCCCCAATAAGAAAAATATCATCTACATTCAAGACCAAACAAATAATATAATCACCAACTAATTTGAAATGCAATGTCCTTGGTGATCGATTTAACCCATACATGGAATTTTTCAACCTATTTGTTATGTTTTTCTTTCCTTTCAATACAAATCCTTATGGATACTTCATGTAAATTTCCTCTTTTAGATCCTCGTGTAGAAATATAATAGTCATGTCTGTTTATTCTACTTCAAAAATCAAAATCAACAACAATAGATAAAAGAAATCTAATATAAGTTAACTTGGCAACAAGAAAAAAATCTCACCGAAGTCAATTCCATTTACTTGGGAATAACCTTTTTCTACTAGCTGAGCTTTGTATTTCTCCACTTTTTCTTATGCATTCAAATTCTTCATAAAATCCCATTTTCTTCCAATGGGATTTCTTCCATCCAACAACTCCACCATAGCCAAAGTCCCATTTTGGTCTAAGGATACCATTTCTTCAACCATGGCCTTTTTCTAGAGTTTGCCATACTCTGAATTCACTTCCTCCCTAATAGTTGTAGGATCATCACCAGTAATAAATGAAGCAAAATTAGAACAAAAACAAAATAGAGTATACTTTTATGGTTTCCCTCTTTCCTAAACTAATCTCCTCAATACTAGAGTATGTGGTTCTTCTTTTGATTCTTATTCATTTGTATAGTTTGATACATCAGCATTCAATTCAAACTCTATCTTAGTTGGTTCTTTCTTCCTTGGTAGGAAATTATGTATGAGAACATCCTTGATTTATCTAAATACCACATTTTGACTATACACAACCTCTTTAGTTTCTAGGTTCCAAAGATTATAACCTTTTAAACCATCTATTTATCCAATAAAGATACGCTTTTCCTCTTTATTATCTATGTTACACCCATTTTCCTTTGGAATGTTTGCATAAACATCATAGTTAAATACCCTGGGATGTTTAAGAGATGGTTTCTTACCAATATATAGTTCATGTGGAGTCTTGTCATCCAATGCATATGAGGGTTATCAATTTACTATGTAACATGTAGTTTCCACTACTTTTGCCTAGAATTCTTGTCCTAACCTGACTCTATTGAGCATGCTCCTTTTTTTTCCCATCAACATCGTTTTCATTCATTTGTCCACTCCATTCTATTGAGTTGTGTGTGGATTATTCTTCTACCTTGATATATCACACTTCTTACAGAATTCCTCGAATTCATTTCAATAGAGTTCTCCACCATTATCCATCCCAAACACCTTTATTTTCAAAACAATTTTATTTTCCACAGGAGCCTTAAACTCCTAAAAATTTTCAAAGACTTCAATTTTTTTCTTGAGGAAATAAATCCATATACTCCTTGAGAAATCATCTATAAATGAGATATAGTACATAAATTTACCCAATGATGTAACTGAAACATATCCAAACACATCACTATGCATGGACTATAATATTCCTTTTGCTCTCATATCACCAAAGGAGAATCTTGCCCAAGTATGATTTTTATATGAGCAATGTTCATAGAAATCAAAATCTAGAGAGAAAGTTGACATACCTTACACCATACCTTTACCATGTAGTGCTCAAATCCCCTTCTCTCTAATATGCCCCAATATTTGATGCCACAACATAAACTTCTCTCTAAATACCACATGATTTGTAAATTTTTGTGAATATTTCATAGTATATATGATAATATACTAAAATCTATAATCTATAATATGAGGGTTAATTTTCCTTAGATTTCTAGATTTATTAAGTTATTATTTTTTGTGTATGCATACAACAAATAAAATGTGTAAAATAGGGAAAAATGAAATTAAAACTCACACAATAATAATGAACACCAATATATGACATATGAAACCCTATCAAGGGACAACCTAGCTAGAAGGTGAGGTTGCTTTGCTTTCTCTCTCTTTGGAATGAAAAAAAAAAAAAATGAAATGAGAAGGTGTTTTCTATGGATTCATCTAAACTTATGGCCTAATAGCTTGCTACAGACACTAGACATCCTATGTTATTCTCTCTCACTCCCATGCACAAGATTTTTTACTCTAACTAGATCTAATAGGATGAAGGGAACCCATTTTTGTCCTAGCATCCCAGTTATAACACAGCCTGATAGCCAACTAGTGGTTAATTTTGACTCATTCAACTCTTAACTAGAGTTACAAAATTGACCATTATAAAGTATTATCCATCATGTTCACATGGATAGCCTTGTTTTTAATGAGTAATGGGAGTTGATGTGTTAATTTTTCTTACATATATATTGTTATTTGCTTAGATAATTGCATTTCTTCGTATTAAATTCACCCCATAACATCATATCATTATTCTTATTTACAACATTATTCAAAAACATATGTAATTATATATAAAGAATAACATCATCATTAATGCAGCAGAACATAAAGGAACAATAGAAGAAAATAATTCACACATAGAGACACTAGGATTGGTCGGAGACCAGGGCAAAACCCACTATGGGGAAAACCCTTTCAAATTCTTCTTCCTATTATATTGTCATTGAATTATTCAAAAAAAAAGAGTATGATGATCCATATCTTCAACCGTGATCCTATCCAAAAAAATCAACTCAACAACATCCATGGGATGAACCCAACAATGTTAATAATCAAAAACCCTAATTTAGAAGCCTACGATCAACTATCATGGTATGCGGTCAACTGTCGAACTCTGTGGACAACGGAAGAAATATTTCTTCAACTATAAAAATCAAACCCTAACTTCCAACTGCACGCAAAGAGTGATGTGCATGCGGCTGAAACCCTCCAACTGCATTCATGATCCTGTGTGCCTACGGTTGTGATTGAAAATTGTTTGTGCCATGCTTGTGGTCAGAAACCAAAACTCTAAAACACATGCAAGCTTCGAACCCTATAATCTCTGACCTGTATGAACCAATTTCCTTGAATCATCCTCAAACCTATGCAAACCAATCAATTAATAAGAAAAGAAGAAGATGCTTGGTGACCAATTTCTTGTTAGGGTCGACCTGATCATATGTGACATTATGGGCTTTAATTCAAAATTTCACTTTCCCTTCTCCAAATTGAGCACTGCAATAGTCAAAATTGGTCCTCTCGAAAAGCGGAACCTTGTCCCATGGTTGGAATTTGTCAATAATCTGAAAAATTAACAAAATATTGCAAAGTAGAAGGTGATTCCTATGGAGTTACCTGATACTTGTGGCCTAATAACTTGCTACAGACATTAGACACCCTATGTTATTCTCCCTCACTCCCATGCCCAAGATTTTCTACTCTACTATGTAAATATATATAATAGGGTGAATGGAACCCTTTTTCCTCCTAGAGTCCTAGTTATAACACAACCTGATAACCAACTAGTGGTTAATTTTGACTCCTTCAACTCTTAACTAGAGTTACAATATTGACCCTTCTAAAGTATTCTCCATAATGTTCACATGGATAACCCTATTTTTCATGAGTAATGGGGTATTACGTGGCATCCCCTAAAATTATCATGGTCAATCACTATAGTTAACCTTTTCGAAGGCATAATCTCCAGATGATGTCTTTCTTGGACCATTGGAAGGTTTCTGACCTAAATTCTCAAAATTGTGTCCCACCACTAAAACTGCACCTATAAGTTGATTTCTCTAATTTTCCTATCCTAAAAGAATTGAGATGGATGAAAAACAATATAATTATCCAATATGGAACACTACAAGAGTTTTACCTTCTTCATCTGCACTCTTATGAATAACAGAATTGTTGCACCCATCACTAAAAGTGTTTCCCAATAGCTTATACACAATTCCAATATGAACTCCCCTCAACAATACATTGCTCCTCAAACCATCTTATAGGTTTTCTTTTCAAACACTTTTTAAATATACCCCTAATCCTCTTTGGAAGATATTGTTTACAAAAATAAAATTTATTCTTATACAATTTCTTCCATAGGAACAATTTGTTCACTAAGAACATAGACTAATGTGAAGCCCCTAACTTGTACCACAATGTATTTTTCGTAGCTTCTTCTAGAAATTCAATAATACTAAATCTAGGAGACATAACCATATTGTGATCTTTTCCTTCTGATCCAACTTGTTCTATTCTATTTTCAAAAACCATGTCAGTGCAATAACTAGATCCTTGATGATCAATTGATATTTGTCCACCAAGAGATATTCCATTTTGATCTTCCACGACCCACAAATTTTCTTGTTGAATTTTGCACTCTATATTTGAACTACTTTCCATTTCCTTTCACCATAAGAATCGATATAATAGATCATCCTCAGGAAGGAAAATCCCCTAAGAACAATATTAGCAAGGATGAATTTGATGCCCTTAAATCCTTGAACCAGGAAAAGGACATCATTGTTCTTAAAGTCGACAAAGGTGGGGCTTCTGTTATCCTTGACAAAGAGGATTATCGTAGGAAGATGTTGGATCACCTTTGTAATAGTGGAATCTATAAAAATATTAATAAGAATCCCCTGAAAAGGATCTCCAAAACAATCTCTCTAGCTATTAATTCTAGTAACACTATGGGTTCCTTTTGCCACAACCTTATTGAGAGGAGCCCCATCACTCCTAGGATCTATGGGCTTCCAAAGATCCACAAGGATGGGGGCCCCTTGAGACCCATTTTCAACACCATAGGAGGGCTCCTAGAAAAATACCTTGCCTTGAAGCTTAAACCCCTTGTTGCTCTTACAGAGTCTTTCATCAAAGACACTTCTTCATTTTT
This sequence comes from Pinus tabuliformis, assembly GCA_031772625.1. Classification (NCBI taxonomy): domain Eukaryota; kingdom Viridiplantae; phylum Streptophyta; class Pinopsida; order Pinales; family Pinaceae; genus Pinus; species Pinus tabuliformis. The sequence goes on along the minus strand of CM062806.1, from coordinate 609,491,040 downwards.
CAATGAGCTAAAGGGCATAAAGTTTAACCCTCGGGAAATTATTGTTAGTTTCAATGTGTTTTATCTTTACAATTGCATCCCTATTAAGGAGGCCAATGACATCATCAATCACCTCACTGACCCTGATACCGCTCGATTAGTGGAGATTTGTCTTACTTCTACTTTTTTCTACTTTGAAGGGGAATTCTATGAGCAAACATGCGGGGTTACCGTGGGCTACCCCATGTCACCGATTTTTGCTAATATTTTTATAGAAGACTTTGAAGCCAACGCTTTGGAATCAGCCCATATCTTACCTAAGCTATCGAAAATATTTCTAGATGACACTGGTGTTATCTGGCCTCATGGCCAAGATGAGTTAGATAAGTTTTTCCAACATCTCAACAATCAATTTTCCTCCATTAAGTTTACTATGGAGTAGGAGGTTGATGGGTTCCTGCCTTTCCTTAATGTTCTCATTTTGAAGAAGGATGATGGTTCTTTCTCCCACTAGGTGTTTCAGAGGAAAACTCATACTAAGTAACATCTTCATTCCAACACTCATCATTTCCCTGCTCAAACGTTAGGTTTTCTCAACACGCTTGCTACTCGTGCACTGAGGATCTCTGATGAAAAGAACCTTGATAAAGAGAAATCCCATCTTCTTAATGTTTTTGTTAATATTGGTTATACTAGGCACCAAGGTCTAAAAGCTTTCCTTAAATCTGGCAAAGTTCCCAAGGTTAAGAAAGACCCTAAAGATCAAATCTCAAGGGTGCATCTCCCTTTCATCCAGGGGACCACTGACAAGATTGTGAGAATCCTTAGGAAGCATAATGTTCCCTCAACCTTTAGACCCTTTAACACCATTCATAGCTCCCTAAGATTTGTAAAATACCTTGTTGACCCCAAGGACATGAAAGGTGTTTATGTTATTCCATGTTCTTATGGGACCCCCTATGTTGGTGAAATTGGGTGCTCTATTAATCAGAGGATTCATGAGCACGTAGCTGACATCAAACATGGGAGGACCTGGTCTTCAGCCTTAGAGAGCATGCAGAGAAGACTAAGCATCATATATATATATATATATATATATATATATATATATATATATATATATATATATATATATGTATTGAGGAGGCCAAGGTTATTTCTAAGATTGCTCATTTTCATCACCGTAAGTTTAGGGAGGCCATAGAAATTGAAAGGAGGCCGAGCAATCTTAATAGGGATGATGGTTGGAAGATTAGCAGTTGTTGGTTCCCTACTCCTTCCTCTTAGGCCCCCCTCCTTTTTTACCCCTCTTTGTCCATTTTTGTTTTCTTTTTGAATTATTTTTTCCCTCGTCATCTGGATTGTTTGGATTTCCCTTTCGATTGATTTGTTGTTTTTTGTTTGGTACTCATTACCTTTTCATTAATTTATTATTATTTTATTCATACAAATATACTTATATTTCATTTCAGTAATTGTCTTGATAATGGATCCCTATTGGGATTTGAAACATTGACAAGTATGATTATTACTATGGATACTCCGAGAAACTTAAAAGAAATGAACTACAGATGCCTGAAATTCAAAACCTCCCTTATTATTTATTTAATCTCTTTATATATATATATGTGTGTGTGTGTGTGTGTGTGTGTGTGTGTGTGTGTGTATGTATACAAGTATGATTATTACTATGGATACTCCAAGAAACTTAAAAGAAATGAACTACAGATGCCTGAAATTCAAAACCTCCCTTATTATTTATTTAATCTCTATATATATATATATATATATATATATATATATATATATATATATATATATATATATATACACTTAGTTTTTTGATACATAAATAAATAAGTTTGAGATTATAAGCATTTATTTTAGATAACAAATCAACTAATTAATTGATAAACATTTAGGTTTAATCCTTATTGATCCCATAATATATTTCTTTCATTTAAATGTAAATAAATAATTTGAATAAATGAATTAACTAATTTATTTATTAATTAATAAACATTTATATATAAATGTATTCTAGTTTATCCCATAATACCTCATAGGTTAGTATTAATATGGATTGTTATATATTTTATTTATTTTTAAAAGAAAATTATACATATTTGGTTAAATATAAATAGGCCTAGTAATCAAATTAACTAATTAGTTATTTAATGAATAAACAAACAAAAAATTCCTATAATATTCCCTATATTATTATGATTTTATTTAGTTTTATATTATTAGTAAAGAAAAGTACGATAATTAAATTACTAGGTTTATCGCTCCTCGTTCATAAAAATTTTAATTATTTACAATTAGATATATTTAGTTACATATGAAATTAAAATGAAAATAAATATATCTAACAATTTAATTAATTAATTAATTAACTAAAATTTCCCTAACTCTTGGTCTAGTCAAATATAGTTGTTGCCCAGTCAATTGTATCCATTTCCTTTGGTCAATAATAGTTTTGTCTTTCTAGCCGTTTGAATGATCAGTCTCTCTATTTAACTTGTTGTCTTGATCTGGTTCTTCATCTTGTCCTAACAATGAACCACACCTGTTGGTTCGAAACGCGTCGACAAATGAATTTTCATGTGATTATCACTGAAAACCTGTCTCAAATATTTGATATGGATCACAGAAGCCTCAATTCAATTAGATCTCCCACCATAACAAGATTTTCCATAGGCCCAAGCCAAAACCAATAGCCACAAATGTGTCCCCCTAAATCCAATTTCTCTAATACCAAATGTTGGTTTTAACCCTGTATAGTAAATTGCTACAAGAAAATTCTTAATAAAAGAGAAAAGATGCAATGGCACATAGAGATACACACATTAACACAGAGATTTACCCTGTGTTGTAGCGACTACAACACCCTCCAAAATTTTGGCCTACATACAATTTCGGAGCCTTCCTTGGGTTTTTCCTCGATGTTTGCAAACACTCGGGCTCATCCCATGAGCTTGTGTCGAGTATTTTCACCCTGCTCGCTTGACCGTTCACTGGGAATATTTTATTGTGTTGGTCACAATGTCGTGCTTGCGGTCATGTTCTGGCTATGTTCACAGTCTGTCTTCATGTGTACAAGTTGTATTCGCTATGTAAGCATATGTCACACTCACAGACGAAGATGTATGCAATATCGTACAAGTGTCGTCATAGTCGTTTAATGATCTATCTCAAGTGTCACGCTTGTCGCTCGCACTCGTTGGTCAGTCACACTAAGCATGTTGTCTTGTTGATTTGAGGAGTCTTGTCGTTGAGTCATGTTGAGTGTGTTTTCACAAGGTCATGCATGCACAAGTTCACTCGCTCACGCATAGTCATTTTGTTGAAACTCTGTCAACCGGACCACCCTCGAATAGTGAAACCTCCGCTTAGTTGCACTGCATAGTGTCATCCCTTAGTGATCGTGTACTGTTGCCCAGAATTGCGTAGAGCTTGAGGTTGCCTCGTAGGAAGTCTGCATTGCGCAATCCTAGTATCAACCCAACTAACTCTCACCCAAAAACATCACAGAATTTGCTCAGCAAGCCATCTCAATTTTCACTTCCCGTAAGAAAATCTATCAAACTTCCCACTGATCAATTGGAGAGTTTCACTAGGCAATGAACCCAGGCTTCACTCCTCTAAAAAATTCCATAGAAGCTGCCAGCGTGCCTGCCTCTGCTAACTGAAGAAATTGAGCAGAGATGAAAGGCAGGAACCTGTTGCTTGTCACTGCACTGTCCACAAAATTTGTGCAGTTCTATCATACAGTCCCCCTCTCAAGTGGCTTGCTACTCCTCCTGAAAACTTCGCAGCTTTCTTGGGTTTTCCTCCAGCTACACAACACCCCTCTCAGCCCAGAAATTGTGTAGAAATTTCCTACAATACAACCTCCTAGTTATGCGTAGTTTTGGCCAACAAGCTCCCACTGCCAGCCTCCCTAGAGAATCTGCACAGTTTTCACTGCCATTCTCTTCCCTGCTGCCTGCACTACCTCCCTAGAAAATTTGCATAGTTTTCCCTCCATCTGAGCCAAATCCCAAAGATGGTCACTATTTTTCTGGACTTCTCATCTCAACCTCCCAGTGACCTTTGCGCAATTTTCCTTGACAATTCCCCAGAGCCCACATCCCAGCCTGAAATGTTCTCTACGCAGTTTCAAAGCCTTGTCCTCTCTCTTGATCACCTGCTCTCGAAAATGAAATACGATGCATCATGGTATACTAGGAGATTTATGGATTTGATGTCGTCTTGTCATGAGTGATTGCAGATAGAGGCATATGGATGAGATATGACGCGGCGATGAACGGGATGAACAAGGAGCGCATGTTAGGAGACATGTTCACGAACAAATGAACACATGAAGCATGCCAAGTACCAGCGAAGGGGATACATGCACGTAAAACATCAAGCGAACATTGTTATGAAACCATCTCACAAAATAGAAGAAAATATAGATCAACAACTTCAAAATTAGCCTCTTTAAAGGGGAAACCTCATTTACATTACACAAATGAACAATTCTTGGATGATACAAATGACAAGACCTCCTTTCTATATATAGGAATCTAAGGGGTCCCAATACAATCAAAGCCTACATAACAATAATATTGTAGGGTCACAATAATAACAACATGGGGACTACATGGGCACAATAACACAATAAGGGGGTTGCACTAATAACAATAAGGGGCTACACTAGTAGTATAGGGACCTAACATGCCCCTCTCCTTCAAAAAGTGTTGTCCTCAATGCTTGAGTAGTTTTGCATGCTTCTGTATAAAATTCTCATCCTCCCATCTGGTATCTTCAGCAGGTAATTTCTTCCACTTGATGAGATACTCTGAAATTGATCGATTTCGTAGTTTTTGATTTCTTATTTTTGTGACTGCTTCAAGTTCCAATATGATTTTTCCTTCATTGTCAGGTTCTGGCAATATTGTTTGAACTGGGATGTTCTCACCTATAACCTTCTTTAAGCATGAAACATGGAAAACTGTGTGCACTCAGGAAGATGCAGGAAGCTCCAATTTGTATGCCATATTACCAATATTTTGTAACACCATGTACAAACCATAATACTTTGGTGATAATTTATTATCCTTCTTAGCTTGCTTGAGGGACATTTATTTGTATGGTTGTAGTCATAGAAATACTTAGTCACCTACATTCAGAATTTCTTTCATTGTGATATTGATCTGCTTGTTGTTTCATTCTATTTTGTGCCAAAGTGAGGTTATCTTTTAAGAGTTTGAGAACTTTTTGTTGATTCTCGATGTGATCTTCCACTACTTGAACCTTAGATTTTTCTTTAAAATATGATGTGATGGACGATGGATGATATCCTTAAAGTGCCATAAATGGGGTCATTTTTGTTGTAGTATGCAAGGAAGTGTTATACCACCATTCAGCCAGAGGCAACCACTTGACCCATTTTGTTTGTTTATCATATACAAAGCAATGAAGATATCCTTCCAAACATTTGTTCACTATTTCAGTTTTTCTATCAGATTGAGGATGATAATATGAGCTATGAGCTAACTGAGTACCCAGACAAGAAAATAATTTTGTCCAAAAATTTCCAGTTAAAATGGGATCTCTGTCGCTTACAATAATCTTTGGGTTTCCATGTAGATTTTGATTTTTTTCCATGAATGCAGTAGTAATTGTCCTGGCTTTAAATGGATGACATAATGCACAAAAGTGTGCATACTTGGTAAGTCTATCAACTACCACCATGATGACACTCTTTCCTTTGGACTCGGGTAAACCTGTGATAAAACCCATTGAAACCTCCCCCCAACGTTGACATCAAATGGATAAAGGTTGTAATAGACCTGGGGTCTTAATTGTCTTAATTTTATTTTGTTCGCGAACTAAAAATTCTGCTACAAACTTTTGAATATCATATTTAAGGCCATCCCAAAAAAAATCTTTCTTAAACCTGTGGTAAGTTTTTAAAAAACCTGAGTGCCCTCCTAAGGGAGAGGTGTGCAATTCCATAAGAATCTTTTGTTTGAGTTAGGAATTCTTACATAGGTATAAGCGATATTGATACTATTGGTGCCTTCGTTTAAATTTTGAAAAGGTTTGGATCAATTTTGGCTGACCAAGGGAAGAGAAGGAAACGGGTGGCAGCAATGGTTGGGTGGCAGAACAAGCAATTGCGGAAGAGTTGCAGCAAGGTGGCAACAGAAGGAAAAGGCAGCTAAGGGGGTGGGAAGGTGCAGAAGCAGCCGAGGGGAAGAACTGGCAGTCCAATTAACAGGGAAGGATATAAAAGGAGAAGACCAGGAAAGGAGCGGGGTTAGATTTGGCAAGGTTGAGAGAAGGTGAAAGGATCCTTATTGCAGCAGATGGAGGGAAGGTTGCAGGAGTCAGGAAGACATGGTTCGTGAAGCTGAATAGAACCCATGGAACTGAGCCAGGTATTTCATGTAGTTGTTTATAGTGGAAGCCGAGTGATATTGTAATGTTTGATTGTTATGATTAATATAGAGACTTTCTAAGATCAGTTGTGCCTTGTTATGTATCTGGGCCCTGTTTATGATGAATCTTTAAATTTTTTGAATGTCTTATCAATTCCATGTAATCGATAGTCCATATGATATCATTATTTTGTTGTTACCTCTGTGTTATATCTAATGTGTCCATATATGTGATCGAATGCAACCTGGTTAAGACTTTCATGACTCCATGCTGAACCTTTCTCCCTTTTGGTCGCAGTGCGCCTTGGGTGAGACTCCTTGCCCTTTGGGGTGAGGTGAAAATGATAGCATTTTCCTAGACTACAATAGACCATTGTTGGCCTTCTACGCGAAAACCCTGGGTCTCCCCCCTGATGACTCTTACGAGCCAACAAATGGTTTCATTGTCGGGACCTGAAGGTACGAGAATTGGTTCAGACTATGGTGTCGAGGATATTTAAGAGAGAGATCAGGGATTGGTGGAACCATAGAGTAGATCAATTTGTAGCGGAGCAGGCTACCCATAGAATTCAACCGATCAGCAAGGTAAGCAAGGAAATTTTATATGCTGATAGCACTAATGATCAGTATGAAATTTTTTGGTGTAAGTTCCCAGAGGACCTGTACAATTGGTTAAGAAGGCTAAAGGGATAGACTCAGCCAGGTGGATCGGCGATAGCTCACCGAAGCTAGACTTTGTTGAATGTTGCCCTGCTGCAATAGTTGGATAATGATCTGATTAGAGCAGTCAACATTTGGGTAAGGACTACGGTGGAGGGATACATAGTTGAGTTTGCTGCAGACAATTATCAGTCTTTCTCAAAAGCAGAAGTTGTGTTCATCTTAGGACTGAGAGGTGAGTTGATGAGGGAAGTCCCAACATGGATCAAAATGTTTATGGTGGAAGAAGGATTGTTGTCTTCACCCGCTGTGGGGATGGAAGCGTAAATCCCCACTACCAGGGGAAGACGTAGAGGGGGGAATGCTGTCGGTTGAGGGTAAAGATGCTGCTGAAGGGATGGATGTCGAAGAATTGAAAAAAGCAAGAGATGGCAGGGTGCAAAGAAGGGAAATGCTAGCAGATAAGTGGCAGGTGAGAGTGATTCAAACTCTAGGGAGGAAAAGGATGTGGCCCCACCAAGTAGGAGCGGTGAAGGGAGAACCCTGAGTCGAAGAGGAAGGAGAAGAAGGTGTTGGGCAAAGAAAGAGCGGTGAAGGAATATGGAGGAGTCGGGGAAATGAGGATGGACATTCCCTGCAAGTTGCGGAAGCCGTATCACAAGTACATGTTGCGACAGACGGATCGCAAGAGAAGAGGTTGCATGAGCATGAAGAAGGAAGCAAAGAGGATATGGGCAAGGTGATGAGGAGATTATTCAGTGAAGAGGAAGCATTCATTAAGAGTTAGCAGCAATACTCCCAACACATAGGTAGTGTTTCCCTTGATCTTCCCCTAGTAATTTATCACAATCCAGAGGAATTTATTATTAGCTTAGCTAAGGTAGTGCAGGTATATAGTGCGCGGGAGAAATACTGAGTCAAATTCAACATCGGGAGCGGAATAAAAACTAACAATATTAGTAATTTAGGATTACAAGGATCCTAGTAGCCGAGGACCAAAGGATTCGTGCTAATAGCTCCTACCCAAATAAGTATGGCGGGATCTTTTACCAAATATCCTGAATTTATGGGAAGAGGAAATGAGGATGTAGAGTAGCACTGATATCTCTGTGAAGCTATTTGGAGGGCCCGTCAGACTCCAGATAATGTAAGGGCAATAGAATTCCAAATCACACTGAGGGAAAGGGCTCTGCGCTGGTTTATAAAGTAGGCGGAGCAGAATCAGAACCCCACAGTAGATGATATTAAGAGAGGATTTGTGCAGGAATTCAAAGGTACCGCAGACAGATTAGCAAGGGCTATCGGAACTATAGGAAATTAAGTAGAGGGAAGGAGAGATGACTTGGGAGTTCATGCAAAGGTTTAAGAATTCCATTGCCAAGTTGCGTTACACTCTAGACCCAAACCACCAATGGGACTGGTTCATTAAGGCACTGTTGCCTTTGACCAGAACGCCACTAACACAACAGAAGATAGGAACCCTCCAGGATGGGTTGGAACAAGCATCACACATAAAATTTATTGCAGGATACCCACATGAGTACAGGGGAGGGGTGAGCCTACAAGATCCATCAATTTTAGGCCTGCAGAACCAGATTACGACCTTGATGGAGAAACTGAAAGATCTTCAACCAGTGCATCTAGCCAGACCCAACGTTTGGTGCACCCACTTCATGGTGGAGGGGCACATTGTGACAGAATACCCGAGGTTGTGAGGGATGAATCATCCAGGTGGGATTGTGGGGTCATCAGGAGCCCCACCAACTGTAGGAGTTGCAGTGGTAGGAGCGAAAGGGGCCTTCCCAGGGAGGAACAATCAAGAGTTTGTGAGGTCTGCGGCGCATATGGACACTTGCCACGGATGTGCCCTATTTTGCAAAAGTACTCTAACATTCCCAATAATACCTACTATAAGTTTTGTGCACCAAAGACGCATCACATCGATCAATGTCGAGTGTTGGATGCTCTAACAGAAAGGCTGGACAGGTCCACGTTCAGGATCAATGAGTCAAACCAGGTGGCACGAGGAGGAAATGGGCGAGGAGGAAGAACAGGAGGAAGAGTTCCTATGAGGTGTTACAACTGCGACCAGGAAGGGCATGTTGCCAGAGAATGTCCACTGTCGAGGAGACCCTAGCTCTCACAATGTAGAATTAATACCCAAGCAACGGAGGACTGTACGGAACTCATTGCAAAGTGGGAATAAAGGACCAAACAGAGAGGGGCCAACTTGGTGAATGTTGAACCACGGACCGATGATGGCCTCCCCGCAACCAATATTAACATAGTCACCAGGGGAGGGAAGAAGACAAGGGAGGACCACTACATATACGACCCCCCCCCCCTTAATCCTTAAAGCGTCATCTCCACAGAAGGGGTATCAGCCTAAACACCAAAAGCAGTACTATTAAGAAGTAGCTCAGGTGTTCGAAGGGATGACTGTGGAGAAGGATAATAAAAGACCATGAGATCACATGCCTGATCATACCCAGCCGATTAGAAAATGGTTTAAACCGTTCTTGAAAATTGGTGAGGATGAAGGCATGCTAAAGGAGTTGAGAAAAAGTCTAAAGGTTGCAATATCCATGGAGGACAAGGAAGAAGGCTTCCAGAAGAGTGAAACGGAAGAAGATAAGAAGCGGCCAGGAGTTCTGAATCAATGCGCAAGTGGAATGATTCCAGATAAGGGACACCATTTTAGACTTAGGGTTAGATTTAAAAATCGTACCTAGGAAAACTTGGGAGGCAATGGGGAAGCCTAAACTAAAATACTCGCCAATTCAACTAAGGATGGAAAATCAGTACTGCATACTACCAATTGGGAGATTGGAGAATGTAGAGGTTGATGTGGCAGGGGTGAAGATGCACACAGAATTCGAGGTGATTGACATAATGGGGGATAAGGACTCATACCCAGTACTCCAGGGGATTGATTGGGCATACGAGAACTATGCAGTCATAGACGTGAATAAGGAACTGATGATTTTCAAAGTAGATGGACTAAGGGTGATCCAACCGTTAGACCCCTACCAAGGACCTAGGTTCACAGAACCAACAGATGACAGGGATGAGCCAGGAGGGTTATACCCACTATACATGCTCACAGTAGGGAAGAGGGAGGACTACATCAACCCCACGGCTGGAGGATCAGTAAGCTGTTGAAGTATCCAAAGATCGGAAACTGGTTCAGAAGCTACATGGGATGCACGGCAGCAAGGGGGAAATGGAGATAGCTGACTACCTGAAGTATCATGGCCTTGAACCAATGGACACCTTCTTAGACAAAGTAGACCGGGAAATAACAGAGGATCAAAGGATCTCCTATATAAGTATCAGCCTCATGGCAACTCTGGAAAGATGGTGGAGAACGTGTTGCAATACACTAAGAGACTGGGCGAGCATCAAACAAGCCATGAAGGAAAGATTTATCTAGGATGAAGATCAACCATAGGATAAGGAAAAATACAGGGGGGATTCAAGTCCCAAGGAGCACATCAAGGATTGCATAATCAATTGGAAAAGAAAAGGAATGTCGAAGGATCGGTGGGTACATGCATTTATACATACCCTCGGAACTGTTCCCCGAGCTTGGTATGTCCAAGAGGAGCTCTGTCGGCAGACAACAGATTGGGATACCGTGGAGGTACAGTTTGTCAACAACTTCTCATTCATAGGAGATGAGGCACAAATGATAGGGGCACTCCAAGAAATAAAGGGAGTTATGTTCACACCAGAGCCATTGGTTGAGGGAGGGCCCCACGAAAATTTTCTGTAGTATTTGTATGAAATAGAGTTGCCAGGATATGCAACGTGTGACAAGGTAGACGTAGGACCAGATGATGATGATAGATTGGAGGGACTAAGACACCTAGCCTTCGGGGAAACAAAATGGGAGAGGGATATCCAGGAGAGCCCCCTAACGGAAGGTGCTCACCTTCTACCAATAAAGCTGAGGAAGCAAAATTTTGGGTCAGAGGATAAGCCCAAGATAGAATCGGTGGGAGACTACTAGGACGAGCAAGCCACCAAAGAAATTTTCGACCTATTACACGAATATCAGGACCTATTCTCAGCTTCAGTGGCATAACTGAAGGGAATAAAAGGAAACCTTCGGGAAATGAAAATTGTCTTGAGACTGGATGCTCGACCAATGAAACATAGACCATATAGATTAAACCCCAAGGGTGAAAGAGAAAGTTAAGAAGGAAATTGACAAAATGCTGAAGGTAAGAATCATTTTCCTAGTGGATGAAGCTAAATGGATAAGTCTGATAGTTATTCAGAACAAGAAGGATGCAATTGAAATCAGAGTATTTGTCGATTACGGGAGCCTAAATAATTCATGCGTGCATGACCCATTTCCCACGCCCTTTAGTGATGAGGTCCTAGACAATGTTGCGGGGAATGAAGCATATTCGTTCACAGATGGGTTCTTAGGTTACCACCAAGTCATAATAGTTGAAGAAGATAAAAGGAAAACAACATTCACTACAGAGTGGGGGTCATATGCCTACAATGTGATGCCATTTGGACTAAAGAATGCACCAAAAGTATTCTCAAGGATCGTCATAGCTGCATTCCAAGATTATATTCATAAGTTCCTAGAAGTTTACATGGATGACTGGATGGTATACAGTCTGTTGAAAAAGCACACCAGCCTATTGAGAATAATGTTCGAAAGGTGCAGACAATTGCAGATTTCTTTAAATCTCAAGAAATGTATCTTCACAGTCCCCTTTGGAAATCTACTAGGCCATATCGTCTGCAAGGATGGAGTATGTGTAGACCCTGCAAAGGTTGCGGCAATTATCCACATGGAACCATCGTGCAACGTCAAACAACTAAGAGCAACTCTGGGCAATATGGGGTACTACAGGCGATTTATCAGAAATTACACATCCATCACAACTCCAATGGAAAAATTACTGAAGAAAATGGAAGAGTTCATTTGGACTGCAGATTTTCAGACAGCCCTAAATAACTTAAAAGAAAGACTAGTAAGCGCCCCTATATTGTTGTATCCTGATTGGAACAAAATGTTCCATGTGCACATTGATGCGTCAGGAATAGCGCTCGAAGTGGTCTTAGCACAACCAGGGGATAAAAACATGGACCATCCAGTCTACTATGCTAGCAAAAAGTTGTCTATTGTGGAAAGAAACTATACAACAACCGAAATAGAAGCCCTGGCAATGGTTTACTCTCTCCAAAAGTTCAGACACTACTTACTAGGCACGCCATTCAAATTCTTCACATACCATTCTGCGCTCAAGTATTTAGTAAAAAAGCCAATACTAGAAGGGAGAATATGTTGATGGTTGTTACTATTCTAGGAATTTATGTTTGAGGTAGTGGTAAAGCCCGACAGACTCAATGTGGCACCCAACCACTTGTCGCGGCTGGAAACAGGGGATAATGAAGGAGAAATGGATGATCGATTGCGTGATGCCAATATATTCAGAATAGAGGAAATCCTAGACAACCTAGAACAATTGCCTCATTCTTAACAACTGGTCACTGCCCAGCATAATACACAGCAGCGTAGAGACGACACTTAGTAGTTAAGGCAGCAGATTACCAACTGATTGCAAGACACCTTTACAAGATGGGCTTAGATCAAATACTAAGGTGTTGTGTCCTTCAGCATGAAATGAATGATGTCTTATGGGAGTGCCATGTAGGGGTTGCAGGAGGTCATGTAGGAGGGAAGGCCACTGCAAGAAAGATACTCCACGCAGGACTATGGTGGCCAGCTATCCATAAGGATTCTAAAGAATTTTCCAGGACATGTGATGTATGTCAAAGGGTCGGGAAGTCGTCAAGACATGATGAGCTACCTCTACATTCGATCCACACAGTGCAAATCTTTGATAAGTGGGTGGTAGACTTCATTGGACCCATTTCTCCACCGACAAGGAATTCGCGAGAAACGTACATCATAATAGCAATAGAATACCTCACAATGTGGGCAGAAGCGGCACCCGTAAAGGACTGCACAGCATAAAAAGCAACAAGGTTCATATTTGAGAACATCATTTCATGGTTCGAATGCCCGAGGAGTCTCACAAGCGACCAAGGCAAGCATTTCCTGAATGAGACCATTGAGTCTCTACTAAAGACATTCATGGTTCAACACAACAAGAGCAGCATATACCACCCACAAGCCAACGGTGTAGTAGAAGCATTTAACAAGATACTGGAGAAAGGAATCACGAAAGTTGTATCTGCCAATAGGGATGACTGGGATGAAATAATACCCGCGACCCTATGGGCATATAGGACGACAGTAAAAGGACTCCATAAGAAAACTCCATTTCAACTTGTATATGGAAGGGAAGCGGTGGTACCAATAGAATTTATACTACCTAGCATGTTCATCTTAGAGGCAATGGGAATGACAGACAACAGTGCCTTACAAGACAGACTAAACCAGCTGATGGAACTTGACAAAACCCGATTTTTAGCAGAATTCCATCAATCAGTGGAGCAATGAAGGAAAAAAGCTTGGCACGATAGGCATATCAAGAGGAAGTCATTTGAAGTAGGGGAACAAGTGCTCCTTTATGACAACAAGTTCTAGAAGTTCCCAGGGAAATTGCAGATGCACTGGCTGGGTCCATTCATAGTAACAGAAATCAAAGATTCGGGTGCAGTAAGGCTTGCACAACTGGATGGAGTCTTACTGCATGGATGGGTGAATGGCGCACACCTGAAGCCCTTCTGCAATTGAAAAATAAAAAATAAAAATAAAATAATTAATTAGTTAATTAATTAAATTAATAAATAAAAATTAAATAAATAAATAAAATAATAATAAATAATAAACAAAATAAAAGTAAAAAATAAATAAAATAATAAATAAATAAAAAATAAAATATTAAAATAATAATAATAATAATAATGGGTAGCAGATATCAATAAGGTTGCGACAAAATCTTCACTTACCGCAACCCATTTGTGGTCGGGGGGGAAGTAACGTCAGTGGGCACACATGTATTCCCCTTCAGTAGGGGGTAGCGTCAATGGATACACCTATAATCCCAGTCAGTAGAGTCACTAGCCACACACGTAATCCTAATCAGCAGAATACACATAGGCATGCACTTTTTCCAACATTTATGACCACACAGATACCCATCCCATCTGTCGTACTAGCAGTCATTTCCTGATTAAGTAACTATATAAGCAGCTGTTAGAGTAGGAGCCACAATATATTTTCCAATTAAGCATAAAGTTAGTTAATAAATAAACCCATCATAGCAAAATAAATACGCCATGTAGCCCACTTTGTACCTTCGAGTCCACATCAGGGTTGTCATGTCCAAGTCGGCCGATGGCGGCAAGGTCTGGCTAAAATGCATGGGAAGATCGACAGAGTAATTAGTTATTAAGGCCTCATCAGTCACAAAACGTCATGTCAAGACCAGCTACTTAAGTTGCAGAAGAATGAAGGGAATTCCAGAATTCCAATTACAGACAACATAAGAGTTACAAGTTCACTCTGAAGAACTTGTGCAGAGACAGAGAAGCAAGAAGCCTCCAATGCATATAGTTTATCACAGGAGAAAGGAGATGGCAAAATGACTTGTATCAGGTCCATAGGACACATTGGATGCACAAATCGTAATTTATATGGCAAGTATGACAAGGCAAATCTAATAGACAATGACTTCACAGACTATTTCCAGTTCCCAACAATGAAGAGAGAAGTTTACATGGAGGATTTCCAGAAGGAGGATGGCACTAAGTCCTCCAGGGTCAGGGAAGAATTTAAGGGATTACAGAGATCAACAATACTCCATTTGAGGAGCCTACCTGTGTTCGGCACTCAATTTTCCGCAATGCAATGTACCAAGTTGTTAGTGAGCAGGATGCATGGAGGTTCATTGTCGCTGGATAAGGAGTACCCTATCCACGTGGAAGATATTAGTCGGCTCACAGTACTGGCCAAGGGTGGAAATGCAGTTAGCACCGCATTCCAGGCAGGGGCTAAGTGGGGCAAGAAGCAGAGTGAAGACAACATTTATGCTAGATATGGGACCGAGCGGGGCGGGAGAGGAGCGAAGTTAGATAAGATTAACAAGGATGACATCAGATTTTCATGTTACCTCATTGCAGGAAAAAAAATGTGGCACTTCACAAAGAATGAATGCACCTTGGACGCAATCTCAGTTTTGGAACATTATTTCCAAGTTGGAGGTGCTCAACTGGTCAGCTTATGTTCTCAATGAACTGTTTGAAGCATGTGAGGACATGTACAGAAGGGGTATTGTGTTCATGTTTGTATATTTGTTGATGTCGATGGTTATGTGGAAGTGGAGGCCACCAAAGGAGAGGAAAATGGTACCCATCCTCGAGGGCCAACCAATTGCGCTCCGGTATGACCCATGGAAGGCATTAGGAGACCCCAGCACAAAAGAGATCTACGAGATAGCATTCAGGGGCTAGTACGAGCAGATGTTGGCCACCATAAGGTTGACAGAGAGGATACTCAAGGCCCTGTTAGATGAATTCTCAGAAGACCTTTGGTTTGGTGCCTCCCACGTGCATACGTACCTGAGACCAAGGTGCATCCACCCTCAAACATTTAAAATGAGACCACTAAGGTTTGTCCTAACTAAGAAAGTGCTACATAGAGAAGTGGGCTCATGGCCGGAAGTGGCATGCAAGATAAGAGAAGGCAAGCACAAGTACCTATTTGGAGTGTTGACTCAGCAGGGGCAAGGGGAAGATGGGGCCGAGAGAAGCAGGAAGTGGCCAACCGAAGATGAAATCGAGCTAATGGTGCTCCAAACAGAGGAAAGGATGTTCAAGCTACGACGAACAATTGCTAGCTTTGGGTCAAGTGAGAGCAGCTACCCTGCCATATTTCAGGTCTCCAACATGTTTACACCTATCATCATGATGCCGCTGGACATGAAGCTCCCAACAGGAGTAACACAAGCCCCCTCCCGGCCCACGGTCCCCAAGCCCAAGAAAAAGCGAGTTGTCCGCACCCCAACTGTCAAGAAACTGGAAGTTACTCCGCCAACTACTATCGTCGACCTTACTATGGAGGTCAAGCAATCAATCCCCGCAAGCACCATCATTGAATAGATCCACACCACCACCTCCACTGCATTACATCAGTCGTGGGAGTCGTCCCCGTACACTAGCTCAACCTCCTTGACTTTATTCGAGACCCTTCAGCCTGGTTGGTGAGGGACAACTTCGGAAGCAGAAGTTCAGTCAGTTAGGTAGACAGATGGCACCGCTCATACCACCGGGACACAAACTATGGAACTCCCCACATTCCCGATGCTTGGTTCAGACCCACCAAAAGGGGTAAACTTACATTCTACTCTGCAGGGGAAAGGGTTGAGCCATACTTGCCACCTTTCCCTATAAGTCTCACAGTCCACCCAATTCCCAGCATCATTCCACCCACTCCATAGTTCACCCCACCATCATAGCAAGCCCATTCACCCACCTCCCATTCCAACAAATCCATCGCCAGTGGCCTACCCCTACAACAGTAGTTCCCAAACCCTAGCACAATGCAAGCTGAGACACTCCAACACTGGTCGTCGGCCCAATTGGTTTGATTTATTCAACAAGCAGCACACATGGCTGAAAGCTTCCATGAGGACCTGGCCCAGGAGCATGAATAGCAAGCTAAGCAGTTGCAGGAAGTGACAGAAGAGCGTGATCACCTACGGAAAGCAAACGCTGGATTGCAGGACCAGGTCAACCAAGTCACACAACAGTTCAGATCACTATGGTCGGCCATCAATGAGGCAGATGCCAAAGTACCGGAAGACATGGCTACCTGCACACTGGTCAATTGCTTCGAACACATTTGGGCGGCATACTCATGCCTAGCAGCCAGCAATGTCAAGATGAAGAAGAAATTGGATACTATGAGATCTTCATTACTGGATCCAGTGGCAATTTATGCAAGGACGGTCGAGAGGGAGGTCAGGGAACTGGAGGCAAAGAAGCAAGCTTTAGTCGACGCCCTCACCGATGGATATGCCCTAATGAACAAAGTCCATGATTGGTCTAGTAGTCTGGCACTGAAGAACCACTTGGTCTACCCCCTCCGATGGCAAATACAGACGTTGTTTTCCAGCATGAAAGACTACACAGACCCCGCCCAGCTACAGCAAATCAACAATCAAATGGACACCCTCGAAGCTCAGGTTGATAGCATAGAGGAGGATTCCATGAGGACCAAAAAGATAATTAGGGATCTGCAGCCACTGGTCTGGATGCAGGTGTTACTTTTGAAGGAGGTGTGTGACTCCAGCGAGTAGCAAAGGAGCGACATCGAAATCTAGCGGCCAACTGAACTA
Source organism: Pinus tabuliformis (assembly GCA_031772625.1). Taxonomy (NCBI): domain Eukaryota; kingdom Viridiplantae; phylum Streptophyta; class Pinopsida; order Pinales; family Pinaceae; genus Pinus; species Pinus tabuliformis. The sequence goes on along the minus strand of CM062806.1, from coordinate 609,473,636 downwards.
ACTTTCGCACTCGACCGAAGTGTTTACTTAGGTCATCAATGCAATTCTCGCACGGTGGGACACTACCGTTCAAAATTATATAGTGTTCAGGTAGCAGACAATGGCCTTTATCCCAAAGTTTGGGCCTTTGTTTGGAATGGGGTAACCACAAGAGCGAGAAGGTGCAATAGAAGTAGATGCCACCCCGCAAGCAATGATCAAAGCAGAAGAAACACCTGCACAACAGACAACAGAACCAGCGCAAGCAATAGCACAGCCACCACCCACAGGATCAGCAGGACCGACAGAGGATGAAATGACTTGACTCAGGGACGAGTCAAGGAATTGTGGTTGGGGCCTGTTGGGGCCTTCGTTTAAATTTTGAAAAGGTTTTGACCAATTTTGGCTAACCAAGGGATGAGAAGGAAATGGGTGGCAGCAACGGTTGGTTGGCAGAACAAGCAGTTGTGCAAGAGTTGTGGCAAGGTGGCAGTGGAAGGCAAAGGCAGTCGAGGGGCTGGGAAGGTGCAGAAGTAGCCAAGGGGAAGAACTAGCAGTCCAAGTAAAAAAGAAGGATATAAAAGGAGAAGACCAACAAAGGAGCGGGTTTAGATTTGGCAAGGTTGAGAGAAGGTGAAAGGATTCATGTTGCGGCAGACAGAGGGAAGGTTGCAGGAGCCGAGAAAACATGGTCTGTGAAGCTAAACAGAACCCGTGGAACTGAGCTGGGTATTTCATGTAGTTGTTTACATCAGAAGCCGAGTGATATTGTAAGTTTTGATTATTATGATTAATATAAAGACCTGCTAAGATCAGTTGCGACTTGTTATGTATCTGGGCCTTGTGTATGATGAATCTTTAAATTTTTTGAATGTCTTATCAAATGCATGTAATCGGTAGTCCGTATGATATCACTAGTATGTTGTTACCTCTACGTTATATCTAACGTGTCCATATATGTGATCGAATGCAACCCAGTTAAGTCTTTCATGACTCCATGCTAAACCCTTCTCCCTTTTGGTCATAGCACGCCTCGAGTGAGACTCCTTGCCCTTTGGGGTAAGGTGAAAGTTTCGGCGTTGTCCTAGACTACAGCGGACCATTATTGGCCTCTTGTGCCTGGACCCAGGGTCTTCCCCCTAATGACTCTTACGAGCCAACATATACCATAACGAATCATTTTTCCAGCTAAATGTATCAGATGTACTGGGATATTGTTGTAACTTTTGAATGAGTTCCCACACTTCTTCATCATTCTTCCATTCATCTCTTGCTTCATTTATCCAATCTAGTTGGATAATAGAAATGGAAAAAAACAATGCTTCCACATCCTCATCCTTTCTTGAGAGTGCATCTACAACATCATTTTCTTCCCTTTTTTGTAGATGATTTCAAAGTCATAACAAAACATTTTTTTGACCCATTTTTGTTGTTCTTCTAAAGATAATATGTGTTCTAAAAAGTATTTAAGACTATCATGATTTGTTTTTTCCTTGAAGTGTCTTCCCATTAGGTAAGTTCGCCATTTCTTAAGTGCATGTAGTATTTCCAACATTTCCTTCTCATAAATAGCTTTGTGTAAATACTTTCCTTTGATTGGATGAATTTCAAAAGAAATGGGTCTTTCTTCTTGCATTAAAACAAAACCAATTCCACTTCCTGAGGCATCACATTCCGCAATAAAGGTTTTTGTGAAGTCTAGCTTAGCTAAGACCTAGTAACGTTGTTAGAAGTGCTGCTATTCTCCCATAATTCTTAACAAACTTGCGATAATACCCTGTCAATCCGAGAAATCCTCGCAGATGCTTTATGGATGTGGGAATTTTTCATTCCTTAATGGATTTAATTTTGATAGGTTCTACCTTAACACCTTCATGAGATATAATATGACCCAAATATTCCACCTCTTGTACTCCAAAGAAACATTTGGATATTTTTGCATATAATTGTTTCTCCTCCAATAGTTTGAGCAGTCTATCAACATGTTGAACATGATCCTTCCAACACTTGTTGTATATTAGTATATCATTAAAAAATACTAACACAAATTTTCTAAGGAAGGGTTTGGAAATGGAATTCATCAAACCTTGAAATGTAGAAGGTGCATTGGTAAGCCAAAAGGCATGACCAAAAATTCATAATCGCCCTCATGCGTTCTAAATGTTGTTTTTGGAATGTCTTCATTCTTCATTCTGATTTGATGATATCCCGAACGAAGATACAACTTGGTGAAGTAAATTGCTCCATGTAATTCATCCAATAATTCATCAATGACAGGAATGGGAAATTTATCTTTAATAGTGAGCTTGCTGAGCTCCCTATAATATGGACACATGCGCCATGATTCATCCTTCTTGTGTACCAATACCACTAGAGCAGAGAAAGGACTTTGACTAGGTTGAATTATACTAGCCTCTAGAATTTCTGCAACCATACGTTCGATTTCACTCTTTTGGGCATATGGATATTTGTAAGGCCTGATGTTTGGGGGAACACTTCCTAGAATCAAATGAATAGGTTGATCATGATCATGAATAGGTGGGAGGCCTTTGGGAGTATCAAATAACTTGGAATGATTGTCCAAAACTTTTTGGAGATCTAGAGAAATAGATGATTTCGATGTGGGAACCTCTAGTGAACATAATTGTGCAATTACGCCTCACTGTTCTTTATTTAGAAGCATTGTAATGATGATGAAGTTGATTATATTTCCCAATTTCCCTGCGATACCCCTTAATTCAACTTCCTTTTCTTCCCAGAAAAAAATTCAAGAAAAGTTCTTGAAAATTAAAAGTTATTGTACCCAAAGATTGTAGCCATTGGACTCCTAGTACAACATCAGCACCACCCATTGGAATGGAAAGCATTGAACTATTCAATACATATTCTCCCATGGATAGCTTGATGGTTCCTCCATTTGCAACCATCACTTGAGACTCTGGTGCAGGATATAGGAAGCAATTCAATTCCTTGGCTATCTTAAAATGAATAAAATTATGGGTACTACCCAAATCAATCAACACTATTACGTTTTTCTTCTTGATATGTCCTTCTATCTTGAGAGTTTGAGGAGTGGCAATTACTACCAATGCATTACAAGATATGGTTGGATTAATTTCTTATTTCTCTATGGTTGGATCTTGGTGTATATCCTCTACTTTTGACATTTCTTGTTCATTTTCCTCCTCTTCACAATCTATGTAAAATCATTTCTTCTCAGCACACTTATGACCTTTAGTGTATTTTCTATCACAAATGTAACAAATCCATTTTTCTCTTTTTCTTCCAAATGTTGTGGTGTCAACCTTGTAGGTTGTGGAATGCAAGGGGCAGCAACACTTCCATGTTTATAGTTGTGAGTGGTAGGCTTCTTTGTTGCCATAATTTTGCTTTCAATTTTTCTTGCCAACCTGAATGCCTTCTCCAATGAATCAGGTTCCCAAAGGCGAACCTCATGTTGGATGTTATCCTTTAAAGTCCCTATGAACACATCAATTATATGCTTCTCTAGAATATTTTTTTACCCTTATATTCAATTTTTGGAATTCCTCAATGTGCTCCACCATTGAACCATTTTGTTTGAGATTTATCAATTATTTGAAGAAGGTGTTACTTTTTGTATCCTCATACGGTGCTATAATTTCCTCCATAAAAATTGACCAAGTGAAAATTTGTTTACAAGAGCAAAGTCATTGATACCATACAAACTAATTGGGTTCTAAATATAAAGTTGCAATGTGTACCTTTTGTGTGTTTTGCACATTATGGAGATCGAAATATTGCTCCATTTGTAGTATCCATGTTACAAGATCCTTGCCATCAAACTTCCTCATATCGATATTTGGAACATGGTGGGTCTTCAATCCAACATTAGATTCTATGGAATCATGATTAACATTTCTTTTGTTCTCATCATGAGTTTCCTCTACTACCTTTTCGCCATTAGGAAGCATTTCTTGAAGAAACTTTACCAAACCTCCTTTCAAACCTTCCATGTCTTTCTTCAAATATTCAATGTTTACTTCTAAACCATCCATATTATATTCCATGCCATCAATATTAGCTTCCATGCCATTCATCTTAGCTTCCACACCTTTCTTTAAACCATCCATCTTAGCTTTTGTTACTTTTTTTAGAGTGAAATTTGTTGCACTTGGTCTCGTAATTTTGATATATCATGTTGCATTTCTTCCTCTTCTTCATGAGTCATGGTAGAGCTTTCAGGTTGCTTACTAGGTGTTTCCATTTTCTTTCTTTAGGGCATAAATTAATGATATTTATGCTTCAATGTGCCCTTTGAATAACTTCAAACTAATTTTTTCAAACCAAACTTATGCAAAATTTTAAAAAGACTACACACTTTTTTTCACTTTGTAGGAGCTCGATATTGAATATGTTGTATCTCTATAATTTCAAATCTCCAAGGTATGAAATTTCATCCTGTGGTAGCTCTCAGAGTCCTCTTTCCAACCCCACAAGTCTGATCAATATTGGATTCTCCAAGAAAGATTTATTCCAAATATCCCACGATGGTTTGATTATATCCTAGTTTAGTAGAGCTAACTTGTATGAAGTTCCACGTGTCATTGTTTTGACCTTCGAACCAAGAGATGATACACAAAAAACCACCATTAGTTCAATTTCTTTAACATTTTACAAAATTTCAATTTGATGCTCAAAGAGAAATTTATGAGGATTTTCCCTAGGTCACCTATTTGAGATATAATTCGGGAGCCTACAAAAACTCTAAATTCCTTGGATCATATCTTCAAAAATATAGCGATACAAGATTTTCAATTTGGACTCGAGGTTCATCAAGAGTTCGACTCAAATGGGTTTTAATTTCACCTTCTAAAACTTCATAGAAAAAATGTTATAGTGAAAATTCCACGATGACCTATTTGAAGCAGCAAAACCCTAGAATCCAAAGCTCTGATACCAAATGTTATGCAACCAGCTCACAAAATAGAAGAAAATATAGATCAATGACTTCAAAATCAACCTCTTCGAGGGGGAAACCTCCTTTACATTACACAAATGAAAAATTCTTGGATGATACAAACAACAAGACCTCCTTTCTATATATAGGAGTTTAAGGGGTCCCAATACAATGAGAGCCTACATAACAATAATATTGTAGGGGCATAATAATAACTACATGGGGACTACATGGGCACAATAATACAATCAGGGGTTTGCACTAATAACAATAAGGAGTTACACTAGTAGTATAGGGACTTAACAAACACCAAGACCATCAAAGACTCTACACACCTTGCCATGTGGAGATGAAGCTATTATACACCAAGAGCACACTCATCACTCAGCAACACTGCAGCTCGACATGGACACCACCATCAGCATGAACGTACCAGCACTGTCGTGTCGAGTCATGTCATGAATCATCTCGGCCACATCACTACTGTGGCCCATACTATTTTAATCAATGTAATGGAAGGTGGAAGTCCAAGAGACCCACATGTAAAGTTGAAGAGTCATGTAATTCAAACAGTCATGAGGGAAGTCAAACAGTAACAAGGGTTAGTTTTACCCTTGGCTATATATACCCCTCATTTGTACATGTTAGGGACTTTTCACCTTGGCTCCTCCCAGATAGCCTTGAGAGTCTGTAGTCTTTTCTTTGAGCGAGTAGTGGCTCCAACACCCCGCTATCGGGGTTAGTTATGTATGGTGTACCGATGTGTCTTGTAACTTTCGCTTAGTTCAGAAGCCTGATAACAGGTCATCACTTTTTCACACATGTATTGTATTGGTTTATAAGACTATTCTTTGGACGAGCCTTGTAATGCATGTTTCTTTAACCTATTTTAAGGCAGTTGAACTATTTCGGTTGTTTTAGTACATATTCTATTGGAAATGTGTTGAATCAATTGTTAACGTTGTCTTTCCCGTGTGGACTATTCCACCGGACTCTCGACAGAATCATTATCATAAACATGTTACAATGACAATCACACTCGTGTGTACTATTCTGTTGGGTATTGTACATGCTATCTATTCACATTGTGTTTTGTCACTGTCACATCCATGTGGACTACTCCGTCGGATGCTACGCATGTCCTGCCATGTTGTGTATCTCGAACAGAGTTGGGACTATTCCCTTTCGACTTGAGACTCACTCTCACCCTCTCCCTCTACAGTGAAAGAACCTTGACACAAGTAACATTAAGCACTCATCAGGCACGCAAACCTCCATGTTTGAAGACAAAGAAAACCACTCTCATGTGTGACAAGAAATAGCTAAGGCAAACCCTTAAGATAATGGAAATCATGCCATCATACCAGATGGGAATCCTACACCAAATGGTGTGAGGTCTAGTTGGGACTTCATACTGAGAAGATCCCCTGAATGTTGGCGTGTCTAGCACTGTCAACAATTTTTACGCTAGAAGGAGGGTCGCCAGTTGTTTATGGATGAATTTCCTCTCAACCCCACTCATCAATCATCTAGTCAAGGTAGTAACTCGCACTCCCTCTCACCTACGCGCAACTCTGAAATTGGTTACTCCTCACCTCCCAGACATGAACACAAAATTTTGTATCAGCATCTCCGCTCTATCTGTTAGGCCCCTATACTACTACTGTAACCCCTTATTGTTATTAGTATAACCCACTTATTATATTGATGTACCCATGTAGTGCCCATATTGTTACTATTATGCCACATAGAAGCCCACCATTGTTACTGTTGTGCCCTACAATATTATTGTTATGTAGGCTTTGATTGTATTGGGACCACTTAGACTCCTATATATAGAAAGGAGGTATTTTCATTTGTATCATCCAAGAATTGTTCATTTATGTAATGTAAAGGAGGTTGCCCCCTCGAAGAGGCTGAATTCTAAGGCGTGGATCTCTCTTTTCTATCTTTTTGTGCGCTGGTTTCATAACATTTGGTATCAGAGCTTTGGATTCTAGGGTTTCGCTGCTCCAAACAGGTCATCGTGGCATTTTCGCTATAAATTTTTTTCTGTGACGTTTCAGAAGTCGCCAAAAAAACCCATTTGAGAAGAATTGGCGTTGAACCTTGGGTCCAAATTTCAGATCTTTTCGCGCGATATTTTCGGAGATATGATCGGCAGAAGTTGGTCATTTTGCAGACTCCTGAATTACACTAAAAACAGGTGACCTGGGGAAAATCGTCATAACTTTCTTTCTGAGCATCAGATTGAAATTTCGTAAGAAGGTATAGAAAGAGGACGGACTGTAGTTTCTGTTTATATATTTTTCAGAGTCAAAGGTTGAAACAGTGACACGTGGCACTTCATACAAGTTCGCTCTACTGAACTAGTCTATAATCAGGTCACTGCGGGAGATTGTGCATAACGTTTTCTTGGAGAATCCAATTTGGATCAGACTTGTGGCATTGGAAAGAGGACACAGAGGGCTACTACAGGTCACAAGTTAAGAACTTAAAGATCCGAAAGTACAGAGTTACAGTCGTTTCAAGGTAGAGCTCCTAAAATCAAGAAAAAGCAAGATGAGGAAGTTTGATGGCAAGGATCCGGTAAATTGGATACTTCAGATGGAGCAATATTTTGATATACATGGTGTACAACTATTACAAAAGGTATGTATTGCATCTTCATATTTAGAACCAGATCAATTTTTATGGTACAAAGGGCTTTGTTCTCGTAAAAAACTTGTTACGTGGTCAATTTTCACGGAGGAAATGATAGCACATTATGAGGATATAAAGAGCAACACCTTCTTTAGAGCAACACCACAACAATTGGAAAGAGTAAAAGGGCTTTGTGACATAATGGAAAGCAAAATTATGGAAACCAGGAAGCATATCCCTCACAACTATAAAGATGGAAGTGTTGTTTCTCCCAGCCTTCCACAACCTACAAGGGTTACACCACAACAATTGGAAGAAAAAAGAGAAAAAGGGCTTTGTTACAATTGTGATAGCAAATGCACTAAAGGTCATAGGTGTGCTGAGAAGAAATTATTTTACATAGAATATGAAGAGGAGGAAGAAAAGGATCAAGAAACATCAAAAGAAGAGGATATACGTCAGGACACCACCCCAGATAAGGAAGAAATGAATCAGACCATATCTTGTAAAGCATTGGCAAGAATTACCACTCCTCAAACTCTCAAGATAGAAGGACATATCAAGAAGAAAAAGGTGCAAGAAGTGAAAGATCACATCGAGAAAGAAGAAATGAATCCAACCATATCTTATAATTCAATGGATGAAATTACCACTCCTCAAACTATCAAGATAGAAGGACACATCAAGAAGAAAAATGTTCAAGAAGTGAAAGATCACATCGAGCATCAAGAAATGAATCCGACCATATCTTGTAAAGGACTGGAAGAAATTACCACTCCTCAAAAGATAGAAGGACATATCAAGAAGAAAAAGGTTCAAGTAGAGAAAGATCATATCGAACATCAACAGCAAGTTCTCCAACTTTTAAAGGATAACGCCACTTCGGTGCAAAATCAAATGAAACAACAGGTAGATCAACGTCGTAGTGAAAAATGTTTTGATGTGAGTGATTGGGTATTTTTACTGCTACATCTCAAGCAAGCTATTTATGAGAAGGAAATGTTGGCAATACTACATGCACTTAAAAAATGGCGACCTTACCGAATGGGAATACGCTTCAAGGATGAGGATGTGGAAGCATTGTTTTGTGCTACTTATATTATCCAACCAAATTGGATAAACGAAGCAACGGATGAATGGAAGAAGAACGAAGAAGTATGGCCACTTATTCAAAAGTTGCAAAAGATCCCAATTCAAGCAATATTGCCAGAAATTGAAGAGGAAGGAAAAATCATATTGGAACCTGGAGCAGTCACAGAAACAAGAACCCGACAGCTACGAAATCGATCAATTTCAGAGTATCTCATCAAGTGGAAGAACTTACCCGCTGAATATTCCACATGGGAGGACAAGAATTTTATATAGAAGCATCAAGAACTACTCAAGCGTTGAGGACAACGCTTTTTGAAGGAGAGGGGCATGTTAGGCCCCTATACTACTAGTGTAACCCCTTATTGTTATTAGTATAACCCACTTATTATATTGATGTACCCATGTAGTGCCCATATTGTTACTATTATGCCACATAGAAACCCACCATTGTTACTGTTGTGCCCTACAATATTATTGTTATGTAGGCTTTGATTGTATTGGGACCACTTAGACTCCTATATATAGAAAGGAGGTATTTTCATTTGTATCATCCAAGAATTGTTCATTTATGTAATGTAAAGGAGGTTGCCCCCTCGAAGAGGCTGAATTCTAAGGCGTGGATCTCTCTTTTCTATCTTTTTGTGAGCTGGTTTCATAACACTATCTATCCCATCACCCGTCAGTTTTCCAAAGTAGTCAGACTAATCCCAGGAATACAAGATCTTCCATATGCATCAAAGAAGCCAAAGACCACTCCCACTGGAGTTGTTGTATCATCGGTGGAAGAAGAAATTCTTTCCATGCTCGAAGGTCTGCCAGAAGTTGTTGAGAATGGAGAGCAACCTCCAGTCTTTTGACAGGGAGAATAGAACACCCTCGTGATCTTGGGCTCAGACTCTGGTACAAGAGGCGGAGGGGAAGGCGGCGGAGGCAAAGATGAACCAACAGACTTAGAGTTGGCACTGTCAGATTCTGAAGAAGAGGAGGAGGACGAAGAAGAAGAAGACATGGCTGACCAAAACTTGGAATGGATGACTTAGGGACCATTGGCTCTCTTGGGTACTTTGCACAGGATGCCAAAGTGTTCGGAGAGGATGTTGACCACGTATGACCCTGACAAAACAATGAAGGCATAAGACCACTTGGATAACTTCTACCTACAGTTATAGATGCTCGAGGTATGGTACGAAGACCTTGCATGCAAATTATTTCCATGTACCTTGGATGGCCGAGTAGCAGTATGGTATCACAACCTTCCTGTCAACTCCATCCAAAATTGGGGCATGTTCAAAAGGATGTTTTTGGAAAAATTTCATGATGACAAGACCCCGACCATGTTTCTCAAATATTTGGGCAGTCTTAAGATGGAATCGAAAGAAAGGTAAAATATTTCAATCAGAGGTTTTTGTGCATATTGAACAAGTTTGAAGCAGGCACGAAACCTCATGACTCCATCATTGTCGATTATTATACATATGCACTGCCAACCAGTATTATGCAGTTCATCAAGCGAGTTTTGAAACCAACGTTACTAGAAAACTACGAAGAGGTGATCATTGTGTAAAAATACTTGTGTGCGATTGGAGTCATCAAGGATGATGAACTAGAAAAAGAATCCAGAGATGCGAGTAGGAAGCCCCAAGCTACGGCGAACAAGGGGAAAGACAAGGAAGAAAGTGACATTGAAACCCTTACTCGTCTTGTCGAGAACTTGACAACAAAGGTGTCTGAGCTGAAACAATGAACAGTCGACACATCTGTGAGCATACAACCTCCCAGACAACAGAAAGGAAGCATGTCATCAAGCAACAACTGCTTCCTCTCTAAAACTACGTAGAGCTCCAACTCAGTGTTCCAGATAGAACTGTGCACGAACGAAGATTTTTGCTCATTCCATGAAGACATTCACTCGGAAGGGACTTGTCTAGAATGAAACGAGTTGCGGACTCAGTATGCAACCGTGCACTAAACGCAATAAAAAAATGCACAGTACCAGTTGAGAGACACAGACGATGAAGAAGATGTTGCATCTAATGAGGCACCCAACACTAGGCATGTGATCAACATGTATCAGTGCTTGCAAGCAGTGCAGAAAATGAACACCGTGAAGCAGTCCCAAAAGAAAAATGGTCGATACAATCTCAAAAGTCAAGGGGCTCCCCCTACGATTGGAGAAATGCGACAAAAGCTTGAACTGTTGAGGAAGGTTAATCCACCATTCGTCCAAAAGAAGAAAGCACAAAGCAAGCCCGGGAAGATAGTTATGAACAAGAGTACGTCCATGAGCAGTAAAATGTAGAACACTCCTTCGAGCAGTACAAACATGAGTGTTGGGCATGGAATCCCCCCCGAAGCATGTTTTGGGGCTCAAAGCCCATTTTTTGACCGAATGATGTTGTAAAGCCCCGTGAATTGCGGGCGTGGAAGTATGTTAGAGTCATAGGGTTGTCTGCCCTAGTTTGTAATGTAATGTCGGCCTACCCATGGTTCACAAACCATGGGATTGTATAAATAGAGTGAGGCTCTAAGTGTAAAAGTAGTGAAGTAGAGGATAGCGAACAAGTCTAAGGGATTGAGTCATAAGTGTCTAAGTGTGTCTTTGGATCATAGAGTAGGAGAAGGCTCTACAGTTGAGTGCGTAGAGGCCTAGTTGTCCGCAGCTGAGTGTGTAGGGCAGAGTTTAGTCTATAACCAAAGAAGAGAATAATAAAGAGAAGTTTTATCCAAATTTTGTGTATATGTTCTTGAGTTATTACATGTTTGATATCGATTGCAAATATATTGTTTATTTACTACAGGCACTTGTATGAATGATTTATATTGCTAAATATCCTTTACACATGCAAGTCAGCTAAGTTGATCAACTAACGGTGGAATACTAGTATGGACTTGGGTAATAACAATGTTCGGCCCCCGAGTAGGGCTACACGAAGGCAGCATCTCAAGCTACGAGGTATGGGTAAGTGTGCATAGCAACGTGTGCATAAGTTCAAACCGCAAACCACTTGAACTCATTAGACATCTCCAAGGTGAGGAAACCTAGTTCTAGCACCCTCCCATACTACTTCGAGTGAGACCTCAATCCATGCTCTGCACTGTTGCTGAAAGGGCAATAGTATCAAGATTTGTTTGGCTAAATCACCTATGAACTTGGGTCAAGCCCCAACAAGCCAACAAATGGTTTTGTTGCCGGGACCGAGACCCGTGTAAGAGATGTCTGATGTTGTGTCAGTGGAATCCAACAAAGAAAGAAATTGAAGGGTGGTTGGACAAAAAAATTCACAAGTTTGCGATGCAGGAAAATAGGAATCCATGAGTATCAAAGGAACAATGGTTAGAGTGCTACGTATACATGGAAATCCACAAAAATTTCTTTGCATCCTTCCCCTCTAAGTTGTATGAGTGGATCGCGAAGCTAGCAAACAGTCAAGGAAGGTGTAGGCTTGACAAACCAGCTGTGTGGACTCCAGAGTTGGTGCGTATACTAGAAACATTGGAAGATAAGATCATGCACATTGTGGACCATTGGCTCCATCAAATTATAGGAGGGTTTATCATCGAATTCAAAGTAGATACTTCAGTCAGCTACAATGAGGCGAAATGACGCTTCCTCAAAGGATCGCGAGGTAAGTACATTAAATATTTGAACACTTGGATTAAAATGCTACTGTGTGAAAAGCGGGTTATGCGAATAAATTGATTTTGGGGCTACACGAAGTGGGAGGATCTATAGAAACGAAGTTAGCACAGAGATAGAAACTAGCCCCTTGATTTCCCCTCGGCGATAAAGTGAGGAAGAGCTCGTGAAAGTTTCAGCAAGAAGTGTGAATAGTCTGATAAGGCATTGAATTCCGCGCATACCACCTCCACCTACACCACCACCAGTTTTACCATCTTCACCCCCATCTTTGCCCACACCACCTCCGCCACCACCACCTCCACCACCACCACAGTTCAATATGGCAAGCGTGATAAAGTTGCCGATGTTCAAACGGGTAGGGAACGAAGATCTGGACCAATTTTGGTTCGTGGTAAAGGTTGTATGGGAAGTGCAAGGAGTCGTGGATGAAAGCATAAAGAAGGCAATGCTGGTAAGCATGTTGCAAGATCACGCCCTGACATGGTACATTAAGAATTCTAATGATGTTGGCTTATAGGGGCCTGACCCAGGTTCAGAGATGATTTAGTAAAACAAATCCCATTACTAATGGCCCTTTCGATAACAGTCTGTATAGTGCAAAATGAGGTCTCACCTGAAGTAGTATGGAAGGGTGCTAGAACTAGGTTTCCACACCCTAGAGATGTCTGATGGTTTTTCGGTGGTCCACAGTTTGACCCTGTGCGCACGTCATTGTGCGCACCTATTAGTACCTCGCAATCTGCAATGTTGCCTTCGCGCAGCCCTGTTTGAGGCGTGATCCATGTTATTACCCAAGTTCCTTACTATTAACCTGATATTATCCAATTACTTAACTTATTTGTATGAGCCCATACTTAACAGTGTTCAGTATTCATATAAGTGCGCGCGATAAACAAAACAATATAAATGCATAGAAAATCATACAAAAACAGATACATAGTATTTGGAATCAAAATTCTCTTTATTATTATTCTTCTTGGGTTATAGACTCAACTCCACCCTACGCACTCAGTTGCAGGGGTCCGCGCACTCAGTTGCGGACTCTTCTAGGCCTCTGCACACTCAACTGCAGAGCCTCTTCCTACTACTATGACCCAAGACACTTACACTTCTTCTCTATCCTCAATATCTTCTAGACTTCCATCTCTTGTTATCTTTACAACTTAGAGCCTCGCTCTATTTATACAATCCCATGGTCCGCGGACCATGGTTAGGCGGACATGACATTACATTACATTACAACACTTAGGGAAGACAAACCTATGACTCAATATACATTTCGCGCTCCGCGCCCGCAATTTGCGGAGTCTTACAACATATTTGACAAAAACTTGGGCTTTGAGCCCAAAAACATGTTGTGGGGGGATTCCATTCCCAACAGGCCCCCAACACAAACATCATGACTCGCCCTCGAGTCACTCTGTCGGCGCGGTGATCTTGGTGCGAAGTCCCTCCAACTGGTCCCGAACTGCTCGGAGGTCCGCAATGCACTGCTCTGCGATTTGTTGGACCTATTGCATGTGCTCTTACGAAGCCTCTTTGTCAAGAGAAAATCCCTGCCTTAGCGCGTACACCCCCTGCATATGTTCAAGCTTGCCTTTGATATCTGTGTGATGGTGAAGGCCTCCCCAATCCATGGCTGGACACGCGCTTTGAGAACTGGCTCTTTCTGTCACGCCGCATCCACCTGCTCCTTTAGTGCCTTAGCTTGCTGCATATTCACAAGCCATTGACTGAGGACTATTGTCTGTGCAGTTGCTCGAACACTATCGTATTGCACCTGAAGTTCACACGCCTCTGTTTCCAGGCGCTGTATGTTGGGGTCCTCCTACAAATATGTGAGGACTGCAAATTCTTGTTCCAACATACCGGTACAGTCTTGCACTGCACGTCCAATTTCTTCCAACCCTATTTGTATAGCGCTAGCGCACTGTTCTCTGACTTCTGGGGGAGTGGAAGGCTGCGCCTTCAACTGTAGCTCAGCTATTAGCAAGTTCAGCTCTAGTTGAACCTTTGTCGTTTTTTCTTTGGATTCATGAACGTCGGTCGCAAACCTGTGGATCCACTCTGCTTCTAGTAGATCTGCTGGGATGACCAGCTCTGGGACACCTTTGCAAGCGTCTTATACCACCTGTTCCAACCACTGAGTCTGTGATACCAGTTCATCACACTGCAGCCTGAGCTGTTCAATGTTTATCTTTTGCTCACTCAGAACCTATATCGTGCGGCCCTCCCTAGCACAGATTTTTGTTGTTATTCCATCATGTAGTTGGTATAGTGTGTCTCACGGAAGGGCAGCCAAATTGAGGCCAAGTCCTTTGATCTTGCCAACCGCAGCTCTGTCGATATCATTTGTTGCTGCTAGCGCTCCTTCCTGTAACACTATGGTTTTGGCCATCCTTGCGTGTAGCATCTTTTCTGTTGTTGATGTTCCTACTGTGACGTAGGTGGACAATGTTCCTTCTAGCGGGGGCTGCACCTGTAGTTCCTACAGCTGCGCCCTTAGGGCCCCCAACACAACCTTCTGCTCTATCATAACTTCTTGGAGCACTTCCTTAGTGACATCGCGAATCGTCTCGCCGATATCGTATAGGTCTCCTTCAGTCAATGTGACCAGGTCAATGGCTAGCTTCGAGACCTTGACCTTTTTCCATGGACCTGATCTTTCTAATATGCGCGGCCATTTGAGTTGGGTTGAAGTGGTTCCTAGATCTGCGCCCTCTGTTGCAAGGTTTGTGTCCTCTGCCTCTTGTCCTGCAGACACTTCCTGACCCTCCTTTGCCTACATTGTTGCAGCCTCTGTTGTCTGCGCTGCTGCTGCTGCTTTGGCGGCCTTATTTTGTTCCGCGACTGCCTGTGCCACTTCATGGGATGCCCTAACCTCAGCTGTTGCTTTTTCATTGCACCTTTTCTTGGCCAGCTGGGTGATGCGCAACTTGGCATCCTCCTTCCTTTTCTGCACTGTTTTCTTCTCCAATTCCACCAAATCCGGGGCACACCACTCGGGAGGCCATGACTCTAACACTGTAAAGATCACGTCGTCAGTGGCTATGAATGGGAGCTTTGTCCACTGCTACGCCAGATCCTTTCATGCCTTGATGTAAATATTGTGCATGTCCACCTTGAAGTCTACAAAACTCCACAAACTATTGTGCACTCTGGGGGATAGGCATAGCCTCCTATTGATCCACATCAGATGCTCACCTCCATGAGCACCCAGAAGATCTTTGTATCGCGAATCCACTTCGCATCCTTGGTAGCCCAGAGCGAAGCATACTTCGTAGCCTCTGGTAAGTCACACTCAATGCTCAGGAACTGACTGTCCTCCCACAGTTCTCCCGCTACCAGCAAGATGGACAAGAGAAACCACGTGTCGTGGAAGGTCTTACCCTGCTCCTGGGCTTCCTTGCAGCTGAGCAAAAATTATTCGCAGAGGAACTTGGCCTATTTGAATTGGACCCCCTTCGCGCATTGTTTGGCCAATGCAACTACCGGTGTTGGTACTTCATTGCCGTGGCATTTTCTCATTACTTTGCTAGCCAGGAGTTGGGTGGCTAAGCGCACCCCTTTATTCTTGATACTGTGGATGGCATAGCCCCTCTTTTTCTTCTCGATCTTGTATTTTTTCTTCATGGCTTCCACGAGAGCCAAATCACTGCTTTTTCTTGCTATCGTCGTGAGGTTCTTTCCCTTACAAGGAAGCTGAGAAATTTTGTAGATGAGATCCATCGTGATGGGAATAGGCTCCTCTAGCCATAAGTACCCATCATGCACCAGGCAAAGCAACTGCCTGATGACAAAAATGGAAATGGACGCGTGGTGAAAGTGTGCTATCCATAGCAGATGAAGCAACTCAGCCTTCTCCACATCGCGCAACCATTTTTTCGGTTGTAATGTGATCACTGGCCCCTCCATATTTTGTTTCATTAGGCTCTTCGTCTCTAAGTGTGGGAACTTCTCGCTATCCACGAGGTCCCAATATTCAAATTTTAGGGTAGGCATGCATCCTAGGAGCGTACCCTCAAAGGTAATTCCATCGAGGAGGAGCAGGGTATGGAGTGCACTCTTTGTTGCATCTAGATCATTTGGTTCCTTAGCTTTCTCGTTTGACAAAGGGACATACTCGGGAAATTTTGCTGCAAAATGCATTGATTAGATGTCTGACTCCATGTCTTCTTCTTCCTCCACCTCGGAAATTAGAGCCTGTAAGTCCTCCTCCTCTTCATCTGACTCAATGGTGACAGCCTTGCCCTTTTCCTCCATTGATAGCTTATCGAACCGCAGATTTCTCGGAGACATGCATACTGGTCCCGTTTTCTGCTTATCTTTTTTCGGTCTCGGTGTCCGAGGTGATTTCGAGATTTCGAATATCGTGTATCGTATTGGTCAGCGCAGCCTCGCCGGCAGTTCCTTCTTCAAAGCCCAAACCTGCCCTGGTATCTGTCATCTTGTCTGTATTGTATGCGGTCTTTAGTGAACTTAGGGGCTCGAATATCACTCAGCACTCAACACTCTGTGCTCTATTAAACCGCTCAAGTCTCAAGTGAAAAAGTGTTGTCTCGTGGCTAGCCCCTGGATTTTTATAGTGCCTTTTGAAGTCAAATTCGACCGCTCTCCCCAAATCCGGGCGGTAGATTTTCCAAAATATTACCCATAACTATTGTCTTAAATGTTCGTCACCTACTATATTTGGCCTCAAACCGGACATCCCACATGAACAGTGACACCAACAGTCACTTCCCAGCCTACCTACATGGCAGTGTATCCCTCCATGCGCGGGCGCGAACCTTGTGACATGCTGACTCTGCCCGCACCTCCCTTATCACGCATCTCCCAAGTAGACTCTTTTATCGTCCCGCGCTCCCTTTTAACTACCTGGAGCAGTGATATTGTTCTTCCAATGGATAGTCAGGTGGTCGCACCACCCATGCAGGGCTCCATTTCACCCCTCAGGATATTTCACGAAAAACCCTCAATTTCCCTCGCGACAGTCGATGCCATGAACTCTATCATATGTAGTGCACTCCCATGGTTACTGCGTTTGGTGAGATGTGGTATTAGCCATGGCAATAGACTCATCAATTCTAAACGAGAGTCTTCTAACTTATTAGTATGATCTTCTGCACCTTGCCTTGCCATCCTTGGTTTTGTCGTTGGGAAAAGTATCCAATACGGAATGACCCTATCCCACTCTAAGGGTGATAGTACCTCAGCAACAACCGAAGCAAAGCTATCTAAGATTTCTTCTTTATGAAAGTAAAATAGGGGAGAAAGAGATCCACTAACCGATGTCTTTCGCTAATGGTTGATCCAATCTTGTCTGCTTGCTGCTTGCTCCCAGCTCCTTGCTCTTTCACTAGCCCAGCTACACCAAGATCTTGCAAAATGGCAAGAGAGGGAAACTACAAGAAGCATACATTCATAATTGATTCAAGGATTAGAATAAATCAAATACACAAGTATAACAATACATCATTGAGACACATGCATATAGAAGAACCTCAAATGCTTTATTAATTGAAGAAGTAAAGTTCAGGAAGTTATACAACCATAAGAGGCCCAATCCAGCATCACCTTCCCAGCAGAAAGAAATCTCCTCTTCACCTCCTTCAAAACAAATCACCCAATAGTTCTAAACTCAAACCAACAGCACTTCCTTACATTCACAAGATTCCAGCCTCCTTAGACCTCATGAGAGAGCTCTATATATAGGAGTTTTGGAGAAAGAATGAGTCAGCTTGAGGCTGGCATGAAGCTGACTAGTGTCCTCTCTCACTTCAGTTATTCTTCAGTTCTTGAGTCCACTTGGAGGTTCTTGCTTCCACTTGGAGATCTAGACCCTCTTACTCATCACCAGTCGAATTCCTTGATCCAAGTGTCATTTTGGAAGCTTCCTGGGCATTGACACCTTGAGGAATGATTGTGCCACATGTTCCAACTCGCCCATTGCAGGTAGCCTTCTTTGCAGTTGACATTCAGCGCAGGTAGACAGTGGAGCAGTTGACATTCAGCGCAGATGCTCAGTGGAGCAGTTGACATGATCCAGAATTGCCTTGTTTTTGAGTGTTTTCAGGTGGAGAACTGCTATTCAGTGCTCTGGTTTGCTGACCTTGTTCCTCTAGGGGTAGGAACAACATGTTTAGGGACTTTGGATCCCTTAGATTATGGGCATTTCATGCTTCATGCTGTAAGGCACAAAAATGTCTATAATAGTTGCCCCCTAAAGTATGAGGTCGTTTATCGGGTGAAATGCTTTATCAGGAGGATCCGAAGTTCATTCAATCGCTGAGAGGTGACCTGTCATAAAATACAATACAATACATTATGATTCATTCTGCTTTCATGATCTAGCTGAAGCGGGTATTCCCATGCTCAGCTTTATAAATTCATTTTGGTACATAGAACAGACGATCGTCTGATGGTAGACTGATAATTCTCTGCTGAAATTATCATCCTTTGAGTAGGATGATCATCTGCTGCAATGATGTACATGCCAAATGTCTTTATATTTCCTGAATATATATCGCAGCCCGGATGGATGAAACTAGATCCGGGGTCTTCAAACTCGTTCGATCTTCACTCTAAGTACAAGTCGATCCATGTGAGAATTGCGCTGAAGTCGAACATGGAAAGACATCGCTTGATTACCGGTCAATGATGTAAACCGTTAACAAGCGCGAGAGGAATAACCGATAATGATAATGACCCTCAAGGTACTGTAGTACAATTCACGTGGTGTGAATAAAGGACTTGACGTCGAACACCACGCAAAATCTTCTAGTTGAAGGTCATTGATGTATACCTGTCGCCGGAAGTGAGAAACTTGCCATTGAGGCATGCAAGCTTCAAAGTACTGGGGGGGTTGTTCCTAGATCAACTTCTTGGATAATGAGCTGAACTCGACAAGAAGCGATCCGTCAAAGGAGGGCCTTAATGAATCCCACATCAGTGACACGGAACGGAGCTAATGATTTTAGTGGAGGTGAAAACAATCTGTGATATATGATTCAGGGTGGCGGTCATGGATGGATGAAGGATAATGTATGGCAGTGGATGGGACACGGTTGACTCTTTCTGAACAACATCTCTTGAACACATAACGACACTGATGCGATGGATCGGTAGCATTACCCCAAATGTGGATGGTTTGGCGAGACCATGGTGATGAGAC
Organism: Pinus tabuliformis; assembly: GCA_031772625.1. Classification (NCBI taxonomy): domain Eukaryota; kingdom Viridiplantae; phylum Streptophyta; class Pinopsida; order Pinales; family Pinaceae; genus Pinus; species Pinus tabuliformis. The sequence continues at coordinate 609,454,172 of CM062806.1, read as the reverse complement.
CGGTGAATGAAACAACCCAACCCGATGTGGTACGGAGGAAAAGTGTCATGTTCAAGAGCGACTTTCTACCATTAAAGCTTTGAGGTTCTCCCAATTTTTCCCCAGTCATTTCTGACCAGTACCTCTTTATTTTTGTCAAGCTTGAGGAGGATAACATATGCTTGTTCTATAACCTGCCCTTCGGGCAAGCCCATCGCTATGTTTTAACGAGCCTAGCGATAGGGAAACTCGTTCTCGTCTAAAGACAAGTTTGTCGCTATTTAATCATTTTAACGAGTCTAACGACAAGGAAAACTCGGTCCTTTTCATTTTTAGAGAGTCTGAAAAGGTACAGAAAGTTAACTCCAAAATTCCTTTTTAGTCATCTAATCCCTTAAGTCCGAAAAAGTATAAAACAATACAGAAGGGATGAGTTTTCGATAACTTTAACGAGCCGAATAAAACAAGCGCTCGACCTTTTTGTGCAATAATCCCTCAGGTCCAAAAAGATTAAAATCTAGAGGAGGGATAGCTCTTCCGGTCACTTTAACGAGCTGGAAGGCCAAAACTCAGCAATCTTTTCATATTTTACGAGTCAGTTGAAAAGAGCTCAAAGAAGACTCGTCTTTTGAGGAACGAGTGATAAACAGGGATAGCAGCAGATTCCAGGTACAGGTTGGAATTTTCCAATCACGGCAGTGTTACAAGGATGGCTAGGTGAATTCACTCTTCGCAGTTGTTCCTCAAAATGGGTAAACAATCATATGGAGGTGAACGATCGGCCAAATGACGGTGGAGGTGGCAGGTGAAAACACGACCAAGGCTTTTTATGGCTGATAAATTTACGATCACAGAGGTTATTTACCGGAATAGGTTCATTTTTTATTTAAAAATGAGCTTAAACTCTGGGGGAAACATTGCTCACTGCTTTTATTTATTTTTTAACGAGCATGAAGACCGCGTTAAAACTGCTCGGATCTTGCGTTTATTTTTTAACGAGCATGAACTTTATGATAAAACTGCTCGATATACCAGTCATAAGATAAGAAATGTCTCCTGTGAGATCTCTATTTTTTAAGGAGTTTCATCTTCACTAAGCTTTACTCCATATCCTTTCTTTATGCAAGTTCGGAAACGACTAATCCAAAAAACAGATAAATAACCGCTCTTTGCTTGCACTCCAAAAGGTTTGCATGCCCCCAGGTATAAAATACAATTTCAAGGCTGCCCCTCCTCCTTCCCACCTCTGTTTTTCTTTGGGTGTTCACAGCTACTTGTTGTCTTGCCAGTCTAATGTTAACGATACTTGTCTTCTCGTTATTTTTAACGGGTCTTACGCGATACTTGTCTTCTCGTCAACCCAACTTTTAACAGATCTTTCGCAAGATCGCAAGAGAACAGCTACTTGCGACAAGAGAGCAGCTACTTGCGACAAGAGAAGAACACTACTCAAAGACAAAACATTTGTGTTATTGAGGGAGGCTTGCCTCTTTCTGGTTACCCAAAGATTGTTTCATTAATCTTTCAAACAAAACATTTCCTCGGCACTGTTTACCAAAATAGACAAGGGTGAATGACTGTTGTCAAACACGTAACCTTGACAAAATAATCCTATTCCAGAACAACCCCTCTTCCATCCACGGACGGGGTACGGACTAGTCATATTCTCTCGCGGAAATCCTATCTTATACCCAAAGTTTTCTCTGCCCTAAGCAGACCAGGATGCATGCCCCCTGGGTTCCAGTCCCATCTTTCCGAATCACTCGCACTCATCGGGAAGAAGGACTGGGGGTGGAGACATTTCTTGATTGAATAGACCATTCAGGGTTGGTATGTGACTATTTGCGACGCGTGATCCCGGAAATGAAAGTTGGTCTACGAGCTTGACCATTCTTCCTTCGTGTGGAAAACACATTACTCTAAAGAGTGAGGAGACTATTGCTCCCATGCAATATATATAGTCTCGTCCAAGGAGTAGGTTATAATCCAAGGGTCCTTGAACGACCATTACGTTCATTTGAACGGCCTTCCCTTTCAATGTAATAGGCACATTGGGGAGGATCCCTAATGGTCGACTGGTTCCTTTATCGAAACCCGAGAGATTTCTTATCTCAGGTAAAAGCGCCGGGGAACCCAGTGCTTTCCAAGAAATAGAGGAAAGGATACTCACAGATGCCCCTTCATCAATGATAGTTCCAGCCATTACCATTCTGTAAATTTGGACTATGATTCTGAATGGTATACTGGCTGGCAACCGGGGTCTGCCTAGTTGGTTCCAATCAAAGGACACAACCAGGTTGCTTGGTGGTGGGACCGAATACACGGCCGGATACGACCCTGACGATGTTCCTTCCTGCGATAAAGGAATGGGCGCATTGCCCTGACGCTCGTCAGAGTCTGTGTTGATGAAGAGAATCTGGATGGTGTCATCCTTATTCTCTTCAGTGAGGGTGTCATTTGAAGATGAATCTTCAATGACGGTGTCATTTGACGATGAAACCTCTGAAGGAAGAACCGGGTCAACTGCCGTTTCGACCTTTGGACTTTCGTCCGGTCTGGATTCAGTAGGTTCATTTTCAATGACTGACGCTTCAGCTGACCACTTGAGCGGGCCAGCTGTATTTTCAACCAACGAAGGACTTGGCACGAGTTTTTTGTATCCAGGAGGAAGTCTCAACGGTGAAACCGGACGATCTTCCAAAACTCTTTTCGCTTCGTCTAAGAAGGGACAACGGTGGATGGTGTGATCGCCTTCACATAGTCTGCAGGGGGATCTTTCTCCCCCTCTTTGTCTTGAACCTTCACTTTCGCTGGTTGACGGTAAGCATTCAACATGGCTATCAGAGGTTGATGCTCCCGAATTGTGCAAACGAGGGGACTAGTCCCTTAGTATCCGGGGAATACAGGGACAATCTCTATGGAAGTGGTCTCCTCTACATATGACACATGGCGATTTAGGCCCGCACTAGGGTTTATAAAAGCATGGCACATAAACATAATAAATAGCACATGGACACTTATCTAAAATAGAAGGCCAATTATCTATTGGCCTTCTATGTTCCACCCAGCCATAGACCACGCGGTTCATAGTCTTTCAACCACAAGTAACCCCTGAACTATGGCCTCAACTCCATGGGCAATAGTCTATACACTAAGTACCAGACAACAAACATTGACCAAGGTACCAACCCCTGTAGCCTGCGCCCAAGTGGTGCACCCCTTCTCTGCACCTAACAGTCCCTCAAGTCTTGTGCCACCACCTTCTAAGCCTTCTTACTACCGGATAAGGATGGTTTCAGCTCTACAGCATCTAGGAGCTCTTGCTACTCTTCGAGGCTCCCATGTACCATTGTAGGCCAAGCCATATAACACCCAATCAATTACAAAGCAAAGAACTCTAGACTCACCGACTAGTCACTGAACCAAGTTACACAAGAACTCCATGGTTACCAGTGTAAATCCACTAATTCCACTCCCTAGCCATAATCCCCAGCCTATATGGCTCACGCCAAAATGCATCAATCATTGTATGATTAACTAAATGCAATCAGAACTAAAAGAATGAATCCCCCTTATCCAACAATTTCTTTTCTAGCTAAAATCATTCACTTTTATATGCATGGTCTTCTCTTGCCACGTGGTACCTTCTAAATCCACATGGGCTTTAGTGCCTTTTCACCGAAACATCATCACACTAGAATCATTGTCTTTTTTCCATAGGTTTTCGGACCCCCATACACTTTTCTATGGAATTGGGCTTGTCGGTGCTTAATTTGGCCTTCTTTATAACTAGATTGCCTTTGTGGGTTTTTTCTTACGTTTCCCTCATCATATGGTTTTTTCTTACGTTTCACTCATCATTTGACTTGTATTCCTATGATCAAAATCGCATGTTCGGACTCCGTAATTGGTGATTTTCGGACTCCATAATTGGTGATTTTGGACTCCGTAATTGCTCAATAGAACCAAGGAGGGCATAGGGCACAAGTCTAAAGTCTCAAGGGATGAAGTTTCGGCCTTCCCAACTGTGTTATGCATTCAAGAGATCCAAGGCAAGTCTGAAGGCTGAAGGGATGAAGCGTCAGCCTTCCCAAGTGTGATATATGCTCAAGAGAAGCATGGAGGGCACAGGGCGTAGTTCTGAAGGTTGAAGGGGTTAGGCTTCGGCCTTCCCAAGTGCGTTATGTGCTCAACAAGGAGGAAGCCTTTCTTTAAGGGCGCAGTTCAGACCAAGGAAGGGGGGATGATGCTTGGGAGTTCGTTATGCGCTCTTGAAGGGCACATGTCACACTTTCGAACAAGGAAGGGGTCACGACTAAGGCTTAAGAGTGCGTTATGGGCTCTCCTAGCCTTAGTGGGCTAACTTGTGCAACCGAAATTTGTCTCTCTGAAAGACAAAACAAGGGGCGAACACAATGAGTTTAGACATAAAATCAAGTGCGACACATATGAACTCATCAATAAGACTTAGACAGGACCAAAGAATGATAAATACACATTAAAACACCAATTTACAAACACTCTCCAAGTACAATAAACAAAGTGTGTGTGATTGCAGCCAAAAGTGTCGTTTTTACAATAACAAAGGTGTTATAACAATGAAGTGCACCAGAGATGTTCTAAACATTGCAACGACACTTAAGAATGATAAAAAAACTCTTGAAACACGTGGAATGACTTAAAACAACACTTGACGACCAAAGCAACACTTGATATGACAGTTTGGTAGGATCCAAAATTTTCATCTAGTGAAGTTTTGGAGGGTGTTGTATTAGCGACAATAGAAGTATAATCCCCTAATTAAATACAATGCTACCTAATGGTACTACAACCAACCCAAACCTAGCCACACCCTAGGCATTTTTGAATAATAAGGTACTTAATTATGTAGATCTAAATTGTCCTTCTATTACAAATCAATTAAATTTGGTTGGCGGTTACAGTAATAGTGAACATAGTGGAATCGGTGGAAGTTTGCCAATAAGTAATTGGGGAGGTAGTAGTCATAATTATAATTTAATTATGTAATAAGTTGATAGAGGTTTTATTTTAGTAGGGTTTCCACCCAGTAATATGGAGGGAGCACAAGGTGGGTCACCCTCGGGGCTATTTAAGTTCTATAGTAAGGGTGAAGATGATGCCACTCAACATTAGTTTCTTTGTGAAGGCATGTGAAGAGCCAAAGGTACTACTAATGCTAATAAGCTAGTGGAATTCTATACTACCCAATGAGGTAAGCCATTATAGTGGTATATAAAATTCATATGCCATCCTATGGTGGTGTGGCACCCACTCTATATGAAGTTAAATAACAACTTGTAATAAAAATCCAACATTCTAAATCAAAATAATGAAATATTGTGGAGCTAAGGGAAATTCAATAGATCATGGGGGAAATAATGTGGAGTGTGTTTAATGCTCTAGGGATGTAATGTGTAAGTTGACCTCTAGAATTCATGAAAAATAGCATAGAGAATGGCTTATTGGTTGGTTAGTATCATTGACCACAATCACATTATTGGCATATAATATTGGAACCCCTAGAGAGGCACTAGAACAAGCTATGAGGATTACATATGTGACAAAGTACTCTTGGTTATACTAAGGTTGTTATTACTGGAGTAGATCCTAAAATATCCTTGGGTGAAACCTTGATTATGTATTTTAACCCCCTCACATATAGGGGTATCTAGAGGAGAATAATTTCTCCTATGATCCTAATAATGAACATTAGTTCCACATATGAGATCCATGGTTCTCCATAGGCAGCTCATTGATGATGCTTCTCTCATTTCCCCATCTTGCTCACATTGACAATTATGGTGCTTGACATACATGAGATACATTTTTTCATTGCTTCATATCAAATGTTAATGCCTTATGTGTTTGACATGAAGTAGTGACCATTGGTCAAGTTAATTAATAGATCGTGATACTTTAATTTTGTGCTTTTTGCCTTGTTTCATCTTGATAGACATCATCATATCCTAGATAAGTTTTGACACCCTTGGGTTGGGTTGTACCATTAGGAAGGTTTTAAATATGTAGCATATCCATATTCTAATCCATACTTCACATTTTTCATCTCTCCTAATTTCCATGGTCTTCCTCATGATTGGTTTTTGTATGTCACAAAAGGTTCACGCTTCTTAGTCCCATAAGAAGAAGGAGCTATAAGATTGAGGTTGATGCAACTAAATATTAAAGGAGGGAGAAACAACAATATATAAAGGTCGAAATGAAAAACAAAAATGAAGGGATATAAAGGAAAAATCAAAATCCAAAGTAAATGTTTATTAATTCCCCCTCGCTAGGAGGCCATTACCCCAAGTCTTATTCAATGGACATAAACCTAAAAGGATTAAATGAAATTATCCTCAGTCCCATGAAATGAAATGCATATATAAAAAGGGGACTTTAATGAAATGAAAAATAAAAGGAGTAAAGAAAAATAAGCAAAAAGGCAAATAAAGGGGTAGTAACAAATAATGTTAAGAAAAGGGTGACTTAATGCATAAGTGCTCCCTCAATAAAGGTTGTCATGTGGGTGAATATCTCAAACAACCTAACATGACTATGTAATACAATTCATGAACTTACCTTCCGAAAATCATAGCATCTATCACTATACCCACTCCTTGATGGGATTTCATAGGAAATACCTCTCCTCTTACGTATCGACACATGTAATAAGGACTAACGATGTCCCTATGATACATAAACATGGAAAATTTTATGAATTACATGAGTCATCGCAGAATTTAAAGATGATATTTAATGTAATCTACCTAATGGCATTCATGTTTGACATTACTCACTTTTATGTTGGACTATACTTGTGTACATTCCTCTCGATTGATAACTATTTTAGGTTACTTGCACCTACTTTAGACAATGTACATGCCATGAATATGACATGGATTATGGGTCCACTTTGAGGTTGTTACATCCTTCAGGAGAGGACACCATACCTTTCGAGGAGGTCATTGTACTTGGAAGATTAAATGTTGCACCCTTTAGAGGGAATGTTTCACTTTTGGAGCCCTTACATGTGTGTTTTGGACATCATTTGACTAGGTCATCCACTCATGGGAGACCACAGGTAACACACCTATGAATTTATCATTCCTTTAAGGAGGACATCTTGGCATTTGAGCATTGTTACTTCACTTTGGGAGCATCATTGGGGTCATTTTAACTTATCCACTCTTGTATCATGTATGTTTTATGTATTGTGACCTTATCTCTAGTGCTTATAAAGAGATAGAGGCAAAGACATTTTTATATTTTCGTAAAAATTTTGCTATGAAAATATTGTTATTTCAATGAGAAGGGTGCCATAGGGTTTTATGGATGAAACAATTTCTTGAGTAAGTGGTCTCACTTAATCTTGTTGGATGTAGTCTATGAATCATTACATTTGTAGTTGTACTTCTCCAGTGGTGGTGGTGCACACTCTTCATGTTTTCCTTGAACAAGTCCCTTATTCAAAAACCTTGGAATATTAACTAGAGGAGTATCTTCCCTTGAACTATCTAGAAGGTTGTAACGCACTAAGTGGATCTTGTGGGGTTTGTAGTGGATAACTCTAAATATCACTCTAGATCTACTTGCCTCCTCTCAAAGGAATCCTTATTTGACCTCATGTGCCCAAAAAAAAGTAGGCACTAGTATTTTTCCATCTATTCAATCACATTTTCAAATTTCAAATTATATTTTTAGCCATAAAAACCTACATGTTTAGCATTTCCTTGCATATTTTGACCTAAAATCCTAGGGTTTACTTGCATGTGTCCTAAAATCATTCGCATTGTAAAAAAATGGCCTTGCCAATTTATATTGTTACATATTTAGGGTTGTACATCTTGTTATGATTGGTTGTTTTGTGCACTTTAGTTTTCAAAATTATAAGTTGTATAAGTCCTAGATCTATATGTTGTTTTAACCTTAATTTGTTACTTGTGGATGAACTAGTTAAAGGGATGAAATATATTACTATTACAACTTCTTGATGTTGTAATATTTTTTTATCTAAATTGCAAGTCTTACAACAACCATTTGTACTTTTCATATTTCCATTGTTTGGGGATAATTTAGCATTAGATAGTGACTTAATAAACCCTCCAACCAACCCTAAAAACACATTAAGTTCAGATATGGAATTCACATTGAGTAACCACCTAATCTATCATAGTATATTATATCTCATTAATGGTGGATTGGGTATCTATGTAGGTGACCTTAGAATTGATCCCTTGTTGCCTTAGGAACCTTGGAGGCTATTATGAAAGCCTCTATAGAGTTGGATTTCTCCTTCAATAAAATGAGGGAAGTTGTTGTCTAGGTGACAATGGAAACATTTCTAGTGTTCTGCTAATGTTAGCACCTTGCGAAGGATTTACACTAAGGTGCTAGATTTCATGTGAACATGACCCACATTGAATAGATTAAAGGGATAAAAAAACTAAGTATAGAAGAGATTAGATTTGGTGTACCAATTTTGAAATAGAGGAACATAATGCCTATGATTTCACTTTAAACAAAGGAGGAGTTGTGTAGAACCCTACTAGTGAACCATTTATAGGAAGACTTGGATGAGGAACCGCACAAATTCTATATTAGATTCCTTTTAACATGCAACACTCTTCTATAATAAAACCACATGCCCAAATTGACAATGAAGAAAATGTTGTGAAAATCATCGCACATGTGGACATCCTCTACAACACTATTTGATACTGTAGAAATATCATTATACTCTTAATATTTTAATATTTTCATTTTATATTTTTGTTTTGGGGTAAATATAGGGTTTCTTTATCTTACACTTAATTTTCAACCCTAAAAAACCTATATGACTAAGGTTTTCTCGCATATTTTTTACCTAAAATCCTAGGGTTTTCTGGCATGTGTCCTAAAATTGTTATCATTGAAAAAAATGGCCTTAGAAATTTATATTGTTGCATATTTAGGGTTGGACATCTTGCACTTTATTTTTAAGAATTTATAAGTTGTATAAGTCCTAGATCTATCCATTGTTTTAGCCATAATTTGTTACTTGTGGATGAACTAGTTAAAGGGTTGAAATATATTACTATTACAACTTCTCAATGTTATAATTTTATTATTATCTAAATTGCAAGTCTTACAACAATCGTTAGTACCTTTCATATTTGCATTGTTTGGGGATATTTTATCATTAGATGGTGGCTCAATAAACCATCTAAACAACCATAAAATCACATTAAGCTCAAATATGGAATTTACATTGAGTGACCACCTAATCTATAATTCAATATTGTATCTCAATAATGGTGGATTGGGTAGCTATGTAGGTGACCTTAGACTTGATACCTTGTTGCCTTAGCAACCTTGGAGGCTACTATGGAAGCCTCCCTTGTGTTGGATCTCTCCTTCACTAAAACGAGGGAAGTGGTTGTCTAATTGACAAAGGCAACACTTTTAATGTTCCATTAATCTTATCACCTTGTGAATACTTTGCATTGAGGTGCTATATTTTGTGAGAAATTGGATCATATTGATAGATTCAAGGGATAACAAAACCTAGGAATAAGAGAGATTAGATTTGGTGTACCAACATCTAAATAGAGGAACATCATGCTTATGAATCCCCCTTGAACAAAGGAGTTGTGTGGAAACCTCCTAGTGAACCATTTGTTGGAAGACTTGGGGGATGAACATGAAACGATCTTCTAGAATACAACCCCATGCCCAAATTGCACAATGAGGAAAATATTTTGAAATTCATTGCACATATGGACATACTCTACAACACTATTTGATATTGTAGAAATATCCGTATACTCTTAATACCATCTAATTTTATTTTTGTGGCTCCAAGGCCCACATCAAAGTTAGCTATAGAGTAATGGATGCTTTAGATAATTTGGATGTAAATAAATTCATTCATGGTTGTGGATAATCCCTAGCCACAATGTGGAAAAGGATAGGGAGGAAGTTATGAAAGAGGTGTTGACAGTGCTGGAAATATGCCAACATAGGGGGTCTCCCCGGTATGAAGTCCCAACTAGACCTCACACCATTTGTAGTAAGAGCCCCATCTAGATAATAGTCCTGACTGAATAGCATAGAGTATGCCTTAGCTACAATAAACAACATAAGAAAGTATGCACATAACCTTTGAAACGAGCGAGTAAGTTGACACTATGAAGCATACAATTGCAATGTATATAAAGGTTATTTCACAGACAAAAAAGAGAAAATGAGTCTTTAGAAGAAAATTAATAGTACTATCCTAAAAAAGACACACAAACATATAAAAATAATTGTTGATTAACCTGTGAAATAGTTCACATAGTAACAAAGATCATGAAAGCAAGTAACAATGCACATTCAGCAAGATATATACCAAGGCCAACAAAATAATTCATTTTCTTTAGTAAGTATGAACATAAACGTATGCCGCAAACATTAAAAGAGTAGTCTTACAACATTCATGATACATCCATGAAAGTGTGTTGGCTCTGAGAGCTTCTGATATTAAGTGAAAGTTCGAAGATAAATAATTACAACAATGCAACACTAGCCCCAATAGTGGAATATTAAGTCACCACTTGCTCCTGCAAAGAATGGCCTTCTCTCATAAGCCAAGCCAAAGAAGCCAAGGTGGAAATTCCTTTGTTTGATATATGAGGGTGTATTTATAACAAATGAGGTGACTCTCCACCACTCCCATGACTCTTGAAATTCTATGTGACCTTTCAGCTTCTACATGACTCTAGGAATTTCTAGTGAATTTTCACATTCCATGTGTGACCCTTGGGCTTCCACACATTTTATATTTTCTCATTTTTGAAAATACAAATTACATTCCACAAATTGTGGCAAAATACATTGACAACATAAGACTTTTGTGGTGACACTTTGAGAAGCCATGATTTGGTGATAGTGACATAAGACTTCATTGTAGTGTATCAATGCCAAGTTCTTCTCTTCATTGTTGTCTTCGACTCTTCATGATAGGCCTTGCTTTTACTTCATCTACATCCTCCAAAGGGGTTGTTTATAGTATTAGAATCTTCCATGTCATCTTGATCTCTATCCACCTGTCGTGGTTCAGTGATTCTTTAACTCTTTGTTTCATGGTCTCTTTGTGCTTGACCTCCATAATTGTCTTTACAACATCTCCTTGATGTCCTTTTTGAGCATCATCCTCCCATATTCAAATAATAACACCTGCAAATGAAATTCACTCATGACAAGACAATATCAATCCTGAAATCACCTAGTCTACCTTGTTTCTCATGCAACATGCTGACTGTGATGGGACAATGCACAAGAGTTGAGGAGAGAGGCATTCTTGGGCGCAGTGCGCAGTGTTAGGAGGCAAGGAGTGAGGGACTGAGAAATGTAACTGCAAAGTGCGTAGTGGCTAGGGAGAAGGCAAGTGAGGGATTGCACAATGGGCAATTTTAGGAGGCAGGGAAGCATGATTGGGCACTACGACTGCATAGTGCGTAGTTGTTGAGGAGAGGCTGAAGGGACTATGCATTCGAGCATTGCAAGGGTCCATAAGAGGCTCCATTGTCCACTATTATTTCATAGTGTGCAGGCTAAGGATGGGCTGATCAAAATTAAGCATTGGGCAAGTGTGACCAACAAGACTGAGTGACTGAGCACTACAATTTCTCAATGCACAATTGACGAATATTGTCCTCTAGGATTACGTAGTGTGCAGTTCCAAGGGGTGGAGGCATCATCACTGTGGCTTAGGAGTGTTTAGAGCGCTCTTGACTTGACTAGAAGGTTGAATGTGCTCGTGACTTGAGCAAGATGTGAGGACAAAGAAGAACTCCAAAATTGACTAAGTATAATATCAATGAGACAAGAGAGTAAGAGCATATAACGGGTCTTGAACACAATCACACACATATACAACCAAGCACATGATAAGAAGACATGTAGTACCAAAACCAAAACCAATAACTGTGCAATGAACTGACATTAATGTTGATCAATTATGAAATATTGAGGAATTTCTTCTTGGTGCATTGGCATATTATTTTAGAACAAAAATTTGGTGGTCAACCCATGGGGATGCACCCTGTGATAACCATAAACATAACCATAGGCTTCATATATATACATTAACTCACTTTCAATTACCACTCTCAACACCATACTACAAATATAAACATAGGCTAATGTATGCATAACATAAACAATTTGCATTGTAAGGAAATTGATTTCAGAGCTTTGAACTCGTATATACATGGAGAAAAAAAGGCCTGCATATTGCCTCGTATTTCAGTTTATATTTCTCGAGTGGTACAGTATTTGGAAAGAACTCATACTCAAACTAGACATGGTGTTGTTTGTATCATCAAGGCTCTCAAAATAGAGACATTATTTGTAGAAATGAAACACCCATGTGTCTCAACAACATGTTTAATAAAAATTGTGGTGATGAAAATTGTCTCACAAAGTCTACAAACTTAACATGCCTTCAACATTTTGAATAATAATATCATACAATTGAACCAAACATATTTCCTTTCAAAATTTATGCTCGACCCAACTTAATTTCACCCAAAAAAAAAACCATAATAATGGAGTCTATCAATGGCCCACAACAACCAATATTAATATTCAATTCATCTTTTCAACCAAACCCAGAAGCATGTGACCATAATACATTAAGATTTGATGCATTTCTATTTGCAGTGTGCTACAAGCAAGAGCGTCGTCCAAGCACCAAACAAATCTCAGTGGGACCTGCATTGTACTGACAACATTGGCATTGGTCCAACGGTGTTGTATATTATCGATTTTTGTAGACCATATCCAAAAAAAAAATGAAGATGCAAACAAGAAGACGCAGAAGTAGACAGTAGCATTTGCACTAGAAACTTCCTTAACGTTCATGGTTGTTAGGGTCCTTCTTTCATATAAATTCATTTTTCAACTCTCAGTGAATTTAATCTCAATGAGGATCTATAGATCCTTCTCCCCGAGTTAAAGTAATACTTCCATCCCTAACCAATTAATTAATCATAGCCTTCATCATTCTTTGAAAGTATTCCAGTAAGGTTTTCATTTCTCAAAGGGTTACATGATCTTGATTTCCTCCTTACGGAGGAAGCAACGGTGGAGGAGGTGTTGGCGGTTTTGTCGTTCAAGGATGCAGTCATGAGGGATACCAGGAAGGACAAGGGTAGATGGTTTCACCCATGCACAGGTTGGTGCATAAACCCCAACTACCCATGCATGGTCAACGCGCTGAAGTGAAGCAACGAGTAGGTTCCTTCTCTCCATAAGCGAGCTCACCATCGACTTACTTTGGAAATGCCACAAACCAAAATTCTTATTTGCATGCATGCAATTGAACTTTATCATTGAATTCTCAAACTATCTAAAACTCTCATTTTCTAGGAATATGGTTGCCAGGGTCTTAGTATAATATTCCAATTTATGTCAATTCATGTAGCACCAATGAATATAGCACATTGTATATAAAATTCATTCAACATGGAGAATATAATATTCAACGCCATAATAGGATATACACCACCTGATATTAATGGAGAGAGGGGAAGATAGATGTTAATATTTCTTTTTATGCTCAACTTAGAGATAATCCCATTCCATAGTACATTTGCATTTATTTCTGCACCTTGTTCAGAGTTGTTAGTAAATTTCTTGCCTTCAATTGATTCTACAACAGATTTGGACATTGTTTATGGTGCTGGACCCGCCAACACGTCAAGGGGATCTCCCCGGTAAGAAGTCCCAATTACACCTCAGACCATTTGGTGTAGGAGTCCCAGCAGTGGGTCGTAAGGTAATGCCTTGACCGCGATGTCGCACAGAGGCAAGTAAGATAACTCTGTCAATAGCAAGGGTGTTACTGCTGCAGAGAGTCAAGGAATGTGTACGAGAGTTTCCAACACTTCGAAGGGAGAGGAAGGTAAACCATGAAGATGAGTTCTAGGTTGAAAGGGATCAGTCCCAACTCAGCTAGGAACACACCACACAAAGGACATGCACAGCTTCTGGCGGAGCAGTCCACTCGGATGCGGCAGTCACAACATAAAAGGTAAGCTCACATGAACAGCACTCACGAATCAATCTGAGACGAGTGTGACAGTTGATATAGCAAGGTTCATGAGAAAGGTTTGTCTGATGTCCGACAGAGTAGTCGACACGGATGGTGACAGCATTAATAACATATGCAACACATTAACAACAAGATTCATATAATTGCATACAAATAAGTTCATACACAAGTACGTAAGTTAAACAACATATATCATTAAGGCAACCGGAACAGTCCAACTACAATAACAACATATGCATGAAAATGTGTTGGCTCTTATTATATAGATAAGTGTAAGTCACAATCATACAATACATCCATGTAAACCTACTAGCCCCAATAGTGGAACATTATAGCCACATCCGCGTGCTCCTCCAAAGAGATGCACTAGCTCCATGCAGTGGAGAAGCCAAGGCGCGTTACAATATTGTCCAACCTTTCTTCAAGATAGTCTTAGTAGAAGCTTGGCTGACCAAAATCCTATACAATGAGTTATGAGGGACTATTTATAGCAAAGGGTGGGGTGACCCTTGACATTCCCCTTTGTGACAGTTCAACTACCCTCATGAATCTTCACCTGCTTTATGATTGTTAAATCCAACCATTGATACTTGACTTATACTTGACATGACTCAACATTACAATGCACATGTACTCATGCGAGACAACATGGCTTGAGCAAGCCTTGCAAGACATCACTGACACACGATCTGATGTGATGAGACCAACTCTTTGACATGCTTGTGATGGTGAAAGTGGTGAGTTGATGCCAAGCTTGGTCATCCGTGATGTTGTGCATGCACCTCATGGTTGCATCTTGCTGAAGCGAACTCTTGCCTTCGTTGCAACCGGTGCATTGGTTCGGCCCCTTCATCCAACTCGTGTGATAACATGTGCATGGTCTTCTTGGGTGTGGTTGCTCGGAAACACACTGATATATAGTGTTTGTGTTGATCTTCAAGTGTGTGTTGGTGGTCATGCGAATCAACCTGTTGAAGTACATGTTCATATTCAGTTGGACTTTCTTCTTGTCTTCGCCTTGGTGAGTGTGCTGAATCGGTTGGGTTGCATGCGTGTGCACAATGACATGCATGCTTCTAAATCCCTTGCATGCGATCAACAACACTACCCACCATGTCTACTTTGTATCAACTACTGGGATGGATCTTTAACTTGTACGGGCGCAGTTTCACCCGTGAGTGCACGTTGCGACCACTGTTGTTCTTGATCCTACTGCAACTCATTCATCTGTCTGTGCAGCTTCATGTTCTTCCTTGAGTTGCTACTTCAGCACATGCAACTCCTTCTTTGTTCCATCTTCTGCCTTCATGCGGTCTTCATGTTGTGTCGTCACTCCACAGCTGGAGTCTCCAAAGTTGCTTTCATCCTCAATGGACCTGCTTGAGCTTGCAACATTGTTCTGCCTCCGTGTTGTTCACAACCCTCCTATTGCATTCGTTGCATTTGGTATGCTGTCTTCAGCTACTGTTCATGATGCTGCTCGTTGTGATGTTGTTGTTGTCATATTTTGATGTCCTTTTCTATGAACAACTTGATGTCTTTATGGGTAGGCAAGTCCATAGACACTTGATCGACTGCATCCCCAAGTGTGCTCTGAACGGTGTCTTCATCTCCACTCTCCTGGAAACCATTGTACCTATACTGCTGAGAGGCAGATGAACATCTGTGATACCTAGAGATATGGAAACACTCATGGCAAGCAAAGTGTCAGTCGAAAACCAAAATGAACATGAAAATTGACTTGTAACATACCTGGGTGAATGATCATGAAGCTTGCGCAATTTCAGCAAGGAGGTCGGGAGACCAACTGCCAAGAATGCACAAGGCACAGTCTGTGTTGTTGTGAGACTAAATGACTACTAGAATTGCGTAATGCACAATCCAGTCTGGCTGCTGACTGCTGGGATTGTGCAATGTGCAAGTCCAACTGGGAAGGATTGTTGCCCTATGGACAGATCTGCGCAATTTCTTGGGCCAAGCAGCCACTGTCCTCCAGAAATGTGCAAAACAGTCTTGGAGTCTAGTGCTAGGCAAGAATGCACAAATCTGGCGAGGAACGTGAGCCTTCCTTTCCTAGATTGCGTAATGTAGCCTTGGTGAAGGCAGAGCCCGGGCCAAGGTTGGCCCGACTCCCTGACGGGCAACTGAAAGCAAGTAAGTCAGTGAATGCATGGCAACAATAAGTGGTAGTAGAAGTGATTAACAGTGCATGAAAAACATGAATGAAAGGTTCAACAAACAGATCAACATGCATGTGGGTGAGGTAATTCGTCGGCTGGGTGAACGTCCGTGCAAAACAGTTCCATGCATACGACAACAGTGAGATAACAACAAAAACTGAAACAGAGCTAGGACAAGCTAGTATATGTGTAAATGATATCAAGCGTTCAAAGAAATCGAGCAAATAGTACTCCCACAAGAGAAAACACAAAAAGCGACCGAAATGCAACACAAGGCATGGGAAGCGGGATTACCCCAAAAAAGTTGAGTTGAATGTGTCGACTACTCCTAGATGTGATGTGGGATGTTAGAGCTACAAGGTTGATGTGAGGAAAGAGCTCTGCAACATCCAGTTATTGAGTTTTGATAACATCGAGGTTGTGACGCGCATGCCACGAATCTAGGGGAAGCGACACTTGGTGGGAGGTTTCGGAATTACTCCTTGTATGTAACCTCCAACTACTAAAAATAGATCCCTGAAACAAGGGATGCCTTTGCATGTTTCCTTGGAAGAAGTAGCCCATGCATTCAATTCTATTTTGCTCAGTCCCGGAGTGAACCGGTCAACTCAGCTACACATGCAAGAGACTACTCGACTGCTGGAGAAAAATGTGCATTTCTAGCTGGGAGCTGGGATAGCTGCCCAGGAGATTTGTGTAATTTCTGGGCAGAGCAACTGACTGTTGCCCAAATTTGTGCAAATCTTGGGTTGAACAGCCTGCTGCTGGGAAAATTTGCGCAAATCCTACCAGGAGGGTTGGCTGGCAGGATTGCACAATTCTGGAGCCCAACAGGCTGTTAGAGAGGATTGTGCAATTTCTGGAGGGAAGGCTGGTTGTCCTCCATAAATGCACAATTTTCAAGGGGAAGCTGCTCAACCTGCAGCTGGACCAAGTCCGGGTGAGCAGCCTGTGAAGGGAAAATATCAAACTGTGATCGACAGGCTGGCTTTGTGCAAGAAAGACACTGAATCTTGAGGACTTGACGAAGCAAGGCAAGGTGTTGTGTAAGGTTGGTAGGGAGGCTCCAAAATAGACTATGGAAAAATTTTGAAGGGTGGTTGTAGCCGCTACAACACTTGGTGACACACCAGTAGAACTCCAGCTCTATGAATGAACCTTGTCCATGAAAAGAAAGTCTAACACCTTCGGAAGTATTGTTCAGCGCTTAGCTCATCTTGGCTTCACACTAGTTTGATTGTAAGATGTAGCATCTGCCAGACTCTTGGTTGATTGACACACATTCCAAGCCAAGGCAACACAGTTCTTTCAATTGGGGTTAAGGGGTATATAGGTGCACAAGCAAAATAGTTGTTAGAGTCTTAGTTTCATCTCTGGTGTTGCTCCACTACCAACAGGCCTGGACAGTACCCCGATGGAGTCACATAGGAACACAAGCATGGCTCCACTGCCAGCGAGCCTGGTCAGTACCCCGGCGAAGTTACTTGCATCACCTCCCTACGCAGGAAGCCTTTCTCTTCTTTCGCCTTATTCATTTTTCATTTTTCATTTTTTTTTTTTGACTTTTCATTTTTTTCATTTTCACTGTGCATAGCACTTATTCATTTCAAAGGTGGAAGAGGGATCCTGACTTATTGAGAGAAGAAGAGGTTGTTCCAGCAGAGAAGTAGTTTATTATATCTCTGACGTGCCTGTTAAGGTTTCCCCCCTCACCTTACTCTACTTGACTGAGCTGACAAGGGTTAACCCAAAAACAATCGACTAGAGAAGGTGACACTAGTTAGTGTGCAAGTGTTGTGTTTACACCAAGGTTCACTTTGAATAGTACATATTTTCCTTCAACGTATCATGGACTAAAAGTAACAATCTCATCATAAAGAGGCAAGATGACAGACAACCAAGTAGTGATAGTTGTACAAGCCCTCTTGTAATTTACCTAGCTCGCTTCAAGAGTCATACATGGTTTCATGCAAAACTAACCTATGAACGAAACAAGCAAATGAACTAACAATCAACAAAGCAAAGAAAGAGCAGAAGCAAAAATGAAAGTGAACCAAGTAAACAAACAATCAAACAAAGAACGTAAGAAAACAAGCATGCAAGCAAACAACTAAAAGAAAACACTACTCCTACTCCTACACTAATGGTACATGGGACTGATCACGTGAAGTGATACTTTCAATGCAGCCACTGGCGCACTGGTAGACCCATGTTGGTGAAGGCTTGGTTTGCAAGCAACCCAGTTGTGCGAACCAACAAGCAAGAAAGATACAACAATGAAGATGACCACACTTCATGATTCAAAGTGCCCACGGGACATAAGTGAGTGCATGTGCATGAAGGGCAGTTTGTGGACTTATCATGGTGTTGTGTGACACTACATGCAACTTTGAAGCACTGGCACACACTTTACTATGACATGCAAGCAAACGAAAAAAACAAAAATAACTTGCGTCGCGCACAAGTGCTTGCAATGTAAGACTCCTCCAATGCATGAGAAATGGTATCATGTAGTTCGAGTGGAGGAAGTAAAATATGAGTGTTGGATTGATCTTGAGTGCATACAGATGAGTGATGAGGAGCCTTGAGTGTTTGAACAATTTCTTGATTGGAAGCAAAATCAACCTCAAGACAGCGAGGGCCTGACATAACCATCAGCTCGGGCTAAAGTGCCTCGACGCTCTGTGGGGTTTCGACTTTGTTGATAGACGGATCTTCTTAGACCAATGGATTAGACGGATTAACAATGAGTGAATCAACATCGTGATCAGGAGATGAGGTGAAGAGATCACGACAACCAAGATCAAAAAATTCAGGATGTTGGTTGACATCATCATGGTTGGATGGATCACCTAGAGGGGTAGAAGAAAAGCGAACAAACTCATCCTCTGTGCTTCCAGAAAAGACAGATGAAGGATCAAGTGGATTTTCAATGAGTAACTTATCCTCTCTGTTGTCTAATGATGGACTAACATCTGGTGAGTCCTGCAAGTGATCAACAATGGGTGCATCTGTGGATGAAGATACACATGCAAAATCATGGATGGCAGGTTCACCAAAGAGGTTAGGAAAGAACAGAGGGGACTCGGATAGAAGGGAGTCATCCTTCACCGAGTGTTGATGTTCAAGCTCCCACTCATACTCTTCATGAATGACAGTGCATGTTGGTTGTGCAACACTGACTCCGTCAATGGGTTGTTCCTCGTTCACAACAAGTGGAGAGTCTAGAATGGACGAACACAAGACAGCATCATCCGGAGGAACACCCGAGTGCGAAGACGGAGGTCAAAGAAAAGAATGCATATGAGAACTCGAAGGACTCACAACCAAATTTGCGTGAAAATCGAGTGGAGTAATGTCGGGAGAGTGTGAAGGATGAATAGGTGTGTGAGCATGATCCTCAACATCACTGGGCAGTGGTGGAGCTGCTGAATGAGAGTTATGTGGACAGTCAGTTGAGACAGTGCCCACTCCTACATGAGATTGCATAGTTCCATCAATGAAGAATGTTGAGCAAGACTTGATATAAAGCTTCCTCTTGGGGCAGGCAAATTTCATAAGGCAATACTCGAACCGTTTCGAAAGATAAGCAAATTTCATCTGGCTCTTCGAAGCTTGAAACTGCAAGTCACGGAAGCGCTGCCAAAAATCAATAATGGATTCATGTAGAGCCCTCCGCTGCTGTAACAGTTTCCGATCAAGATAATCTGGATCAAAATGATAGAACGTGTCTTCAGTGAGACCACAAAAGTGCTCAAATGAGTGCACAGTGTCAATTGGTAGGTTGAGCACCCAACGAAATGGAGATTCACGAAGTGTGTATGAAAGCAGCAAACCATCCTATTCGTCAGAAAACTCATCTTCCTCATATATCATGAAAATAAAGTTATATAAGTGCTCAATCCAGGCCAGTCCGCCTTCACCATCATACATGTGAGTGGACAAGAGATCGAAAAGCTTCCCCAAGATGGAGACATCTTCACGATTCTAAAAACATATTGAGAGAAGAAGAGTGCAAGACTCCATGAAAGATATGCAAAGGTTCGGAATTGGATGAGAGGACACAGCGTGTCATCAAACCCTCCTTCTAGCACCAGAAATGTTGACAGTGTTGGACTCGCCAACATGTTAAGGGGATCTCTCCGGTAAGAAGTCCCAATTAGACCTCAGACCGTTTGGTGTAGGAGTCCCAGCAGTGGTTCGTAAGGTAACGCCTTGACCGCGATGTCGCACAGAGGCAAGTAAGATAACTCTGTTAGTAGCAAGGGTTTGACTGATGTAGAGAGTCAAGAAATGTGTACGAGAGGTTCCAACACTTCGAAGGGAGAGGAAGGTGAAGGTGAGTTCTAGGTTGAAAGGGATCAGTCCCAACTCAGTTAGGAACACACCACATAAAGGACATGCACAGCTTCCGGCAGAGCAGTCCACTTGGATGTGGAAGTCACAACATACGGGTAAGATAACACGAACAACACTTACAGATCAGTCTGAGACGAGTGTGACGGTTGATATAGCAAGGTTCATGAGAAAGGTCTGTCTAATGTCCGGCAGAGAAGTCGACACAGACTGTGACAACATTAATAGCATATGCAACACATTAAAAGATTCATATAATTGCATACAAATCAATTCATACACAAGTACGTAAGTTAAACAACATATATCATTAAGGCAATCGGAACAGTCCAACTACAATGACAACATATGCATGAAAATGTGTTGGCTCTTATTATATAAAGAAGTGTAAGTCACAATCATGCAATACATCCATGTAAACTTGCTAGCCCCAATAGTGGAACGTTATAGCCACGTACGTCTGCTCCTCCAAAGAGATGTACTAGCTCCGTGCAGTGGAGAATCCAAGGCGCGTTACAATACTGACCAAGCCTTCTTCAAGATAGTCTTAGTAGAAGCTTGGCTGACTAAAATCCTATACAATGAGTTATGAGGGACTATTTATAGCAAAGGGTGGGGTGACCCTTGACATTCCCCTTTGTGACAGTTCACCTACCCTCATGACTTTTCACCTACTCTATGACTGTTACATCCAACCATTGACACTTGACTTATACTTGACATGACTAAACATTACAATGCACATGTACACATGTGAGACAACATGGCTTGAACAAGCTCTGCAAGACATCACTGATGCTCGATCTGCTATGATGAGACCAACTCTTTGACATGCTTGTGATGGTGAAAGTGGTAAGTTGATGCTAAGCTTGGTCATCCGTGATGGTGTGCATGCACCTTGTGGTGATATCTTGTTGAAGCGAACTCTTGCCTCTGTTGCAACCAATGCCTTGGTTCGGCCCCTTCATCCAACTCGCCTGCTAACATGCGCATGGTCTTCTTGGGTGCGGCTGATCGACAACAAACTAATGCATAGTGTTTGTGTTGGTCTTCAAGTGTGTGCTGGTGGTCATGTGCATCAACCTAATGAAGTACATGTGCAGCTTCAATTGGACTTGCTTCTTGTCTTTGCCTTGGTGAGTGTGTTGAATGGGTTGGGTTGCATGCGTGCACACAATGACATGCATGCTGCTAAATCCCTTTCATGCAATCAACAACACTGTCCACCATATCTGCTTCGTATCAGCTGTTGGGATGGATATTTAACTTGTACGGGCGCAGTTTCAACCGTGAGTGCACGTCGTGGTCACTGCTATTCCTGATCCTGCTGCAACTCATTCGTCTGTCTGTGCAGTGTCATGTTCTTCCTTAAGTTGTTGCTTCGGCACATGCAACTCCTTCTTTGTTTCATCTTATGCCTTTGCGTTGCCTTCATGTCACATCGTCACTTCATAGTCGGAGTCTCCAAAGTTACTTTCATCATCAATGGACCTGCTTGAGCTTGCAACTTTGTTCTGCCTCCGTTATGTTCACAACCCTCCTCTTGCATTTGTTGCATTTGGTATGTTGTCTTTAGTTGTTGTTCATGATGTTTCTCATTGTGATGCTTTTGTTGTCATATCTTGATGTCCTTGTCTACAAACAACTTGATGTCTTTATGGGTAGCCAAGTCCATAGACACTTGATCGGCTGCATCCCCAAGTGTGCTCTAAATGGTGTCTTCGTCTCTGCTCTCCTGGAAACCATTGTACATGTACTGTTGAGAGGGAGATGAACACCTGCGATACCTGGAGACATGACAACGCTCATGGCAAGCATTCCGTCAATTGAAAACCAAAATGAACATGAGAACTGACTTGCAACATACCTAGGTGAATGATCATGAAGGTTGAGCAATTTCGGCCGGGAGGTCAAGAGACCGACTACCAAGACTGCACAAGGCATAGTATGGGCTACTGGGAGACTAACTGATTGCTAGAATTGCACAATGCACAGTCCAGTCTAGCTACTCATTGTTGGGATTGCGCAATGCGTAGTTCCAGCTGGGAAGGACTGTTAGCCTAAGGACAAATCTGCACAATTTCTTGGGGCGAGTAGCAAGTGTCCTCTAGAAATGTGCAAAACAGTCCTGGAGGCCAGTGCCGGGTAAGATTGTGCAAAACTGGAGAGGAAGGTGAGCCTTCCTTTTGCCAGATTGCACAATGGAGCCTTGGTGAAGGTAGAGCCCAGGCCAAGGTTGGCCTGACTCGCCGACGGGCAACTGAAAGCAAGTAAGTCAGTGAACGCATGGCGACACTAAGTGATAGCAGAAGTGATTAACAGTGCATGCAAAACATCAATGAAATATTTAGCAAACAAATCAACATGCATGTGGGTGAGGCAGTTCACCAGTTGGGCGAACATCCGTGCAAAACGCTTTCATGCATGCGAAAACAATGAGATAGCAACAAAAACTAAAACAGAGCTAGGACAAGCTAGTATATGTGTAAACGACAACAAGTGTTTAAAGAAATCAAGCAAATAGTATGCCCACAAGTGAAAACACAAAAAGCGACAGAAATGTAGGACAAGGCATGAGAAGTGGGCTTACCCCAAAACAGCTGAGCTGAATGTGCCGACTACTCCTAGATGTGATGTGAGATGTCAAAAATACAAGTTTGATGTGAGGAATGAGCTTTGTAGTGTTCGATTGATGAGTTTCGATAACATCGAGGTTGTGACGCGCATGCCACGAATCTACGGGAAGCGACACTTGGTGGGAGGTTTCGAAATTGCGCCTTGCATGTAACCTCCAAATGCTAAACATAGATCCCTGAAATAAGGGATCCCTTTGCATGCTGCCTTGGGAGAAGCAGCCCACGCATGCAAGTCTATTTTGCTTAGTCCCATATGGAACTGGCGAACTCAACTACACATGCAAGAGACTGCTAGAGAAAAATGCACATTTCTGGCTAGGAGATGGGCTGGCTGCCCAAGAGATTTGCGCAATTTCTGGGCAGAGCAACTGACTGCTGCCTAGATTTGCGCGAATCCTAGGCTGAACAGCGTGCTGCTGGGAAAATTTGCACAAATCTTGCTGGGAGGGTTGGTTGGCAGGATTGCGCAATCCTAAAGCCCAGCAGGCTGTCAGAGAGGATTGCACAATTTCTGGAGGGAAGGTTGGTTGCCCTCTAGAAATGCACAATTTTCAACAGGAAGCTGCTCAGCCTGCAGTTAGACCAAGTCCGAGTGAGCAGCCTATGAAGGGAAAAGATCAAACTGTGATTGACAGGCTGCCTTTATGCAAGAAAGACATTGAAGCTTGAGGACTTGACGAAGCAAGGCAATGTGTTGTGTAAGGTTGGTAGGGAGACTCCAAAACAGGCTAAGGCAAAATTTTGGAGGGTGGTTGTAGCTGCTACAACAAATGTTATGCCTTACAAACTTTAACGACCAATAATTCAAAATGGTGCGGTAGAGAGACATGAACTTCTATATTCTATTTTGTATATTTCAGTTGATATGTCATGAGATTTTTCCATACCTCCATTATTTTTTCAGGCGATATGTTGTATCTTTCTTTAATTTATCTATGAGAGTGGTATTATGCTATTGGTTTTTATGAAAGATTGTGTAGGAGATTCCATTTTCCAAGTACAACAACAAATTTTCTCTCGCCTGTAACATCCACGTGACACGACTCACAAGAGAAGAACCCATTTGAAAATATTTGGTTCTTGGAGTGGAATTCTATGTATGATGGTCAAAATATAAATTAATCGTTTTATATCACAGATTTTTCAAGAAATCAAATTGCTTCCACGGTCTGTTTTAAATTCTGATGCCGGAACTATAAAATATGTTCAGGTTTTATATTTATATATGCCAATACATAAGGGTGGTGATAATTAAAACGCACAACAATCACTACATGATCCATGTGTGCCAATACGCTACGCACCATATTTATATGATCCATGTATGTCAATATAAATCGTAGCAATATATATAACGCACTGTAAATACAATCATATAACGCGATCTGATATATTTCAACAATAATGATACCATAAAGCAGAACTAAATAATAACGCATGTAATTGCCATTCGTGTTCCCGCATAATGTTAAAGTTGTGTAACGTCACCGGCATCTTCTAGTCATTTATGTCATACCTACTTTACCTATCTTTTATGTTGACGAGGAACCCTACATTTCGTTATTACATAATCATTACTTTGTCGTTGCTAAGTATTTCGCTCCTTATTTGTTTACCTCTAATCATAACACACACCTATGCATCCTCTTACAAAATAACGTTCATGTTGCCTCTCAAGCACTGTTACAGGAAAATAGCACTTCAAAAAAATATAGCAACTAGCAATTGCACTAGATGTTGCAAAGGAAACATA
This sequence comes from Pinus tabuliformis, assembly GCA_031772625.1. Classification (NCBI taxonomy): domain Eukaryota; kingdom Viridiplantae; phylum Streptophyta; class Pinopsida; order Pinales; family Pinaceae; genus Pinus; species Pinus tabuliformis. The sequence continues at coordinate 609,429,170 of CM062806.1, read as the reverse complement.
GTAAGGTGAAAGTATAGGAAAGAGTAATGCATGCACAACTTTGTACTTCATGTTGGAAATTGTTTGCCAAAATCTTCATAAACTCCAATCGCTTTCATAGCTTCGATCCAATTAGCTTCTGCTGATTTAATTAGATTTAAACAAGAAATAATGATTAAATGCACATGCACGTGTTCACCCTGGATAGGAGCAAAAGAATGAAATGGATGAAATTTCAACATCTCTACATATTTTGGATAATTTAAGGAATTCATCCTTGCAAACTATACTATATTTTGAAATAGAAATTCTAATTCTCACAAACTACGCTATGGACCAACTACATTTAGCATAATGCAATTTGTGTAGACTTGGATAAAATAGCAACATCAAAATATGCAGAAGCATTTTCGATTGTATTTCCTAAAACAACAATATCTAAATCTTGTTTGGAGCTAGTAGGATTTCTTGAGGTTGATCTCTACTCTTTTTAATTTCTTGTGTGGGCTTTGAAATGGACTGAACATGTGAGCTCAATGGAAATGGCTTAATTACCTATCATGACACAACACATTCAAGCAGTTGATTAAATAATATAACACCCTCCTCCCACATCTACCCAAGCAACCGGCCAGCCGAGATAAACATGCGACGAGAGGCTACTATGATATGATTCAAACTCCTAGGTAACCTTAAGGAAATGGAATTGATGTAAACACAACACACATACCTCCCTCAGGTGCTTTAGGACCCCTAAGAGCTAATCCACCACTCCAGTTGCCCAACCCCTAAGTTAAACTAGCATTTAAATGAATTAAACCCAAATTCGCTCCCAAGACAAGGCATGCATGCAACTGTAACCCTATAGTCGCTCCCACAGACCCTGCAAGGGAGAGACTGCATTCTCTTTCAGCTAGATCTGAAAAAGGAAAGAAAAATCTAAAGGAAAGCAGAAGAAAAATGCTTATGTTAAGAAAGAAGGGGAGAAACCCATGTGCAAGAATTGTTCCAAAGAGGACCATGATGAAGTGCATTGCTGGAAGCTTCATCCTGAATTAAGATTGAAGAAATTTAACAATAAAGGGAAACAAAATACAAACACTATTATACAACAAGACTTGGGGTTCTGACTCAGGTGATGAAACAAAGATTGCAACCATAGTCACTAAGGGAAGAGCTGTGGAAAAAGCAAGCAAAGAGGAATTCGTGGCAAGCACAAGCGTAGCAAATAACTCCAACAACACTTCAAATGAAGAAAACATAATTGAGTTGTTCCATATCAGGGTTATTTTCAAACACACCAAGATTGATACGTTGTTTCACAGTGGATCCCAGGGAAATTTAATTTCTACAGACTTGGTCAAGAAGTTGAATCTGGAAACTGTGCCTCATCATAAACCGTATCCGTTGGGTTGGATAACCAATGACGTAAATCTTTAGGTCACAAGAAAATGTGTTTTTAGATTTGCTATTATTGCCAATTTCGTTGATGAAGTCTAATTAGATGTGGTGCCGCTGGATATTTACGGAATTGTGTAACTTGATATGAAATGGAGCAGATTATTAATGTTGTGCTAATTCCACATTTAGAATAAAACCCAAGATGCTTATCATTTGCTTATCAAGTGCTTAAGGATTCACAATTTTGCTAAATTAATTGATTCCCATGAGAGTTTCATATGTAAATGTTATAAACAATGTAACATAAAACATATGTTGAACAATAGCAAAATAACAACAAAGAACATTAAAATACAACACACAACACATATGTTTGATGAGGATTTCACCCCTCCTGGGTTACATCTCCTTGGTCCAACTTCCAATGCTTATGCCTCTCTATTATGCTCAAAATTACAACAAAAGTGTATTTACAATGCTCTAATGCCTCTGAAACCTGTCTCAATGAGTTCAGAATTGCCAAAATTGCTAGAATTGACTCTTTTTGCAACCAATTTGGATAAGAACTGAAGAAGTTATGACTTCTCCTACTTCTCCCACTCTTTGTTCCACAAATTTCTCCAAAACCGGTAGAAACCTCCATTTTCGCTCCAAAATCTGCTAACTAGGCAAATATTTCGTTGCGTTGCGGGCCAAAACCTGTCGGTCGTATTGCAAATTTCAATCGATGATTACTGCCAGAACCGTATCCCAAACACCAACCCTTTTCTGTGATTCTGATATGCGATAAATCACATCGCAACGGGCTTCGTTGGGTGCCGGTTCTTATCCACCTCCGATATGCAATTACGATATCGCAACCTGTCTGTGTCGGGGCAGATTTCAAACACCTTTCTGCTTGCGACTGTGATTTACGATATGCAAGGTCCAATGGAAGCCTGCCACTTGGCGCCTCCTCATTCATTGAAGGGATATTCCATGTCATCCAATCCTACCACGTGTCCAAGTCAAACTTGAACATTGACTTGCTCTAACTTCTGCATATGAGCTCGGATTTGAGTGTCATTCACACCATTGGATTCATAATGATGAGCTCTTCGATCTGAAGCTAAGTTTAACAATATTCTAACACTTTGATTTTTGAGCATAAACTTGAGCACCTGATCATTTTGTGCCAGAGATTACGAGATTTAAGCCACCTTTTCAGGTCTAGCCTCCAAACCAATGCCTAGAACTTGATGAGACTCTCCAAGACATTAAATGACACCAAGGTAAACCCTCTAACACAAAACTAGATCAAGGGCTTGACCTAACCAAACCTAACATGAGATACATTTTGTCAAACACTTAGTAAATATGTAACCTATAGGTTTAAACAACATATCTGAGCATAGGGGTCTCATAATTATCTGAGACTCACCGTGAAGCATTGTTTCCTTATCACTTTAACTTCCATTCCATCCAATAGGTCATAGATACATTGTAAAAACATGATGAGAGCCATACATAGATGTTGTCATAAAACATATACATAATCAACATAATAGGGACAAAAATATCAATGAAATCAGAGCCATATACACCACATATAATCTAGGATAATGCTCATAGAAATATAGGGAGATATAACCTTTCATTAATGATGCAAAATCCAAACCCAGGATGGGACTTCCACGTCCCACCCAACCATAGAATGGTTGAACCAAATCTCTCTTCAACCATTCACCCCTGTGCCATATTCCAAGCATGAATGTGGGATCTCATAGAACACATCAATCAAAACCTATCCAAGGTTTCTAGAGGCCATCCACCTCAACCCATCAAACAATGATTCCACCTCACAGTTGGACATCACAAAACCATCATCAGGTTGGTCTCCATCCAAGCCTTCCATGGCTTCCAGAGCATTTTTTCCAACTCGGCTCCCAGGACCAGTAACTCAACCCACGGTTGTCGTCGGGCTCCTGATCGTTTGTCCAACCAAGGCTTCCAGGACTAGTAACTCAACTCACAATTGTTGTCGAGATTCCAAAGTGTTTGTCCAACCAAGGCTTCCAGGACCAGTAACTCAACCCAATTTGTTACAAGGCTTCCAGAGTGTTTGTCCAACCAAGGCTTCCAGGAACTAATAACTCAACCCAAGCTAAGGAAAACACGAGAACCAACAAAAAAAAAAGGAAATAAACCCACAATATCAATGGTTATAAAGGAAATGACAAGGCTAGGAAAATCCACAGCCAATCCAGGCAATCCTCCATGCCAGTGATAGATCATAACCAAGAAACCACATGCATGTGTCATGCATGCCAAAAATAGTGAGGAAGACATACATGCAACTGAGTACGTGCAAGCAAAACTCTTTGTAGCTGTTAATACCAATGCCCTCTTGCGCTTTATTGCTCTTCCTTTGCCTTCTTGCTCCAAAAATCCAAGTATGCCACACCCTCCAAGAGTGCTCCAAGAAAACTCTAAGTCTCCAAGAGTATGTGTGAGAGAGAGAAAATAATGAGAGAGCCCCAAAACTAAACTGACTAAGTCCTTCCCACTAATCCTCATAAGCCTTTTTATTAATGAGGCCTCTATTTTCTTCATTTTCCATTATTTTCCTTCAATTTCCTCCTCACACGAAACCTATGACCTTTCACCTCCCTTTTCTCATAATTTCCATTATTTTCATAAATAAATTCCAATTAATGTCTTTTGCCTTTCCAAAGCCTTAGTGATTCCTTTGCCAATTTCCTTAGCCATAATAAACCCAATCAACACCCATTGGGATGTTTCCCCCACCATTAATCTTGGAATACGTGTCCCATCACCGTGGCCTTATATATTTTTACATGGATTTTTAACCAAGACTGTTACAGAACCCTCCCCCTTGGGGGAACACCGTCCTCAGTGTTCAATGACACCTATAACCAACAATACTGCTGAAAACAAAACATACTGCCCATGGAGCTTTATAACACATCTCATTGTAGTATTTACAATGACCACTGTTGAAACATGACAATCATATCGTTTACTGGAGCTTTATAACACAACTCATTACGATATTTATAGTAATAACCACATATACACATACACATTTGCTTCAACCAACAAATAACCATGTTGTCTATGGACCTTTATAAGCCAACTTGATACGGTATTTACAATAATATACACATATATACATTTTCTCAACCAGCAAATAAAAGGATATGAAGCCTGCATCTGCAACAAAGGAATTCAAAGGCTCACACCTGCACCCCCAAGGTAATACCAAGATTCACCTCCTTCCCATGAAGTCCATAATCCATTGCAAAGTCAAATCAGCATCCAATGTCCAGCGCTACAATCCAACGCCACTTTTCCTCTCAATGAATAGTTATCGGCTCATTGTTCTAGGGTGCACTCCCAATGTGCATCTGATTCCATATGGCAATGCTCATGACCAAAACAAATATATCCCCGGCCTTCCCTTCTCTGCTACACAGTCCCTAGGGGCCATCTGGTCACCCCTTCCGTGTAGTCACTCACCTTCCAAGTTCCGTTGGCACCCCCATCCTGGGCAGTCCATCCCTTGGCAAGGCTTCCTCGCATCAGAAGATACAAAAACCAAGGCATATCCCTACCTTAAAACTATCATACCATTCATAACATGCTCATGGAAATCAATGGACACTATTGGGTACCAGTGTCCCACAATGGCCTTGCTCCTGAAGTTCTTTACCATCACACTGCTGCATGTTCTAATTTCTTTCACTGACACTGCTAATTCTTACAGTTTATTTCAACCACCCAACAGGGCATGTTCATGCATTCTTGTACCAAGCACATAATTCCCATTAGATTCAAAATAAATTGAAATAACTTCAAATCATACATCATTGGTAGCTCGTCAATAAGGTACATTTGCAATTTTGTTCGCTTCCTATCACAACAAGTCAAACTAACATCCTTGATCAAATCATCATGTATAAACATATCACATCAGGTTAGATCATAACACAAGCATCATATATCAACATCATAAATCCCATATAACCAAATAAAACAGAATCGTAGATCACATGTAATCACCATAGGCTGGAATCATAAATCACATGCATAGTAAAACTAAATAAAATATTGATACTTATCCTTTAATCAATCCTTGTCTTCCACCTTTATCCTTATTTCGTACACATTCCAGATTGGTTGCTACACTCGACAAACACTCAGTGCCTTCTCCTCAACCTTGTGCACACACACATAGTGTGCATCCCACACATACAACCACACAAGGCATACCACACCATGCAATACATGCATCTACACCTGACATACAACACATACACCTACGCCTAGTTTACAACACAACACAATACATACGCCTACACCCGGTCTACAACACAACACAATACATATGCCTACACCCGGTGTACAACACAACACAATACATGTACCCACACAGAGTACAACACAATGAATACACATGTCATGATACAATAACTACACAATACACATACATAGTACCACATGTACACAACACAACATGTATGACATGCACATAATACCACATGTACACCAGTACCATATGTACCACATGTACACAGTACCACCTATACACCATAACCACCTACACAACATGTGCACAACATCACATGTAGATGACACCACCTGCACAATGTGTATACAATGCCACATGTACACTGCACCACCTGTACAACGTGTACACAATACCACATGTACATAGTACCACATACACGACATGTACACGACACCACCTGTACATAGTGCCACATGCACGACATGTACACAACACCACCTGCACACAGCATCACTTGTACCACATGTACACGACACCACATGCTCACAACACCACTTGTACAATCATGCACACAACACCATATGTACATAGCACCATATATACAACATGCACACAATTCCATATGTACATAGCACAACATATACAACATGTACATAGCACCGTACTCAACATTGCATATCCAACATGCGCAGATCACCATATGCACACAACACCGCATATCCATCATGTACATAGCACCGTCTATACCCAGCGTTGCATATGCAATATTCACACAACATTATTTGTATACCACTCTGTACATAACATTCATAAACAACATGTACACACACTATATATACACAACATTGCATGAGAAAAACATCACAGATGCAACATGTACAACATATACAACACATGCGCAAAAGATCACAGATGCAACATGTACAACATATACAACACATGCGCAACAACAGTACCACACATCCAAACGGCACTATCTCTACCAGGTAACCTTGATTCTAATGTCTCTTTGTCATCCATGCTTATCCTAGCATGCCATTGACCATACAGATTTAATTCCACCGATGCATCCCTTTGTATAACGTATCCATAACATAGACATAATATAATCACATAATATCAACTCATAACCACATGATATTCACCTCACAGATGTGTAAGGCTACTCTTCCCACTTGATTCCTCATAGACCAGGAATCTCTCAATGTCATTCACCTGCGTAAGCAATCATTCTTCCACAATAATGATTCCTAATGACCCTGTCAAACAGTGACATAGATACATGGATACATACATACATATACATAAACATTAGCATAAAACAATCATGGTCTTGTCAGACAACGATATGCACACATACATACATGTATACGTATATAAACATCAACATAATCATGATCATAACATAACTACCAGTTAACATAAGGTCTAGGTTAAGAGAGCTTCCTTATTTGTGCATAACATGCACAACATTGAGAACCATTGTTCCCAACTTAGTCAAACCATCAGACACCTTAGGTCCATTTACTTTACCTTTCATGGTTACCCTTCTCATGTTTGTACTGCCACCATCCATTTACGACAATGGACACAACTAGCCCAACCAACTATCAAGTCTTACCTTTCACTGTGCTTACTCATGTGTTAAGCTTCATCTGTGTCTTACATTAATTGTCGAGTACCACATGGCTCTCCCCAAGCTCCATCAACTTTCCTCTTTCTCAATCAATTCCCAAGATTCAAAAATTAAAATGCAAGCACAAGAAAGAAACAAAAAGAAAACCATGAAAACCAATAACAACACAAATTCGCAATCAAAGTGGTATGGACATACACTAGACATAAAAAAAGAAGCCGAAATCAAGCTCAACAAATCACAAAATACCAAAAGCACAAGACTAGCAACAAACACCATGATTCAATCCCCATGGTTCCCAAGGAAACTCAACCAAAGCCTTCTTCAATATTTCTTGGCAACCCCTCTTACCATGCAACTCCCTGCATCATACTACCATAAACACATAACTGTCACTGCATAAATAAATATAACAATACACCAATTACCTTACCTTGTTGTGCCAAGCACCTTGCTTGTAACTGCACAGATCCATGACATCTCTCAAGGGACTCCAATTCCCTTAACAAATCCACCTGTAACTAGAGACTAGCTAATATACCCGTCAAATACAAGTTCATGCATCTAACACATATCCACATAATGTCAGACAAAATCAAGGTTAATAAGACTTCCTACATGAAAACCACTTCATTCATTTGGAATTAGGGTTTCCAAACATAGCCAAAGGAATTCTTGTCCAATTCCTTTTTTTTACCTTTTCCTTGTTGCAACTGAGTGTTACTATGCACTATCACATCACCCCATTGTTATTTTTATAAACATGTCAACTATTACCTTGTCACGCTAATACCAAGCATGTTCCCTGAAACTGCTCACACATGTCAACCACATGTTCCAAATATCAATACAAACATATCTATCAATTTGAAATCAACTTTTACAAACAATCATGTCATAACCCATAGTCAACCCATAATCATTAAACATAATGCTACAAATGTCAACTACATTCAAGTACATATCGATTGTCTCAACACATATGTGTTAGTACAATCATCTTAAACCAAGATCATTGAAATGCATACTCATATTATGCAATTCATCAAACATTCAACCAACTTGCAAACATACCATGTTAAATAAATTAACTAGACGACATAATAGACACCAAACACTTAAACACCAAATAGACATCATACTCAAACAGACAAGCACAAGGTAGATGACATAAGAAAGTTCATACCTTAATGTATCTTAGGGAAGGCTATCTTTTCTACACAATCATTATAGTTAGCATGATATAACTTCACAAAATATCAACCCAAACATAAATAATATGATGATATCCATAATAGTCACTAACTAGCATGTTCACATCATAAGCTTATAAACATTTGTTGTTCATACATAGCAATCACATATGTACAATCAGTCTAGACTAGTACAACACCATGTCACAATAAGTCGACTCATACCTAAATATCATAACCATAACCATCTGCATAGGCCAACCCAGGTCAACACAATAGATATAAGATCAAGATATTAATGAAATAACCCTAATTATCAAGTTACTAGCATATAACAACAACAAGTTAACCTATAACATACACATCAACAACATATAATATAATCATCAAGTTATCTAACATAAAACAAAATAGAAATGCATACAACCACATGTTACCATCATTCTTGACTATCCAGCTCATGTGCATATGACTATTCTAATCAACTATCATCTATCATGTATGTAACCATAGCATCAAAATACATGTACATAAACCTAATGTATATAACCCTAATGCATATAACAATCCTTAACTTACTTACCTACATGCTCAACCTGCAAACTTGTATGACAATCTGCTCTTATCCCAAAGTCTAATGCTACAACCTCATTATGATGATCCATATCTCCTGCTCTATCTCAGCCAACAAATTGGTATCATAACAACCAATAGCATCATGATGGCCTAAATTGCATACAATGACTTCACAAGGCATGTTTGACCTACGCTACATGCATAACTACAACCAAGACCATACATGCATAACAACTGCATATAGACATATAACACATGAGTACAAAACCATATACACATCATTCTAGCTAGAGTCCAGTCATCAGTGCATGACCATATCAACTACACAAACCATGATCTCATGCATGACAACAACAACCACCTCACATGCACTAAATAACATGTGAACATTGATGTGCATAACAATGCATAATCGACCATGCATACATAAAGACATACTCCACAACAACACCTTCAACCTTCACATGGCGACATCACTACAACCATGATCAACACCATGCAAATGCAATAAGCACATGGAATAAATGCATAAGGAACACATATGAAACCAACATGATCAACACATAGCCCAAGGAGAGCGCAACCACGCTCTGATACCACTTTGTAACACCCTCCTCGACATCTACCCAAGCAACTGGCCAGCCAGAGTAAACATGCGATGAGAGGCTACTATGATATGATTCAACCTCCTAGGTAACCTTAAGGAAATGGAATCAAAGGAAACACAACATACAGACCTCCCTTAGGTGGTTCAGGATCCTCATGAACTAATCCACCACTCCAAGTGCCCAACCCCTGATTTAACCTAGCATTTAAATGAAGTTAACCCAAAGTCTCTCCCATGACTAGACATGCATGCGACTATAACCCTATAGTCGATCTGACAGAGCCTGCAAGGGAGAGAATGCAGTCTCTTTCAGCCAGTTTTGTGCCAAAGACTACACTATTTAAGCCACCTTTTCAAGGCTAGCCTCCAAACCAATGCCTAGAACTTGATGAGACTCTCTAAGACATTAAATGACACCAAGGAAAAGCCTCTAACACAACAATTGATCAAGGGATTGACCTTACCAAGCCTAAACATGACATACATTTTGTCAAACACTTAGTAAATATGAAACCTACAGGTGTAAATTACAAATCTGAGCATAGGGATCTCATACTTATCTGAGACTCGCCATGAAGCATTGTTTCCTTATCACTTTAACTACCATTCCATCCATTAGATCATAGATACATTATTCATTCATTTACAAGTAAAAACATGATGAGAGCCATACATAGCTGTTGTCATAAAACATATACATAACCAACATAATAGGAACAAAAATATCAATGAAATCACAGCCATATACACCACATCTAATATAATATAATGCTCATATAAATACAAGGAGATATCACATTTCATTAATGATGAAAAATCCAAACCCGAGATGGGACTTCCACATTCCACCCGACTGTAGAATGGCTGAGCCAAATCTCTCTTTAGCCATTCACCCCCATGCCATATTCCAAGCATGAATGTGGGATCTCATAGTACACATCAATCAAAAACCATCTAGGGCTTCCAAAGGCCATCCACCTCAACCCATCAAACAATGATTCCACCTCATGGTTTAACATCACAAAACCATCATCATATTGGTATCCATCGAAGCCTTCTAGGGCTTCTAGAGTGTTTGTTCCAACCTGGCTCCCAAGACTAGTAACTCAACCCATGACTGTCGTCAAGCTCGAGAGCATTTGTCCAACTAAGGCTTTCAGGACTAGTAACTCAACCCACAACAGTTGTCGGGCTTCCAAAGCATTTTTCTAACCAAGGCTTCTAGGACTAGTAACTCAACCCACGAAGGGCTTCTAGAGTGTTTGTCCAACCAAGGCTTCCAGGACTAGTAACTCAACCCAAGTTGTTACAAGACTTCCAGAGCGTTTGTCCAACCAAGGCTTCCAGGAACTAATAACTCAACACAAGCTAAGGAAAACAAGAGAACCAACCAAAACAAAACAAGGAAATAAACCCACAATCTCCATGGCTATCCAAGAAATGGAAAGGCTAGGCAAATCCATTGTCAATCCTCCATGCTAGTTACAGATCATAACCAAGAAACCACATGCATGTGTCATGCATGGCAAAGCTAGTGAGGAAGACATACATGAAACTCGGTACCTGCAAGCAAAACCCACTGTAGTTTTTGATCCTGATGCCCTCTTGTGCTTTCCTAATCTTCCTTTGCCTTCTTGCTCCAAAAATCCAAGTATGCCACACCCTCCAAGAGTGCTCCAAGAAAACTCAAAGTCTCCAAGAGTATGAGAGAGAGAGAGAATAATGAGAGAGCTCCAAAACTGAACTAACCAAGTCCTTCTCATTGATCCTCATAAGCCTTTTTATTAATGAAGCCTCTATTTTCTTCATTTTCCATTATTTTCCTTCAATTTCCTCCTCACATGCAACATGTGACCTTTCACCTAACTTTTCTCCTAATTTCCATAATTTCCATAAATAAATGCCAATTAATGCCTTTTGCATTTCCAAAGCCTTACCCATTGCCTTTGCCAATTTCCTTAGCCATAATAAACTGAATCTATACCCATTAGGATGTTTCCCCCACCATTTAGCTTAGAATACGTGTCCCATCATCGTGGGCTTATATATTTTTACATGGATTTTTAACCAAGGCTGTTACAAATAAAGTGATTAAAATAACTTATCCCAAAGAGAAAAAAGGATCCATGTTGCTGCAACAAAGTAACTTATGATTAATTCACTTCAATATATTTTGCAAATCTAGATTTGCAGGTTGATCTGTAGATAATATATGTGAGTTCTATTTCTAACTAAAATTGTATAGGCATAACATGATTTATATTTGGCACTTCCATAATTATAGATTTCCAACTATCCTATGGAAGGAGAACGCTCAAAAGGACCAACCATATTCAATGTAACAGTGGTGATGATTATGTTTTCATATGAAGCCACTGAAAGCCATACTAAATAGAGCAAAAATACATTAAAATTTTCCCAATAATCATTGTGTTACGTATTCTGGTATTAAGGTCATCGCGACCACATTGGGAATGATTGTTCGTCATTTCTATGGCAATGCAACAAAGTGAAAAATTCTTAGAGTCTTTGAAAGGTAGAGATAGGAACTTATATTTTTCAAAATTTTCATTTTGGATTTGATGGCAATGCCAATTCAAGGAAAATAGGCATCACTATTGCAAAGATCTTCAATGCCATCACTTCTTTTTTTTCAATCTGTAACATTGTAGATATATTTTAGGTTTTAAATGTATTTGTATAATGTTCTTGATCTCATGTCTTTCTTGCAATGCAACACCATTATGGATCAATCTGCAATACATATATGAAAAAAATTATCATCTAGATTCACTAAAGGATATGCATATCAAAGGCATTGAAACAATAATATTATACAAAATCTTTCAAAACCCTTGAATGGATACATGTAAGAAACATGCTCAAATGAAGGGGAATTGAAGAAGAATAGCCAAACCCATAGCATTATGAAATCTAAAGTTGATCACAAGAGGCTAAGCTATGAATTAGAAATCATCACAATTCTGCCATTTCCTCCAAGAGAAACCTATAAATTAACAAGAATTAGCAAGAAGTTGAATAAAAATTTCAAAAATAGACATGAAACGAACACTAATTAATTCAAGCTACAATTGACATTGACTTCACTTATTCAACAAAGGTTAAATAACCTCAAATTTAACCCACATGAACCCCTATTATTAGCACATCTCGTTCATCCTAAAAAAATTTGGAGTTTCAAGTTTGAAGCAAAGAGTTTGACAGTTTCATCTAAGGTTGTTGGTTAAAGAAATTAGCTATAGTTTGAAAGGTGCAATGGTGAAGTTTTGCATTCCAAAAACTTCTGCAACGTGTATAACTTGTGATTCCAATACTTGAAAAGTAAAATGTTTCTTCGAGTTAAAATTTTATCAATACCATAATCCACCCAAAGATAACAAAGATACTTAAGAAATAATTGCTTTTCAGTCCTTCTTGCAAATTGATAAACTGACAGGTTATCAGGGTACTTAACATTTGCCATAAATAAACTGTTAATTTAGAAAAATGACGTCAAATTAATCTGAAGAGTACATAATACCATGTTTTTACTTGACACAAGGTTCTCTCAAAGTGGTTCCACACACTAAATGTCCCTACTTTGAAAATGATGGAATCTTCCAAGTGAAATGGATTAACAGTAAACGCTCGATAGTCACAACATCTAGGTCATAGTATATAGGTAGAATCAATTGTTTGAATTTAAGTTAGACAAATGTAACAATGGGAGACCCATTAGTGTGAGATTCAAAACAAAATGTGTAGATATAAGGAAGCAGTTTGTATCTCAAATCTATCGCCTTCTTTGCAGACATTGCGGCTAATTCCCATAAGTAAAGCTCTTGGTGCCTTTTATTCTTGTCGGATTGATCTCTGGAAAAATGATAAAAAGAAGCTAGTTGAATCCATGTATTACAAAGCTCTTCATTTGTGTCTTCTAAAAATCCACAAATATCAACATCTACCATTGGGATTCCAAACAACCCAAAATGGCTAAAATTTGAGCAAAAAATAATAATAATTAAAACACCTGCAATTCTAGACGAATAATTGAATAAATAAAATTAGCCTTACATTTAGAAACTCCTCGATACGACCCTCGGGGAACCAACATCATATGTTCGTGGGTCAATACATAATTGGATCTGAGTAGTTGGTTAAACCCTATGCTATTTCTCTTTGATCTATGGGAAATATTGTTGGTTGGTGCAGAATTCACACGTCATTCAACAACACTAACTAGTGTGCTACTTCTATGCTTGTGACCATTGATCTACTAAGCCAACGATGGATCCACTCTAGAATTGCACAACATTTAACCAAACCAAATTTTGGGTTTTGTCCCTATGGTTTGGCATTTTAATTTTTTCTCCAACTAATGCTAATTTTCAACTAGCCATAGCCTCTCGTCCAAGAGGATTTTTCTAAGAAAAATATACTCTTGGAATGGTATCAACAAGAAATACACAACGATGTTATTGGTAATATCTTTTGAGAATATTAACTTAGTGTTGGCCTGCCAACAACTCCCCTACAATTTAATCAAATGAAGCGCGGCACAACCCCCCCCCCCCCCCCCCCCCCCCCCCCCCCCCCCCACTTCATATTTTCAAACAAATTCCTCTTTATAGGTGTTTGGGTCCTATCCTTATTGTTTGGATTTTTATCTTTTTGGATTTTCATAATTAGATCATGTTTTAACATATCTTTTGTTATGATCCTTGTGATTGCCACTTTGGTTGCTTAATATTATTCTATTTTTGCATTCCAATCTTGATTGCATAAGGCTTGTTTGGCTTCAGGATTTTGGGGCATTCCACTGGCTATTTTCAGGTTTGACTATTTTTGTCATTTAGGCACTTTGCTTTAATGGCTTCCTCCTTTCCTTCACATCAAAATCTTTAACAAAACATGCATCTCTCTCTCTCTATATATATATATATATCTCACAAAAGCTACATGCTTTTAGTCAGTCTAAATCATCACATTTTTTTATCTATAGGTTTTTCATCATTATGAACTCTCCCTATATAAAATAGAACATAAATCTTTTTGAATATATATATATATATATATATATATATATATATATACACACATACATATATATATTCTATCACATTGTTTCCTCATCTATATGTTTTTTATTTATTTTTATAAAACATAATACACCATTTTTGTCAATTTCTAAGGCATCAAAGAATTGAATTATTATCTCCATATTTCTTATCATCAAGTTTGACATACCTTTTACAATTTTTCTTTTGAACTCTCTCTTACTATTATGATTATCATATTTTAGAAAATCCTCTTTGTATATAGATATATATTTCTTTATAAAAAATATAACCTATACTCTTTCAAAGTTTTAATAGATATAACCCATCAATTAATTAATTGACTTATTATCTATATATCCCTTATCATCAAATTTGACACAAGCTTTCTGATTATTGTTATGAACCTTCTCTTACTATAATAGTTATCATATTTTAGAAAATTACATATCTCTTTCTGTACCAGCCTAGATTCATCTTAACCTCGGATCTATCAAGTGTCGAGAGGGATCAAATATCTCGAGGTGAAAACCTCTTTTTTGAGTGCAGAACTTGAGGAAAGGTTTGCACCTCGAGAGATTTGATCCCTCACAACGTTTGATAGGTCTAGGGTTAAGATGGATCTAGGTTGGTTCCAGTTGTGTGTGGTCATACAAAATTTGTTGAACATCTAATTATTTTGATAATTTTAAATATGCTAAATATGTCTAAAATTAAATTGGTCAATTTAATTTTAAATTTACTTGGTTACCTCAGTTTGTTGAGATGAGGGAGACTGTTAGTAACTTGAATGATGAAATAAAAATTTTGAGTGAAAAGTGACAATGTAACAATAGATAGACAAACATGGAGAGAGATTGTGTATGTTTGGGAGGTGAGATAGAGATATAAATAAGGAGAGACAATAGGAGAGAGAGATATAGATGGAGGGGGGAGAGATGTGCTTACACTGAAATCAATGCATACTCTTAATCTAATTACTTTGAAATTAATGTACATCATAAATCTAGTTACATCAAATCATAAATCAACCTATAACGAAATCAATGCATCTAGTGCAAACAATGAGATAGGATTAGAAATCAACATCTACACTAAAATCAATGCATCTAGTGAAAGCAATTAAAGAGGATTAGAAATCAATATCAACATTGAAACCAATGCATCTAGTGCAAACAATTAAATAGGATTAGAAATCAATATATACACTAAAACCAATGCATCCAGTGCAAACAATAAAATAGGAGTAGAAATAAACATCTACATTGAAATCAATTCATATAGTGTAAGGTATTAAATAGGATTAGAAATCAGCATCTACTCTGAAAAGCCTCAAGGGTTAGCTCAGTTGGTCAAAATCAATGCCTCGCCATCGGGAGGTCACAGGGTCTAATCTCCTCGAATCCCTTGGGGTCAGGCCTTGCTAGTGGGCCGTGGGGCTAGATTCCCTTTGGGGTTGATCAGCCCAGATTTTTCCGTGGACGTAGTGCCACTCGTTGATTAGGGTGTTCGTGAACCACAACCTAAAAAAAAAAACATCTACTCTAAAATCAATGCATCTAGTGCAAGCGATCAAATAGAATTAAAAATCAACAACTACTGAAATCAATACATCTATTTTAATGAAAAACCAAAATATTCATGATTTTCTAGATACAACTTCTATGTCTATATTTGTCTATGTGTGTCTCTTTCTTCTTCCCTCTCTCTCCACCTTCCATTATGTGTCTATCTCCCTCCCTCTCTCTCTACCTCTCCCTCCCTTTCTCTATCTTTCTCTTCTTCCCTCTCTCTCCCTTCCATATATATCTATACCTCCCTCTATCTCTCCTTATTTTTCCCTCTATCTCATCCCCCTAAATGCATTTCATTCTCTCCCTCTCTCTCTCTCCCCCCATATTTATCTCTCATCTTCGCTCCCTCTCTTTATCTCTCACTTCTTCCCTCATGCCCCCTCCATATATATCTCTATCTCCCTCTATTTCTCCTTCTTTATATTTCTATATCAACCCACAAACATACACTCTCTCTCTCTTGTTTCGTCTCTACCCCCTCCATCTATATCTCTATCTCCCATTGTCTCTATATGCCATTGTCTCTATATCTCATCCCCCAAACAAACACACTCTCTCACCATATTTATCTATCTGTCTCTCTCTCCCTCCCTCCCTCTTCCTCTCCCTCTCCCTCCCTCCCTCTTCCTCTCCCTCACCCTCTTCCTCTCCCTCTCTCTCCCTCCCTCTTCCTCTCCCTCTCTCTCTCTCTTGCTCCCTCTTCTCTCACTCCCTCTTATCTCTCTCTCTCTCTCTCTCTCTCTCTCTCTCTCTCTCTCTCTCTCTCTCTCCCACTTCTCTTTCCATACCTATATCTCTTCCTCCATCCCTCTCTTTGCCTCTCCCTTCTGCCCTCTCTCCCCCTCCATTTATATCTTTATCTCCCCTTGTCTCTCCTTTTCACCCTAAAAACATACACACTCTCTCTCCATATCTATCTATCTCTCTATTCCTCTCTCTCTCTCTTCTCCTTCTCCCCCTTTCTCTCTCCTTCTCCCCCTACCTCACACAACATCATATGTACACAATACATCTATACATAACATTGCATAAATAACATGTACACAACACCACATGCACACAACATCACAGGTGAAACATGTACAACATATATACAACAGTGGCACTGCACATCCAAAACCACACAATCTCTACCAAGCAACCTTACTTCCAGTGTCTCTTTGCCATCCATGCTTATCCTAGCATGTCGTGGATCATGTTGTTTTCATTATGCTGATGTATCTCTCTGCATTACTTGTCCAAAACATAAGCGTAGTATAATCACATAATATCAATTAATATCCACATGATACTGACCTCATATATATGCCAGGGCTGCTCTTCCCACTTGATTCCTCATAATACTAGGAACCTCTTCATGTCATTCACCTGCATAAGCAATCCTTCCTCCACAAGAATGATTCCTAACGACCTTGTCAAACAACAACATACATACATACATATACATATAAACATTAACATAAAACAATCATGATCTGTAACGACTCTGTTAGACAATGACATACATACATGTATACATATATAAACATCATATAATCATAATCACAACATAATTACCAAATAGCATATGGTCAAGGTTAAGAGAACTCCCTTTATCCATGTACAACATGCACAACATTGAGAACAATAGTTCCCAACATAGCCAAGGCATTTGACGCCTCAATTCCATTTGCTTTACCTTTCTTGTTATCCTTCTCATGACAATCCTACCACCGTTCATCCATTCTAATGGACCCAACCAATCCAACTAGTTGTCATATTCTTGCCTCTAGCTGCCCTTATGCACCGAAATTCATCCAAGTCTTTACACTACTTGTTCAATACCACACAGCTCTCCCGGGCTCCATCATCTTTCTTCTTTCCCAAACCAATTCCTAAGACCCTTAAAACATAAAAGGTAAGAACAAACACAAAAAAAGAAGAAAACCATGAAATCTATAACAATATGACACCACAAATAAAGTGGTATGACCATACACTAGACATAAACAAATCTGCAAATCAAGTGCAACAAATCACAAAAGACCAAAAGCACAAGACTAGCAACAAACACCATGACTCAATCCCATGGTTCCCAATGCTTCCAAGGGAAATCTCAACCTGAGCCTTCTTCAAGATTTCATGGTAGCCTCTTTGCCATGCAATCCCTTGCATCATACTACTATAAACACATAACTTTCAGCGCATAGATAAATATAGCAATATATCAGTTATCTTACCTTGTTGTGCTAAGCACGTTGCCTTGCAACTGAACACATCCACACCATTTCTCAAGGGACTCCAATCCTTTGACGAATCTAACCATAGCTCGAAACTAGCTTAATATACCTATCAAATACATGTTTAGGAATATAAAATATATCCACATAATGTTAGACAAATCTAGGACAAGAAGACTTCTTGTATGCAAAAAACTCATTCGTTTGGAATTAGGGTTTCCAAACTTGGCCAAAGGAATTCTTACTCAATTCTTTTATTTTACCATTTACCTTGTTGCATTTGAGTCTTCCTATGTATTATCACATAACCCGACTGTTAGTTATATAAACACATAAACTATTACCTTGTCACGCTAATATCAGGCATGTTTCCCTGCAACTACTAACACATGTCAATCACATGCTCCAAAGATCAAGACAACATATCTATTAATTTAAAATCAACCTTTACCAATTCTAACAACCATGTCATAATCAACAATCAAGTCACAGTCATCAATCACAATACTACAACTAGCACCCTCTTACACTCAAGTACATATCAACTATCTCAATACATAATGCGTTAGTACAACCATCTTAAAACAAGACCATTCATTTGTGCAATCTTTCCAACACATACTCGTATCATGCAATTAATCAAACATTCAGATAACTTGTAAACATAACATGCTAGATAAACCAAATAGATGACATAAGAAAACTCATACCTTAATGTATCTCAGGGGAGGCTATTTTGTTTGCAAAATCAATCTATAGTAACACGATATAACTTCACAACATATCAACTCAAACATGCATAAGGTCATGATATCCATAACAGTAATTCGCTATCATGCTCACATCATAAACTCATAAACAATTGTCATTCATGCATAACAATCACTTATGCACATCCAATCTAGATTAGCACAACACGCTATCATAGTTAGGTCGACTCATACCTGAATGTCGTAACCCTACTGATATGAAATGGAGCAGATTAGTAATGTTGTGCTAATTTCCCATTCAGAATAAAACCCAAGGTGCTTATCATTTTCTTATCAAGTGCTTAAGGATTCAAAATTTTGCTAAATTAACTTATTCCCATGAGAGTTTCCTATGTAAATGTTATAAACAATTTAAGATAAAACATATGTTGAACAACAACAAAGAACATCAAAATACAACACACAACACAAAGATTTGACGAGGAGTTCACCTCTCCTGGGCTACATCTCCTTGGTCCAGCTTCCAATGCTTGGGCCTCTCTATTATGCTCAAAATTACAACAAAAGTGTGTTTACAATGCTCTAATGCCTTTGAAACCTGTCTTAATGAATTCATAATATTAAAAAATGTTTATCTAGACTCTTTTTGCCTCCAATTTGGATAAGAACTGAAGAAGTTATGACTTCTCCTAGTTCTCCCACTATTTATGCCACAAATTGCTCCAAAACCAGCAAAAACCCCCATTTTTCGCTCCAAAATCTGAGAACAGGGCGAATATTTTGTCGTGCCGCGGGCCATAACCCATCGGTCGTATCGCAAATCGCAATCGACAAGTGTTGCGCGCTTATGGTCTGTGAATAGAAACGAGCGATTTGTGATTCTGATATCGTGGACCCGACGGGATACTGAATCGCAACCTATAGTGGCATCACATTTGGGAACTATCATATTTCGCAATCGGAAAGGACCAAAATCCATACACTGTGGCATCGACGGACCCGACGGGGATATAAACTGCAACATATAAAAATATCGTGTCCGGGCAGTCTATTGGAAGTCACAATTGGCGATTACTACCAGAACCCTATCACAAACACCAACCCTTTTTTGTGATTGCGATATGTGATAAATCACATCGCAACCGGGTTTCGCTGGGGGCCAATTCTTATCCACCTGCAATATGCGATTGCGATTAGATCGCATTAGAACCTGTCTGTACCGAGGCCGATTTCAAACACCCTTTTTCCTGCAACTGCGATTTGCGATATGTGAGGGCCAATGACAGCGTGCCACTTGGCGCCTCCTCATTCACTGAAGGGCTTTTCCATGTCATCTAATCCTGCCACGTGTCCAAGTCAAACCTGAAATTTGACTTTCTCTAACTTTTGCATATGAACTCAGATTTGAGTGTCGTTCACACCGTTGGATTCAGAATGATGAGCTCTTTGGTCTGAAGCTTGTTTTAACAAGATTCTAACACTTTGATTTTTGAGCATAAACTTGAGCACCTGATCATTCCTTCCCACTAGAAGCCTTTTGGACCCCAGAAGATTATATTCAGTTATTGAACAGATGAGGGTATTGTTCCCTCACCTTCCCCTCTTCAATCCATTTGGCCTTTGATGGATTTGTACCTTTGAGACCAACTCGAAGATAATCAAAATTTCCCCTCTTTGATGACCTCATTCTTCTGTCAAGTATGGTGTCTTGTTGAAGCTCATTAAGGAATTCTGGAGAAAAGTCGTCAATTGATGGAATCTGTACACTTTCTCCATGATCTTCAATCAAAGGAGGCTCATACAGTCTCAAATTTTCAACATTAACAACATAATAAATTTGCATATATGAAGGCAAATCAAACTTGAAAGCATTATTACCAACCTTTACCAGAATTTTAAATGGAACATAATGGATTGGTTTCAGCTTTTTACCTTCACCTTGAAGCCTTTCCTTGCTAATGTAAAGCGAAACTTCATCACCTACTTGAAACTGATGATCCACACAATTCTTATCATGCCTTGCCTTAAATCTTTTCTAGTTTTTCGTGAACTGTTTGGTGAATCAACTGAATTCGCTCAATGAATTTCTTTGCTCTGTCTATGTCGCTATGTCCATCTACAGTTACATCTTTCTCAAAGATGAAATCCAAAAGCGATTTAGGCAATTAACCAAGACATGCCTCAAAAGGCAAAGTTAGAGTAGAAGAATGTTTTGCTCGGTTGTAAGCCTGCTAAATATAATGCAACTGTTCATCCCACAAATTAGGATGTTTGCTGCAATATCCTCTTAGTAAATGAATAACTATCATGTTAACCACTTCAATTTGACCATCTATTTGCGGATGGAAGGTTGTACTTTTCTTCAACTTGGTGTCCATCAAGTTCCATAAACTTGACCAAAAATTCCCAAGAAATCGGGAATCACAATCACTTACAATAGAAGTAGGTAATCCAAAATGAACCCATACATTTTGAAAGAAAAGTTGAGTTGTTTGTTCAACTATTTTTTTTTTTTACAAGGCATTAATATGCACATTTTGCTAAACCTATCCACAACTATGTACAAATAATCATGACCTTTCTTTGATAAAGGAAGGCCTCCTACAAAATCCATAGAAACACTCTCCCATGGACGTGAAGGCACTGGAATTGGTGTGTACAATCCTAGTTTCCTATTACTAGGCTTACTGAGTGCACACAATGAACAACCTCTGATAAAATGTGACACACTTTCAAGCATATGAGGCCAGTGAAAATATCTCTAAAGATTTGCCACTATTTTAATTACACCGAAATGTTCAGCGATAAGAGAAGTGTGCGCTTCCCTTGTGACATTTACTCTCTCTCCCTGTGAACACAAAAGTTTTCCCAAATGATACAACAGATTTTCATGTACATTGTAGTCTAATTCCTCAACTTGGTGGCCTTGATTAAAGTTTAAATATACCTCTTGAAAGTCAACATCATGTGCGTATTGTTCAACATAACTTTTAGGCAAAACAAAATGATTCTCGAGTAAAATGGTTACATTAACAACCGGTCTAGAAAGCATATCAACAACTCTGTTATAAATACCTTTCTTGTACCTGATTACCAAGTGGAATTGTTGTAAGAATCCCGTCCAACGAAAGTGCCTTGATTGTTGCAATTTTCGCTGAGATTACAGATATTGCAAAGGTTGATGATCGATGTGAATAATGGTTTCTTTTCCCATTAAATAATGCTTCCATTTCTTCACACTTTGCACCAATGTGTAAAGCTCTTTATCATATGTAGGATAGTTAATAACAACACCATTAAAAATCTCATAATGAAATGAAATGGGCTTACCATGTTGTAAAAGAATTGCACCCATGGTGTAGTCACTTGCATCTGTTTGTATTTCAAATGGTTGTTTCAAATTCGACAATGCTAAAACTGGGGTTGAGTTGATCTTTTGTTTTAAAGCATCAAATACTTTTTGTTGTTTGCCTCCCCACTGGAAGACAACCTTCATGCTGGTCAAATCATGTAGTGGAGCTGCTATGGAAGAGAAATTGGCAATGAACTTCCTCCAGTACTGCGTTGATCCCAGAAAACTCCTTACTTCTGTGACTGATTTGGGTATTGGCCAATTCACAATGACCGAAACTTTAGAGGGGTCAATCTTCAGCTCACCTCTTCCAACTATGTGGCCCAAATACACTAAGGAAGTTTTCCCGAATTCACATTTAGACATCTTCATAAATAATTGTTCCTTTTTCAAGACATCCAACACTTTCCTTACATGCTTGACATGCTATTCTCGTGATTTGTTGAATATCAAAATATAATCTAAATAGAAAATTAAAAACTCATCAAGAAAGGATCTTAAAACATCATTCATAACTCTCATGAATGTAGTTGGAGCATTGCAAAGACTGAAAGGCATCACTAGCCACTCAAACAATCCCTGTTTAGTTTTAAAAGCAGAGTTCCAAATATCCTCCTCAGTTATTCTAACTTGATGATATCCACTTCTCAAGTCTAATTTAGTGAAATACTTTGCATTCTTCAATTGATCTAGCAAATCATCTATTCTGGGCAATGGGTATCAATTCTTTATCGTAACTTTATTCAAGGCTCGATAATCTACACACATGCGCCAGGTTCCATCTTTCTTGGGTACCAAAACAATTGGTGAACAACATGGCAAAGTAGAGGGACAAATTACACCTTATCTAACAATCCCTAGACTTGTTTCTTAATTTCTAGAATTTCCAGAATTGACATTTGATACATACCGATATTTGGGAGTGGACAACCTTGTTGTAGCTGAATTTCGTGTTGAATTCCCTTTTTTGGTGGCAATCCATTTGGTTCTTGAAACACATCTCCATATTGATTGACCACATCAACCAATTCGGCTTTTAGCTTCACGTCACAACCTGCAAAGGATTCACACTCCATGTCATTCTTCTGATTGATCATAAGGAGCACGAGATTCTTGCTGGAATTGATTAGTTGCTTCATTTTCCCTTCGCTTGCTAAAGGAAGATTAAGCTTTCTGTGATGGCCTCTCATAATATACTCCACTCCATCTTTGAACAAATGATATTTGTTCTCAAATATATGGAAAACGACTTTCCGGTCATATAGATATGGGCTTCCCAACACAATTCCATAAATATCCAGCGACACCACATCTAATTCGACTTCATCAATGAAATTGGCAGTAATAGCAAACCTGAAAAAACATTTCCTTGTGATCTGAAGATTTGCACCCTTGGTTATCCAACCCAACAGATGCGGTTTATGATGATGCATGGTTTCAAGATTGAACTTCTTGACCAAGTATGTAGAAATTAAATTTGCTTGGGATCCACTGTCAAATAACGTATTAATCTTGGTGTGTTTGGAAATAACTCTGATATGGAACAACTCAATTCTATTTTCTTCATTTGAAGCATTGTTGGAGTTGTTTGTTGCACTGGTGCTTACCACGGCTTCCTCTTTGCTTGCTTTTGCCATGACTTTTCCCTTAGTGACTGTGGATGCAATCTTTGTTTCATCACCTGAGTCGGAACCCAAGTCTTGTTGTACAACAACGTTTGTCTTTCGTTTCCCTTTATTGTTAAATTTCTTTTGTCTTAATTCAAGATGCAGCTTCCAGAAATGTGCTTCATCACGACCCTCTTTGGAACAATTCTTGCACACGGGTTTCTCCCCTTCTTTCTTAACAAAACATTTTTCTTTTGCTTTCCTTTAGATTTCTTTCCCTTTTCACCACTTTGGAATGACTTCTTCTTAACTTCTTCTTGTACATTTTTCCCTCTTTCTTCGAGGTGTGTAGCTTGAACACATACCTCATCAAGATTTGTGGGATTAAACATAAGAATGGTATGTCGAAGATATCTATGCAAACCTCCTATGTATTTCAACAAAGTATCTTGTGATTGCAAGTCTACTCCTAGCATAAGAGCTCTTCTCCTAAACTCTTGAGTATACTCTTGCACATTTTGACTTTTTAACTGTTTGAAATTTTGCCAATTCATGATAGCTTTTTGCATATGAGCTAATGGGTAGAATTGTCTTTTTATAACAACAATGAAATCAGACCAAGTAATAGAGATCTTACCATGTTTTTTGATCTCGTCTTGAATCCTTGCTTCCCACCAAATGTGTGTTGCACCCTCCATTCTCAATGAAGCCAACTGAATTTTGATATCATCCTCTTGAAGGTTTTGAATTCTACAATACACCTCCAACTAACGACTCCAGTTATCCAACTTCTCTACATTCACTTCACCATTATACATGGGCAACTCGAATTTAACATCTAGTTTAAGTAGAGGTGATTTTCCAGCTCCTTTTGACGAATGATGATGGGTATGAGTAAGGGTTGTATTAGTGGAAGAGTGTGAATATGCTTGTGAAGAAGAAGATGAAGAAGATGGTGGAGAGGGTGGAGGTTTGTCTCCATTCCCATTACCTCCTTTTCCATTACCTCTTTTTCCATTACCTTCTCCTGAAGAACCTTCTCCATTGGGAGGTTTACAACCTGCTATTCCTCTCCTCATAGAGGACCTTCACCATCTTTTTCATATCAAAGAAAGCCTTTCTAAAGGTCTTCTCATCTTCTGTCATGTTTGTAGGTTCTCCTTCATGAGACATGATCTATGGAGTCTCAACTACAACTTGAGGATGTACTGGTGTAGAAGACTTTGGCAACCTTTCTCTTCTTCCACTTGAGCCAACTACAGGGCTTTCAACCATCTTTCCTTCTCCTATTTTGAGTTTTAACCTTGTTAGCATGACACAAAACTAGCAAACAATTAAATCCTTCTTTGCACAAGCAAATCTAGTAAGCAAAAACCAGTGCTCTGATACCAACTTGATTTGAAATGGAGCAGATTAGTAATGTTGTGCTAATTCCCCATTCAGAATAAAACCCAAGATGCTTATCATTTGCTTATCAAGTGCTTAAGGATTCACAATTTTTCTAAATTAATTAATTCCCATGAGATTTTCTTATGTAAATGTTATAAATAATTTAACATAAAACATATGTTGAACAACAACAAAATAACAAAAAAGAACATCAAAATACAACACACAACACAAAGATTTGATGAGGAGTTCACCCCTCCTGGGCTACATCTCCTTGGTCCAACTTCCAATGCTTGGACCTCTCTATTATGCTCAAAATTACAACAAAAGTGTGTTTGCAATGCTCTGATGTCTCTAAAATCTGTCTTAATGAGTTCAAAATACTCAAAAATGTCTATTTAGCCTCTTTTTGCCTCCAATTTGGATAAGAACTGAAGAAGTTATGACTTCTCATAGTTCTCCCACTATTTGTTCCACAAATTGCTCCAAAACTGGCAGAAACCCCCATTTTCGCTCCAAAATCCACTAACCGGGCGAATATTTCACTGCATGCGCGGGTCATAACTTGTCAGTCGTATCACAAATCGCAATGCATTGCGGGCTTATGGTATGTGAATAGAAATGGGCGATTTGCGATTGGGATATCGCGGATCCGACAAAATATTGGATCGCAACCTATAGTGGCATCACATCCAAGAACTATCGCATTTCGCAATCGGCAAGGACCAAAACCCATACACTGTGGCATCGACGAACCCGACGAGGATATAAACTGAAACATATAAAAATAGCGTTAGGGCAGTCTAGCGGAAGTTGCAATTGGCGATTACTGCCAGAACAACATCGCAAACACTAACCCTTTTCTGCATTGTGATATGCAATAAATCACATCACAACCAGGCTTCATCGGAGGCCGATTCTTATCCACCTTCGATATGCGATTGCGATTAGATCGAATCGCAACATGTCTATGTTGGGGCTGATTTCAAACACCTTTCTGCCTGCGACTGTGATTTGCAATATGCGAGGGCCAATGGCAGCCTGCCGCTTGGCACCTCCTCATTTCGCTGAAGGGCTCTGCCATGTCATCCAATTTTGCCACGTGTCCAAGTCAAACCTAAACTTTGACTTGCTCCAACATGAGCACAGATTTGAGTGTCGTTCACATCGTTGGATTCAGAATGATGAGCTCTTCGATATGAAGATGAGTTTAACAAGATTCTGACACTTCGATTTTTTAGCATAAACTTGAGCACTTGATCACCTACCCATCTTCATAGGCCAATCTAATTTAGCTTGATACATATAACATCAAGATGTTAATGCAATAACCCTAATCATAAAGTTAACTATCATATAACAATCAACAAGTTAACATATAACATAGTTATCAACAACATATAAGATAATCATCAAGCTAAATGTCATATAACAACAACAACAACAATGCATATAACAAGTTATTACCATGCATGACTATCTGACATCTGTGCATATGACCACACTGATTCACTAGCATCTACCATTCATGTAAGCACAACAACAATAAAATGACAAACATGTATATAACCCTAATGCATATAACAATCTATTAACTAACATATGTGCATGCCAAACATGCAATACATGTATGATGATATGCTCTTACCCCAAAGTCTAGTGCCGCAACCTCATTCTAATGATCTGCATCTCTTTCTATATCTCAACCAACACATTATCATCATAACATACCAACAACATCACGATGATCTAAAACGCATAGAATGACCTCATTGACAACAATCTTAACCATGACAATGCATGCATAACAACATATAAACATTGACATGCATAACAAATGCATATACAACCGACGTGCATTCATGACAAACACATCCTAACAACAAAAACATCAACTCCTACATGACAACATGATGATAACAATGACCATCACCATGCATACATTATAAGCACATATACAATCTACATGCATGCATGAAAATCCACATTACGCCCATCCATTTCAAGTGTTGAACCATGCTCTGATTTCACTCTGTAACACCTTCCTCCCACATCTACCTAAGTAACCGACCAACGGGGGTAAACAGGTGACGAAGAGTTACTATGATATGATTCAACTCCCCATGTGTCAGTTAAGGAAGTGGAACCGATGAAACACACTACATAGACCTTCCAGACATACTGTAGAACCCCCAGGAGCCATCCAAACATCTCAAGTGATCAGCCCCCGAGACAAACTGACCTTTTACTGCATTAATCCCCCAGTCGCTCACATGGCATGGGCATGAGTGTGACTGGGACCCTCTAGTCGCTCCCACAAAATGGGTATGCCTGTGACTCGAGACTTTCCCAAGCAGTTCTGTGCTTGTGACTCCAAATTTTGTGCCACTTTTTCAGGCCCAAGGCTTAGGCCACTGCCCAAAACTCTATAATGATAAAAATGTAATTACTTGAATACGGACTTGACTAGACCCCTACTAGCCATGATAGACATTTTGTCAAACATGTCACAAAGATTCAATCTACAGGTTTAAACAATAGATCTGAGCATAAGGGTCTCATACTTATTTGAGAATCACTAAGAAGCATTGATGCCTCATCACAATAACTGCATTACCATATATTAAGCCATATGTTCATTGTACATTCAATGATTAACCAAAATATGATGAGAGCCATACATTTCACTATCATAAAACTCATTCATAACCAACATATAACCAACAGAAATATCAGGGATATAAAAACCATATAAGCTACATATAAACAAGTATATTTACCCATAAAATACCAAGGAGAAAGAGAGTTCTTATTGATGATTGCATAGGTTGACCATGTATGAGACTTCCACGAACCACCCGACCATAGACTAGGTTGAACCAAATATTTCTTTCATCCAGTCACCCCCGTGCCATATTCCAAGCATGAATGTGGGATCTCATAAAACAAATAAATCAAAACCATCCAGGGCTTCCAGAGGCCAAACCACCTTAACCCTTAACCATTGATTCCTCCTCATGGCTGGACATCACTAACCATCACGAGATTGGTCTCTACCCAAGTTGTCCAAAGCTCTAGAGCGTTTGCTCCAACCCAGCTTCCAGGACTAGTAACTCAACCCACGTCTGCCACCAAGATTCCATAGCGTTTGTCCAACCAATGCTTCTAGGACTAGTAACTCAACCCACAACTGCTGTCGAGCTTCCAGAGCGTTTGTCCAACCAAGGCTTCCAGGACTAGTAACTCAATCCACCAAGGGCTTCCAGAGCATTTGTCCAATTAAGGCTTCCATAACTAGTAACTCAACCCAAGTTGTTACAAAGATTCTAGAGCATTTGTCCAACCAAGGCTTCCCAGACTAGTAACTCAACCCAAGTTGTTACAAGACTTCTAGAGTGTTTGTCCAATGAAGGCTTCCATGAACTAATAACTCAACACACATCCATAAGGAACATGAGCACTAAGCATAAACAAAGGTGTTAACCCACAACACCATGGCTATCCAGGAAATGGCAAGGATAGACAAAACCACTATCAATCCAGGAAATCCTCCATGTCAATGACAAATCATAACCAAGAAACCACATGCATGTGCCATGCATGCCACAACTAGCAAGGAAATCATACATGCAACTCGGTAATTACAAAGAAAATCTATTATAGTCGCTGATCCCGATGTCCTCTTGTGCTTTCTCGCTTTTCCTTTGCCTTCTTGTTCCAAATCCAAAGTATGCCACACTCCTCCAAGAGTGCTCCAAGAAAACTCCAAGTGTCCAAGAGTATGAGAGGGAGAGACTAGAATGAGAGCTCCACCAAAACCTTGTCGAAAACTTGCCCACTGATCTTCATAAGCTTTTTTATTAATGAGGCCTTTAATTTCTTCAATTTTCCATTATTTTCCTTCATTTTGCTCCTCACATGCAACCTGTGACTTTTCACCTTCCTTTTCTCCTATTTTCCATTATTTTCATAAATAAAATGCCAATTAATGCCTCATGCATTTCCAAAGTTTTTGCCATTGCCTTTGCCAATTTCCTTTATCCATAATAAACCAAATGAACACCCACTAGGCTGTTTTGCCCACCATCTAGCTTGGAATACGTGTCCCATGATCGTGGTCTTATATATTTTACATGGATTTTTAAATAGGGCTATTACATATTGCAAATAATGATAAGGAAACCACAACTTGTATAGACTATAACAAACAATAAATACTAACAAAAATCAATATAGAAAAATAGGCATAAATGTGCCCAAAGCCTCATCTATCAGGGAAAATTCTTTCAAATGATCCATCACTATACTATCTAGACAACCAGTTCTGGGTTCATTGCCAACTTATCAAGACAAGCAACCTCTAAATAAGTACTCATGTTTCCTCTCCAACTAACCAAAACAAAACTCTATATATATCACATGCACAGTTTCTTCCTACATTTAGTTGTAGCCTGCCACACCTCAATTTTTTAGTTCACAACATCAAAATATAGATCATTGTCTCCACTCCTTACACCCTAAGATAATTGATTCACAGAAACCTAATTCAACAAAATAATTCATTGCAACTCATGCTCATACCCAAGTCCCTAAAATCACAATTGGTTGAAAGTTAATTCAATAAAAGCTTTCAACTCCATTTATCTCACACATAAAGCCTCAAAATTCATCAATGAATGAAAACAATTCAACAAAGGCCTTCAATACCACTCCTAGTCATACAATAGACCTTTGAATAATCAATCAAAAAACCCGATTTAGCAAAAAACATAGTTACTAATCAAACAACAACTATTTCCTCAAAACGGGTACTCGAGCTCAAAAATCCCCAAAAAACATGAAAAAACACCTTGAAATCGAAAAGTGTTGATGCCAGAATAATGTTTTTTGTTTTGTTTTTTTTAGA
Source organism: Pinus tabuliformis (assembly GCA_031772625.1). Lineage (NCBI taxonomy): Eukaryota > Viridiplantae > Streptophyta > Pinopsida > Pinales > Pinaceae > Pinus > Pinus tabuliformis. The sequence continues at coordinate 609,398,673 of CM062806.1, read as the reverse complement.
GTAAATTTTCAATATTTAAAAAAAATAACAATAAAAAACAATAAAAGCCTAACAATAAAAAACAATAAAAGCCATTTTGTTTGGTGCAAAAAATATCTCGAAATCGAAAAGTGTTGATGACGAAATATTTTTATTTTTTATTTTTTTTGTAAGGGTAAATTTTCAACATTTTTTAATAATGATGTTAAAAGCAAAATATCATGACTCTTAAAATCTTTAAATTTCCAATGATTTTCAAGCATGACATTAACGATAAAATATCACGTCCTTGAAAACCCTTAAAATTCCAACAATTTTTAGGCATGATATTAAATTTAAAATATCACTTCTTTGAAAAACCTTAAAATTCCAACAATTTTCAAGCATGGTGCTAAGAAAAATCTTTATAACTGTTTTCAACCATAACATTAAAGATAAAATATAGCGACTTAAAAAACATTAAAATCTTGACAATTTTTCAACCATGGAATTAAAACCAAAGATTATGACTACAAAACAATCTTAAATTTTCAAAATATTTCAAGCATGACATTATGAATTTTTTTATGACTAAACAAACTTTAAAAATGAACACCTGAATGAAAGAGTTATTATACCAAAAGTATTTTTTTAAATGCTAAATGTATAGCGATTTTGAAATCTTAGCCTAAGACAACTTGATGCATTGCGATTTTTTTTTTTTTTTTTTTAAATCAACTATCAAATTGACATGCAGTGTAGGTGAGCTCAACCCATTATAACGAAAACTTAAAGACCAACCATGAAATTAACACATTGTGGGGCATACTTTATTCATTATAACAAAAAATTTAAAATCAACTATCAAGTTGCACATAATGAAATCGGGTTGCTAGACAAGCATCGACACATACCCTACAATATATATATATATATATATAAGAAAGAAAAATACATAAGAAAACAAAAATTAAAAAAAAAACATGACCAAAAAAATCAAATATAAAAATTATATAAAAATGCAAATATTCAAATATTGAAAAAAAACAATTAAAAAAACACAAAAATTCAAATGTTGAAAAAACATAAAAATAAAAAATAATAACAAGTAATAAAACATAAAAAACAAACAAAAATATCAAATATAAAAAACATATGGTAATGACATAAAAATAAATAAATTATTAAATGTAAAATTTTTTTACCATACCATGTAAAATTAAAAAAGAAGAAGAGTAAAATAAAATAAAAACCAAATAAAAAAAAAAAGTAAAAAAAAAAATACAAAAAAAAATACAACATTAAAAAAAATTAAAAACTTAAAAAAAAAATTCCCCAGTGACCTCGAGGCCCAACTGGCCAAGGGGCAAGGGGACGATTCATGACAAAAAAAATTTAAATTTCATAAAATATATATATAAACAAAAACAAAAAAACTATAAAATGTAAAAAAAAATAAAATTAACTTGTAAAAATGAAAAATTTAAATAAAAAATAAAATTTAAATTAAAAAAAAAATCACAACAATTTAAATTTAAATTATAAAAAATATTTAAATTATAATTATAATTATAATTATAATTATATATATATATATATATATACATTTTTTTAAATTAAAAAAAAAAAACTAAAATTAAAATTAAAAAAATAAAAAAAGAATTAAAAAAAAATCCTAATCGTGTGATTAATCCAAAAGACTTTCTTCTAATTAAAAAAACAATTAAAAAGAAATTAAAAAAAACAATATAAAAATAAAAATAAAAAACAATTAAAAAATATCGCAAACCCCGTGCTCCCTAACCATCCTCCCTTCCCCTCTCCTCACCACCTTCCATCCACACCCTCGACCCTCCTCTCCCCTCTCCCCTAGCCACCTTCGGTCCTCCCCTCCTCCACCTCTCCCCACCTTCGGGCCTCCCCGTCCTTCCCCCCGCCTTGCCACCACGCACCCGCCTCTCCACTCCACCCGGGTTCCCAGCCTATGATAAGGGGGGGAGAGCGAGAGGGAGGGCTGAGGGGGGTGAGGGAGGGCCTAGGGGTAGGGGTCAGGTGGGGGAGGTGGCTGAGGGAGGGGGTGGAGCAGGGCTGAGGGGGTTGAGGGAGAGGCGAGGGCTGGGGGTCAGGTGGGGGAGGTTGGTGAGGGAGGGAGTGGATGAGGGAGGCGAGCAGCGAGGAGGGGTATTTTTAAATTGTTTTTTTAATGGTTTATTTTTAATTGATTTTTTTAATGGTTTATTTTTAGTTGTTTTTTTAATGGTTTATTTTTAGTTGTTTTTTTTAATTGTTTTTATTTTTAAATTGTTTTGAAATTTTTTAATGTTTTTTGTTTTTTGATGTTATTTCTTTATTTTTATAATTTTAATTTAAAAAAATAATTCTTAAATTTTATTTTATATTTTGTTTATTTAAAATATTTAATTTAAATATTTTTATTTTTTATAATTTTTTTCTTAATTTATTTTTTTGGTAATTATTTTAAGTTTTTTTTTTTTTTTTAAAGATTTTTTGTGTGGATCAATTTGTTTTTCTTTAAATTGTAAATTTTATATGAAAAAACCAATATTTAAAAAAAATTATCCACACTTAATTGATTAGAAAATTTAAAGTGTAAAAATTAAGCCCTTTAAACAAAAAGAGTTGATGCTCATGAGCACTTTTCAAAATCAAGATGAAAATCACCAACAAAAAAATGTTCATACTTGATACATAAAAAAATTTAAAGTGTCAAAATAAGCCCTCTAAAAAATGTGTTGATGTTGTAACACTTTTCAAAATTAACATGAAAATCACTAACATTTAAAAAAAATGTTCACACTTGATACATAAAAAAAAATATTTAAAATGACAAAAATATGCAAAAAAAAATGTGTATTCCAAAATCACCATTTTTCAAAATCAAGTAATTTTTTTGCTACCTCAAAAAAACGGGTACTAAGTCATTTTCTCGTTTGATCGGTAACTATGTTAAAACCCAAACCTCATTGAAAACAAACTTGTAGCTTAAAGGAAAGACATTGATGGAGGGCATCTTTAAATATGAAAATCATGAGCAGGGAACAAAAACCATCCTAGGGACACTTTTCTTTGGGTGAAATTAACAATATGGCTAGTTCATGATAAGGGTTGAGATTATGGAAAAACAATCTACATTGCCACTTACGACTATCCCAACGGCAGCTACACCCCTAGTGTTTGCAACACCCAAAACAAGGGGATTGCCCAAACATAGATCTAGACCCTCCATGACTTTAAAAGCACTGGAATTTGACTAAATGCCAAATCGACACCTTCAAATTTGCAACAATTAAATAGAGATACTAGGAAAATACACATGGAAAGCCTCAAACTTTGAATTACACGAGGGTAACAATGCCATATTAGAAAACAACCCTCTACTTTAAATGCTTCAACTTCAATGCTTAATTATGCAGATAAACATGGTCTATTTTAATATAGGGCTTTCCATTATTTCAAAAGTAAAAATATGGATTATCTGTATTTAATAATCATTGAATATTCTTCCTAGTATACACAATCTAACAGATGCTATCAAAAGTTCTCGAACTGTTTTTCCATTTCAAACCAAGATTAAAGATTTTCATAACAATTTCCGTTTCAAATGAGGCCTACGAAGGTAGCTGCTCCATTTCCTTTTTTCGAATAGAGGCCTATAGGTAGTCGTTGTGTTTTTGTTTTCGAACCAAAATCTGTAGGCAACTATTGCATTTTCGTTTTCGAATCGAGGGCTGTAGGCAGTTGCCGCATAAAACCTGTTAAGAAAAGGGTTTCCAAACCTAAGAGTAATGTTATCATTTTTTTAGATATAACACGATTACATCTACAAAGATGCGATAAACAATAGTTTTAAACAAACAACAATTTTAAAACTTAAAATGTAATAATCCACACACCAATGTTACTTCTAAAATAAAGTTTTAAATAAAACAAAATTTAAATATAAAAAAGTAATAATCCTTGCCCATAACTTATTCATTCAATTTGTAATTGTTTGATTTATTATAATAATAATTATTAATATTTACAGATATTACCAACCATTTAATTTATATAATTACATTATTCTATCCACATCTAACTATTTACAATACCATATACATTAAAGTTAATAACAAATCCACTTACAATGCCATATATATTCACACTAATAACCATTTCACATGACACATCTAAATTATTCCTTATTTCGTAATGAAATATATATATATATGGTTGGCCTTAAAAGTGATATAACTAAAAAATTAATAATTATTTAATTAAAACCCCACGACCATAAGAATTTAATAATTATTTCGTCGAAACCTTAGCGACCATAAGCTATATTGGCAAGTCTTTTTCTGTCCAGCAACCACTGACGCCCAAAACTCGATCGCAGGTACTGATGAAAAGTAAAAATAATATTTGTCTCCATAGCAAAATTGTTGGAACAACATTCTCAACGGTATTAACACAATTCTGAATAAACAATAAATATCCCATCTCGGAGTTCTGTAGTCCATTTTGTTCTGTGATGGATACCTAGTAAGGTTGCAAGGATTGAGAGAATTCAATGGTATATACGGAACGCTGTGTTACCGACCCATTTGGGAAAACATGATCTCCCTTCAGCAATGGCATGCGTTACCACCTCAGGGATCCAGGCTGAACAAGACATTCCGAAGCTCCTTCGTTGGCCCTTCTACTTTGTATTTGCAACGCTTCACATCGACTAATGGTCGAATCAAGGTATGCTTTTCATAATTTTTTTTTTCGTTAGAGTTCTAATATATTTTATTCATTTGTTTGTGTTTACAGTACCAGAACTGTTTTTAATTGATACCTATCATTCCATTATTCTTGAATCAATAAGGATTGGCCCAAGATCAAAACTGTGCAATGCCGATCAGAACTGTCACATGATGCCCCATTGGCCATAGCGATTGGAACTTGTGTTCTGAACTCTATTGTCTTCCCTGTTCGGGATAAGAGTAACGATGAAGATGGGGAAAGCATGGAAGATGTGAGATATGCAGCCATGGGCATTATAAGCTTTATTCCCCTTTTCAATTGGCTGGTAACCATATTTTCTTTCTCAAAAAACAAAACATATGTTTTTAGTTAATTTTGAGTTATAAATGGCCTGGTGTCAGGAACACCCATATGGGTTTCACACACTCCACACACATATCAAAACCTACATGGATGTGTCTCAAACCCATACGAGTATATGTATATGTTTACGTCAAACTCATATGGCTTTCAGGTACACCCATATGGGTATTATATAAGGGTGTAATGGTACCAACTGTTTCAGCATGCTTCCAAATAGGTCACAGGGTTTGTTTCAACATGCTTCCAAATAAGTCAAACATATATGCTGAAACAAACCCTATGACCATTTTGGAAGCATGCTGAAATAGTTGGTGCCGTTACACCCTTATATAAAACCCATATGGGTGTACCCGAAAACCATATGTATATATGCCCATAGGCACGCCAATATGGGTTTATATAATGGTGTAATGGCTCCAACTGTGTCAACATGTTTCAAATTCAGATATCCTTAGTAATTGCAAGAATTTATTTGACATAAAATTACATGCTTAGGTTATGAGTGATTTTGTTATGTTTTATTTTACATGCAGAGTTGGGTGTTCGCCTGGCTCGATACGGGCAGACAACGGTATCTGGTCTATGCTATTGTCTATTTATCTCCTTACATAAGGTTAGTTTTCTGTTGACTTTGTTGTTGTAAAGTTTAAGTGTTCTTTCCAAAACAGGTGGTGTTTCCCCTATAACTGGTTTCTAGGGTGTATTTCCATTGTTCGTCCTGTTAAAACATATCTCGGCTCTCAATGATGGCTGCTTTGCACTGGCAGATAAATAATGGAAGCTATTTATTATTTTCCTGTTTGTTTTGATTCTTCGCACTGGGTTTAGGAAAGGTTTTGATTTAAAAACTGGAACAGGTTTTCGAACCAGTCACTTATCTAACTGGGATTCTAACCGGAACTGAATGAAACTGGATTCAATGGACCAGACTTGAAAAAAATACATAAAATAATTAATTTTTAATGAAAAAAATTATTTTTAAGATTTCAAACCATAATTCCAAACCAGTAGAGACAAAATATGCAAAGTTTGCTCATCCATATACCATGTAAGGGTTAATATATTAACATGACATAGAGTGCAATACATATCAAAAACAAAAATCAACGAAACTCCAAGTGGCCTCCAGAGTCCAAAAACAATGCTACAACTTACAAGTTATTGGGCCAATGGCCTACTGCAAATCACTATCAACATGATCACTCATCAAACTTATCTCCAATTCACCAATACTAGAAATGGGATCATCAGCAAGAGCTACATAAACATCATCTTGCTGAAAGTCTTCAAACTTAATATGGTAGAAATTGAAAAAGCTTAACATGCCTAACCAATGATTTTGGTTTGAGTAAGGGTTCATCTCCAAAACCTTATAATATGGTAGAAAAAGCTTAGCATGCCTAACCAATTATTTTGCTTTGAGTGAAGGGCACATTTTTGTTAAGGCCATGGTAGAAGAATTCAACAATTAATACCACCAACATCAATGGAGTTCAACAATCAATACCGCCGACATTAAGATACATAAGGGCTTCATGCTCTTGATCAAATGCCAATCCCATACCCTCACACATGACAAAATCAAATGGAAACATTGCAATACCCTTGATCCAGGTGGATATTGGTGGCCACCCTCTTATTCCACTTGGACTCCCACCATTGTTTCTTTCAGTTTTTTAGTTTTCTTATTTGTAGCACAATTTACTATTTTTGGCAGTTTTTTAGGGCCTGAAGTGCCGGAGCCGTTTTGAGGCCCTAAACAACGTTTTTTGGGAAAATAGAGAGCAACATGGTTCGTAGATCGATGTTGCTCAATCAAAAGTTGTAGTCCTCGGATAGATCTTTATAACGAGGTATTGTGCGCGTCAAACAGAGATCGTATGCCAAAGTTACGACTCCGGGAAGTTGATGTACCAATTTACCCAAACAGGGCCCATAGTTTGGCGCTTCATCTCTTAGGGTTAGGTTTTCGGATGTTTAGGGTTTTCCATTGTTTCTCAACAATAAATAGGCCTTTGAGCCTCATTGTAACATAGTTCAGAGGCATGTAGCCACCACATCTCGTCTCAGAGATAAGCTACAATCGCCTGAGCTAGTTTATTTCCATTCTGTTTGTAAGCATATTTCAGTATTTTACATTAATGAAATGAAGTACTATTTCTGCTGCATCTATGTATTTATGGTTATCTTTGTAATTTGCTGCATTCCTATCCAAATCCAGATTAGTGGTATCAGAGCGGTCTGCTCTTTCTCTATTTTTCTTTGCATGTCCCCAACGAGGTTGGGATATAAGGAGTTAGGGCTTGAACTGGTCAAACCTTTGCAAGACCAACCTTGCAAATCCCGACGGCTTTCACGACTTTCCATGGCGGATGAAAAGAAAGACGAAGGGGTAGGAGATCCTATCAAAATCTTGTTCGAAGAAGCCCTTGAGCGACAAAGGAACACGATGATGGACAACTTTGCCCAGATCCTTCAGCGGCTACCCATGGGCAACACATCTACTTCCAGCAGCTACTCTGGAAACGCCACACCCTTTAAGGTACAAGCTAACTTTGAAATCCCCATATTTGAGGGTCAGATAGATGCAGATGTTATAGAAAAATCGTTAAATCTGCTAGAAGGGTATTTCTTTGTTCATGATTTTTCCAGTGGGGAAAAGATTACTTTCGCTCTTCTCAAAGCAGCCCCCCACGTCAAGGATTGGTGGGAAACCTACTGTGAGCATAAGGATGAAAGTACAAACTCACTGTTTTAAGCCGCTCCCACTTGGAATTCGTTCCGGTATGCCATCAAGGAGCAGTACTACCTTGTCAGGAGCTATGACGACAAATACATAAAGTGGACCACGCTACGGCAGGGAAGGGACCAAGATGTGTCGAAGTTCACCAATGTTTTTCATACCTTGCGCATGAAGTTAGGCATCAAGGATTCTGAGAAACATTTGGTACTCAAGTACCGCGACTACCTACATAGATACATCTAGGACGAGATGGAGTTCCTGGACATCTCCTCGCTCGACACGACATACTGATACGTTGTCAAGATCGAGCAGAAGTTTAAACAGAAGAAGCGAGACTTTGGATCCACGAATCCGAAGCAAGGGAAAGGCTTCCCCAAACCGCAAAACCAAGGACAAAGCCAAGACGGTGTGACCCAAGACAACCCGTCGAAGCCACAAGAAAAGAACAACACCACGAAGTCAAAGAAGGACACAGGAAAGTGGTGCGAGTTCCATGAGAGCCCCACTCACAACATAAGTGAGTGTCGGACCAAGCAGTGCTTAGCGGCCGAGTTGAAGGCTTTAGAATCAGATGCATGTACCAACCCTGAGTCAGAACCTGACAAGAGGAATGACAAAGGGAAGCAGATCATTGATGCGGAGCCCAACACCACTTTTGCCACTATGAAGATCCAAAAGAAGGAACCCGAAGATCCAGAGGAGGGGGAGCGTCTTTTCTACTCACAAATGTGGGTGAAGGGTTCTCCGCTGCAATTCATTGTTGACAGTGGGAGCCAAAAGAACCTCATTTTAGCGGAGGTCGTGAAGCGGTTGGGCCTACCGACTACACCACCCCCACAGTCGTACAATATCAGGTGGCTTCACCAAGGACGAGATCTCCGAGTTCGACATCAGTGCTACCTTCTGTACAGCATCAAGCCCTTCACAGATGAGGTATTGTGTGATGTTGCTCCTCTTGTGATATTTGTGATGTATTATTAGGCCAACCATACTTGTGGAAGCGAAATGCTGTGTATGAGTCAAGGCCTCGCGCTGTTATTGTTACTTTGGGAAATAAGTTGTACAGGATACCGGAGGTAGCACCGCCTATCGCCACCTCTTTTATCTCTGCTAAGAAATCCAGTAAGATCATCTCCCAGACTAGGAAATTCATTTTCTTTTTGGTTCGCTCTCAAAGTGTTAAAACTGGCAACTAGGGCCAAACTCCATGTGGGTCATCTTATTTATGGCAGCTGTTATTTTTCGTTGATTCCTCTCCAAGTTTCTGGCCAAGTTCCTCGCTGCAAAGTTGAGACCCTTGGTCGGGCAGACTGAGTCCTTCGTTAAAGACTCAGCTTCTTTTATTGAGGATCTTAAGAAAATTAATCTTGAACCCGAGGACATTTTGGTAAGTTTCGACGTGGTCTCTCTTTATACTTGCATTCCTATCAATGAGGCCATGAAGGTAATTAATAAGCTAACTGACCCTGATACGGCTAAGTTAGTTGAGCTTTGCCTTACCTCTACCTTTTTCAGCTTCGAGGGAGAATTCTATGAGCAGACTTGCGGAGTTGCCATGGGCTCCCCCTTGTCCCCTGTCGTCGCTAATCTCTTCATGGAGGAGTTTGAGTCTAAGGCTTTGGCCTCCTCTCGTCTCTTACCAAAGCTTTGGAAAAGATTCGTTGATGACACTGGTGTTGTCTGGTCTCATGGTCCTGACGAGCTGGATCGTTTCTTCAGTCACCTCAATAACCAATCCGCCGCCATTAAATTCACGATGGAAAAAGAAGATAATGGTTGTCTTCCGTTCTTGGATGTTCTCATCTCTAAGAAGGTGGATGGTTCCTTTTCTCATCAGGTGTATAGAAAGAAGACGCATACTGAGCAATACTTGCATGCTTCTTCGCATCATTTCCCCGCTCAGAAGTTAGGGGTTCTTAGCACGCTTGCCACCCGTGCTGTTAGAATTTCGGATAAGGAGAGCCTGGAAACGGAGAAGGCTCACCTCCTAGAAGTCTTTGAGAAGAATGGTTACAATAGGCACCTCGGTCAAAAAGCCTTCCTCAGGGCCAAGAAGGAGCCTTCAATCCGAAGGGTTCCTAATGATCATAGCATGGGTGTGAACCTTCCTTACATCCAAGGAACCACGGACAGGATTGCGAGGATTCTGAGGAAGTATGATGTGCCCGCAACTTTTAGACCTCTCAATACTATCCGTGGATCCCTCAGGTCTGTGAAAGACCCGATTGACCCTAAGGACATGAAGGGCGTCTATGTCATTCCGTGTTCCTGTGGGACCCCTTATATTGGTGAGACTGGTCGCTCTATCAATCAGCGGATTAGCGAGCATTCGGCTGACTTAAGACATGGGAGGACCAAGTCCTCAGCCCTGGCTGAGCATGCGGGAAAGACTATGCATCATGTATGTATAGAGGAGGCTCAAGTCATTGCCAAAATTGCGCAGTTTCACCATCGCAAATTTAGAGAGGCCCTGGAGATTGAGAAAAGGCCGAACAATCTTAATAGGGATGATGGCTGGAAGATTAGCAGTTGCTGGGTCCCAGCCTTGTCTTCCTAGCCTCCTCATTCCCTTTTTGTTAGGTCTTAGGGTTTTTGTCTGCCCCCTCCTTTAATTTTTCTTTTGGCAGTTTTGTCCTATTATTATGGAGTATTTGAGTCATTAATAAGTTATGAATTAATTTCGGGCTAATTATTGTATTAACCTTAACCTGTTTATGATACTATTGGGCATATTTGATTAGATTTGTTTTTTCCATAATTTCATTATTTATACATTTCTAATTATGTCTATTATAACCTTAGAATTGAGTTTCCCTTTAACTAATGTCTAAAAAACCCCTTTTTAAACCTTAATGACATAGTTAACTTTAATATTTTTTGGAATAAATAAATATTGAATAAATGTTGATTATTAATAAAAATTTGACCATTAGGATAAATTATGATATACCAATAATATTAGTTATAGTAATAAACATGGACTTTATCAACCCTAAATTATGGTATTTATCTTGTAAGTAATAATATATTTACCTAAGGTCTTAGTTACCTTTAATATTTTATTGAATTTAATAAATATTGAACTAATATTGATTATTTGACCATTAGGTTTAAAGGATAAATTATGATATACCAATAATATTAGTTATACTATTATTAATAAACTTGGCTTTAACAACCCTAAATTATGGTATGTACCTATTGTAACTAAATTCTAGGAATAATATTGATTTAACAATTTGTTTGGAATTATAGATTATTAAGTAGATATAGATTATTTAATAAACATATATTATTTTATATAACTTATTATCTTAATGGACCATTATATTTAAATAATAAATATGATATATTCTAGAAAACAAAATAATGAAGATCTAACTTACCAAGGACCATTAAATAATTATTACACAATTAACTAGTGTAACTAAATTCTAAAAATAATAGTGATTGATTACCTTTTACTTGTATTTAAATTATATTGGAATAATATTAAAATAGATTATTTAATATATATTATGAGATATAATTTATTAATGACCATTATAATTAAAATATTAATATTATACTATGAATTCTCTTATTATTTGAGATAATAATAATAATTTATCTATTTTTAATTAACAAATGAATTCCTTTTTTTACCTATTTCGAGAAATATTAATTAACTATTTTAGGGGTTTGACCAGGATCATTAGGTCAAAATTAGCCGTTAGCATTATAGCTGTTGGAGTCTCTGCACACTCTATTTAATCAAGCTAAGCCGGATTGGTTCTTCAACTTGTCCTGACGATGAACCACACTAGTTGGTTCGAAACGCGTCGACAAAAGATTGGTTATGTGATTTTGCCGAAGATTATCTAAACAACGATTCCTCTCGTCGAGAGGTGTAGGATTGATCTAATGATCATCCAATTCCGACAAGTATTTATGGAGATATGAATTTATTTGTATTTACTTGACAAATTGTCAAGGTCGGCCAACAGCTAAATGTGTGGCACACATGCTCAACGTTTCATATAAATACAAGATAGGTTGAGGCATTATTCACTCATCTCATCTCTCACATTCTTCTCTCCTTATATGATTGGGTTTACACACAAGGAGCAACTCACACGTGGGAAGAAGGAGGACACAAAAGGACAAGGAAGGAGGATGCAAATTTGAGGACGCAGGGCTGCAGATGTATCTTTGACCAGCGTTGACTAGTGTGGGCATTTCTGGAGTGCAGTTTTGGTGTGGCTGTCTCTCCTAGGCAGGCCGCAGATTTTGGCACGCAAACTGAGGCATTATGACCTCTGGTTTGACCAGCATTGACTGCCCTAGTTTGTGGTAGCAGGTTGACTTCAGTTGACTGCATTTGACTGGGTTTTTCAGATTGTCTATGGGCTGCCTCTTCTTGCTGTTGGAAGCCTAGTAGACTGGGATATTGACCAAGCTGATTGGAGGTCAATACTATCTTGTTTTGACCAGCTTTGACTTTGCTGGTTAGGGTTTGCTGCTGCTGTTATAAAATTACAGATTTATGTATTTGTACTATTTCTCTTTGTTGAACTATTGAAGATTATAGAAGAATTGATCAAAGGGTTTCCCCACATTGGGGTTTGTCCCTGGCTAGCCACCACATCTAGTGTCTCTTGTCTTGGCTTGTTTTCTGTCGATCTATTAATGTTCTATCAGCATTTTACTTTATGTTAATGTGATTGCTAAACAATCGCTAATAAGAAGAAATTGAAGTAAACTACACTAAGCGTAGAACATACCATAAATTAACATGGTATCGGAGCTGAGGTGAAGACAAAGCCCGAGTAAGAGCAAGAGAAAGAACAATCACCGAAGGCTGTTGAAGCAATCTTAAAGACTTCATGGAGTCCTCATCGCACTTCCTCGCTGAAGACAAGCTCTGTGAGAAGTCTGACTATCACGGATGGAAGATGTCTCTTGATTTGACATTGGAAGAACAGGAAGTGTTGGACCATGTGAGAGGCAGAATCATTGAGCCTCCATCAAATGCATTTGTTGTTGCAAGAAACAAGTGGACCAAGGGTGAAGTCAAAGCAAAGAAGATCATCCGGGTCTCTATCGACAATCGTCTGGTGGCCTACATTTTCAAGTTGACCACCTCCAAGGAAATCTACGATAGACTGGTAAGCTTATTTAAAGTTAGCGATGCAAATCAAGTTTTGTTCCTTAGAAATAAGCTGAAGGAAATTAAGAAGGGCAAAGATGAGAATATGCAAGCCTACTTCTTAAGGATCATCGAGATCAAGAATGATCTCCTATCGATTGGGGAAGTCGTTCTTGACAGGGAACTGACCGTCACAACTCTTGGAGGGCTCCCATCTGAATGGTATATATTTAGAACCACTCTTCTCAACAATAATGTAATTCCAGGATTTGAGGAATTGATGGCAAGATGCATTCAAGAAGAGACAAGCATGGAAGAGCAGGAAATGCCTGCATTTAGAGGCAATCCCACTGCTTTCTCTTCTCAGGCTAAAAGGAGAAATAATTCCGGGTCGAAATCTAAAGGAAAGACCGGATCAAAAGGTGGAAGGAAAGGAAGATATTACGTTTGTAACAAAATGGGCCACTATGCAAAGGAGTGTCCTGACAGAAAAGGCACATCTCATGAAGATGATCAAAATCACTCCCGAGGCAATTCCTACAACAATCAAAGGAAGGGCAGGTTCAATGGCAAAGGAAAGAGGAATGTCGGAAATCAAGGAAGTGGGCCAACCCTCTAAGAAGGCAAGAAACTCCAGGTATGAATCTAACGTTGTTAATAATAAGCAATATGAATATTATTTGACAGCGACGCTCTCTACAACTTCTCCTTCAGACTCGTTGGGAAATTGGCTCATTGATAGTGGTGCCTCAAGGCACTTCATTGGTTACAAAGAAGCTCTCTCTAATTTGATAGAGAATGAGACCAACCTGGAAATTATTCTTGGAGACAACTCCAAATATCCCGTGAAAGGCTTAGGAAATGTTACTCTACAATTGAATCAGGGTAATACAATTCATTTGCAAGAAGTCCTGTATGTACCTCATCTCAAGAAACACCTGGTATCCATTTCGGCAATGGGAGACAAAGGCTACAAGGTGGCCTTCATCCATGGCAAGGTATGTATATGGAAAAGGTATTTTAAAGATGCTTTCACTCTTGGGTTTCGAGTTGACTTTCTATATCAAGTCGAAGGAAGTCCGTTGGGAGTCATGACCCGTGACACATCTCTTTAGTCCGAACTATGGCACTAGATGTTTGCCCACCTTCATTATAAGGCTCTACTCGATGTGAGACAAATGGTAATAGGGATGCCCGAGTTTAAGTTAGAGCAAGAAGGTGTATGTCCGGGATGTGCCGAAGAAAAACTAAATAGGGCACCATTCCCCTCAAACCATAGCAAGGCCTCCGATATATTGCAGTTGGTTCACTCCGACATATTTGGTATGATGCCTGTAAACTCTTTGGGAGGATATTTATATTACCTCACTTTTATAGATGATTATTCTCGCAAGACTTGGATATACTTCTTGAAAAAGAAGGTTGAAGTGTTCTCCTGGTTTCATCACTTCAAAGCCTTGATCGAGAATCAAACTAAAAAGAAAGATCAAGATCTTAAGAACTGATAATGGGACTGAATATGAATCCAATGAGTTCCATGACTTTTGCAAAGAGGTTGGCATTAAGAGGGAGACCACAACACCATATTCTCCTGAGCAGAATGGTGTGGTGGAAAGGAAGAATCGTATGATTATGGAAGCTGTCTGTGCTATGCTCTATGATCAAAGGCTTCCGAAGTTTCTATGGGCCGAAGCTGCGAATACCGCCATATATGTACAACCGATGCCCTCATCAAGCATTGGGTTCCAAGATTCCCGAAGAGATGTTCACTGGTGAGAAACCTGATGTATCTCTTTTTAGAATTTTTGGAAGTCCTGTATATTTTCATGTGTCGAAAGAGAAAAGGAATAAATTGGGTGCATCTAGTAAGAAGGGAATCTTTGTGGGCTATAGCGAAAATACTAAGGGCTATAGAATCTATGTGGCTGGTCAAAGGGAAGTCAAGATTAGCTATGATGTCACCTTCGACGAAGATATGGCTCTTAGCAAAGTTGACAATCTTCCTATTCTAAGGAAGACAAAAGAAGATGACACCAAGAAACCAGAGGAAAAGGAAGAAGAGACGATGCCCGATGTGGAAGAACCTATGGATCCTATTGATCCCCCTTCGCAAGAGCTTTCCTCTTCTAGGAAGAGGCCTTCATGGCTCAGGGGGACACTTGATGATGCCGAAGGACACATTGCACCCAGAGGGACTTTCCGTGAAAGTAAGAAGCCGACCACGTATCAGGGATACTTGACCATTATGAGCACGATCATTTAAAATGAGCCTTTATCGTTCGCAGAAGCTGTCAAGCATCAAGTATGGAAGGATGCTATGACTGAGGAATACGAGTCCATCATGAAGAACGATGTCTAGGATGTGGTTCCTAGACCCCAGGACAAAACAATTGTCACTTCGAAATGGCTTTACAAGATAAAGCATGGCGCTGATGGAAGTGTTGAAAAGTATAAGGCTTGTTTTGTCGCTCGCGGCTTCTCTCAAAAGGAAGGTATAGATTATGACTAGCTATTTGCACCTGTTACCCGATACACCACCATCCGCTTGATCATAGCCCTTGCAGCTACGCAAGGATGGATGTCAAGACCTCATTCTTGTATGGTTCGATCAAAGAGGAAGTCTATGTGGAACAACCCGAAGGATTTGAGATTCATGATCGAGAATCTCACGTGTGCAGGTTGAAGAAAGCCCTCTATAGGCTGAAGCAAGCACCTCGAGCTTGGTATGAGAGGATCGATAGCTACTTGATGAAGTTGGGGTTCACTAGGAGTGAAGCCGACCCAAACCTTTATTTTAAGGTTGAAGATGTTAAGCCTCTCATATTGGTGCTGTACTAACAGGTGCAGACCCTCTCATTCACAAATGTAAGAGGGAGTTGGCTTCTGAGTTTGAGATGAAGGACCTAGGACTGATGCACTATTTCCTAGGACTGGAAGTCTGGCAGAAGCCAAGAGAGATTTTCCTATCTCAAGGAAAATATGTGGTGGAGATATTGGAGAGATTCAGTATGGTTGACTGCAAGCCCGTGACTACCTCGATGGAGCTTGACTTCAAGAAGTTAAGCGGTAGTGCTACTGGACCTGTTTTACAAAATGCTATCGATTATCGTCAACTCATCGGAGCATTGATGTTCTTGGTGAACTCCCGTCTGGATATATGTTTTGCAGTCAACACGTTGAGTCAACATATGGTTGAGCCTCACCACTCACATTGGATTGGTGCCAAGAATCTATTGAGATATCTTCATGGCACAATCACTCATGGGTTGAGATACACTGCTGGAGCTGTGAGACTACATGGATATACCGATGCTGATTGGGCAGGTAGTGTGGTGGACCGAAAGAGCACTTCCCGGTGCTGTTTCTCTTTGGGATCTACCTCGATATCCTGGATGAGCAGGAAGCAGAAATCAGTGGCTTTGAGCACCACTGAGGCAGAGTACATTGCTGCGAGTATGGCCTCTTGTGAGGCTGTCTGGT
The DNA here is from genome assembly GCA_031772625.1 of Pinus tabuliformis. NCBI lineage: Eukaryota > Viridiplantae > Streptophyta > Pinopsida > Pinales > Pinaceae > Pinus > Pinus tabuliformis. The sequence goes on along the minus strand of CM062806.1, from coordinate 609,382,252 downwards.
TGCGGAAGCTTTTCAATGAGCTGTTTGGATATACACTGGATACTACCATGATCCTATGTGACAACTAGAGTGGGATTCGTTTATCAGAGAATCCCTTATTTTATGATCACTCCAAACATATTGATATTAGGTACCACTTTATTCGGGATATGGTACAATAGGGAGCAATAAGGCTCCAACATATCGGTACAGATGAGCAGGTCGCCGACATTCTGACGAAGCCCCTAGGAAAGGTCAAATTCTTGACTTTCCGAGAACGACTTGGTGTCGTTGAGAGACCCTCTTATGAGGGTCGTGTATGATGCATACACTGAGCTCTGGGAGCTCCAAGGGGCTTGGGGTACTTCTTGGAGCGACAAGCGACCATAGGGCGACTCAACCTCCCCTAGTGGTGCGCTGTGCACAAGGTGAATGGTTCAACCGTCCCTAGTGATACCCTGTGGCGACTTATGGACAGGATGATTAGTTCTCTTGCCGAGGCATCCTACCCATGTAGTCTGGGACTCATGGGAAGTACCTCTCATTTGGCCAATGAGTAGGGAAATGGGGTTAGGGACCATAGTAGTACTATCGATGGATGCATCATTGTATCTACCGCACTCCCTATGCTAGGATGTCCTCCATTGATCTGGGATCAGTATGAGTGGTTTTGAGACATTCTCTTCTGGCACTGATATGGGATCAGTAAGAGTGGTATGACACGCTCTCTGGCACTAACTTCGGGTCAGTGGAGGATTGTATGATACATCCTCGATCATTTCTTCTTCTTCATAGTTCAGCAAAGTAGAGCCGAGCAGTGCAGAGCAATGCATTTGATGGCAGAGATAGTATCGACGATCAGATGGATTAGCTAATGGAGTTCTCCCTAGTTGAGAGGGAGTGTTAAAATTGGCAACTAGGGCCAAACTCCATGTGGGTCATCTTATTTATGGCAGCAAATATTTTTCCTTGATTCCTCTCGCCGAGAGGTGTAGGATTGATCTAACGATCATCCGATTCCGAGAAGTATTTATGGAGATATGAATTTATTTGTATTTACTTGACAAATTGTCAAGGTCAGCCAGCAGCTAAATATGTGGCACACATGCTCAATGTTTCATATAAATACAAGATAGGTTGAGGCATTATTCACTCATCTCATCTCTCACATTCTTTTCTCCTTAAATGATTGGGTTTACACACAAGGAGCAACTCACACGTGGGAAGAAGGAGGACGCAGAAGGACAAGGAAGGAGGACGAAGATTTGAGGACGCAGGGCTGCAGATGTATCTTTGACCAACGTTGACCAGCGTGGGCATTTCAGGAGTGCGGTTTTGGTGTGGCTGTCTCTCCTAGGCAGGCCGCAAATTTTGGCACGAAAATCGAGGCATTCTGACCTCTGGTTTGACCAACGTTGACTGCCCTAGTTTGTGGCAGCAGGTTGACTTCAATTGATTGCATTTGACTCGGTTTTTCAGACTCTCTATGAGCTGCCTCTTCTTGCTGTTGGAAGGCTAGTAGACTGGGATATTGACCAAGCTGATTGGAGGTCAATACTATCTTGTTTTGACCAGATTTGACTTTGCTGGTTAGGGTTTGTTGCTGTTGTCATAAAATTACAGATTTATGTATTTGTACTATTTCTCTCTGCTGAACTATTAAAGATTATAGAAGAATTGATCAAAGGGTTTCTCCACATTGGGGTTTGTCCCTAGCTAGCTGCCACATATGGTGTCTCTTGTCTTGGCTTGTTTTCTGTCGATCTATCAATGTTCTATCAACATTTTACTTTATGTTAATGTGATTGCTAAACAATGGCTAATAAGAAGAAATTGAACTATGAAGTAAAATGCATTAAGCATAGAACATACCATAAATTAACACAAAGTAAGGGGAAGATCATAGCCACATCCATGGCCCTCAGGAAGGGTTCCTCCACGCAGCAGAAGCAGGTGGATACGGTCATGAAAGAAGACATGAACATCTTCTCCTCACCCACAGGGGTACCATTGCACTGTCAGGTCAAGCATTTGTTCGATCTGACTCCCAGAGCACCTCTACCCAATGGGCCGATATATTGCCACTCCATTCTAGAAAGAATGCCTTACAAGAGCCCATCGGAAACTCATACCACTCCGATATGGTCCTTACACCATTACCAAGGCTGTGGAAAACAATTCTTTGGAGCACAACATTCCCCCATTCCTTGGCTTACACCGAGTGTTCAATGTGGACTGCCCTCAACCATGCTTCCCACCATTACTGGACACATCAGAGATTGCAGAACAACTCACCAAGGACCAAGTTCAGTGAGAAGTTTCCCCATCTCATGGAGGCACTCAACGCAATGGGGACGATTGCTTCCTAAGGGGGGAGGAATGATCCAGGTGGATATTGGTGGCCACCCACCTATTCCACTTGGATCCCCACCATTGTTTCTTTCAGTTTTTTAGTTTCCTTATTTGTAGCACAATTTACTATTTTTGGCAATTTTTTGGGTCCTGAACTTCCAGAGCCGTTTTGAGGCCTTAAACGATAGATCTTTCTAATGAGGTATTGTGTGCGTCAAATGGAGATCGTATGCCAAAGTTACGACCCCGGGAAGTTGATGTACCAATTTACCCAAACGGGGCCCATAGTTTGGCGTTTCATCACCTAGGGTTAGGTTTTCGGATGTTTAGGGTTTTCCATTGTTTCTCAATAATAAATAGGCCTTTGGGCCTCATTGTAACACAGTTCAGAGGCATGTAGCCGCCACTTCTCTTCTCAGAGATAAGCTACAATCGCTCGAGCTAGTTTATTTCCATTCTGTTTGTAAGCATAACTCAGTATTTTACATTAATGAAATGAATTATTATTTCTGCTGCATTTATGGTTATCTCTGTAATTTGTTGCGTTCCTATTTAAATCCGGATCAACCCCAAACCCCGAAATCCTAAAAATTGTTAAGTCTGCTGGATTTTGAGCGAAATCTAAATTTCTAGTTTCTCTATATGAAATCCAATGAGGTTGGAACCACTCTTTAGACATTCTGAAACAATTAATGGTAATGTTAAAAATTAGTAAAAGTGATGTCACTTTTACTTTAAGAATATAACATTACCATTGGTTGCTAACATTGCTAGGGTTGAGTTAGGTTTTTTGTTTAGGTTTAGGGTTTAGGAAGGGGAGGGTTGCTTTTATGGTTGAGGGGGGCTGTTTTGGGAGGAAAAAAACCCCTAGTTTCCTTCAAAAGCACCTGAAAAACCGCCATCAGGGTTCCTGGACTCCCTCATGCATGTGAGATCTAACCGGGTTGTTTATGGTTGGAACTGGCCGGTTAGATACCAAATTGATCAGTTTGGTACCTAATCGGTACAAACTAGCCCTCCAATTGGATCTTTCTACTCGTTCATTGGCTGGTGCCCTATCTGACTGGCTGGTTTGATTGGATTCTGATTTAGACTGTGTGGTTTTTAAAACTATGGTTTGATCTATATGTTTGATCAGGTTCTCATAGTTTGTTTTCCCTCTTGATAAAGCAATCCATTGTAAGCAGATTGTCACGAACCAAATAACCAAATCAGCATAAAGAGATGTTTGTTTCAGTGTTGCGAAAATCGCGATATCGCGGTTTTTTGAAAATGGCAATATTATTGCCCGATTATTACGTGAATTTTTTCGCAAAAAATCGTGATAACTTGAAATTATTGCGAATATTACGAAAAAAGCGCGATTTTTTGGGAAAAAATCTTGATTTTTTTTTTTTTTTTTGGGCCGATTTTTTGACGAGGAGGTGACACAACCTACCTAGGCTACCCCTGTCACTAGTAAGAGGACGTGGTCTACCTCCTGTAGCTCCTAGTTCTTCAGCGTCTAGAGCACAGCAGAGTCCCCTGCCAACTCCACCAACATCTACATCTAGAGGGAAAGGTATTAGTTATTTGGTTCATTTCATTGTATATGACATTATGACTCATGATATGAGATACATTATTATATTTTTTGTTGATATTTTGAGGCTGAGTTGGGACTCAGGAGTTAGGATTGACTATTCAGGACATGATTCACTGTTATGTGTGATGTAGCACTAGAAATGATACTACACATCTTATATACTAGTTCTTTTATCATATTTATGTGTCAATGTATTTATCAATGTTGCCAGACTCGGAATCGACAATAAATCGGCGAGGCAAAAGAGCGAAAAGTTTTAATCGGATCAGGGAAAAACGGGAAAAAATCTGTGAATTCAATAATTTAAGATATACACATTTTGAATTAAAAAAAAAAAAAAACATTTTTCATTGATATTCAATAAAGCCATGTCCAAACAATGCATAATATCAATAGATGTCCAAAATATCATGAATGAATAACTATCTCATATATGTTATGAGTCCAAACATGATCCAAAGTACTAGGTCTTGACTCCTAACCTGTGACTACATCGAACCAGAAGCATCTGCTTCTAAAAGTTTATAAAATACTGCATACTAATCAGTAAAAAAACAGTAACTGAAATCTCTTGATTGCTGCTAAAATGATACGATAATGGTTTGCTACCAAAATCTCTGACCAAGCACATGTTGAAGCTACAATGGAGCACACTGCACACTACGCCTCTATTACACTACGACTCTATTACGTGGAGTAAATTGAAACTGAAACCATGCCTCTATTACCTTCACGACGTATGAGTTGTAGGCCTGAGCAAGTGAGAAAAGTCAATTACAGACCGACTTTTAATTTTTAACATAACTAAACTACGCAACGAAAAATGTGGGAACCCTAAAAGTTAAAACCCGTGCCCCTCAAGTTGAGGGCTGAAAATCACCTTAGTTGCCTAAATCGCAATTAATCAGTGAGTCGCAAGTGAAACCCGCGTTGACCACGAGTCAAACATGGTCAACGCGAGTTTGACTCACCCATAGTTGAATCAGATCGTTTGGGGGAAGAGCAGAGTTTGACTTGTGATTAATTGCGAGTGATCGGAGATTCATGTTTCACTGGTATTTGCTTTATGTTGTAGATGCTTTAGATATTAAAAAATTTGAATATTTTAATTAACGATTTTTTCCCGATTATTTCCTCATTTTTACGATTTTTTCCGATTTTTCCCGTTTTTTTCCCTCGCCGATATTATCCCGATAATGATTACTGCAACATTTTGTTTCTCCTCTTGATAAGGCAAGCCATTCGAAGAAGATTGCTATGGACCAAATAACTAAATCAGCGTAAGAGAAGTCTAATTGAGCAAGTGAATTAATCATTAAATAATAAGGCCACTTCGAGTGGGCAACCTTCCAGTAAAATCTAACCAAACACAACACAAGATGATTATTCAAATAAGTATCCTTGGTGTATACATAGGAGATAAAGAGGGTTAGGTGAGCATTCCTACTCTACTAAGCTGGCTTAACTGTAATTAAAGATAATTAATATAGTACTATGATTAAGGGTTAGGATCATAACTACTAACCTCTTGCTCATATACTTAGAAGTTAGTACTAATCTTGAATTGTTGTTTGTAACTGCTTTTACGTAAATTTAAGATGTATTTAAAAAAAAGGGCGAGGACCTTAACAAAGACTGTGATTTGACCTATGCGAAATTATCTTGTCCTTTTTTCCCAACATATTGACCAGTGTTACTAGGGAGCGGGAGCAAAAGCGGGGAGTGGGAGCGAAAACGGGTGCGGGAGCGACATTTTCAAAAGCTCTCGGTTTGGGAGCGAATCCTGGAGCATTTTTTATATAATATATATATTTTTTATATTTTTATATTTTGATACATATATGTCAACAAAAACATGTAGAATTATGAATTAGATGTAAAAAACATCAAAAAACATAGATTGAACCATATAACAACAATCATCTAGAAGTTATAATCTTCATCAACCGCGTCCACAAGTTAGTAACATAGTAACATACAACATATTGAGTCTCGTGATTCATCAATCTTAAAGTTTCAAGCTTTCAAAGTTCAATATATAACATTTATTATCATTGATCACCAAAGTTGTACTTGTAAGCTAAGTGTAACCGTTACAACAAATAATATCTAAGATGAAATGAAATGTTATAAAATGAAATGAAACAACTTTCAACTTTCATGAAGCATCATATTCATAATTCATTACTAATGAGTTATAATTGCCAACTTCAAACTTAAATTGTCATATATTGTTTAAAAAAATATAATAATAAATATGAAAGAGTCAATAGTTATAAAAACTACTAGGAACTAGAAACGACAAGTAAATCTATTATCTATTGCTTATGCTTGGGCCTCTTGCCAGCACGAGAAATGTCTAGTTTTTTAGTCTTGTTGGAAAATCAGGATCTTTGTCATTAATATCACCCTCTAAGCATTAATATCTAGAGGTATCTTTGTCATTACCTCTGTATCTGTATAGGGATCTTTGTCATTAATATCAACCTCTAAGCATTAACATAAGATAGAAAAAGCAGAGCATGTCAAGTCAAGATTTTGTTTGAGTGATGCGTACATTTTTAGGAGGGTCATGATAGAGGAGTTCAACAACCAATGTCACTAACATCAAGGTACATAGAGGGATTGGTGCTCTTGATTAAATATGAGTTCCATACCCTAATACATGACAAAATTCAATGGAAACATTGCAATCCTGAAAAACTGATAAGTCTGCTAGATTTTGAATTTCTCCTTAATCTTCATTTTCATCCTTTTACTTTAATAATTTAACATTACCATGAATCACATACCAATACTAGGGCCATAGGCTTGATCATTAAGTTGCCCCACTCAAAACTTATTTGTTTATTTGAAAAAAAATTGCATTTGGAATATTACTGCAATTTTTTTTTGCAAGAAAGGCTAAACGCTCCCGAAAAGGCAGGGAGCATTTTTTTTTAAGGGAGCGCGCTCCAGACCTGCGCCCGAGTCGCTCCCGCCCGGAGCGTGGATTGGGAGTGGGATTGAGGGTGAGTGGGGCGCTCCCCCGCAACACTGATATTGACTAAGGGGATGCTGCTTTAGGAGTTGTATTCCGAAGTTCCAAAATGGTGCATTCCTGTATCTGAATTTACTATTTTAATAATGCTCCTATTCAGTTTTGAAATTAGAGTTTTAGTAGGTTCAGTCAAGTTCATGTCTAAAAACCGTATAAAATACACCAAAAGCACAGTTCTGTGCATCAATACCCTTTCTTTCCAGTTACCATCAACTTAAGAACATGTTAAATACTTTTGATTTCAAGATCTTGGAAAGGTAAATGTAATGAGGTTGTCGAATTGAGGCTTCTGTGATCCATATCAATCTATGAGAGACTCTTCAACGTAAATCACATAGAATATCATTGTCGACGTGTTTCCAACCAACTAGTTCATCGTCAACTTGTCCTGACGATGAACCACACTAGTTGGTTCGAAACGCGTCGACAAATGATATTCTATGTGATTTACGTTGAAGAATCTCTCATAAAATGTAATGAGGTATCGATAAAATGTACATTGAGATTTACCTGTTTGAAAAGACAACAAATTTTCTAATTTGTGGCAATCATTTGCCACTCACTGATGTGAGTGTAGGTATATTCTGTTGTAGTTGATAATTAAATAATTGATGAAGTTTGCTGTAATTGTTGGTTTCAATTATGGATGTCATATGTTTTCGCAAGAGTAAGCCTATTTATGCATTGAACTGCCAATTACTTTTTGTTATGTGGCACGATTTAGAAGGGCCCGAATAATAGATATCCATATTTTTATTTTCATTGTTATTTTGACTCAATGTCGTGAGGTATTTAAATTCCATTGTTAGTTTGGCTCAAGGACATAAGGTGTTTAAGTAGGAATAACTTAATGGGATTAAACTTTTCTACTGGGAACCTATGCTAAGAAATAAGTTAGTTGGCATGAAACTTTTGGCATGAGAAAGTCTAGTGAAGGAATTCTCTGTGAATGATTGTTTGGTGAGATGACACTCCAGTGTAGACTTTAATTTCTTAGAGTACATCGAGGCCTAGAATCCAAGTGGAAGGTTAAATGATCAGGTAGCTGTACAGGCTATGATATGTTCATTTAAGGAAACTTTTGGTTTCTATTCAGTAACCAGTTGCAATCCCTACAATCCCAATTAATCAGCAAGCATGGACTCAGCAGATAAGATGATGAAATTTTATGAATGCCCATAAATGACCAAGGAAAATGTCAAAGGGACAGTAGAATACAATCAGTGTTGACTGGTGGCTGGACTATGGGAGTGTTTAGAATACGTGATGCTAAAATATTATCAAAATAGAAGAGATACAAATTATAAAGGAGCAGGAGCTAGGCAAAACAGAAGTGGAAAATCCTAAGAGATGGGAGGCCCTAGCTTAATATCAAATCAGTAGAGTTGGAGGCATCCTTGTCTCTGTCTATCACTGTGAAGGAACTGATGCAAAGGTTGACAATATCATCTGGAGAGTACCTGGGGCTAAGTTGCTGTAGTTATCTTGAGTCCATGATGCATGAAATCTCAAGCAACATGTGTCTATTAGCTGTTAGAATGATATTAAAATTGACTTGTCTGGAGTCTGGACAAGAATGACCCTTTGAGAGGGAGACCCTGACATTGTTGAAACTTTCTTTTTTTCTGAAGAAATAGTCTTCCAGTCGCCAGTGTATGGCATTTTGCAATTTTTGTTAAATAGCAACTTATTAAGAAAAAGTAACTTGTTGAACATAGTCAACAAATTAATAAAAATCAAGCATTAGCGGGTATTATGATTGTTAGTTGCCTCAATTTGCATAATGCTATTATTGGTATTCCGTTTGGATAAAGCTGGTAATAACATTTCACCTCTTCAATGTTGGAACTTGGAACTCAAAAATATGCGTTGCATCATAAATGAGCTTGGGTTGCTGCAATACTCAAATATTGAATTTTGTTTTATGAATTTGTTGATTGTGTTGGATGGCTCGAGTATTTTTAGTTCTATGTTGCTGGAAACATGCCAACCCTTGCTGTACCAGGCACATTTTGGTATGGAAATGCTGAAACACATTTGGTAGACTGGAAACGTGTTTTATACAGACTGAAATGTGTTTCAAACCCATTTCAGCCGCCTGTACAGCGCATTTCAGCAAATTAAGTGGCCGATTTTTTATAGTTCGGTTGCTGGGACCCACATCTTAATTTTTAATTCTTAATTAGTTTTTAATCACGAATTAACGATACTTCTAGAAGCTAAGGCCAAAAATGTTTCTTTAAAAGCGGATTTCACTCTTATTTTGCCTCCCACAGTTTGAGCAAGGGCCATTTGAGAGCAGCTTGATCAAGGGTGTTTACAGCAAGGTGGGATTCAGTCTATTAGGCTGCTACAAGTGCTTAGTGTTTCATTGGTGTTTTGAGCAGCTATAGCCATCCTTTTTGCTGTTTTGTGGTGTTTTGGGCAGCTACAGCGATAGGATTTCGCTGTTTTGTGATGTTTTTGGGCAGCTACAGCCATCATTTTGTGTTGTTTTGTGGTGTCTTTGGGCAGCTTCAGCTACAGCAAGCCTTTTGTGGTAAGAAGCAAGTTTTGTAAGTTTTAAGTTTCTAATGTTTTCCCAGGGCTTTCTTCTCTTTTTCATTTTATTTATTGCAGATTTGTCTTTTTTAACTTTTTTTGCGACAATAATGGCTTCCAACCAAGGTACATCTAGTCCAGCGCCCAATGCCAACAAGAGGACTAACTATTATACTCTTTGGAGGCATGTTACAAAGATTTCAAGAATTCCTGGTGGTGGTTCACGACAATGGTTGTGCAATGTATGTAATAATCCATATAAGGGTTCTTACCCAAGAGTGAAGGAACATTTTTTGCATGAAACAGAAAAGGGTGTTGATTTTTGTCTGGAAATAAGTGATCCAATGGAGGAGGAAGTATGAGAGTGAGCAGGGAGAGGCTTATAGGGTTATGAGAAGACATGAACAACTTGCCAGTGCTACTCCTTAGTCTCCAAACATTGAGCCAAGGATTGTGCGTGAAGCAAGGAAAAGGAAAGCAATGTAGCAACAACCAATCACAAGCATTAAAAAGTACTAAAAATCCATTTTTTCAATGCAAGAGAGTAGAATAGCTAAAATATGTTCGAGGGAGAGAAGTTGTTGAAACAAGAGTGGCAAGGACCATTTATGCTTGTGGTATCCCTTTTAATGTGGTTTGGTCTCTTTATTGGCAAGATATGGTGAGGGCAATTAACACTACTTCTTAAGGGTTCAAAGGGCCAAGCTACGAAAAAGTCTGAACCAATCTGTTCAAAAAGGAGGAGTTTGTTTTGGATATTTTAACACCTATGCATGGTTCATGGAGTAGTTTTGGGGTTATCATTGTCTTGGTTGGATGGATAGATACTAAGTGTAGACATTTGACCAATATCATTGCCACTTCACCAAAAGGAGTAATGTTTTGAAGGTCAAACATTGTTCATATGAGGTAAAGGATGCTCAACTCATCATTGGTATTTTAATCAAAGCTATTGAGCAAATAGGGCTTTTTGAGGTGATGCAAGTTTGACAGATAATGCATCGGTTTGTAGAGTTGCAGATTTGATTATTGAGAGTAGATATTATCATATCTTTTAGACTCCTTGCATTGCATAATTTAAATTTGATCTTAGATGAGATTGACAATAAATTTCCATGGATTAAGGAACTTAAAGGACAAGTGAAGTAGATAATCAAATTCATCACCAAACACCATTAGTCTCAAGCCATATTTCGAGAATACTCCAAATTGGAGTTGAAATTTGCTGAAACAAGATATGCCTAAAACTTCATCATGTTGTGTTGTCTTGTTGAGGTTAAGTAACCATTAGTTTCTATTGTGGTGAGTCAACTTTTGGGTGAGTGGAGACAGACACATTTAGAGTGGGGAGCTATAGTGCACTGATTGTGTCTTAATGATGAGTCTTGGAGTTAGATTTCTTGCTCAAGTTCACATCCCTTGCATTTGAGCTTCTCCGAAGTGTTGACATGAATAAGCCTTTCTTGGGAGAGGTTTCTAATGGCATGAATACCATGGTTGAGAAAATGTGGAAGTTATTTCATGAAAATCTCCTTAGCTTTTATTTATCTATGCTCATTTGCTAATAGTGAAGAAAATTATTGTTGAGAGGTGGAACCAATTCATTACTCCATTGCACACTTCAACACATGCCTTGAACCTAAAATTTTATGATGAAGATCTAATTGTCTGAAGCAATGGGAAGAGAAAGGTACCATATAGGGATAAGGAGGTGGCAAATGGAGTGAAGAGAGCCCTTATGAGAATATTCTCCAGCTAATCTACATAGGGAGTTGAAGGAGGAATTTGCTAGTTTTGTTGTTGGTTTGGATGATTATTCAGACATATCAACTTTGGATGAGAGGAGCACCATGAGTCCGACTAGATGGTGGATTTGTCAAGGAGAAAATGGTGTACATTTGCAAATCCTTGCAATTTATATTCTTTCACAAGTGGTAAGCTCTTTACCAGTAAAAAGAAATTAGAGCACCTTTGGTTTTATTCATTCAATGAAGCACAACTTCTTGGGTTCAAAGAAAAGTGGGGATCTTGTTTCCAACCTTCACCTTGCATCTTGTAAGGGTCCAAATGGGCCTTCTAAAAATTGGGCATCTCTCTTACTGCGTTGAATTTTGAAAAAACTTAGAAGTGGAATTGGAAATAATTCTAAGTGTTACCACTCCACACTCCATTGTTAAACATGCATCTCATTCCATTTTTCATTATGTATATGAAGATGATGATGAGCTTAGCACATGTTTTATTTCTATGTTCATTGTTTATAGTTGCAGACATGTAACATTGTAGCCTCATATATAAAGGTTGATTTTGGATATATAGCCTCATTTATAAAGGTTGTTTTTGTATATTAATGCTTGCATTATGTAATCATTTGCGAGAGATAATAAGGAGATGGGTTTAGGAGTAGATTGCGATGTATCACTTGTCCTTTATGTTTCTCATTTAAATGTTCTTTCTCATTTAATCTTGAATTTAAATGATAATGTTGCTGAAATTTGGTAGCTTTGGTCGGTATTTTCATTGGTAAAGTTAAGGAGAAATTATATTATTTTTCATGTTGACCAAGTTGGCCTCACTTGGTCAAGTCGACCCCACTCATTGAATGGGTTTGACCCTATGGTCAAAACCGTCTTCCTAACTCACATATAAATAGAAGTTCGATTAACCTCATTTGGCATCTCATTCATCACATCAATTCGATTTGAAATAAAGAGATTCATCCACACTTGCGAAGGAGAAAAGAAGAATAATAGTATTGCGTTGACCAACTCTCTTATCTTCTATTTGACCAACGTTGACTTGGGATTATTTGCTTATGTTTGACTGAGATTTGATTGGTTTTGGAGGCCAAGTTTTTCAGTGGATTGTTGACTCTACTTGACCAAAAGTTTAGCTCTTGATTCTGGCTCGTTGACCGAGGGTTAACCACAGGTCAACTTTTGTGCTTTGACCAAAATCTGACCGTGGTTCATTGATTGTAATTTGATCGATCATTCAATGAAGCACAACTTCTTGGGTTCAAAGAAAAGTGGGGATCTTGTTTCCAACCTTCACCTTGCATCTTGTAAGGGTCCAAATGGGCCTTCTCAAAATTGGGCATCTCTCTTGCTGCGTTGAATTTTGAAAAAACTTAGAAGTGGAATTGGAAATAATTCTAAGTGTTACCACTCCACACTCCATTGTTAAACATGCATCTCATTCCATTTTTCATTATGTATATGAAGATGATGATGAGCTTAGCACATGTTTTATTTCTATGTTCATTGTTTATAGTTGCAGACATGTAACATTGTAGCCTCATATATAAAGGTTGATTTTGGATATATAGCCTCATTTATAAAGGTTGTTTTTGTATATTAATGCTTGCATTATGTAATCATTTGCGAGAGATAATAAGGAGATGGGTTTAGGAGTAGATTGCGATGCATCACTTGTCCTTTATGTTTCTCATTTAAATGTTCTTTCTCATTTAATCTTGAATTTAAATGATAATGTTGCTGAAAATTGGTAGCTTTGGTCGGTATTTTCATTGGTAAAGTTAAGGAGAAATTATATTATTTTTCATGTTGACCAAGTTGGCCTCACTTGGTCAAGTCGACCCCACTCATTGAATGGGTTTGACCCTATGGTCAAAACCGTCTTCCTAACTCACATATAAATAGAAGTTCGATTAACCTCATTTGGCATCTCATTCATCACATCAATTCGATTTGAAATAAAGAGATTCATCCACACTTGCGAAGGAGAAAAGAAGAATAATAGTATTGCGTTGACCAACTCTCTTATCTTCTATTTGACCAACGTTGACTTGGGATTATTTGCTTATGTTTGACTGAGATTTGACTGGTTTTGGAGGCCAAGTTTTTCAGTGGATTGTTGACTCTACTTGACCAAAAGTTTAGCTCTTGATTCTGGCTCGTTGACTGAGGGTTAACCACAGGTCAACTTTTGTGCTTTGACCAAAATCTGACTGTGGTTCATTGATTGTAATTTGACCAAATTTCGGCCCCTTCTGTTCAACTACCTTAGGTTGAAATTCGACCCCTCTGTTGCAGACTTTGACTTGGACCATCGTTAACTATTTTCTCTCCTTTGACTGGTTTGACTTTGGAAATATTGAGGTCTAAGATTGGAATATTTTGATGTACATTATGATGAAATGAACTCTCTCTCATAAAGAAAGATTGTTGGGTTTTCCCTGGTCGCTGTCCTAAATTTTGGTGTCTCTTGTCTTATTTTTTACTATGATCTCAATTGCTCTACTGAAGAAGCTAATGGCTGAAATTTTTCATGTATAACTGCTTAATGATTGAATGCTCTAAAGAAGTCTAATTGTATCATTGGAAGTAGTTATCAGTTTTAAAAATTGTACTAGTCTTGATTACACTAGAAAATCAAGATGGTATCAGAGCTTTGGTGAAGGGAAAGAGCATTGAGATCACCATGAAGAGCATTGAGATCACCTTGAAGAGCATTGGGATTCTACATCTTTTGATTGGTCATCTTCATCATGGATTCCTTCATGACAATAGAGAACAAGCTTGAAGGAGCTACAAATTATAGGGCATGGAAGACTAGAATTGCCCTAGTGCTTACAAGGAATAAAGTCTTGGGTATTGTTTTGGGAAAAGTTATTGAACCAACTGATCAAGTAGGAAGGCAATGACATCTTGGCCATGAGCATAATTGTGGAATCTGTTAAGGATCATTTGATTCCTTATATTGTTGATCTCAAATCTTCCAAGGAAATGTATGATGTCCTCATTAGATTGTACACCATCAACAACATCAATTAATCTATAGATCTAAGGGGTTAGCTTCGTGATGTCAATATGACAAAGAATGATACTGTGGCATCATACTTCATAAGAATAGCTCAAATAAGAGATCAACTCAAAACTATTGATGAAGAATGATACTATGGCATCATACTTCGTAATAGGTGGTTTGTCTGACTCTTGGGACTTTTTTGCAGCGAGCATTAGTGGCTAAGAAAATGCTCCTTCGTTTGATAAGCTATGGGCTGCTTGCACTCAAGAAGAATCTAGGCTCATGTCCAAAGGCAAGATTTCAAATCCAAGTGAAGATTGCCACGCTTTTGCAACCCACTCAAAGAATAGCAAAGGTAGAAGAAATTTTGGAATATTTCAAAGAAATACAGGTAGAAGACCTAATTCAAGACCTGCTCCACCAAGAAGACCTCCTCCTCCCTCTCAAGAAAGAAGAGACATTACAAATGTTCAATTCTTTCGTTGTCAAGCATATGGTCACTATCAAAACATGTATCCTCAAAGGAATGATGATCGAAAAAGCAAAGGGAAGCACCATGTTTATGCCACTGATCTTAATGAACCATCTCATAAAAGGAGACCCAGAAAGAAAGATTCTGATGATGAATATTCATTTTATTCTACATTTATAGGTTCCATTGTAGGTCATGATGAAATTTGGTTGGTGGATAGTGGTGCCTCTAGGCACATGACTGGAAGTCGTCAGAATCTCTCTTAATTGGTTGAAAAGAAGATAGCTCAAAGGGTTGAGCTTGGAGACAATGGCGTGTATGAAGTCAGAGGCATTGGTTCTTCATCCTTCCAATTAGAACCATGAGGTAATGTCTCTATTAACAATATTTTATATGTTATTGGCTTGAAAAAGAATTTGTTGTCTATTTCATCTCTTGAAGACAAAGGACATAGAATTGCATTTTTTGATGGACAAGTTCTAGTATGGAAGAAGGTCTCCTCCTTTGAATTTGCCGAAGTCATTGATGTACGAATTGGGGGCCTATATCGTCTCCTTAGTCACTCAATTCAAGCCTTTATACACAACACATCTGATCTTCATGAACTATGGCATAGAAGGTACGCTCATGTTCATTATAAAGCTTTGTCTAGAATGAAGGATTTTGTTAAAGGTGTACATGAAATTAAGATTAAACATAATGGGGTTTGTAAGGGATGTGCCCTTGGGAAGAATGTCAAAGGAAGATGTATTAGCAGTGATAGTAGATCCAAAGGAATCTTGGATTTTGTGCATTCAGATGTTTGTGGGCCCATGTTTGATAAATCCTTGGGTGGTCATTTGTGCTATGTCACTTTCATTGATGATGACTCTCATAAAACATGGATTTATTTCTTGAAATCCAAGGCTGTAGTATTTGAAAAGTTTCAAGAATTCAAGGCAGAAGCTGAAAATGCTACAGGAAGAAGGATTAAGACTTTGAGATCTGATAATGGGGGAGAGTATGTATCCAAGGAGCTGTTTGCTTTCTGCAGGGATGCTGGAATTAAGAGGGAGCTGATAGTTCCCTACCATCCTCAACAAAATGGAATTGCTGAAAGGAAGAATAGGACTATTATGGAAGCTGCGAAAGCCATGCTTCATGATCAAGAGCTGCCAATGTTTCTATGGGGAGAAGCTTCAAAAACAATTGTTTATGTTCAAAATATATGTCCACACCGAATCTTGGATTACAAGACTCCTGAAGAAGTCTTCACAGGTGAGAGACCTAATGTTGAACATTTAAGAATCTTTGGTTGTCCTGTTTATGTTCATGTGCCCAAGGAGAAAAGGACAAAATTGAAACCTTTCCGGAAGAAGGGAATTTTTTTTGACTTCAGTGAAAATTCAAAGGCCTTCAGGGTCTATGACTAGGACAATGTTCTATTGAAACTTGTTGGGATGTTATTTTTGATGAGGATGTTGCTTTTTGGAAGTCCAAGGATCACACTTGGACTTTGATGATGAGATGTAGGTGGCTCTTAAGAATAAGAATGTGGAATCAGAATCTAAAGAACATGAACCTATGGAACAAAAGCCTCTTGATGAGTCTGATGATCCACATGAATTTGTTGACTCACCAAGAGTCACTGTACCTGAGACTAAGACCTTTGGCTTGGAAGAACTTTGAAAGAAGCTGAAGGGCATGCAGTACCTCGTGTGACCTTCAGGGAAAGCAAGATGCCAAAGAAGTATTCAGGTTATGCAGCAATGATGTGTAAGATCATTGTCAGACCCATCCACTTATGAAGAAACAACTGAACATCAAGTTTCGAAAGATGTTATGATTGAAGAGTACCAGTCCATATTGAAGAATGATGTTTGGGAAATCGTGCTAAGACTTGAAGGGAAATCTATTGTGTCTTCCAAATGGATCTACAAAATCAAGCATGCAGCTGATGGAAGTATTGAGAAGTACAAGGCAAGATTTGTGGCCTGAGGATTCTCCCAGAAAGAGGGAGAGGATTATGAAGACACATTTGATCCCGTTGCCAGGTATTCTTCTATTAGATTTGTTATTGCTCTTGCTTCTATTGCAGGTTGGAAATTGCATCAAATGGATGTCAAGACTACCTTTTTGAATGGAGTCATTGAAGAGGAAGTTTATATTGAGCAGCCTCAAGGCTTTGAGATTCATGATAGAGAGACACATGTTTGCAAATTGAAGAAAGCCTTGTATGGGCTTAAGCAGGCTCCTCGTGCATGGTACTCTCGTATTGATAGCTATTTGTTGAGCCTTGGTTTCAAAAAGAGCGATGTTGATCTGAATTTGTACTTCAAAGTTGTTGAAGGTGAGCCCTTGATTTTGCTGCTGTATGTAGATGATTTGTTTCTGACAGGGGCTGAAGTTCTCATTGTCCAGTGTAAGAGGGAGCTGATTTTTAAATTTGAGATGAAGGATCTTGGTCTTATGCATTACTATTTGGGATTGGAAATTTGGCAAAAGCCTGATGAAATCTTTGTTGGACAAGGAAAGTACACCATTAAGATCCTTAAAAAATTTGGCATGATGGATTGCAAGTCCATGGACACTCCCATGGTGACAAATTTGAAGAAGTTGCGAGATTGTGATTCTAATCTGGTTGATCCCTCTATGCGTCGCAAATTAATTGGCTCATTGAACTATCTGGTGAACATCAGACCTGATATTTGTTACGCTGTGAACACGTTGAGCCAATTCTTGGTTGAGCCTCGACATGTGCATTGGGTTGCAACGAAACATATATTGAGATATCTCCGTGGCACCATTGATTATGGTTTGAGATATGTTTCTAATGGAAAATGGTAGTTGCATGGTTTTACTGATGTTGATTGGGCTGGATGCACTGATGATAGAAAGAGCACCTTTGGTTTCTGTTTTAGCTTGGGCTCTATTATGATTTCATGGTCTAGTAAGAAGCAAACTTTTGTTGCTCTTAGTACAACTGAAGCTGAGTATATAGCTGCATGTTCAACCTGTTGTGAAGTTGTGTGGCTTCATAAGCTGTTTGCTGGTTTGTTTGATCAGGTGCTGGAATCAACCATTGTATATTGTGATAATCAAAGCTGTGTAAAGCTTTCTAAAAAGCCAACTTTTCATGACAGGTTTTAGCACATTGAGATAAAGTATTATTACATTTGGAATATTGTCCAAAGAGAAGCTATGAGGCTCGAATATGTATCTACTAATTGTGAAATTTTCAACTTCTATTGCAACCGCTGGAAATTATTCTTCTAACTGCTAATTAATTTAACAATTTATTTGCCCACACAAATAACGAATAATTCTCTACAATTTTCACCAAATTAAATTCTGCGAAAGATAAATTGGAAATTGGGAAATTATTCTACCGCACACACAAAATGAACACTGTTATTTCTGGACAAATGTCCCCAGAAAAACCCAACTTGGGAAAATTGATGCAACAATTGAGGGTTTTTATTATTATGCAGTGGAGAAATTATCTGAGTACAATCTAGATGCCGAATACTGGCAATTCTGCAGAGAAAATACTGGCAAAAATATCTTGAGGGAAATTACCCTCACTCCGAGCAATCTCGACACTTCAGTAGCAGTCCACCTAGCTCTGCATAGCTTCTGCATCACCCTGGCTCAGTCTGCTATACGTCTAGCCTGGAACAACTGAAGATCAAGCCGTTTTGCCTGCTACTGACTTGAAAAATGCTTCTCTGGCCCTCTAGAGCTTCTGCTCGGCCTCTGGAACTGAAAACGTCTTCCTTAGCAAGTCGAACTGCCCAATGAAGCGTCTGTGCTGCCTCTTGGAGAATTTTGGCCTCTCTGCAAATGCACTCATTGGATCTGGAAATCTTCCTCCAACTTCATTGTCTCTGCCCCTCTCTGTCTCTACTTCCCTACTGAAGCTCGAACTCTTCCAGCATTGCTGGCTTTATGGAAAATCAAACTCTACAAGGAAATCAAATTCTATGTGGTTCTCATAAGTGTGTATTCTCCATCTACCCATTGATTTCTTATAATATTTTGTTGGACCTCCAACGACCAAAATTAAATCTTAATCAAGGGCCCATATTAATTCCCTACCGATCCGTGTGAGTTTCTAGGTGATTCACACCTTATCTTAATTAATTATGATTAATTAACCCCTTTTCCTAAGTTTAGACTTAGGAAATATTTAAAAATAGGCTAATAATCTAATTGAGACACTTCTAGGTGGAATTTCCAGAAACGATTTTTGGGTTATGGAGAACTCATGTGTTTTAGCCTCTCCACAAAATTTCGAGACTAGAATACCTTCAATGCTACAAAAAATAACACTCCCTCTTAGTGAGGAAGGTGTTCTCTTTAGGGCTGCACACTTTGCCACAACACCTTGTCTCTGTACCACCCTCTGTCACGCTGCTAATGTCTGGTCACTGTGATTGCCTGCCACTGCCCACAAACTGCTGCGCAACTCTGATGCTGCATCTGTGCTACTGCTAGCATTGCTATACTGTTGCCAACTCTACATATGCACTGCAATTCCCTCCCAATTGTTGCTACTGCAACTGCAACTACAACTGAGAAGCATCCTAAATACTGAATCAACTGTGTTTAGTATGATGCATCTGTCTCCTGAGTCTCTGACTGCCACTAGCTATTGCACTGTCCATCAAGGAATTTGCGCTGCTGTTGACTCTACCACTGTGCCACTCTGTACTACTTCCAACACTACACTGCGCTCCTTTGTACCTGACTGCTACTAGTCTGCTACTATCACTATAGAATCTGACTGTGTCACTGACACTGATCCATCATGCCACTGAATACTGTAGGTCTCAGTAGCAAGGTAATGATCCATGAGGAGGACACCTCAAGGATCCTTGTCCAAACTTTTGCAATTCTGGACTACAAATCCATGTCGCCCCACCTCACTCCTGGAGGTATGGTTGCCATCATAGCAAAATCTTCCTCCAACCTGGAGGACAACTTGTCTATCTCGGTTGACGCTGCCGCCTAGTCTTGCTTCTCCTGCTTGTCCTTCTTTTTGAGAGGACACTGTGTATTGTAGTGACTGAGCTCACTACATCTGAAGCACTTGACCTTTGACAGGTCCTTCTTCTTCTTATTACCCCCTTGCCCTTGACTGGGACCCTTCGATGCTAAGGCCACATTTTACTCTTCCTTCTCACTCTTCAAGGTCTTGCTGCTGCTACAATTGATGGTGCTCTTTACTAGAGCCCGCCTCAACTCTTGCTGTTGCAGATCGGACCACATCCTGTCCCATCTAGCCAAAGTGTCTCTGCCCAATATGCTTTGGACAAACACTTGCCAATCCTCTAAGACTGTTCAATGCCAACTGTACAATCTCTGTGGGTTGGGGTGCCTCTCCAACGGTTGCAAGCTGATCTATGACCTCCTGAATTTTGGTGAGGAAGGGATCTATGCCTTCACCCTTTTGCATCCAGACGCTTCTCAGCTTCTCTAGGAGAAACATCTTTCGTTCCTCGGAATAACTCTGATATAGCTGGGAAAGGCCATCCCACATCTCCTTGGTCGTGTTCTTGCCAGATATATGTGAGACTATGTGATCTCAAACTCCATCCAAGATCATCCTCATTCCCTTTGCCATTTCTTTTTTGTACTCCTTCAGTTGATCAACATCTTGGGGTATTGCTACGACATTATCTATATAGGCTTTCAGGCCATATTCATCTAGAAGGAAGGTCATCCTAGCCTTCCAAATGACGTAGTTAGAGGCCCCCTCCAACCTATCCCGATCTCTAAGCCCAAGTGTGGCCATCTCTGTAATTGGTCAAAAATCTTCCTCTTTCCCTCTGCTCGACTGTTGGATCTGCTACACGCACTCCCCTCTGGAGTGAGGAAATTTGTTCACAGTTACTGCCAATCTGCAGACTGGAAAAATTAGTTCTCTAAAACTCGAGATCCCTTGAGAGAAATTTTCCCTCTGTGTGTGCTAGTTCTCTTCCACCCGGCGCTGATTTTGCGTCTTCAAACTGCTGCAAAACCCTCTACACCCAATCAAGGAATCTGCTTAGCGAAAATCTGAGCTGCAACTGCTCCCTCTACCTATTGGAATCACTTAATCTGGCAATCCAAATTTTTTTGTCAATCTGCACTGAAAAATAGAACTTCCCCAAGCAATTTGATCTACCTAGCTTAGGCTTTGCGTAGCCTCCAGAAACTCATCCTGCTGCTCCCTCTAAATAATGAATTTATGCGTCCACTTCTAAGCTTCCCCGTCTAATCAATCATGCTCCGATACCATGTGAAAATTTCAACTTCTATTGCAGCAACTGGAAATTGTTCTTCTAATTGTTAATTAATTTAACAATTTATTTGCCCACACAAACAACAAATAATTCTCTACTGCAATTTTCACCGAATTAAATTCTGCGGAAGATAAACTCAAAACTCAGAGATTATTCTAGCAAACAAAAAAAAATTAACATAGTTATTTTTGGGCAAATGTGCCCAAAAAAACTCAACTTGGGAAAACTGGTACAACAACTGAGGGTTTTTATTATTATGCAGTAGTGAATTATTTGAGTACAATTTGGATGCCAATACTGGCAATCCTGTAGAGAAATACTGGAAAAAATATATTGAGGGAAATTAGCCTCACTCCGAGCAATCCTGACACTCGAATGCTACTGAAAATGAAGCCATCCACCTAGCTCTGCGCAACTTCTGCGTCACCCTGATGCAGTCTACTACACTCTCAACCTGGAACAACTAATGATCAAGCCGTCCTGCCTGCTATTGATTGGAAAAATGCTTCTCCAGTCCTTTAGAACTTCTACCTGGCCTCTGGAACTGAAAACATCTTCCTTCCTTAGCAAATCAAATTGCCCAATGAAGCCTCTGCACTGCCTCTTGGAGAAATTTTGGCCTCTTTGCAAATGCACTCACCGAATCTGGAAATCTTTCTCCGGCTTCACTATCTCTGCCCCTCTTTATTTGTGCTTACCTATTGAGGCTCGAACTCTTTAGCATTGCTAGCTTTCTGGAAAATTGCGCAGAGCTGACTAGCCAGCCTTGGTTACTCAGCTCAGAAACAACGCAGAAGTTTTCCCTTCAGTTGCTATCCGTTGCATGTGTCGGTAGGTTGCCCGGTTCCCTCCAGAACAACGCAATTTTTCCTTGCATGCATGGCAGATTTTCCTAAAAAAGTAAAAAGCAAAAAAGCGAAAAAGCATCCCTAGATTTTAGGGATCTATTTTTAGCACTGGGAGTTACATGCAAAGTTGATTTTAGAAACTTCCCGCCAAGTGTCGCTTTTTCCTAGATTTGTGGCATGCGCGTCATAAACCCTAAATATAACAAATCTATTTAATGGATGCCCCAGAGCTCATTCTTCACATTTGATCTTGGAGCTCTAGCATTCCTGAGGCATCTAGGAACCTTCGGCACAGTTGACACAACTTTTCTGGGTAAGTTTTGCTTTTCATGTCTTTTGCTACTTTTTCTGTCGCTTTTGATTTCTTGGCTTGTGTGAGTGTTGTTTTCCTTGTTTTATTGAACGACCGCTAGTGTTTCAATGTATTTTAACTTCTAGAAGTGTTGTTTTAAGTTTTGCATTGTATTTCCTTAGTGTCGCATGCATAAACCTGTTTTTGCACTGACAGTTGCCGTTGCGATGACTCTATTCATGAGCTTCGTTGTTTTCCTGTTTCACTGATTTCTGCACTTGCTTGGATTACATGCATGTTTATTCACTCAGATTTGCACCAACTTTGCACACTCATGTTGTCCCTCTCGTTTTCAGGTTGCCCTTGGGCAGATCTGGGCTGCCTTGGCCCAGATCTTGCTTCTCCTAGCATGCACTGCGCATTCTCGGAAGTCAAGGCTCTGCCTTGCCTCCAGGAATTTCAGAGGTTGTCCACACTGGCTCCCAACTGTGCTTTGCGCAATCCTGGGAGGCAGTGTCCCAGTCCTGCCCACTAGAACTACGCAATGCGTAGTTCCAGCCAACAACCCAGCTTGACTGAACTGCGCATTGTGCAATTTTAGTCCACATGTGCAGATCCAGTCAGCAGCAAGCCTCACTGGCAGCTGAGACTGCGCAATGCACAGTTCTAGCTGACAGTCTCCCAGACTCTCAGAGTCAATGCTGTGCAATCTTGCCCAACAGTCACCCAGTTTGCGACGTGATTAATTCCCGAGTTGCTTTATGTTTTCAGCTAACAATCGCTTGTCGTGAGTGTCTTCTCTATCTCTAGGTACAATAGGTGTTGAGCAACTTCTCAGCAGTACAGGTAACATGGCCTCCAAGAGAGTTGGATCAAAGGACACAGTTGAAAGCATTACTAGAGATGTGGTTGAACAGTTGTCTATGAGCATTCCTGTTTATACAAACACACACCTGTTCGTTGAGAAAGACATCAAGATCACATGGCAAGACATCAACACTATATTCGCAGGTAGCTTTGAGGAGAATCTGGAGGATCGACAGGTCTATGTCAACATTCATAAGTCAGGATTGTACAAGGTTGCATGCAGGTATCCCACCTTCCCATGTGTAGACGTGATCCACTGGATTGTCTCACACACTGATCCTGAGACAATGATACTGAGCAGTGTCAATGGAGTAGAGCTTGCTACCTTCAGGGCGGAAGATTATCAGCAGATGTATCATTTGCCGCAGCCGGTGAACAGGATGGATGCATCGTTCTACACTCCCAACAACAACGCGAATACAAGAGACATCTTGAAGCGTTGGGTAAGGGAGCCATCAAAGTTCAGGACGACACCCAACCAAATCTACAAGACAAAGACACTCAAGAAGGCTTACCAACTCTTGGTCGTCTTTGCATGTTGCTTGTATGGCCAAGAGAGTATGGAGACCTTCTCGTAGAGTTGGGTTGTTATGTTGGATCAAATGGCAAGTGAAGGAAAACCTTTCAACTGGTCTGACATGTTGGCTCTCCAGCTGAAAGTGCATGTATCAAATGCTCGGATTCCGCCCAAGGATCAACAAGCAAGATTCTTCAATGGAATAGAGCTTGCTACCTTCAGGGCGGAAGATTATCAGCAGATGTATCATTTGCCACAGCCGGTGAACAGGATGGATGCACCGTTCTACACTCCCAACAACAACGCGAATACAAGAGACATCTTGAAGCGTTGGGTAAGGGAGCCATCAAAGTTCAGGACGACACCCAACCAAATCTACAAGACAAAGACACTCAAGAAGGCTTACCAACTCTTGGTCGTCTTTGCATGTCGCTTGTATGGCCAAGAGAGTATGGAGACCTTCCCGTAGAGTTGGGTTGTTATGTTGGATCAACTGGCAAGTGAAGGAAAACCTTTCAACTGGTCTAACATGTTGGATCTCCAGCTGAAAGTGCATGTATCAAATGCCCGGATTCCGCCCAAGGATCAACAAGCAAGATTCTTCATGTCTGCCTACTTGCTTGATGCAATTTGTGCTCGTCAACAGTTTCCTGGCATGGGTTGGGCATGGACACCTTCAGAGAATGTTGTGAACGTATATTGCAAGTTGCTCTCAGAATGCAGCTACCAAGGAGTCATGGCTAGACTATTTGACCACTTCATTGTCCCTATGTACACGATGATCTTTGAACAAGATCCACCTTGCATGTCCCAGGTAGTAATGAGGCGTTGTTGAGCATTTCAGATTGGTATGCCTCACCCGATTGTGTCTTCATCAGGATGTACAACGCGGAGAAGGCTTTGCATTTGTTGTCGAAGTTTGCCACGGATAAGCTGGTCATGCAAGAGGTTGCATACCACATCTCGACAGGGTTATCAGCTGGATTGCACAGGAAGAAGAAGGCACCATGGCCTATCCTTCCTTTGCAGATTGGGTTGTACGCAATCTGGAGTTTGAAAGAAGTGGATGCCGAGGTCAAGGACTTCAAGAAGTTTCATTTTGGCACCAAGAGTTTCAATCTGTATGATCCACATGGCTTATGCAAGGACCACTGTTCGAGAGTGTACTATCCTTGGATCCACGGGGTGTGTCATTGGCCAGAGGAAGACCCTTGGAGATATTGCTATAACTCCTCCAGGCTCAATGAACTGGTCAACATGGCAGTAGAGTGGCTAGCAGCACCACAGGGAGCAACAACGACAATAGTAGCAAGCAGCAAACCTGCGCAAGACAAAGGCAAGAGGAAGATTGCTGAAAGCACAGAGGCAGAGCAAAGCTACAAGTTTAAGGAAGATCCACTTGTTGAGAGAGTAGCTTTGGAGATAGAAGCGAAGAGGCAACAGGAGAGGAGCACAGAAAAGGAGAGATAAGCAAAGACTGGAAGAGACAGAGAGGAAGTTGCAGGAAGTAGAGCATAAGCTCAAAGAAGAACAAGAGTTGCGCAGAAGAGAGAAGGAAGCGCAACATGAACAGGAACAGGAACAAGAACAGGAGGAAGTGCAAGGCGCACAGACAGTGCAAACTGCGCCGATACAGGTTGAAGACTTAGATCCACCAGCAGATGAGGAACAGGGTGAGTAGCTGATGGACCAGGAACTTGCTCACCAGGATGAATCGATAGTAGAACAGATGGACTGGAGATGGAACATCCAGAACAGGATTAGGACACTGACTTCATGCCAAAAGCAACTGAGGTCACCCTACAGGCTTCACCAACTCCAACAGTAGAGCAAGTCCCAAGTGAACAAGGGGATACCGTTCTCCTTGAGGATAATCTAGGAATAGATGTGTACAACATAGCTTTTGATGAGTCACAACACAGAGTTGTACAGGTACGCAGAGCACACATCCCAACTGAGCATACATCACCTGCGCACTTTGAAGAACAAGTGATTGTGTCAGATGTGCGAAGACATCCAACTTCCCTGGCTGATGATACAAAGGCTTATGCCGAAGCCACGAGCTCAAGTGTCAAGTTCTTGATAGCAGAAAATGAGCTCATGGCTAAGGAATTACATGCAGCCAGGCAGAGAGAGGAACAATCAACAGGATCCGCCATAGTAGAGATGAAGAAAGCGATACTTGCTGAAGTATCAGTTCTGGAGACAGTCATGCGAAGACTGTATGATAGATTTGTCACCATTTACAAGGTAGTCGTCCATCTACATGGTCATCAATAGCTGCACCAAGATAGTGCAAACACTCATAGATATACATGTTGCTGTTGATCATGTACAGACATGAACAATGAGATACAAGGGAGCCTCGCTTCACTTGCACAAGATGATGAAGCCGCTGGTAGAGTTGGACAAAGCACGTATCCGTAGTCTGATCCGGAACTATGAGGAACTCCCGTCGCTCATCACCAATGTTGAGGCTTCGTATGCACAGTTGTTTAGTTGTTTGGATGTCGTGGTGAGAAAGCATGGCACCCCTTCAATTGGAACACTCACCGTAGCCAACGAGAAGAACCAAGTCCGACTGGAGCTCGACACGTACTTTGATCAATTGATGCACATGGCCACCAACGCAGATTTTGAAATCAATGCAGAGAACATGCAGAGATATGTCGTCGGTCTGGCTATGCTCAGGACAAAGCTGTGCATGTTATAGGATGAGTTGGACGGAGGTTCCAGATCAGTATACCTGGAAGCGATGGAGCAAGATTTCATTTCCAAAAAGAACTCTTGCCTCCATCGCTTCCGAGTATATTGATCTGGAACCTCTGTCCAACTCGTCTTGTAACATGCATAGCTTAGTCTTGAGCACAATCGGACCGATGACATATCTCTGCATGTTCTCTGCATTGATCTACAAATCTGCGTTGGTGGCCATGTGCATCAACTGATCAAAGTACGCGTCGAGCTCTAGTCGGACTTGGTTCTTCTCTTTGGCTTTGGTGAGTGTTCCAATTGACGGGGTGCCATACTTTCTCACCACAACATCCAAACTCCTGAACAACTGTGCATACGAAGCCTCAACATTGGTGATGAGCGGCGGGAGTTCCTCATAGTTCCGGATTAGACTCCAGATGTGTGCTTTGTCCAACTCTACTTGCGGCTTCATCATCTTGTGCAAGTGAAGCGGGGCTCCCTTGTACCTCATTGTCCATGTCTGTACATGATCAACAACGACATGTATATATGTGAGTGTTCGTGCTATCTTGGTGCAGCGCTGTTGATGACCATGTAGATGGACAACTGCCTTGTGCACGGTGACAAACCTGTCATACAGTCTTCGCATGACTGTCTCAAGAGCCGATACTTCAGCAAGTATCGCTTTCTTCATCTCTGCTTTGGCGGATCCTGTTGATTGTTCCTCTCTCTACCTGGCTGCTTGTAATTCCTTAGCCATGCGCTCATTTTTTGCTATCAAGAACTTCACACTTGAGCTCGTGGTTTCGGCATAAGCCTTCGTAGCATCGGCCAGGGCAGTTGGATGTCTTCGCACATCTGACACAATCACCTGTTCTTCAAAGTGCGCAAGTGATGTATGCTCAGTCGGGATGTGTGCTTTGCGTCCCTGTACAACTTTGTATTGTGACTCATCAAAAGCTATGTTGTACACATCTGTTCCTAGATTATCCTTAAGGAGAATGATATCCCCTTATCAACTTGGCACTTGCTTTGCTGCTGGAGCTGGTGAAGCCTGTGGGGTGACCTTAGTTGCTTTTGGCATGAGGTCAGTGTCTTGATCCTGTTCCGGTTGTTCCATCTCCGTGTCCATCTATTCTACTATCGGTTCATCCTGCTGAGCAAGTTCCTGTTCCTGCAGTTGCTCACTCTGTTCCTCATCTGCTGGTGGATCTGAGTCTTCAACTTGCATCAGCGCAGTTTGCGCTGTCTGTGCGCCTTGCACTTCCTCCTATTCTTGTTCATGTTCCTGTTCATGCTGCGCTTCCTTCTCTCTTCTGCGCAACTCTTGTTCTTCTTTGAGCTTTTGCTCTACTTCCTGCAACTTCCTCTTCATCTCTTCTAGTGTTTGCTTATCTCTCCTTTTCTACGCTCTTCTCCTATTGCCTCTTCACTTCTATCTCTAAAGCTACTCTCTTCACAAGTGGATTTTCCTTAAACTTGTAGCTTTGCTCTGCTTCTGCGCTTTCGACAATCTTCCTCTTGCCTTTGTCTTGCGTAGTTTTGCTGCCTGCTGCTGCTGTCGTTGCTGCTCCCTGTGGTGGTGCTAGCCACTCTACTGCCATGCTGACCGGTTCATTGAGCCTGGAGGAGTTATAGCAATATCTCCAAGGGTCTTCCTCTGGCTAATGACACGCCCCGTGGATCCAAGGATAATACACTCTCGAACAGTGGTCCCTGCATAAGCCATGTGGATCATACAGATTGAAACTCTTGGTGTCGAAATGAAACTTCTTGAAGTCCTTGACCTCAGCATCCGCTTCTTTCAAACTCCGGATCACGTACAACCCAATCCACAAAGGAAGGATAGGCCATGGTGCCTTCTTCTTCCTGTGCAATCCAACTGATAACCCTGTCGAGATGTGGTATGCAACCTCCTGCATGACTAGCTTGTTTGTGGCAAACTTTGGCAACAAATGCAGAGCCTTCTCCATTATGTACATCTTGATGAAGGTGCCATCAGGTGAGGCGTACCAATCTGAAATGTTCAGCAACGCCTCCATTGCTGCCTGGGACATGCAAGGCGGATCTTGTTCAAAGATCATTGTGTACATAGGGGCAATGAAGTGGTCAAATAGTCTAGCCATGACTCCTCGGTAGCTGCATTCTAAGAGCAACTTGCAATATACGTTCACAACATTCTCTGAAGGTGTCCATGCCCAACCCATGCTAGGAAACTATTGACGGGCACAGATTGCATCGAGCAGGTAGGCAGACATGAAGAATCTTGCTTGCTGATCCTTGGGCAGACTTAGGGCATCACATTCTAAACGCTGTTTTCAGAATGTCTTCAGTCTTCATTCTGATTTGATGATATCCTGAACGAAGGTCCAACTTGGCTCCATGCAATTCATGCAATAATTCATCAATGTCAGGAATGAAAATTTATCTTTAATAGTGAACTTGTTGAGCTCCCTATAATCCGGACACATGCACCATGATCCATCCTTCTTGTGCACCAATACTACTGAAGCAGAGAAAGAACTTTGACTAGGTTGAATTATACCATCCTCTAGAATTTCTGCAACCATACGTTCAATTTCACTCTTTTGGGCATAGGGATATCTGTAAGGCCTGATGTTTGGAGGAACACTTCTTAGAATCAATAGCATGATCATGATCACGAATAGGTGGAAGGCTTTTGGGAATCTCAAATACCTTGGAATGATTGTCCAAGACTTTTTGGAGATCTGGAGAAATAGATGATTTCAATGTGGGAACCTCTAGCGAACATAATTGTGCAATTATGCCTCGTTCTTTCTTTAGAAGCTTTGTCATGCCGTTAGAGCTAATTATCTTTCTTGATTTTCTTGTGATACCCCTTAATTCAACTTCCTTTCCTGCCGAAAAAAATTTCAAGAAAAGGTCTTGAAAATTAAAAGCTATCATACCCAAAGATTGTAGCCATTGGACTCCTAGTACAACATCAACACTACCCATTGGAATGGAAATTATTGGACTATTCAACACATATTATCCCATGGATAGCTTGATATTATGGCACTTTCCAGAACAATTTATGGTTCCTCCATTTGCAACCATCACTTGACACTTTGGTGCTGTTATAAGAAATAATTCAATTCCTTGGCTATTTTACAATGAAAAAAATTATGGGTACTACCTGAATCAATCAACACTATTACCTTTTTCTTCTTGATGTGTCCTTCTATCTTGATAGTTTGAGGAGTGATAATTCCGGCCAATGCATTACAAGATATGGTCGGGTTCATTTCTTCTTTCTCTAGGGTTTGTTCTTGGTGTGTATCATTTTTTTTTGATGTTTCTTATTCCTTTTCTTCCTCCTCTTCATAATCTATGTAAAATAATTTCTTTTCAACACACTTATGATCTTTAGTATATTTGCTATCACAATTGTAACAAAGCCCTTTTGCTCTTTTTCTTCCAATTGTTGTGGTGTCAACCTTGTAGGTTGTGGAAGGCTAGGGGCAACAACACCTCCATCTTTATAGTTGTGAGTGGTAGGTTTCTTTGTTGACATAACTTTGCTTTCAATTTTTCTTGCCACATTGAATGCTTTCTCCAATGAATCAAGTTCCCAAAGGTGAACCTCATGTTGGATGCTATCCTTTAAAGTCCCTATGAACACATCAATCCTATGCTCCTCTGGAATATCTTTTACCCTTATATTCAATTTTTGGAAGTCCTCAATGTGCTCCACCATTGGAACTTTTTGTTTGAAATTTATCAATTGGCTAAAAAATGTGTTGCTTTTTGTATCCTCATAATGTGCTATCATTTCTTCCATAAAAATTGCTCAAGTGTCAATTTGTTTACGAGAGCAAAGCTATTGATACCATACAAATTGATTGGGTTCCAAATATAAAGTGGCAATGTGTACTTTTTGTGTGTTTTGCATATTATGGAGATCGAAATATTGCTTCATCTGTAGTATCCATGTTACGAGATCTTTGCCATCAAACTTCCTCATATCGATCTTCGGAACATGGTGGGTCTTCAATCCAACGTTAGAGTTTATGAAATCATGACTAACATTTCCTTTGTTTTCATCTTGAGTTTCCTTTACTACCCTTTCACCATTAGTAAGCATTTCTTGTAGCAACCTTGTCAAATCCATCTTTAAATCTTCGATGTTGCCTTTAAGTTTTGCTTCTATACCATCCATCTTAGCTTCCATGGCATTCTTTAAACCATCCATCTTGGCTTCAGTTACTTTTTGTGAGAGAGAAATTTGTTGCACTTGGTCTCGTAATTTTGATATATCATGTTGCATTTCTTCCTCTTCTTCATGTGTCATAATAGAGATTTCAGGTTGCTTACTAGGTGTTTCCATTTTATTTCTTCGGTTCATCAATGAATGATAATTATGCTTCACAATTCCCTTTGAATCACTTCAAACTACTTTCTCAAACAAAACTTTTGCAAATTAAAAAAAAAAACGACACACTTTTTATTTTATTTTTATTTTAATATCCGCGTTGTATGAGCTCGATCTTGAAACGCCTGTAACTCTGTAATTTCGGATCTCCAAGTTCTAAAATTTCGGCCTGTGATAGCCCTCTGAGTCCTCTTTCCAACCCCACAAGTCTGATCACGATTGGATTCTCCAAGAAAGAGTTATGCCCAATCTCCCACGATGACCTAATTATAGACTAGTTCAATAGAGCGAACTTGTACGACGTGCCACGTGTCACTGTTTCGACCTTCGGCTCTGAAAATGATACCCAAGAAACTACAGTCCATCCTCTTTCTGTCACTTTTTACGAAATTTGAATCCGATGCTTAGAGAGAAAGTTATGACGATTTTCCCAAGGTGACCTGTTTGAGATTGAATTTGGAAGCCTGCAAAATCCTTAACTTTCTCAGTTCATATCTCCAAAAATATAGCGAGACAGGATTTGAAATTCGGTCACGAGGTTCATCACGATTTCAGCTCAAATGGGTTTTAATTTCAGCTTCTGAAACCTCGTAGAAAAAAGTTATAGTGAAAATGCCACGATGACCTGTTTGAAGTAGCGAAACCCTAAAATCCAAAGCTCTGATACCAATTGTTATGCAACCAGCTCACAAAATAGAAGAAAGATATAGATCAACGACTTAAAACGTAGCCTTTTCGAGGGGGCAACCTCCTTTACATTACACAAATGAACAATTCTTGAATGATACAAATGACAAGACCTCCTTTCTATATATAGGGGTCATAATATAATTAGAGCCGACATAGCAATAAAAATGTAAGGGCACATCAATAACAATAGTGGGCTTCTATGGGGCACAATAATAACAATATGGGGACAACAATAATAATAAGGGGCTACAATGACAATAATAATAAGAGAACACACTAGTATTATAGGGACCTAACAAGTATAGAGAACAAATAAGCATTTAGCCCTGCCTTGCCTCCAAGCATTCTTATAACTAGAATTTTAGACTATGTCCCGCACAGAGTGCAGTTCAAAAATACCTAATAAATTCTTAAAAACTTGGTCTTAGGGAAACTGGGCTGAATAGAGTTGATCAATATTAAGGTTTAACATATACAAAATGTTTATAAAGGCGGATTTGTCAAAAAAAGGCCAAATTCACCAAAAACTACTATACTAATGGACCTAGATAAGTAATACAAAATAAAAAAGGTAATGTCTTGAAGGCCTGACATAAAAACTTGAAACTAAGAACCTGGATAGTTGGTTTTTCTAGGTCATCTACAAGGATATCAATTGGGTGCTCCTTGGTGCCTACAACTGATTTTGTTGCGAGGACTTTGTCATGTTTCTTTGTGAGCGAAGAACAAAGGGTGTAGAGAAGCCGTCCTTGCTTTTCTAGCTGGTCTAGATGAGCCTTGAGTTCCTTGTGATAAACTTCCTATCCAAAGAGTGCTTAAGCCACGAATAGTTTAGTTTGCTAATATAACTGCAATGTCCTGAATAGTTGGTTTGGCTAGGTCATCTACAAGGATATCAATTGGATGCTCCTTAGTGCTTGCAACTGATTTTGTTGCGAGGACTTTGTCATGTTTCTTTGTGGGCGAAGAACAAAGGGTGAAGAGAAGTCGTCCTTGCTTTTCTAGCTGGTCTAGATGAGCCTTGAGTTCCTTGTGATAAACTTCCTATCCAAAGAGTGCTTAAGCCACGAATGGTTTAGTTTGCCAATATAACTCTAATGTCCTGAAGAATTTCGTGTCATGGGTATGGCTACTGCTCAAGTCTAGAGTAAATTTTGCCATTTGTGAGTTAATATCCTTGCCTTGGAGGGATGCTCATTCAAATTTCACCCCATAGTCCAACAATTTGAGCTACTTTTTGGATGTCGGAGAAACAACAAGATGAAAGGCTTGGGCTGCCTCCATGGCAGCGGACTCCATACAGGTCTGACAAGTAGGAGGCCAACCTCGTCGACCTAGGTGGGGGGCCATAAGGGAGAAAGATAGCCAGATACTGCAGATAAGGGATTAGAGGAATAGGGAGTTTAGAAGCAAGGAAAACTGATCAAGTTGGAGAGACAGATGAGGGATCAACTAAGAAACCCATAGCTACTAGAGGAAACCAAGAATGTGGGACAACCCATATGCATAGTTGATTAATTTTGCTAGTTCTAAACATTATTGCCATAGGTAGAGAGGCCATGATTCAGAGAACTGCACATCGTCAAAGCAAGAAGGCCTTCACGATGGAAAATTGATTCATAATTATTCGAACTTGAGTTTGCACAAGGAGGAGTTGGCTGGAGGCTTGTTTGATCAAACTAAATGAGGGAGTACGAGCTGGCATTCATCGACCCTTGGACACGTGTTGCCTCTATCCAACTCCTCGTCGTGCAAACTCAAGTGGGAATAATTATGAATATATAAATATTTATATATATGATTTTTATATTTATATTTATATTCATAGATGGTCTCAATTATGATTGGTAAGCTAACAAAATATACAAAATGGTGGCCTTAACATGTCAATTTTAAGCATCCTTTTGAATATCTTAACCATTCCAGCTCTTGTAATACTTAAAACTCTATATGTATACTGTCCTACAAGTTTTTGACAGAGAAATACGAAAAACACAAACATGTACTAAGACCAAAATTACAATTCAACTTAAATTACCCTCTTTGATCTTGAATTTCCTAAAGCAACTCCAAATATTTTGCTACAGAATAATGAAATGAGTCTTTATTTTGTGTGTGCACGGGGCTAGTTAATATGCTCTGTCTCCTTGTTTTGAAGTTCATTGAGATTCTCTTTGTTCCTTTCCAACACTGTTTCCACTGCATGTTGCTATTATCAAATTTCCTCTTACAATAGCCTAATTCTAGTTGCAGTGGCACAAATTTGATTTCACATTCATCCGCTCATCTGAGAGCCTTCTTAATGTCTCCTACACTTGTAGGTTGGTGATGCTACATCAATTGGGATTTGCAACATGCCATGTGCTAGCTGTTACCTTCACTATTGGCAGGTGAATGATCATCCATTTGTAATGAATGATGAGGGGATAATGGCAACAAGAAGGTGGAGACCTTGACTAATACAACATTAGCTTGCACTCTGAGTTCCCCCTTTGCATGTCTCGATCCTTTATTTACTTGCTCATCAATAATGGCATTGTGCTTTCTCTTGACCTGGAAGTTTTTAACTTCAATGAATAAGGTGCAAAGAGCCTCAGTACAATTGTTTATCCTGGAGATTTGTTGACGGAGACACAACCCAATCCTAGAGTTGTCTCATCACCAATGAAGAGTCACCTTCATGTTTTATACATGAGTTTGTTAAACCCTTGATTAGTTTCAATCCTTAGAAGGATGTGTGAGCTATTGCAACATTGTTGGTGGCCTTTCCAATACCCCAACAGAAGCATTTTAAAATATCCCCTTCCTAGGTGTAAATTGCATCTCTAGCATTGACTGGTCTTGAATTTCCTTTGCAAGCTTTATCAAAGAATAGAATGAAACATCTTTGCTCTCTTAGCCAATTTTAGATGTCTTTAAATCTTTCCAAATTCAACATTGAGGCGAGAGTTGTTTTCTTCCATTAAAATAAGACTTATATTCACATTATCGAAAATATACATTGTGTGGATCTCAGTGTTGAATTTGTAGTTATGGTAGGTCTTCATATTGATATACTTGTTCTTAAAAAGCATGTTCTTCATGCTCATGAGAAAATCAAATTTTTTGTATTTATAAAAAAAATGACCATTTTAATTTTTAAATTATTTGTTTTGGCACCACAAGTGTTCAAGTCGACTCTCTCTCCTTCAAGTCGGCTCAGCCAATGTCGGCGCCCATTCAACCCATGGAACCTCTATGTATTAGTCCTAATCGTCCTCATCTACAAGCACATTCAATCTGGGCATCATCAATTGTATCTTTTGCCTATGAAGCAAGAAAAGGAGAAATAGCGAAGAGGAAAGCGCATCGAAATTCTCTATGGCATCTCTCTTGAAGAATCAAGTTTTTTCTGAGGTTTATTTCTATGTTAGAAGGGCTGAAGGTCTCTGGCATCTCTGTTGAAGGAAGTCGAAATATCTTTTTTGAAGGAAGCCGAAATATCTTTGTTGCAAGGGACTGAAACTCTGTGACCTTTCTATTGGAAAATCAATAATGACAACTTATTATACTTATTTTCCTTAACCTTGATACTTGCTTGTGAATCTTATTTTTTTTCTTTAGTTCTTTAGTTAGATTTTTTTCATCAAACAATATGAAAAACAACAATAGCAACAATAGAGGACACAAAGATTAGGATCTCAGCCAGGGAAAAACCCCACCAAGGGGAAAACCCGAACACTCTTCTCTTCTTAGAATTTGCTTCAAATGAGATACAAAGACCCAAACCCTAGACCAAGTCCTCCTCCATGTACCAAGTCAACCCTCTAACAAGGCCTTCTCTGATTCTGCGTGAACCAACTTCAAACTACAACTTCGACTTGCCAACTTCAATACTGCAACTCGTCCAACAACTTCACCCTGCAACTTCGCCCTTGCAGCTTCTCTGGAAACCCTAATCCGACCTCCTCCTTAGAGCTTCCTAGAGCAAGACAACTCTCCCAAGGTCAATGAGTTCCATGTAGGGTTTCCTTCCTTCCAGCTACAAGATTTTGCACTTCGTCCTACTGCAACTCAAACCTGTAATTTCAGCCTCCTTCTACAATGCCAGAAACCCTAGATTTTTCTACGTGTGAGAGATATAGAGCCCAGAAACAAGATATTTTGTCCTTCTTCCTTCTCTAAGACCTTCACTCTTCTTTTTTGCTTCTCCCAACTTCGGATTGAACCCTTTCTTGATAGATCAAACTTGTGTGAGTGAGTGTCTCCAAATGAGGTCGTACTGCTTTCTTTTATAGCCTTCTGAAGGGGTCAAATTCCCTCCTTTAGGACGACTTGATGTTCCTAGGGCCGACTTGTACTTTGGAGCTTCCAGGACTTTCTAGACTAAAAAATAATTCTTTACAAATATATTTTTGCTCGGAAGGGTCTTATAAACATGATGTTGACTTCTTTAACTCATGGCAATAAATCCTGACCTAACAAACCCTAGAAGCATGACGAACATGCTTTTACCTAAAAGACCATTAATAATGAGCATGAAACCCATGCTTTAATAATAATCATTTTTCTTTTCTTTTCTTGTTTGTTACATAGGATACATATTGAAATGAGTATAACAATTATGAAGACTGAAACTGGTTACATTTTTAACACTCCCTCTTAACTAGGGAGGTATTCATAATTGTACAACCAATACAACATCATATCTCAAACTAAAGAGTTCTCACAAGAAGAGTCAGATTGATAAGCCATACTGTAAGCATCATCATCATGACCAACACTGTCTTTGAGGCCTAACTAGACAAGCTCTTCTTTAATCAAGAGCATTACGCCGAGAGGCTTTACGTGCGATACCGCACTACCTCTACAAGGCAGATACCCCATTCGGATATCTACAAGGTATGTCCTTTTAGGACTATTCTTATCTTGGATCTCCAATCCCGAGTCCTCAAAGAATATCAATCCTCTTTGACCACTCTTCTCTTGGATACCTATCACATCCTCAAAGAGTGTCAGTACCTTTCCTTTCTTGGATGTTTTATCCTCAAGGAAACCACAAATGCTTATCCAATCCTCTGTCATTCTCTCTTCATCACCTGAAGAGGAGAATGCACATGTGATGTCCAACATCACTCCCTCTCAACCAGAGAGGACATCCCTATTCTCCTTTAACCTTGAGAATAGAACCTTTCTCCCATACAAGGAAACTCCTTTACTCCCTCTCACAATTAGAGGAGTTCTAGACTTCCTTTTTATTTGGGAAGTCATCATCACAAGCCTTACAACTTGTCTTCATAAGAGTATCAACTACTAGTTCTTCATAGCTGCTTGAATCCCTCTTTCCTTTGCATCATCGAGCTTTCTTTCTTTCAAGGTATCATGGAGCCACCTTCTCTCTTCAATTTTGTGACAGTTTTCAGGCCAATCTTCTTGCTCATCACTATCTTCTTTGATATGAAGGCATTATATTGAGCCTTCCGAAACTTCAAGCTAATCATTGCTTCTTCTTGAAAGTGATATTCTTTTGACCTTCATGTTATCTTCTTGCACTGCTACTTTTTAATCCCAAGATGTTCACATCTTGACTTCGTTGTTGCCAGGTACGAAATATTGAGCTTCCCTCTGTAATCCTCATACATTTTCATCCTTACAGTTGAACTTGCCTCAACTGTCATCTTGTATCCCTACAACATTCTACCAGATAGCAAAATAATATGTTAACCAGATAACAAATAATAATGAAAATCATAGTTGTCTCATCACGATGACCTTCTAGTTCCATCAACATCCTCATCAACCATCTCCATATGAATCTTCCTTCATGTATCAGAGTGCCCAAGGATCGAACTTGATTACCAAGTTACAACTTTTCTTTCGGAGACTATACTGGATGTTAATCATTATTATATATACTCTAGAGAAAGTCTTAAATTCTTTTATACACCCTTAAGTAAGTAAAATCCTAAACATATTTTATGACCAACTTTCTTTCCACAAGATTCTATATGAATCTTATCCAAAGTTTTATATCCAACATGCATTCCTTTGCTTTCATCCTATCATCTAGCTATTCATATATCTCATAAAGAGCCTGCATCTTGACCCATTGCATTCCTTCATCCCTTTACCAGTATTGATTCCACATTACATGGAATGTCTACTAACCTTGTCATGATGCTTTTCCCAAAGACCTTCCAAAATGATGGTCTTTCCTAAATCATGATGATTCAACTAAGCAGGATGACAACTTCTAACATAATGTTAGACAATATCTGGATGATCAATATGCAAAATGGTCTATCTATCCATCTATCTAGATGATTTCTACAAAGCAACTTAATCATGTAAATTCTAGACATGTTACTATCATATGCTTCTTTTTATGATGTTATGCAAAACATACTATAAAAGAAAGATTAATTTTCTCAGATAACTTGACATGTAATGAAACTTCTTTAGTAGTAAAGATCCTTCACTTATTCCTTCTTTGCCTTCTTCTTAGGTTCTCCCACAACTTCGACTACATGAGCTGCTCCTTTCCTTTCTCTTATTGTTCAGCTTGTTTGGACAATCCATCTTAAAATGTCCAAATTCATTGCATCTAAAACATTGCACTTTGGAAATGTCTTTGTTTATGGACTTGCCAAACTTTCCCTTCTTCAGCTTCTTGACTCGGGCTAGAAAGGCTTGAGATTGCTCATCTGATCCAATATCATGTTTGACCTTGATCCTTGATTCTTCCAATATACATTGCGCCCACAACTAATCAAAGGGTGTTGAATCCTTTTTGGAGTAGACGCTTGTTGCAATGCTGCTCCACTTTGGTGGTTATGCATTTAGTACACAGATGGTTACTTCAAAATTATTGATTGGTTCCCCAAGTCCTTGCAAGTGTTCTCTTAGTTGAGAGACTCTCATGAGGAAGGATGCCACATCCTCATCCTTTGATTTCTTTATTCTATTCAACTTGTTCCTCATCGACATCTTTTGACCTGTTATACTTACTGAATATAAATTTACTAGCTTATCATACATATCCTTGGAAGTCTTCAAGTTTTCAACGAATGGAACAAGAGAATCTTTAATGGATTCCATTATGATCCTTTGTGCGCTTACTTTCCCTTTCTTGTGTTTTGCTAGTTCTTGTGTCTTATCTTTCTCAGGTTCAATAATTTCCCCAGTAACATATTCCATTACTTTTTGTTCTGTGACTATCAAGTCAATTCTTTTATTTCATGCTAGATAGTTTGAGGCCCCAATGAGCTTGTTTCTTTCTTTGCATAAAGAACCCATATGACTTCAAGATTCAGGCATGATGTAATAATATGTTACTTACTTGATGACCAAGATTCTCCTTGATGATGTCTCCAATCTTCTTGATGCCTTCAAGATCTTTGAAGAGTCTTTGATGATGTCTTAGAAAGATGCTTCCTTCAGCAACTGCTTCCAAGATTCTTGATGCTTCCTTTAAGGATGTCTTCCAAATGGACCTGTTTCTAGAGAGAGATCAATATTCTTCTTGAAGTCTTTCTCCCAGATCTTCCTTTGATGCGAGCTTGATGTAGACTTGATCTTCTTCGGTAGAAACCCTCCTCCTAGGTCTTCTACCAATGAGTCCTCAATCCTTCTTGAAGTCTTCTTTTTCAGTCTTTCCTAGAGAGTTTCCGTTTCCCTTCCTCTTGACAAGTAACTCCTAGTGTCCTTCCAACTGCCTTCCTTGTTCACCTTAGCTCTGATACCATGTTAGAAAATCGATAATGGCAACTTATTATACTTATTTTCCTTAACCTTGATACTTGCTTGTGAACCTTATTTATTTTATTTAGTTAGATTTTTTCATCAAACAATATCAAGAACAACAATAGCAACAATAGAGGACACAGAGATTATGATCTCAACCACGGCAAAACCCCTCCAAGGGGAAAACCTGGAAACTCTTCTCTTCTTAGAATTTGCTTCAAATGAGATACAAAGACCCAAACCCTAGACCAAGTCCTCCTCCAAGTACCAAGTCGACCCTCTAACAAGTCCTTCTCTGATTCTGCATCAACCAACTTTAAGATGCAACTTCGACCTGCCAGCTTCAATACTGCAACTCATCCGGAAACTTCGACCCTGCATCTTCGTCCTTGCAGCTTCTCTGGAAACCCTGATCCAACCTTCTCCTTAGACCTTCCTAGAGCAAGACACCTCTCCCAAGGTCAACAAGGTCAATACATGGTTTCCTTCCTTCCAGCTACAAGATTCTACACTTCGTCCTATTGCAACTTGGCCCTGAAATTTCAACCTCCTTCTGCAGCACTAGAAACCCTTGATTTTCGTATGTGTGAGAGAGATAGAGCCCAAAAACAAGATATTTCGTCCTTCTTCCTTCTCCAAGGCCTTCACTCTTCTTTTCTGCTTCTCCTAGCTTCAGATTGAACCCTTTCTTGTTAGATCGAACTTGTGTGAGTGAGTGTCTCCAAATGAGGTCAAACTACTTTCTTTTATAGCCTTCTTAAGGGGTCGAATTCCCTCCTTTAGGCTGACTTGTTGTTCCCAGGGCCGACTTGTACTTTGGAGCTTCTAGGACTTTTTAGACTAAAAAATAATTCTTTTTACAAATATATTTTTTCCCAGAAGGATCTTATAAACATGATGTTGACTCTTTTGACTCATGACAATAAATCTTGATCTAACAAACCCTAGAAGCACGAAGAACATGCTTTTACGTAAAAGACCATCAATAATGAACATGAAACCCATGCTTTAATAATAATCACTGTTCTTTTCTTTTCTTGTTTGTTACATAGGATACATATTGAAATCAATGTTTTAAAACTCCGACTCTGACACAGACTCGGCCGAGGGTCGACTCCGACTTCGACTTTGACTCGGTATCGACTCAGCTGACTCGATTTCAATGACTCGGTCGTTGTAAAAAATACATTAAATATTTAATTTTTTTTATAAAAAAACATAATTTTAAAGATTTTCATTCATGTTTCCAAACACACAACATTAGAATATAGATAGAAGACAACATATGATCAAAGCAGGCTCATGTATATATCCATTATATCAAAATGGCACCCAGTGCACTGTTCAATACATACATGATGATGATATAGAGATCAAAACAAAAACACACAACCAAGGAGGTTAGAAATGGCCTCTACAGCAAAAGTAAACTGCGACTAGTACTACTGGCTAGTGGCGTCACTAGCTACTGCTAGAGGAGCCAAGATCATCTAGATCAACCTCTGGATCAGAGTCAGACAGGGGGCCCCATGGCTCCTCCTCATCATCATCTCCAACTGCAACTGTAGAAGTGGTAGCACTAGCAAGCTGTGCAGCAGTTGCAAGCTGAGATAGACGAGATATGTGCTTCTGTCGTGGCTCCACAGAAGAAGCGCCTGCAACTGGAGGACTTGGGGCTGGCCCTGAGGCTGGTACAAGTGGATCAGGATCTGCATTCAACTGAACATTATGTTCGAGTGTTGCCTCCACTTGTAAATCCAAATCAAGATACATATCATAATCAAACTCTGCTGGATGACTCTCCACTACCCAATTTGATGTTGGATCAATGTATTCCAACACAATGGGATTTGAATCAGGTCTTTTGTTCAGCGATTGGTTGCGTCTGAGCCGGAGGTTGTATTGGACATAGACTAGATCATTTAACTGTTTTTGATCCAAACGGTTTGTGAATCCTCTCAAAGACAAACCAATTGCGCTCACGCCCAGTAGCACTGCAAGTTTGACTCAAAATATGAATTGCAAACCTCTGCAATTCAGGAAAATGGCTACCAAAAGCCTCCCACCATTGTGCTGCAAAAAACATAGCAGTGTAATGAGTTAGCTCGGCAAAATTACAAATTATATCCAACTTTCAAATTATAAACGATGTAACGAAACAAGTATTAAGAATTTGAAAATTGAAATCTTTGTTTACTTGGCTCATTTACTTCCCTTGCAATCTTTGCTAGGTTCTTCCCAAAGGTACCTGAGGCATTACTGAAGGTTGTGGCCTGTCGGTGTATCTCCAGCTGATCACACTCCAATGGGATCATGCGATCAATACAGTCAATCAATCCATCTCTAACCTCCCCCTTTAAAGCTCCTGTCGCCTTAGCTTTATAATGATACCGTGGGTTGAAAAAATACCCAACTGCATGTATAGGGCAATAGAGTTGATTGTTCCATCTTTAGCCTCATAAATGAAGCCCATAGCCAATCTTTCCCCATCCACCAACCGTAGCACCTTAAGCAATGGCTCAGCAAGCTTCACAATCTCTGTTGCCTTTCTCCAAAATATTTCTTCATTAACTTTCTTTTTCAATTCTTTGCTTCCAGTTTGTGAGACCACTGGCTTTGATTCCATTCTTCACTGGAAAAAATCTTTTGCAAGTTTCTATGTTGTGAAAGCATAGATTGCAATGTCAAAAAATGAGTAGCAAATCTAGTGATGGCAGGCCTAATAATATCCTGCCCCCTATGTGTTTCCTCATCAGGCTCAAGATCTATGAATGATTGTAAATAAATTTTGTTATGCTTTTGGCACAATGTATAGTGTTTTTGACCCAATCTAATTTGCCAATAGGTCTACGCAATGTGCAGCACATGGGGTCCAATAGATGGTTCTGTGCTTTTCCTCTAATAGTTTACCAACAAGCACATAGTTAGAGGCAGTGTTACTTGGGAGCGGGAGCGAAATTTTCAAACGCTCCCGGTTTGGGAGCGAATCCCAGAGCGTTTATATATATATATATATATTATATTTTTATATTTTGATACATATATGTCAACAAAAACATGTAGAATTATGAATTAGATATAAAAAACTCGGTATTAACCCGGCCGGCCGAACCGAATCCAAAGCCGGGTCACTTTTTTTTGGCTTGGATCGGACCAACTCGGCCGAGTCGGTTCCGAGCTCGCTGGTTTTGAAAACAGAGGATAGAACATAAATAAAA
The DNA here is from genome assembly GCA_031772625.1 of Pinus tabuliformis. NCBI lineage: Eukaryota > Viridiplantae > Streptophyta > Pinopsida > Pinales > Pinaceae > Pinus > Pinus tabuliformis. The sequence continues at coordinate 609,340,003 of CM062806.1, read as the reverse complement.
AGCAGAAGACAAGCCAAGACAAGAGGACACAAGATGTGGCGCATGCCAGGGACAAGCCCCAATGTGGGGAAACCCTTTGATCAATTCTTCTTATTATTCTTCAAAAGTTCAGCAGAGAGAGAGAGAGAGTACAATATACAAAGTTTACTTGCCAAACACAGTCAAATCTGTCCAGTCAAACTGCAGTCAACAGGATACCCTAACCAGAATGTCAACGCTGGTCAAATTAGCAGAAATCTTCCTCCAAATCAGCTTGGTCAAACCCAGTCAATTCAGCCTCCAAGGACAGTCTGAATCAGCCCAAAACAGTCCTGAAAATATCAGTCAAACTTGGTCAACGCAGAGTCAAACCTGCGGTCAACTTCTCTGTGGTCAACGCTGGTCAAACAGCTCAGAATGCCTCGATTTTTGTGCCCAGAAATGTGGCCTGCCCAAACAGAATTTCTCCAAGAAAAATCGCAGTCAAACAAGGTCAACTGCTGCCCGGTCAACGCTGGTCAAACCTTCTGCAATTTGGTCAACGCATGAAACAGAAAATCACAGACTGTCCTTCGCATGTGTGGAGGAGAGAGGCTGCCCAGAAATCCGTACACCCAATCAGATGAGGAGAGAGAGAGATATGCAAGTGATGAATGATTGCTCAAATGAGGTAGATGCTCCTTCTATTTATATGCAACGTTGAGGGTGAAGAGACATGACTTTTGGGCTTCTGAGCCTACATTAATTTGCTGGCCGACCTTGACAGTTTGTCCATAAAAGAAATAAATTCATAATTCCTTTTGTACATGTCAGAATGAGATGATCTTTAGATCAATCCTACACCTGTCAGAAAGAGGAATCCAATAAAAATATGAGCTGCATCATATGAGCTGTCCAAGGTGGAGTTTGGCCCTAGTTGCCAAATTTAACAATTGTTGATTGTTTTGTAGTTTGTTGATAAACTTCTACTTTGATGTTCAAGCTTGCAAATGATGCGTTTTGTTTCTTAACTTTCCTTTGTACTATTCATCTTTGTGAAGCCAAGAATTCAACGCTTTGTTGTTTGGGTTTTCTTGTCCTCTTGGGGTTACTCCTCTTTGTTTTGAGAGTTTTGTTACTGTTATTCGAGTTACCCCTCTGCTCTTTGTGAGAGTTTTATTTCTACTGTTTGGTTACTCCTATGTGTGTTGATGCCTTAGGTGTGTCTATCATAGGGACATTTCCCTTGTGCATTCTCCTTTGTAGGTCTATATGCACTTAGGGCATGTCACCTTATAGTCTAGTCCTATGCATGTTGTGTTCACCATGTGCCTTTCAACTTCTAGCCCCCTTTTTTTCTTTGTGTTGATTGATTTTCTTAATGAATTATTTGCAACCTTGCTGAAGAGATTGATAAACTCGTCTAAAAAAAGCTATATTGGTAGGATCTGAAACATAAGAATGACAATGGCACATTCCCATAGTATACAAAAGATTTATTCTGGAAGTCTCGATGCCCTTAATTGGGAAAACCAACATAACTAAAGGTTGCACCTCTGTATCTCATTGTATTAACTCAGTTGTTCACCATACAATATTTTAGGTATTCTACAACTTCAATCAACCTGAATCTGTTAGCATATATTAGATTACAACCCCATTCCCCTAACCGAGGTTAGATCATAATGGGTCAAAACCATTGGCTGAAAAAACACAAAATGGACCAAAAACAAACCAAATTCTTTTTCTGAGGGGTTTTGCTCTGAAACACCAATATGGACTTCCCCTTGGATGCCCTTGAGGTACGACGTGACTAGGTCTACATGCAAAGAATGCAACACATATCCAACACTTATCAAATAATACCTCTTTTTAAAAGTTTGTTAGCTTGACAAACTTATGACAATGTTTTTTAATCAAATATAAGTTATACCTTCTTGAACACTTTTTTTTTTGATTTTAGACTCAATCGATCTTTGACTCCATTCTCGGATCAACAATTGCTTAGATGCCATGTTAAAAATGAAGACACAAGATACACACAAGTTGTGGAATAGGATATTTTATTTTCAATGGAGTCGTTTAATACAAGGAGGATCTGTTTTTCTTTTATCAATTAGAATTTAGGTAGTTGTGTTCCTAATGGACCTAACCACTTTATCAACTAATAACCACGTAATTTATACTTACTATCTTCATTAAAGTCAAATATTGTGACTTTATTACATCTAACTTAGGCATTGAAGTGTTAATGCTTCATTCATCATCAATTCTTTCTTGACATATTTTCTGATGTTTCATTACCAGCTTCTTTTTTTCTAACAGTGATCCTTTGAGCTTGGATTGTAGAAATGCATCTGCTTAGCCCCTACAAGAAGCTCTTTGATGCCTTTGAGGATCCTTTGGCAAGGTTCCATCAGCTTTGGGCATCCTCTAGACTGCATTTTCTAGCAAGCCCCTAAGGATCCTATAATTGATAACTTTGCTAACTCTTTTTAGGAGAGTGAGGAGAATTTGTAGGAACTTTCCTTTTGTTGTCGGCCTTTAGAGGGGGTTTTAGAGTACTTGTGTAGGGGTAGCTCTCCTTCTCTCTCGCTCTCTCTCGATCTTCATTTTTTTCTTGGGTGAATCTTTCGATTATTTATTCCTTCCCTGTTATATTGCTTCGATATTTGTAGAATATTATTCATGGCTAGGGTTTACACCTTATTATCATATTTTTACTATAGTTTTCCTCATTGCAATAGGACACTGAGGAGTTGCTTTTAGCACTCCTCTTGCTGTTATTACTGGGCATTCTATCTCTAGTTCCAGTGACATATTTCAGTCATTAGTGGAAATTAATATATTTTCTTTTTCTTTCGTTTTATGTTTTTGTTTTGACGACAATCATTCTCTTCAGCCACTTTATTAGTGCATGTATTATAATATGTGTAAATCATTCACAAGGCTTTTGCATGGTTTAATGCAAACTTTGATAAACGTTTTCCCTTGGAACCTTGGTAATGTATTAAACTATTACTGCAAGAAAGTGCATTTATTTTTTTGCTTGTATATAGAATATTGTCAAGACAAATACTCATGCCAGTATGCCTCATAATTTTTAGTTTGCTTTGAGAAGTGTTATTTTGGGAATTGATGAAAATTGTGCCCATATTATTGAACAACTTCACCATTCTTTTCTTACGTCATGATTTGCAGGACAGATTTATCATTATCACCAGAAGATACCTGGCTGCCTATTGCAAGTATACTAATCTGCATTCTACATATTCAGGTATCTTTGTCCCGTTGGCTTTGTTCTTGTTAAAATTCCTCCTTCCCTTTCCGCCATATTTATTGAAGAGCAGGACATCTAGAAAATTTTTTATGAGACGTGTAGGCATGCACTCTTATATGTAAGAACATTAGGTAGTGGATAACAGGCATGCACAATCTAAGTAAATTGTGGTGCACACAATTTCCTTTGAGGGTGTACTTTGCGTCAACCTAAAAAGGGTTATGGCAAACGAATAGATATAAAAAATTGTTAGTTTCTTCGTATGGAATTCACTTTGCCCGCTTTGATCATATAGATATTGCTCGAGCAAGTATTCATATAGTTTATAAATACTCCTTGAGGTATAGGATTACTGCTGCCTTGAAGCAGACTAACAATTTCTCCAAATTCTAAATTCTCGAATCAAAGGAAAACACCCTTAAAATCCACCTAGAAATGACTCACTATATATAGCTAGGGATTTATCTCAATGTAAGTTATAAAAATAAGGCTAAGGAGAGGAGAAAGACATACCATATAGTGGCACAAGCCATTGAGAAAGATAATTTCTCAAGTGTGGAGTGAGATACTCAAGTGTGCTAGGTCCAAGGAAGGTGCAGGGGTACACCATTGGAGATCCAGATCAGCCAAGCAGATCAAGGACAAATCTAAGGCTTGATTAGTTGGATCAGATCCAGGGTATGTTGTAAATGTATTTTCCTCAGTTGGGCCATTATCCCAGGATTAGAGCCCAAGTAGGTTCAGATTATTAAGTTAATGAAGAACTATTGATTGGGTAGAATTTGTATGTGTCACATGTGATTGGTTGTGTAATATTTTGCTTCCACTGAATAATTGTGTTAACAACCTAGTTATGCTTTTATTCAGTAGATTGGTTATAAATATGCTAGGAACTAATTGCCAAGTGCTAGGTTCAGGATTTAACATGGAAGCAAAGCGCAAAATCTGAAAACTAATCTCAGAATTTTAGGGAGCCAGGTTCGTATCAACATCACCGAGGCTGGGGGAAAGCTGCAAATTAAGTTTTTTGGGCTGAGTAAAAGAATTTTCCGTACAACTTTTGTAGTAACAGGTTGAGTAAAGTTAAAGGCATTAAAAATAAAGGGTTGACGACTGAGGGTCTAGCTGAGGGTGGCTGACAACCCAAGACTGTCAAACCTTGTTGCTAGGGTTGATAGGTTGGCAATAGGAACCTTGTGCCAGGAGACAGGACTGGAGGTGGTTTTGCAAGTGGCCATAGGTGATAGGACAACAACTGTTTGGGTTAGCTGCAGAGCATTGGGTGGCAGGAGTCAACATGCATAGGGATGTGTTGTTGGGTTGCAAGAGATGGGACAGAGTGTGCAATACATACCATCAATAGTCGAGGATAACACATAGGGTTGGAATCGAGCCATTGGTAGAGACAACTACAATAGAGAGTGTGTGAACACCAGGTGGAGGAGACAACTAGCTGAACTAGGTTGATAGTGCATGACAAGCAACCATAGGGCTGGTCGGCAAGACAATTTGTGTGTAGAGGTGAGTGCCAAGTCAGGGACTGTTGGCAGTTCGGGGAGACATAGGTCACGTCATGTGGGGTAGAGAGTGTTGTGTGATCACATGAGCATTGATGGTCAATGCATAGGCCGACAATCAAGGAGTGAACTCAGGGGTTGGTGTTTGCAGCCTGCAACATAGTCGCTAGTTGTAGGTCCAGAATCTGAAAGGTTGATAGGCCATGCATAGTGCAAGTACAGTGCCGATAGACCACATGAAGCACAACCACTGGTTCGGTCTCATGAGAAGTGGTTGTGGGCCGAGCAATGCAAAGCATTGGTAGAATCAGTGAGTCAGTGCATGGGTTGGGTGTAGGGTCAATGTAGGCATTCATAATGTGGGGGAAAGCCACTAAGATCTGCAACAGAGCCAATAGCAACTGACAAGGCTTACCAACAAGATTGGCAAAGGTCAGCCTTCAAAGGGAGAGAGGGAAACTGTCGCAGTCAAGGGATTGGCAGTATATTTGGGTTCCTAAAAGACTAGGCAGATTTTTTAGATTAGATCTAGTAAAGATGACTGCAGTGGGTCTTTGGTTTGAAGTTAAGCTGGCGGAGCCTCAAATTTCCTGCCTTGGAAGGCTAGGGTCACCCTAGTTCTAAAGGACGATCGTTGGGAGATTGTTCGAAGGTGATTTTGGAGTTGATAGATCCCAAGGAGAAGGACGCCCTAGCTAAGAGGGAGATAAAGACATAAAGGGTACTCTTAGATGCAGTGAAGGAAAATTCAATCCCTCACTTGACTGAGAAGAAGTTAGCCAAGGAGATATTTCTTTACTCTTGGATGCAATGAAGGACCATTTGATCCCTCACTTGTCCGATAAGAAGTTAGCCAAGGAGATGTTCAATGCTTAGGTGGGTCTATACTAGAGCAAGATTGTTAACAGGAAAATGGTGTTGAGGGACAAGCTCCGGTCTACGCAGATTACTAGATCTTCATCTGACACAATGACAAGTTATCTGTTGAAGATTACTCATTTGGATTAGCTTGCAGCAGTTGGGGAAAAGGTGGACGACACAAAGTTAGTAAATGTGGTGTTGTGTGACTTCCCAAAGACATGGGATTTGTTCGTCAAAGGAGTTTGTGCTTGAGAGAACCAACCCTCATTTGAGATGCTATGGGATGATTGCATCCAAGAGGAGATGATGGTGCAGTTAAAGGCTAAGGCCAACAATCTGGAAGATGACGAGGACTTGATTCTTGTCGATAAGACCATAAAGAACAAGGGAAAAGGTTCGAGCAGGAGTGAGGACTTTGCCTCACAATCAAAGAAGAAGGAATTGATTAATGTAAAGTTTTTTGCTTGTTATAAGATATAGCACGATGCTTCATAATGTTTAGAAGGGAAGAAGGGTAGAAATGGTATGCAGTCAACTGTAGGTACATTAACAAAAGCTTAGGTGGAAGAGTTTGCTAGGAAGTTTGAAACTGAATTTATACTTGTTTCCTACCTTTCCTCGAGCACCATACTAGTTGTCCCATAACTACTAGATAGTGGAGCCACACGACATATGATAGGAGCATGAGAGTTGTTTGACAACCTGGAAGAGTGAGACTCAGAGTTGCATGTGGAGTTTGGTGTTGATACCAAACATGCAATGAAGGGAGTTGGAACAATGATATTCTAGCTTGAGTTAGGAGACAGGTTAGAAGTGAAGGGCATTTTGTGGGTGTTAGAACTCAAGCAGAATTTGTTCTTAATCTTTATGATAGAGAAAAGGGGATTTGGTGTAGCCTTTTAGGATGGGCAGACTAGTGTTGATAATATCGGTATCGGGAAAATATCGGCGAGGGTCCAAAAAATATCTTATCGGCAATATCGGCGAAAATATCGGCAAATATCGGCAAGCATAAAAAATGCATAATATATTCATTTTTTTTTTTCAGATTTTTAAACATATAAAGCAATAACAACATGAAATAAACACATTGGCACATAAATATGAAGAAAACACTGATATATATGATGTCAAATAGAAATGATATATCAAAGGCGATACCAAATCGTGCTAATCCCTGATAATTGTCCATTCAAGGACTCAAATGTGGAGAACCAATACAAAATAACATCACATATAATAATAAAAGTATCTCATCATCATGAGTTACATGTAGCATAACAAATAAAACTAGCAGCTATCTATCTACTGCCCTCTCCCCCTTTTACGGGAAAACATGATGGGCTGTTTGCCAGGCCTGCCCCTAGTAGTAGAAGGCCCTGACCCTGCCTCTGCACCTAATGTCAAATAATGAGTGCTAGGCATGGAGCTATGCTCTCCCATATCTATAGCAGATGGTGTTGATGCTGATGCTCCCGCAGTGTCCTCCTCCTCCTGCTCCTCCTGCTCCTCCTCTAAGTGCTGCTGCTCCTCTGACTCCGAGTCCTCCTCTTGCTGCCCCTGCTCTAATGGATCATCTGCCACTGGCTCTAACCATGAAGGTGACTCCTCCAATATGGGCTCCACAGACTCCACCCTCCACGGAGACAATACATCAATATTGTCTAAGGAAATGGCATCTGGATCCACTGGTGATTCTATTTGCCTCACTCGAAGTCGGATGTTGTAATGCACATACACCAAATCGTTGAGGCGTGCGAACTCCAACCTGTAAGAGTGTCAAAAAAAGTAATGAGTCTTGAGTCTTGACTCTTGACACTTGAAGGTCATAAATTAAAAATTAAAAATTACAATAAGTGTAATTGCTCAACTGAAGGCTTGAGTTCAAAGTTATACCTGTTGCGCTTTTTGGTGTGTATTTTCTCAAATACACTCCAATTGCGCTCACACCCTGAAGAGCTACATGTTTGACTCAAGATTCGTATAACCAATTTTTGCAAATTTGGTGCCCTTGCACCATAGCTTCGCCACCAAATATCTACAACAAAATAATGAAATAAAAAATTCAAAAACTTAAAAGTTAAAAGTTAAAACATAATTAAATTCAAATTTCTAATTTCTAATGAGTGATGCCTTGTCACTTACGTGGCATGAAGAGGGCCCTTTCCCTAATGGCATCATCAAAGCCAAATAGGCCAACACAATCCTGATAACACTGTATCTCGCGATTGATTTTGCTACGAAGCTCAGGATCAAGTACCATCCTCTGAATACAGGAATGGAGCCCTTCCATCACCTCGCCATCAAAATCAAAGTTGCATTTGTATGAAAATGCGGGGTTGAGGAAGAGTGCTGCTGCATGAATGGGTCGATGAAGCATCCCTGTCCACCGACTATCGATCACATCCCATAACATCATCTGCCTATCAAAGCCAGCAGAACCCTTATCTGCATAATAGGAACGAATGGCCTCCTTGGCCCTATCCATGCCCTCATACAAATAAGGCATTGCAGGCTTCTCTCCATCCACCAATCTAAGAACCTTTACTATAGGTTCGCTAACTGCACATGCTTCTTCTACTCCACGCCAAAATGTCTCAGAGTACACCATTTTTGCAATGGCTATCCCATCAGGTCTCCTGCTGTATCTACAATTACGCCAATCATCAGACACAAACATTTGCTTCAACTCGAACTGACATCGAAGCAAAGACTGAAGAGTAATAAAGGTTGTGGCAAAACGTGTGATGGCAGGACGCCGCAACTCCTTGTTTCTAGTGAACCTCCTCATAAGGCTAAGAACAAAAGCATGGTTATAAATAAACTTGGGGATGCTCCTAGCCATACCAACTGCCTCCTTGATGAAGGAGAGTTTCCCCATATCCTCAAGCAACAAATCAAGACAATGCGCTGCACATGGAGTCCAGAACAATGTGGGATGCCTCTCCATAATCATTTTGCCGGCAGACACATAATTAGCTGCATTGTCTGTTATGACTTGCACCACATTCTGCACACCAATCTCCCGAATGAACCCATCTAACAACTCACATATCGTTGCTACATCTTTGATATGTTCTGATGCATCCAATGATTTAATAAACATGGTACCTTTAGGACAATGTACCAAGAAATTTAGAAGGGTCCTACCCTTCCTATCTGTCCAACCATAAGACATCACTGTGCATCCAGTGACTTCCCATGTCTTTTTCAACTCCGCCAATCTAGAGTTGATGTCCTGTTTTTCTGCTTGAAGAATTGGCCCCCGCAACTCCTCATATGTGGCACTTTTGTACCCTGGGCCCACAACAGCAATAGCATCACACATTGGCTGCCAATATGGATTGGTTTTCGTGATGCTGAGAGGTAAGTCGCTCCAAAAAATACACCTCCCCATGACTCTATCTGCTTCTTGCTTCTCCTTTTTTTTAACAAGCGATTTTATGCCAGGTTGTGCTCCAGCTCCTGTTCGTGGAACAAAAAATGATGACCTCGCATTCACACTAGCAGTAGCATGTGATGGTGTGCTAGTTGTGGAGCCCCTCCCACTAGGGCCAGTAGGCCCACTACTCTCAACACTAAAATCAAGAGAACATATCCCGAAAGATCTACCTGCACGTTCAACTTTGTTTCTTTCCGCCTCTTCCTTCTTTCTGTCCTTTTCTTCAATTGCCTCAAGAGCTTTTTGTATAAGCTCCGGACTAGAAACTGTACAAATGCCAACATCATGTCCAGTGAGTCTAGCAAGATGGTATTTCAGTCGTGTAACCCCACCTGTCATCTGGGTCCCACACAATTTGCATGAAAGATATGCACGATTTGTCCCACCATCAGGGGTCCCATACTCCCAAAATGGGTCCAAGGCTTTTGGCATATTTGTATTTTGTAGTGGGCTAACTCAAAAGGAAACCTACAGCACCAAAAAAAAATTGGAATTAGTAACTTAATAAGTAATACGAAATTTTCAAATTACAAAATTCAAATAACCACATCATTACAAAACAGTTTTAACTTGACTGTTGAATAGAAGTGTAATACAAGTTGACTGTTGAAGTGTAGTGTAAAAAATTAAAAATATATAACTGTTATGACTCATGATGACAGTGACATAGATTGCTTTCTTGCTTTCTTGTTGGTCACTGTACTACATGTATACAGAATTTTGAATTTAACAGTGTCAAACAGTGACTGTAGTATGACAAGAACATTCTTGTTGATCACTGTAGTTACTAGTATGACAAGAACATTTCCAACCAGGTCACGTCTCACTGTCATCACAATTTACAAATGATTATTGTTCTTTTGATGATCAAAGTTACTGAGTCGCTGGAACATAGAGCACTGTCATATTGCAGAAATTAGAACGCTGCCATTCCTTACGTTGTTGTCATTGTTATCCTACAGCTATCAAAGACTTATAACTTATAACTTATCACTAACTAGTTCAGCATTCAAACCATGACAAATGCCAAATATTATCTATTCAGTGGGTTATAATTTTGTGTTAAACACAACTAGCTTATGTCAGATTCCATGTTCATTTTGTATGGGTTTACGGTTACCAGCAAATCCTTTTTTCGTCTGGAATGGGGTCAAGCTCTTGGGAAATTGCTTTGGGGATAACGTGAGGCCCTGAACAGGGTCAATTTCTTGGGAAATGTCACTTGACGGATATAGTAAAGCCCTGAATGGGGTCAATATCTTAAGACATGTCGTTTCAGCAGTGTTGATAATAAACGTAACGTGTATAAACTATAAACTTAAAGTAAAGCCCTGAAAACTCTGTTACGTTTAAGGTACCTGTATGACAAGTCCACCCTCCTTCACTTGTCCACAAAATCCTCTTTGAGCAGCTCGGTCAAGGTCTGTAATGAAGGCAGAGTTTCGGTCTTCTTCTTCCACGGAAAATCTTGAGCTGGATTACAGTCACACCACAGCAGAGAATATAGAATCAACGTTCAGTCACTTCAAACTTCAAACCCTCGGGCCTCCTTTGCAGCAACCTTCCAGCGCTCAGGAAAAACCAAAATGACTTAACACAAAGACCAAAAATCGCTTTATACGGCCCGCGCGTATTGTTTTAACAGTCAGCCGCGATATTTATGGTCGTCGCGCGATATTTTGGAATATATCGCCGAAATATCGGATTTCTCGCGAGATTTTAAAAACGGGAAAATATCGCGATATTTGGGTGGCGATATCTCGTTTGGCAGAAAATAGCGCGATATTTACGAATATCGCCGATATCTCGGCAATATTATCAACACTGAAATTTAAAAATGTTAAACGTTAAACATTACATGTTAAATGTTTACGTTACGTTTACGTTTTCATGTAAGATCTACCCCCATACTAGCCTGTAGAGCGCCTCTCGGCACAAAGATCTAGATTAAGCAAGCAGATCAAGGATAGATGTAGGGCTTGATCCACTAGATTAGATTCAGGGTATGTTGTAAATGTATTTTCCTTAGTTGGGCCATTATCACAAGATGAGAGCCCAAGTAGGTTCAAAGTATTAAGTTAATGAAGAACTGTGTAATGAATATAATTCATTACAAGTAAATAAATAAAATAAATGTAAATATTAAATAATCAAATATTGGTTATGTTAAATAGTCATTAAGTTAAGTGAAAAGGCATGTCTAAAAGACACGCCCAGTCATGAAAGGACACTTGCTTAGGTATATATATGCGGGTCCTCATTAACATTCATCATTTGTACATTTTTATATATAATAAATTATTATTACAAATACCTCTTGTGTATTTTTACATTCAAGCCTACAAGCTATCAGTTTTGTTGCTTCAATGGTATCGGAGCCATGGCGCACAATATAATCATGCAGGTCTTTAAACGTTGTTCGCCGCACAATGTGCCATTACGTTCACGTCCTGATTGCGTTGAACAATTTAATAAAATTCAAGAAGTATTTCAACGATTAGAAAAATCATGTGCAGAAGTTAAAGCATGTCTAAAGGAAATCAATAATAAGGAAGATGATAGCGATAGTGAGGAAACAAAACAAGGTGAAGCAGGAGAAGAAGATTTTGACCAGAATGATGATAATGAAAATGAAGATGTTGCAGAAAATGATCAAGATAATGATTCCAATGAAGTTGATCTTAATGTCAAAGAGGATGAAGTTATTGAAAATACAACACTTAAACATGTAGAATCTATAAAAGAGGATGTAAATACAGTTGTAGAGGATGAAGAAATCAAGATTACTGATTTTGATGATGAACAAACAGAAACTACAGTTGAAGGGTTACCACCACCTATACGAATGCAAAGTTCATGGAAGCAAGGACTAGAACAAAAACATGGAAAAGGGAAACTTCGTGTCAATCGTTACAACCCACTTGAGGCCTATGTTGGTAGTGAAAGTATTGGTGACGAGATCATAATTTATGGACGTGATAATATGAATCGAGCTTTTGATGGAGATGTAGTTGCAGTGGAGCTCTTGCCTAAGGATCAGTGGGATGAAGGGAAAACAATGAAAATTGTAGAAGATGAAGATGAGGAGGTCCACTTAGTTCCGAATAGTGTTGATGATGCTCCTCGTGATGCCATTTTGGAGTAGAATTCCAAGGGGTTTGAAGGTCATATTACAGCCCGTCCAACTGGGCGTGTTATTGGTATAATTAAGCGGAATTGGCATTCGTACTGTGGGTCTCTGGAGCCAATGCCTATGCCTGCAGGTGGTGGTGGAATTGTTAACGCTTTATTTGTATCTACTGATTGCAGATTACCTAAAATCCGAATTCAAACCTGCCAACTTGGAAATCTCATTGACAAGAGGATCATTGTAGCTATTGATTCATGGGATCGGTTATCACGGTCTCCATCTGGTTACTATGTGCGCACGATAAGAGAAATAGGTGATCGTGCTACAAAAACTGAGGTTTTGCTAATTGAGAACGACATCAACACGAGCATTTTCTGAACAGGTTCTAGCTTGTCTGCCACCCTTGCCCTGGACATTACAACCCGAAGATTTGAGTAACCCTCACCGAGAGGATCTACACCAATTGAGAGTATTCAGTGTGGATCCACCTGGTTGCAAGGATATTGATGATGCACTATGCTGCCGAGGACTCCCAAATGGAAATTTCGAAGTTGGAGTCCACAATGCTGATGTTACAAATTTTGTTCCCTCGGGTACACCTCTTGATGAAGAAGCTTTGGAACGAGGCACGTCTGTTTACTTGGTTGAGCGGAGAATAGATATGCTCCCAAAACCACTTACTGAAGATATATGCTCCCTCCTTTCAGATGTTGAAAGATTGGCCTTTTCAATTCTTTGGGGAATGACTCCTTCAGTAGATATTGTTTCTGTGAGATTTACCAAAAGTGTTATCAAGTCATGTGCAACATTGTCTTACATTGAGGCTCAAGCACAGATGGATGATAGTCGGTTGGCTGATCCTATAACAATCGATCTGCGCAATATGAATTCATTAGCAAAGATCATGAGGGCCAGACGGATTGAAAGAGGAGCTCTGACTCTTGCATCTGTAGAGGTTAAGTTTGACATAGATACTGAAACGCATGATCCACTTGATATTGGTATTTATCAAATTCGTGAGGCAAATCAAATGGTTGAGGAATTTATGCTAGCTGCAAGTGTTTCAGTTGCTGAGAAAATATTAAAACACTTCCCTTTGTGTTCACTTCTGAGGCATCATCCAAGTCCAATGCCAGAAATGCTTGAACTCTTGTTGTGCATAACGACATCTGTCGGAGTTGAATTGGATATGTTGATTTGGGGTAGAATCGGATGTGCTCTAGCCACGAAAATTGGTGGAGAGGCTAAGGCACATGAGATCTCCAATACCCAGAAAGGGTTTTGGCAGATTCTAAATAGTTTGGGAGATATTAAAATAATTAATATTTTTAATGAAAGTCCCTAAGTCTAAACTTAGGGAAAATAAAATATTAATGTGAATTAATATAAAACGGTGTTAGAATGGTCCAAAAGTCATGGATCAAGCCAGATCTAATTTTAGCTGTTGATTAGGGACTAATCTCGACTGTTGATTTGTCAATGAAAAAAGTATAAGAGGAGGCTTGAGGGCCACTTGGAGAACACACCAAGAGATCAAGATTTCGACTTTCTGGGGCTAGGTTTGCTAAGAAAGTTGAGAGAGTGATCTGGAGTTGCAGTTGAGGGGCAGTGGATACAGAAGCAGAGAGGCAGAGATAGTGCCGAGAGGATCAGTGCAGCAGCCGAGAAAGCTAACGTAGAGGGCAAAAGCTGGAACTGTCGGGAACAGTTGGAACTGTCGGGAACTACTGGAACAGCCGGGAAAGCTGATGCAGAGGGCAGAAGCCGGAACTGCCGGGAACAACCGGAACTGCTGGGAAAGCTGACGCAGAGGGCAGAAGCCAGAATTGTCGAGAACAGTCGGGAAAGCTGACGCAGAGGGTAGAAGAGGCTGACACAGTCCCTAGAGGCTGACACTAGGGTTTTTCGTGGGGCAGATTGGAGTTGAGGAGTTTCCGGAGTGTTTATCTGGGGTTTCAGCGGGAGCGTCTGTCTCGGAAGGATAGGTACTACTGCCGAGATTTTCCTCTATTGGGTGAGCCAGATTTGGCACCCATTTTGTATTATGAAACCGCTTAATAAATCAAACCTTCAGATAGCTGCACCGATTTTCTCGCATTGGGTTTTTCCAGGGACATTAGTCCAAAAATAATGGTGTCATTTGTGTGCTTGTTTCTATTTCCTTTAGTTGATGATCTGTAATATGTTGAGCATGTACCTGTGTTTATTTTTAGTGTTTACATGGTAAATAACTTGTTAATTAATCATAACCATTAGGAAGGAATAAATTAGAAAGTACATGGAGGGTTTCTAACTGTTAGACTTAGAAACTTCAACATGGTATCAGAGGGTGGTTGTAGATCACAAGAGAACTGAGGACATCAGCTGAGCAGAGCAGCAGTAGCAGAAAACAACTGTCCTGAGTGACAAAAGCTGTTCCTAGTAGCAAAACAACAAGCAAGGGGTGATGTAGTGCTTGCGCCATCAAGTTCGGGCCAAGAAGAGGCTGCGCAAAGGCTGAGGGAGGCAAAGACAGGCTCACGCAGAGGCCAGGACGACTGACGTAGTTGGCTTAGGGAACTAGTTTGCGGTGCTGGGACTGCGCAGAGCCTAGGAGCTCTCACCTTTAGGTTGCTGGGGTTTAGGAGGCTGTGGATAAGTTGCAAAGTGGAGCTGGTGGGGTACTGTTGTCAGAACAGTACCTAACAGGGCAAGGCCAAGGAGGAGGGAGTTGCTACCGAGGGTTTCTAGCCGAGAAATCCGGATCAGTGGTGCGGTTGCACAGACGATCAGAGTAGGGGGCATCTCGACATTGACAGAAGGATTTCCAGGAGGGAAATCGAGGCTCAGAGGGAGTCACATCGAGAACTTCTAGGAGGGAAGTAGAAGAGCAGCGAAACGACACTACACAGAGTAAAAGACCAGGAAAGACTGGACAGAGCCTCAAACTTCGTAGTCTGGAAGGCCAAAATCTTATCCGTACTTGACAGAAATCGTGTTAAGCACTTCGCCTTGAAGATGATAGCGGTCCCATTTGACCCAGCTGACAATGACAGGTATGAGGAAGCAATGTCAAGGGCCAAGAGTATCATTCTTGACGGGGTCAAGGATCATATAGTACCACATATCGCCGAGAACAATACGGCACGGGAGAGGTGGGAGGCCCTGACCAAGTTGTATCAGTGTACTTCCGTGTAGAGGAAGATGCTCCTAGAAAATCAGCTGCGGTCATACCAGATGCAAAAGGGAGAACAGATCGACACCTTACTCGATCGATTGAAGGAGATCCGAGATCAGCTGACTTCCATAGGGGCCACACCAGATACAGAGTTGATGATGAGAAAAACCCTTAATGTAGTCTCAAAAGACTGGGAGGTGTTTGTCCAGAGCATACTGGGCAGGGCGACCCTTCCAGATTGGGAGGAACTGTGGGCGGCTCTTTGCTAAGAAGAGATCAGGAGGGTGACCAAGACGGGAAGCAGCAACAAGGGGATCAGAATCAAGAAGGAGGAGGAGGTGGATGTTGCCCTAACATCTAAGGGTAAGCAAGAAAAGCGGAAGAAGAAGGACCTCTCTAAGGTCAAATGCTTCCACTATGGGGAGCTAGGTCATTATGCGACCTAGTGTCCGAGGAAGAAGAGCAAGGGAGAGGCTTCCGAGACCAAGGCAGCGCTAGCAAGGGCAGAGAAGGAAGTGGAGATAGACGATGACTGTGCCATGAGTGCACACACACCACTTGAGCGAAAGTGGGGAGACATCGAGCTGTAGTCAAGAGGACTACAGAAGATGAGGGGTAGGATCCTCTAGGTACTCAACCTCTTGGATTATACTTTGCTATGGGAGCCCCGAAGAGGAGTAGTAGGACTAGCGGATGTCGGTAGAGACGGATGAGGATGGAGCGATAGAGAGAGCTACAGTGCAAGATTCCTAGGACAACGCAAGGCTAGCAGGCTGCAACGGTCTGAGAGGCATGGGAGTGTTGCACCAGTGCAGGATGGCACAAGGAGGTGTGCAACGGTGATAGATGAAGGGAGTTGTTGCAACAATGCAGAGGTCAGAGAGGGAGCACTTGTTAGCGATAGAGGGAGCTTCAACATCGGGAGTGTCTCTAGCCTGACAGAGATGTCAGAGTTGGGAGATCAGTTACTTACTTCTTAGTAACTGAGTTGCAGTGCAATAGTTAGCAGTGGTGGTGCTATGGGTAGCATGATGCAGCATGATGAGAGGGGATGCAATGCAAACGCAGCAGTGGCAGTGGCAGGGCCATGGGTAGCAGCATGGATGCAGAGGGAGCTGTCATACAGATGCAACAGTGGCAGTGGCAGGGTCATGGGTAGCAGTACAGGATGCAGCAGTGTAGATGATGGGCATTAGGCCCAGGGACCTATGCTGGATGATCAGGGTGATACTCAGTGAGGAGCTAAGTCACCTGACACGGGGATTCAGGATTCGTAGGATTTGGGATTCATAGTATCGGATTCGGACACGTTGACCCCCCAGAACAGGACACGTAGGATTCGTTATATATTATTTTATTAAATCACGTTGACCCCCCGGAACAGGACACATAGGATTCGTTATATATTATTTTATTAAATATATATATATATATATTAAAAATTAGATATTTCTTACACAAATTTTAATTAATGATACAAATTTGTTGATTTCAAACATAGATCTTCATCTATAGCATGCATAGTACATACAAAATTCAAATACATGTCAGTGGTCACATAAATCATGATTCATAATTCATAACTGAAAGACAACTTACAACTACAAGATAGTAAAATAAACACACTGACAACTATAGTTTTCTCATTAAGTCATCAAATCAAAATGTGTTACATAGGTAGTGCTGGTGCAATGCCAATGGCAAATAGAAATAGAAAATATAAAACAACTACAGGTATACAAGCCTCAAGGCATCAATCCTCATCATTAGCATCAAAATCAGCATCAATGTCCTCATCATCATGGTCCCCACTGCTCTCCTCTGCATCCTCCTCCTCCCCTGTATCCATAGTCGCCTCTGCATCTGCTATTGTGGAGGATGAACCCTCTAAGTCATCAAATCTAATAGGCTCTAGCACTGGATCATTGAGATCCATGTTGGCTAATGCCAACTCAACACTGGTATCCAGACCCATATCATCAGGAAAGACATCCCACATCTTTGTCTTTCCCCTCAACCACTCTTCCCTCTGCCTGTAAATAAGGTGAAGGTTGGTGTGCACATACACCATTGTCTCTGCCCTGGACTGCTCAAGCCTGCTCTTCTTCACACTATACAAATTCCCATATGTGCTCCAATTCCTCTCGCAACAAGAGGAGGCAGTCACCTGAGAGAGGAGCCTCATGGCTAACTACTGAAGAGGAGGGCTTGTTGCCCCATGATTTGCCCACCAAGAATAGGGCTTCTTAGCCCCCCTATCTCTAATCACATCATAACCTCCAAATCGACCATTGCTAGTGGAAAACTCTGGATTCGAAGAATCCGAGTTTAGGATTCGATTTTTGGGTGAATCATACCGGACACGCAGGATTCTGGTTCACCAGGCTATACGGACGAATCCGGTTACTTAGGTGAGGAGTATTACTAGAGCACAATCCTCGCTAAGAGGGAGTGTTGATTTGGGGTAGCATCAGATGTGCTCTAGCCACGAAAATTGGTGGAGAGGCTAAGGCACATGAGATATCCAATACCCAGAAAGGGTTTGGGCAGATTCTAAACAGTTTGGGAGATATTAAAATAATTAATATTTTTAATGGAGTTCCTAAGTCTAAACTTAGGGAAAATAAAATATTAATGTGAATTAATATAAAACTGTGTTAGAATGGTCCAAAAGTCATGGATCAAGCCAGATCTAATCTTAGCCATTGATTAGGGACTTAATCTCGACCGTTGATTTGTCAATGAGAAAAGTATAAGAGGAGGCTTGAGGGTCACTTGGAGAACACACCAAGAGATCAAGATTTCGACTTTCTGGGGCTGGGTTTGCTGAGAAAGTTGAGAGAGTGATCTGGAGTTGCAGCTGAGGGGCAGTGAATACCAATGTTTTAAAACTCCGACTCCGACTCGGAAACAGCCGAGGGTCGACTTCGACTCCGACTCCGTATCGATTTGGCCGGTTTGATTTCAATGACTCAGTGATTGTAAAATTTTACATTAAATATTTAGTTTTTTATAAAAAAACATAATTTTAAAGATTTTCATTCATATTTCCAAACACAAAGCTTTAAAATATAGACAACATATGATCAAAGTAGGCTCATGAATATATTCATTATATCAAAATGGCACCCAGTGCATTGTCCAATACAAAGTTCATACTTAGCCACCATTGCCAAGATTCTTTTCTGCCTCAGCCTAAGGACAATCACTAGACTACAACAACAATAATACCAATTCTTTGCCCCTAATGAAGTCTCAAAACCCTTGATTAATTCTGGTCAAGCTCCAGAACAATCAGAGGTAAATATGTATTTATTAGTCCATTGCCAGAACGTTTGCCTTTTTAAAAACATTGTATGGCTCAATGCATTGTTTCAATTTTATAATTCATGTCACTAGGATAACCATACTTTAGCCTTGTAATTTTCAAAACTTTCTCACAGTTACAGATTACTTTAGGGCTATTAATATGCAATAAACAACAACCCAACCATTGATATGTAGGAGGCAGAACAACATTTGACAAATGTACTTCAGGATTTTTGTCAAAGAGCCGAGTCGGCCGAGTTGTTATCGAGCCGACCGAGTCATTACCGAGTCAACCGAGTTGTTACTGAGTCGACCGAGTCAATCACTGGCTCGGTAACAACCTGGCCAGCCGTTCTGTTTCGACCACTGAGTCGACCGGCCAGGCATTGGCTTGGTCTGACTCGGCTGAGTCGAAGTCGACTTGGCTTTTTTTAAAACAATGATTTAGCCCACCCAACCCCTCTCATTTTCTCACAACTATCTCATGCATTTGAGTGAGAATTTCAGTGAGAGTTTGTGAGGAGTTGTTGAGTTTGTTTTTGGAGCAGCAGTGAGGAGTCTTGGGCAAGCATTGTAGCTGGAGTGAGGAGATTCTTGGGCAGCCATTTGGAGCAGCATTTGCCATTGATGAGTTGGTTTCTTGGAGCAAGCTTGAGGAGGCGGTTTGTGCCTGGAGGTATTTTTTTCACTTGTAAAAATTTGTTTTTGCTTATTAAATTTTATGTGCAAATCTAGAAATCCTAAAGAGTTTTTTTTGTTAAAGAAATGAAGATTGAATCAATGTTTTTTTTTTTTTTTTTTTCATTTTCAGATTGTTTGCTTTCATTTCCAAGTCAAAAAATGGCACCTAGAGTGAAAGATGCTGCTTTGGGCATATGTTGAAATGGTTGATAGTCAAATGCATTGCAAATCTTGCCATAGGAAAATTAAAGAAGGTCCTGGGGGCAATAATAGGCTGAAACAACACTTGGCGGGGATTAGAGGCCAAATTACTCCATGTACCTCACCAGAAATTGGGGAGATTAGGAAGGATTTGTTAGCCAGCTTTGAGAAGTTTAAAGAAGATAAGGCTAGGCAAAAAGAGTTAGAGGCTGAAATTGGGAGGAAGAGGAATATACAAAAAATGCTGGCTACCAACCCATATTTTATTTTGAGGGTTCTTCCTCTATCCCTTGTACTGATGCATCCAACCCCTTCCGATATGTTCCTCCCTCTTTTGAGTCTATTCAAGAAAAGGGCAAGGGTAAAATGAAAAAGGGTGATATGAATATCAAAATTTATTTCACTCCCTCCTCTCCATCAGATGCACATGGTCCTCAACCTAGTAGAAGTCATTTGCAGCCCACTTTAGATGACCATTGGAAGAAAGAATTGAGGGAGACTGTTTGTGACTACATAGCTCGATGGTGGTATGATGTTGATATCCCCTTCAATGCTTCCTGTTCACCATATTATGAGCCTATGTTTGATGCCATACATGTTGCTGGAAAAGGCTTCAAAGGCCCTATTATGCATGAGCTAAGGGGGTATCGTTTGCAGAAAGAAATTGTCTCCATTAATGAGTATTTGAAAGATTTCAAGGACTCATGGGCAAGAACAGGATGTACCATCATGTTAGATGGATGGACTGATCAAAGAAACCGTACCATCATAAACTTTCTTATCTTCTGCCCACAGGGAACCATGTTTCTAAAATCAGTTGATGCATCTGATAAGGTAAAAGATGGACAATTGTTGTTTCAGCTATTGGATGAGGTTGTTGAGGAGGTGGGGGTGGCTAATGTTGTTCAATTCATCACAGATAATGCCTCTAACTATGTTCTTGCTAGTAAACTGTTAGAGGAAAAGCACAGAACCATCTTTTGGACCCCATGTGCTGCACATTGCATAGACCTCATGCTTGAGGATATTGGCAAATTAGATTGGGTCAAAAACACTGTAGATCATGCCAAAAACATAACAAAATTTATCTACAATCATTCATGGATTTTAAGCCCGATGAGGAAACACACAGGGGACAGGGATATTATTAGGCCTGCCATCACTAGATTTGCTACTCATGTTTTGACATTGCAATCTATGCTTTCACAACATAGAAACTTGCAAAAGATTTTTTCCAGTGAAGAATGGAATCAAAGCAATTGGTCTCACAAATTGGAAGGCAAAGAATTGAAAAAGAAAGTTAGTGAAGAAATATTTTGGAGAAAGGCAGCAGAGATTGTGAAGCTTGCTGAGCCACTGGTTAAGGTGTTGCAGTTGGTGGATGGGGAAAGATTGGCTATGGGCTTCATTTGCGACGCTATGGATCAAGCAAAGGAGCAAATAAAGAGGGCATACAAGGATAAAGTGGCTAAGTATGGGCCCATTTGGGCAATCATTGATGAAAGATGGAACAATCAACTCCATCTCCCTATACATGCAGCTGGGTATTTTTTGAACCCACGGTATCATTATAAAGCTAAGGAATCATAATTCTTGAAGATAACATGATTCTGAGCTAACCGTACCCCCCAGTTTATTATAGGCGGTAAATTTCTAAGCTTCTTAAGAGAAGCAGAATCCCATCAGAATGCCAAGCATCCAGACATGATAAGCCCTGCCAAATCAGATTTATAGATAAGGAAATGTGGACTCTACTCCACACAACATTGGTGAAAGGACATTCTAAAAAGAGATGGTTCACTGTTTCTTCTGTTGCTTTGCATGGAGAGCACCAACTTGGCCCTAGAAAGCATTTTTTTTTTTAATTTTCGCCTGTAGGAAGCTTGTTTTCAAGAATACACCATTGAAAAAGGCAAGATTCTGCTGGACAACTAAGCTTCCACACCTTCTGCCACCACCACACAACATATACCAGTGCCCTATCTGCCATGATAAAAACTAAAAGATATCCAGTCTTTGGAGTATATTCCCCATTAGAAGAATGGGCCCAGCGCAAAAAGTCTTTCCTTGGGATTCACTCAATCTTACATGGGATGCATTTAGGGAAGTGATAGAGTTTTGCCATAATTCTATCCATTCCACTAGCAAATTCAAATGGATCGCATCCATCCATCCATGTGCCCAGATTGACGTTCTGATCGCATTAGCCACTTCATTGAGAAGAGAAAGCTCCCTTTCATGAATAAAAGCCACCATCTCCTGAGCCAGGGTGTAGTGTGCACCACATCTAACCCAAGCATCTTGACGGATTCTGACACGTTCCAAGGAACCTACTTTCCAAGCCAAACCTTGTTCAATCACACAAAAGGACTCTAACACTGCATTCCAATCAACTGAGATATTTAACCTGTGCTTGTTTGGGGTTCCGATCCAATCTTCAAGGGAGGAGGGGAAAATTTATTTTTGGAGACCACATCCTTCCATAAGCTTTCTGTGAATATCAAATGCCAACCACTTTGGCAACTAGTGCTTTGGAAAACGACACTAGATTTTTCAGATCCCACTCACCCCATTTCTTTGGAAGAGAAACTCTGCCGTCTTTTGAACCCATCCATAAGAATCTACAACAAGTTTTGCAAACGAAATTAAGAATACCTTTTGGAATCCATGAGAGTGACATCCAAAAAAGGGCATTGCTTCTAAAGTTTAAACCTTTCAGTTAACTATTATATGTTTTATGTATATTTATTAATTTTTATTTTGAATACTAAGTAATTTGTGTATTGAAATTATTAGTGTTAAAAAAATACTTAATGTTACTACAGATTATTATAGTGATAGAAGAATACAAAATTATTATGAAATTGTACATAAAATGTAGGATTTGCACAAGCAGGAAAGAGAGAGGTTAAGCGAGGCACACATTATCAAACAATTAGAGAAACCAATTGCACTTGTCTGTGCCTAGTAACCTTATAGAGTCGTGTAATTTTATGTGTATGGTAAACTCTTACAAGTATCATCAAACTGCAAAAGTTTATACAAAATATTTGTGGTGCTCTACATCATATAAAATACACCATCATTCTCGATACTCATTATTTATGACAAATAAACAATCAAAACTATTCTATCTAACTGAACAACAAAAGCTGAAAACAATAATACATAATTCACAAGATTTCTTACCTTTTGAGATAGATTTGTAGAAGCCCAAAATTAGAAGCCTTGCAACACCTAGTAGGAACCTTGTCTGTGTGAATTATACAATACTATGTGATGATGAAACACAAAAGGAATGAAAGAATCACAATTCAATCTATTTCATTGAATATTACAATTATGTTATTTTGAGGAGTAAAAGTTAAAACTAAGCTCTCATAGGCTTAACATGTGCCTTGTAGAAATAATGCCACTCTGCACACATTCTAAAATTTAAATCCACCCACCATAATTAATTAAAACAAAAGAATTTAATTAAAATTCATTGTAATTCATAAATGTGCTATATAAGACCATGTGATATAGTACACAAGTCCAATAAAAATCTACGAATCATATCAAAATTAATGAAGAATTAGAAGCAAATATATATATATATATATATATATATATATATATATATATAGTGATTTTTGAGCCCAAACTAAAGATATATCGACAATTTTGATTAAAGCCATTTATTAAAAATTCAATGGATTTAATTAATTCGGACCAAAGCCCATCCACATTTCTTAGGGCTTCTACTTTGGTCCTAAAAGTTCAGAGCTCAATGGCTCTGATCTTTTCGGACCAAGGTAGAGCCTCGAGAAATGTGAAGGGGCTTTGGTTCGAATTGATTAGAGCTGTTGATTTATAAACAACTTTTGTCAAAGCTTTGTATTTGAATATATATGTGTTTGTTTATCAATATGGGCAATGTTTTTATCTTGCATGTCAATTTGACGATTTTGAAAATTAAATAAACGTCAATATTGACATGCTGATTTTAAAATTGATTATATATGATGGTTAAATAAAGGTAAAAATAGGTAAATACCCGTCAAATTTAACCCTTGCCCAGACTTGTTCAAAGAACACGTTTGCCTTCAACTACCAAATAGGTAATCATGTCCCTTCTTGGTTATTAGTAAACCTTGCACTAAATCCATGGAAATACTTTCCCTAGTATGAGTGGGTATCGGTAAGGGATGGTACAAACCTTGCTTCATGTTATTGGGCTTGCTGCTACAACAAAATATAAATCCTTTGATGTACTGTGCTACATCTTCTTGCATTCCAGGTCAATACGCATACCTCTGTAAGTTGGCAACTATCTTCCCAACACCAAAATGCCTTGCAACCTTGGATGTGTGAGCCTTTTTGATCAGTTGGAGTTGCTCATCTTTAAGAAGAAAAAGCTTGTCCAACCTATAGAGTAACCCATTCTAGATATGATAGTTAGCTTCGCTGTCACCATCTTCTACATGACTTGGGCCCTATCGCTGTTGAAACACCTTCTTGAGGGCCTGATCTTTTGTGTATGATTCTCTATATGCATCATGGGTGAAAGGCTTCATGTGCATCAGAGTTTCCAAAGCTGTAATTTTTGATGTGGGTGGTGTTGAAAGTATGTTTGCCAACTTGTTTGTGATGGCCTTCATTTACTTGATGACTAGATGAAACTGTTGAAAGAACCCCATTCACTCGTAATATTTGGCTTGCTGTAGCTTACCCTGGATCTGCAGATACTATATTGGTTGGTGATTTGTGTGGATGATGGCTATAGCTTAATTTGGACCCGTAGATACTATATTGGTTAGTGATTTGTGTGGATGATGGTCTCCTTGATCAGATAGTGTTTCCACTTTTTGGTAGCTTGTACCAAAGCATAGAGCTCCTTGTCATAGGCATGGTAGTTGAGAACTGTCCCCATGAAATACTTCAGAATGGTAACATATGGGCCTTCTTCCTTGCATCAAGACTACTCCCATGGTATACCAACTTGCATCTATCTCTACTTTGAAGGGATTTTGCAAGTTTGGTAACAGAAGAATTAGTGCTTGACTGATTTTTCTTTTCAACTCATCAAAATCCTTCTACTAATTCTTCCCCCACTAGAACCTCTTGACGCTCACTGTTATAGCGTGGAGGGTGTATCTACTGTTGAAAGTGAAGCTATGAACTTTCGTTGGTACTATGTTGCCTTGAAAAACCTCTTTACTTTAGAGACATTTGTAGGAATCAACCACTTCATCATTTGTTCCATCTTTGTGGGATTTATCTTAAGCTCCCCTCCACCAATCACATACCTCGAATACACCAAAGACTGTAGGGAAAACTCACGTATTTTGAGGTTTACCAACAACTGGAGTTTCTTCAAAGTCTTTGGGACCTACATCAAGTGTGAGATGTGCTCCTCCTAGGTAGCATTATAAAGTAGTATATCATCCAAGTAAACTATAACAAATGAATCTAGATATAGGCGTAATACATCATTCATTATTTCCATAAATGTAGTGAGTGCATTGCATAAACCAAATGGTATGACCAACCATTCATATGAACCTTGCCTGGCTTTGAAGGTGGTGTTCTAGGTGTATTCTTCTTTGACTTGAACTGTGTGGTATCTTAACTTTAAATCCATCTTGTTGAAGTATTTTGCATGCTGCAACTGATCTAATAGGTCCTTGGTCCTGCACAAAGGGTATCGTTTCTTGAGTGTAATTTTGTTTAATGATTTGTAATTGATGCACATTCGCCACGTCACATCCTTCTTTGGTATAATTATGATGGGTGATCCACAAGGTGAAGTGCTTGGTCAAGTCACACCCTATTCTAGTAGTTGTTGCAATTGCTTCTTCACTTCATTTTCTTCCAAAATGGATTGTCTATACAACTCAATATTCGACAATGGAGAGAATGGGAATAATTGGATTTCGTGCTCCACTTCCCTCTTGGTTGGTAGCGTTTTAGGAACACTCCTTTGTATGCCTGTAGCAACTCATCTAGTTGATGTTTTTGCTCTTTAGTGCACCCCTCCAAGGATGCCTTTGCTCTTATTGATTCATCATTAGACCAAGTTTCTCTTAAGAAAAGGAAGACATATTTCATATTGGAACTAGTCAACTTCTTGGCTTGGTAGGAAATTACCAGTGAGATCTTTGATTTACCTTTATTCACGTTGATGATAAAGGACTTCCCATCCTTGATAAACTAGTTGGCTCTCTTCATGAAGATTGCATCCCTTATATACATGTAGGGACTTCCAAACATGACTCCACATACATCAAGTGGTACTATGTCTAGTTCCACTTCATCAATATACTAAGCACTTACAACAAATTTAATTTTGCACTATTTTGTTACCTTGATCTCTGCATCATTGTTTACCCATCCCAATGGATATGGACTAGGATAATCATGATCCTCGAATCCAAGTTTGTTGACCAGATCCATTTTTATGAGATTAACTTGTGAACTCGAGTTGAACAAAGCATCTATATTGGTCTATTTGACTTGGATCTTAATGTGGAAGAGTTTGATCATCTTTTTCTCTTCGTGGTGATGAAGGCTACTTAGATCATCTCCTTTTGCACTAATGTGCAAACAATCTTCTTGTCCATATTGGAGCTGCTTTTGACTTGATTGCTTGAATTTGTGACTAGAATATTCTTTTTCTTTGCATCCTCCTTGCAGTTCTTTAGATTTAGCTCTGAATGTAGTTTCCAACACTTTTCTTCAGTGTGATCATCAATGTTGCTATGATTATAATGGTTGCTAGGATCCTTGCAATGGTGTGCAATGGTTGTTGTCTTTTTATACTTTCTACCATTCCACTTCTTCTCCTCCTCCTTGGAAGGTTCATGGTGCCTTTTTGGTTCGAACCACTTGGCTACCATTTCATTTGGCTTATGCTTTCCATATACTGTGCCTGTACACATGCCTAGTCTACTGTATACCCCCTAGATACTTGATTACATATGGGTTCTTGGAAGAGATACCCATCATGATGGCCATCTTTCTGAACTAGTGGTGTACTCTACAGTTTATCCTTGCCTCTGTATGGAGTGCCACTGGATCCATTGGTCCTCTGCATACCCGATAGGGTAAAATTGGGACTTAATGAATGTTTTGATGTCCTCCCACCTAGTTACTGGCAGATCACTCTCTAGTTCAAGTGTCTTTTTATGGTTTTCCCACCAGGTCAGAGCATGGCCCTCTAACTTCAATCTAACAAAATATATATTTTGTTCTTCATCTATATAGTGAACACTAAAATAAACTTCTAATCGCTGCAAACAAATGATTTAGTTTTAACACATCGATCTCACCTTGATATGGCTTTATGTCCATGTTTGCTTCCATCTTGAATAAGGACTATGAATGGTTAATGACACTCAAATTTGACTGTTCTTTCTCAGGCTCTTTTATTCTTTTATAGGTCTCTAGAATCTCTTGATTTCCCTTCCAAACTGACCTCTGAGTTAGAGCTTCAATTTTCTCCAATTGATCTAGGCTTGCTTGCTAGAGCCTCCATGATGAGTTTCATATTGCGATTGATGTTGGCAATTTGCGCTTCCAACCTTGCAAATCTCTCATTTGTCGGATCTCGAAGGTTATTGTAAATAGACTCATTGGCCATGATTGGGGTTTTGTGACTTTCTCCTTAAATTGATTCGTGGATCCCTTGTTGCTTCCCACAAAATACCTCAAAGAAACTTTCTCTGATACCAATATGATTATTAAATTGTCGTGGATACTCCATTGGAACAATTCGTCACATCAGATATGATAAAATTACTTAAACATTTAACATGTTAGTTTGATTTTGTTTTAGATCTCAGATTCTTTAGTAGCTGAATTATTGCTTTACATGAATAAAAGAGATGAAATGTAAGAAATAGAGAACAAAAAAGAAACCCACAGACATCTACAATAGACACAAGTTTTGCCTTGTGGGGAATCCTTACTGGAGAAAGGCTAGCTAAAAGGTGAGGTCGCTCTGCCTACTTTTATTTGGTATGGAAATATGCAAATACAAAAGAAGATGTGCTCTCTATGGAGTTAACAGAGACTCGTGGCTTGTAAGGTTGCCACATAACCTTAACCCCATTTGTTTTGCTCTCTAACTTCCCACTCCCACTTGCTTTGCTCAATTATGGAACAAAATACAATAGCATAGAATATCACTTAGTCCTCTTAGTAGCTTGGTATTTAACATAGCCCACTAGCCAACTAGGGGTAAGGTTTGACTCCCTCAACCCTCTACTAGAGTTACGATTGTGGACCTTCTAGAGTGTGCTTGAAAGTCCACACGTGGCTAGCCCCATATGCATGAGTAATGGGGATTGACATGGCATCCTGTTGTACCATGGTGGTTAGCATGATAGGTCAACTTGCAGAGGCATAGCTTTTGCATATGAACTTCGTTTGATGTGATTTTTGCATCCCTTGAAAAGTTTTTGATTGTAGAACAACACCAAAGGGTTTGACCCGAGTTAGATTTTTTTAAACTCAAAATGGCTTTGGAAGGTTTTAGACCCCAATTCTCCAAATTGGGACCCGTAATTAAAATGACCCTGCGGGTTGATTCCTCCATTTTTTTCCACTTTGGAAGCATCGAGGTAGATGACAAATAATATAATGATCAAATACAAATCACTTAAGGTCAAGGATTAACAACTTTGATATCAATATGATATATAATTGCTTGGTCTATGTCTTATGCAATTTATCAGATATGGTTTCTCATTAAACTTAATTGTTTCTTCTTCTTTGTTTACATTGACTAAGTAAACAAGTTAATGGCGACGATGCTTTAATTTTTATTGTTGCATAATAGTGAACAAGAAATTCAAAAGCAAGTAAAGAAATCACACAATGGACATTGAAATTTAACCTTGAAAGCCATATGGAAAAGCCAACATCAAAAAGGAGGCTTTCTCAGCTCCAAGAAATCTCATAAAGATGTAGGTTACAGTTTAGGTGCAACTAGAGCCCAATTGATCCTATGTGATCGTCTCAAGTCCACAAGAAAGGAAAATTGCCTTCAATTTACTCTTGACGCACACTGTTGTGCAAGGCTTGGTGTTAATGTTAAGATTCTTGCGTATGGAGTTAGCGTTAGAAATATAATCCATGAGGATTATGGTATTTTATATTTTTTTCTTGAGAAGGAATATGAAAAGACACAAGTGAATAGGAACAATCATCAGGAGTCCAAAAGACCTCTTGGAAGATTGATACCAAAGGAATTTTATGAACCCTTACACACCCCTTTACCTAATGCAAATTGAATAAGTTCATGGTGTCAAAGGGTACTTACCCTATAGAGAGGGAGTGGTTGTGGGTTCTCCTTTGTGGGTTTGGGTTTGAAACTGGTACTGTTTGTGGGTTTTGCTAGATTTTGTTTGCTCAATGAGCGTGAGAGAGAGAGAGAGAGAGTTTGGAGCTGTCAGTGGTTTTGTTCCTTGTTTCTTTGTCTTGGGTTTGAAAGGTTGTTGACAATTGTAGCCATGGTTGGCATTTCCACGTATGAAAATAAAAGGAAGAATAGAAAAATTAAATTGCAAATTTAAATTTATAATTTGAATTTTCCCTCCAAATATTTACAAGTTGGCCTCATGGTTTTTCAAGTCGGCTAGGCCCTAAGAGGCGTCCATTCGACTCCCCACAAAAGTCTATATAATGGAGCCTTTCCTCTGCATTTTGGATCATCAATTTTGTTTGATGTATCTCTAATCTAGTGAATTTCAGGAGGAGACAAGGAGGCCGAAATTCTGTGGAGGGGCTATGGGACTTGGCTTGGCATATCTCTTGTTCTTGGGTATTGGTTTGGTTATCATCTTGATGATGTTTCTGATACACTGATGTATCTCTCTCTCTCTCACATAAGGAAGATTTTTTTGGGTTTTCCCCTTGGCCTCAGGCCTAATTTTTGTGTCTCTCTTCTCATGGTTTCTTGGTGTTTTCACTGTGATTTACTACTGCTCTTTCATGTTTATGAATGAATTTTCTTACCACTGCTCAATGATGTAAAATGTTAATGCTAATAATGATTGTTTGAAGCTGTTATTTGTTTAAGAAAATTGTTCTAGCATTTCCCTATTAAATTCAACATGGTATCAAAGGTGGGGGCGCTTTGAAGAGTGATTTGAATGACAAGTATAGGGTTTCAAAAATAAAACCTTGGTTGGAACATATTTCATGACATATCTGAGTTAAAGAGGAGAGCAAGTCTGGTATCTTCTCCTGTGTTCTGACGTAGGACGAGTGGGAGCAGCAGCTGGCCAAGTCTGGAAGTGTGGTTCTGTGCATCCGAAAGGCAATCTCTTTGTGTTTTAGGGCCAAGTCTGTTGGAGGAAGGTAGAACGAGGATATGTGACCTGTGTCGGAGCTAGAACATAGGGCCGAAGGTCTTGAGAAGCACAACGAAGTAATATAGGCCTAGAAGAGGATTCTGCGCAGGGTTTAAAGGAGTGTTTGAGGCCAAGTCTAGGGCCTACCTGCAACTGGTATCGGTAACCTAAATAAGGCCGACGTAATCAAAGGTTCGTTCCAGTGTTATCTAAGGTATGTGTGTCACCAACCTTCTATTCATGCGAACCTATTCCCTCTGTATGATAATCCGAATATCTACTGAGGCCACTACTCTGAGGCATGTGTGAGCTCTGTGTAAGTGCATTCTGAAACTTTCTATATGTGATTTATATAAACAATGTTCTGGGACTTTTTCTGTGGCATATCTGCGTTTCTGTTATCTTGTGATAGACATGCCATGCGAATTTTCTGAGGCTCTGTCTTGTGAGTTTCTTGAGCCATTCTTGTTTAATTTGAATTTTGTATTGAATCTATGATCCGAGCTCTATGATAAAGCTCGTGTCTTTGTTTTTGATCTTGTGCAAGATTTCTAAGTCAAAATGATTATGTCTTAGACAATTTAAATTTTTCCATATGCAAGTTTCCTGTGGCACATATTCATTGCCTTATGTGAGCTCTGTGATAGCTAAACAAACCTGTGAATGATGCGAAGTTCGTTGACTTAAGTTGAAGATATGAAGATTTGGTTATGTCTGCGATGACGGAGTTTTGTTTTGGTTGGAACCTAATGTTCACTGCGAAACTTTAGTTTGGTTATTATGAATTACTGCATGATTGAAACTATGGTTTTTGTTCTTGGTTCGCTTGTAACATGGTTCTCAGCCGAGGTTATATTGGCTTCCAAACATATACAAAAACCCTGAATTTGAACATTGAGCTGAGTCATAAAGCGGAGGTTGGTTTTGTTGATGGTTACAAAGGCAAGTTCATGTGATGAGATGTGATGGTATTAATAGCATCGTGTTCTTACCAGCGTTAAACCTGGACGATGATTGGCTGTTAAACATATGTATATTGCTACCCCGAGTTTGGATGTTGAACACTGTTCATGTGACATGGAGCGGTGCTATTGACAATGTCGTGGATCATAATTTTGTGACTGGTCAACTCTTGGTCCCAATATGGTTTGACACATTGGTTTGAGTGTAATAATCATGTATCACTAAGCTGGTCGATTGGTCAACAAAGTCATAACACCGAGACAAGCAATGCATTATCTATCTATTTTTCCTTTGTTGAGAACTTGGCTAGGCTAGTTCTAGTTTGATCCTGGGACAAAAACCCCGTGAAGACTTTTGTTAGTGGATTCATCTAGGGTTCACGTTGGTGCTTCAGTTTCTTTCTTTTCTTTTGCATTGAGCAACATTGTATGTTGAGGGAGGGGCTCCATTATTTTGCTTATCTTTGGGCATATCTCGTTTTTGAAGTATGAATTGAAGTAAGGACTACATTTTTCCAGATACCTTTTGTGTTCGATGTTTTGTTGAAAATATATTTTATTAGAATAGCGAAATGTGCCATATCTGTTGATTATTTCATTGTCTGGGATCTTACAGTGGTATCAGCGCTGGTTTTCCTGCCAGCTTGAGGGTTTATTGCACAATAATTTAGAGACTAGTTTTTGGTGATTCGCCATAATCACCCTAGCTAGTGATCTATCAATTTCAGTGGATTATTCACATCCAACCTAGTTGATATTTGCAGAAAGATTTCCATATCTATCAAGTAGTTTAACATTGAATATTTTTGCAGGTTACAGGGTAGATCTATTTATCAAGGGTAGATATCTATTGCCCCTTTCAGAGATCTACAATACAAAGATCATCATACTTAAAGAGCCGTTGTATATATTGGGTTAGTTTTTTTTGTTACAATTTGTATTGAATTTTCTCATTTAGTTATTGAAAAAAAAGGTGGGCCAAATTTGTTGAAGTGAAGGCTTGATTGATAGAATGTTGATATAATCTCCCCATGAAAAATTAGTATTGCTTTGGTATGGGAGAAGATGGACCGTCTTGAAGAGACTTTGGAAAACACCTAAAAAGTTCTTGATGAACTAGTGAGAATATATGGTCCTTTATGCAACAATACCTCCATAAACCAAAATGATGGTCAAAGCAACAAACCATTCTAAAAAAGGGTCCATGTCATTCTGCAACAGAAGCACCCATGGGAAGTGAAGGAAGGACAAGGAAGAGGAGTTAAGCTCTTCACACTTGGATCTGAATTGCAACAAACAAAGTCAGACATAGACCTTCATAAGTTGGAGGAATTAGACACATGTTTGTCCAGGGTGGGGCAACCAGAATGGAAGAAACTCAGTTGGGCTCTCAAGCCATCCATGCTTGCATTAATACAATCCAAACTCTGGGAGCATCCTTGTGAAGAGGTCAGGCTCACAATTGCTTCTTGTCTCAGTAGGATCATAGCTTTAACATCGCCACTACTGCCTTACAATAATGATATCATGAGAGAGATATTGCAGCTGATAGTAGAAGCCCTTTAGGGGTTGAACAACATCATGCTTCCTACCTTTCAGAAGTGGCGCAGAATCTTAGAACTCATGGCAGAGTTTAGCTTTGGCACATTCATGCTAAATCTGTAATGTGATGACTTAATCTTTCAAGTGTTCCAAAACTTTTGCACCAGCATTACATCAGCTCATCCAGACCGTGTCAAAAAAAGCATGCAAAAGATTGTGTCCTTGTTCCTACAAGGAGATGTCGACATCTGCAAGATATTGAGATCCAAACTATTGACCATTTGGAGGAAGGAACTAATTGTATCACCAACCGCCTATAATCTAGTGGAGAAGTTGGTCATGTAAAACATAAAATTGCTCAGAAGGGTGCTGACTAAGAAGGAGCTTAAAATAATTGATGGAGGAAGCAAGAACAAAGGTAGTAAAACCTACAGTAAGAATGAACTAAGAAGGAGAGGCCTATGCTTTATCTGCAAGGGATCTTGGGCACTTTCATGTCTAGGTGATAGGAAGAAGGCAACAACGTGATATTATTCAGGGAGACTTGTAGGGTGACAAGCATTTGGAAGTGCATGAGGAATTTCTACCTAATGGTATTGATGAGGTAATATACAACCGAGTCCACGGGTCTTTAGGGGGATGTCCATAAAGAATATGAGCAGTCAAGTATAGATAGCGATCCACCAGTGCACCCTTGTTTGACAATTGGAGAAGATGAACAACATATTGTCTTCATAGATGGAGGAGGCTAGGGAAACTTGAGTTAAGAGACAACAGTAGTGAACCAACATGATGAGCATGATCATGAGGAGCAACATGACAAAGATAATGTGCAAAATGAACCATTCCTAGAGAGCCGGTCAAAGGCTCAAGTTGAAGCTGTGGTCATGGGGCATCTGGTGCAAATAGGTACAAAAACATTCAGCAGGGCACCAAAATCGCCAGTAGAGGACTTTCGGAGAAGGATCACACATTTAAAAGATAGATCTGATGATGTTGAAGTAGAGAGTTCGGATAGCCTGAGACCCTATCTTACAGCAGAACAAAAAAATTGAGGAGCTCATAGGGGTATGTGTCGAGTCAGCGGCCAAACTGTCTAGTGTAGAGGAATGTCTCAAGTCCCTCACAAGGCAACATGAGGAATACAGTTGGGAGTTCCAGAGCAGCCCTCTACAGGAGTACATAGATAGGGCTTGCGGCACTACCAAACCATCTTTATATAGGGCAGAGTTCTATAAATGGATCATGTTGGATGATCGGGTGGAGTAGCATGAGTTGAGCCTTAGGCAACATCAACATGGTAGACTTATTCCATGTACATGCATTCATGCATTATATCCTTCCCACGAGATGGATTGGCGAGAGATTATGAGTTGGAACTCTATTGATGGGATACTCTTAGCCAAGGGCATATTGTAGCTTGGGCCCTTAGACATGGGCAATGATGGAGGGTTGAGATGGTAACATAACTCGCAGGTCCCAAGACTTAGGTGGCATTGGGATCCAGGAGAATCGATTGGGAGCAGGATTGGCCAGAGGATTGTTTGGGATTCAGGTGAATCTATCGAGGGAAAGATTGGCCAAAGGATTGTTTGGGATCCAAGTATCGAAGGATCCATTCAAGATCATTTAGCATGGAGGCATGGAATAGTACACTGGGTTGTATGGGATCCTGTTATCAATAAACAAATGCTTCTATTGTGGAGAATAGTGGATTGCTTGAGGGCAAGCAATCTTTGGGCAGGAGGATTTGTAATATTCCCTTTTTCTGGATATGGTCAAATGGATAGAATCTAGCATGGTGTTTACCGTGGTATTTGCCCATGGTATTTTCCTACGTTTTTCGAGGGAAAATAATAAATAAGGTTTCTAGAGAGCCCATCAAGCCTATAAAAGGGGATAGGAGCTAGGCATTGGGATCATCTAGAGTTATCTATCTATTTTGCCTTTGTTGAGAACTTGGCGAGGCCAGTTATAGTTTGATCTCGGGATGAAAACCCTATAGAGACTTTTGTTGGTGGATCCATCCAGTGTTCACGTTGGTGCTTCAATTTCTTTGTTTTCTTGTGCATTGAGTAGACGTGTATGCCGAGGCAGGGGCTCCATTATTTTGCTTATCTTCGAGCATGTCTCGTTTTCTAAGTATTAATTGAAATAAGTGTTGCATTTTTCCATATCCCTTTTGTGTTCGGTGTTTTGTTGAAAATATATTTTATTAGAACACCTAAATGTGCCATATCTGTTGATTATTTCTTTGTCTGGGATCTTACAGCTGAGTAAGGCAGTCAATTATGACCTTGAAATCTGGCCATTGGAATCTTGGTGAATTTGGGGTTTAGAAGTATTTTTATCTCTAGGATTTGTGAAACCCTAGATTACAAATGTTGAGAATGATGAAGAGAGAACTACAAGGATGAACTGCTTCACATCTAGGGTTTGTAAACCTTAGTTTAACTGAATTATAAGGGTTTGCAATCAAAGCCTTCTACCAAACTATTGTTAACCCTATCTAGACAAGCAGGGTTTGAGAAAGCCTTGGGTTTATTATCTGATTGCTTCCGCTTAAGAAGATTTAACATCTTGATGATGAGGACTTCTTATGATTTGAACTTGTGAATTTTTGATGTCCTTGACGATGTGAATTTTTGATGTCCTTGATGATGTGAATTTCTAATGTCCTTGATAATGTGGATTTATGATGTGGACTCCTTGATGATGATATGGACTTCATGATGATGTGAATTTCTTGATGACTCATTGATGATATGAATGATGATGTGGAATTTTGGATGATGACATTGACTCATTGATGATATGAACGAGGTCAACTCCTTGCTGATGTGGACAAATTGATGGTTGACTCCTTTATGATGATGAAGTGGACTCCTTGATAATGTTGATATGGACTCCTTGTTGATTACTATATCAACTCCTTGATGTTGTGAATTGATCTAGACTCATTGATGAAATTGATAATGATGAGATCGAGGTTGACTGAAGTTGAGAAAGTTAAGATCAAGAGAGAGTTGTCACACTCTTGAGATAAGTATTTCTTAATTATTTCTATTGTTGTTTCATTATTAGTCTCTTGTCTTTATAGATCCTGTTTGGCTGGATTTGTTCTTCCAATATCTCTCAATGAGCATTACAAGTGCATAATAAAGACTGCCAGGGCTGTGGCAACAGATGAGGGATGGAAGAACAAAGACAAGAAGACTCATGATTGCATGAGCTCTGGATTAAGAGGGAGCAGATAAGATCAACCATTATTTTTGATTCATGAAGAAATGAAGTCTGTCACAACTTCCAAGATGAAGATGGCTAGAAATTTGAAGAGTGATGCTGATCTGCTAGAGATGAGCATGCTATGTTCTAATGACATGTTTCTGACAAAAGTTGAGGACCTCTTTGACCAATGTAAGAGGGGGCTGATTGTTTGTGAGACTAAAAGTGTGGCATGAACTTGATCTTGGCATAATGGATTGTGATTCCATGATTCAATGATCACTTGATGAAAATTTGCAGAAGATGCAAGACTTTGTTGTTGACTTATTAGCATTACTGACTTTACCTGAACTAGATGTCTTCCAGATGACATGGATGATCCTGCTGCCTCTTGTGCGATTAAAGCTGGAAATGTAGATGACTTGTGAAGACCGCTAATGATAGTGCTGCTTTAGTTTGGAGTTTGCCATGATTTCCTGGATGAGCAGGAAATAAAGATCTATACAACCGGGGCTGAGGATATTGCAGCTACTATGGCTAGCTGTGAGGAAATGTGGCTGCGAAAGTTCTTTACAAAGCTGTTTGTGTTGAGAAACCAATAGGCTAGCAAATTAGGGTTGATTTCTCTTACTTGATAATTGTTTGTGAATATTTGTTGGCTTCTTATTTCTTTTATTATGTTCTCTTCATCAAAAAATTACCAAAACATAAAAACATGAAGATCACAAGAGACAAAGAACACAAAGATGTAGGCTCCAAGCTAAGGCAAAACCCCACAAAGGGGAAAACCCAACCAACTTCTCTTCTTATAGAATCAGATCAAAGTGAGAAATCCAAGACCCAAAAACCAAGACCAAGACTTCCCACAAGACCCAAGTCAACCCTCCTTCAATCCTTCCTTAAGCAAGTCAAATCCAACAAAGTCAACAGTGGTAAACGTCCTTTAAATATGATCAAACTCTGAATTTTTGACCCCTGCAGTAGCTCTAAAATTTTTGGCCTTGTTGCAGATCTGAGACTTCAAACGTGTGATAGAATTAGGGCATAAGAACACAAAAAATTCCTTCTTTGACCTTCGTGTTGAGAAATCTAGGGGCAACTAGGTTAGGTGATTTCTCTTTCTTTGATAATTGCTTGCGATATATTTTTACTTAACTTGATTAGTTTCTTCTTTTGCTTGTTTATTATTAGTCTTCTCTTCATCAAACAACTACCAAACGATAAAGAACAATAAGACGAGGGGCCAAAACCTCTCCAACTGAGGGGAAAACCCACAAGAATTCTTCTTTTCTTGTAGACCTTCAATTGACGAATTCCAAGACCTTATGACTCTTGACCAAATCTTTTCTGCTTTCCAACAACTTCTGTAATTTCGATTCCCAGTAGATTCTTCTGCAACTTTGACCTCCCAACAAATTCTTCTGCAACTTCGACCTGCCTAGCAAATTCTTCTGCAACTTCGATCGCCCAACAAATTCTTTTGCAACTTTGACCTGCCCAACAAATTCTTCTACAAAAAGCCTAGCCTTTGCACGCGTGGGAAATAATGGTAGGTTCTTCCTCGTTTTCTCTTCACTTGAGTTGGTTCTCTCTCCTAGAGAACTCGGGGATGATGCCCTAATTCGACTTCTGTAACTCAACCTTTATTACTGCAATCGATGCCCTAATTCCTTTGCACATGTGGAGAGTAATAGCCAAAAACAAATCTAGAAATCTTATTTTTCTTCCTTCTCTTCGTCCTTCCTTTCTTCACACTTCTTTCTCTTTCTTGATCGAACTTGAGATGTGTGAGTGTGCGTCCTAAGAGAGGTCGAGGTCTCCCTTGTATATAGGTTTCCAACTATGTCGAATTGCTCTTTTAGGCCAACTTGTTCACTTGAGTAGGCTGACTTGTTCTTTGCAACATGACGAGCTATTGGAGGGTCTTTTGGCTCAAATAAATTTTTCTTTATAATATGTAACATGCCCAAATGGGTCTTCCATACATGACAATGACTCTCTTGACTTGTAGACTCAATGACAAGCCCTAGAAGCTTTGAATGGGAGCTTGACCTAAAAATAAACTTCCCTTGAGCATGAAATCAACCTAGTTGCATATTTCAACACTCCTTTTTAACTAGGGAGGTTTTTATAATCCATACAAGGTATTTGGACATTTTCAATCTGGAGAATTCTCATAAGAAGAGTCAGATTCGTAAGCCATTTATTTGCATTATACCAACCAACATTGTCACATAGCAAGGCCTTGACTAACAATGAAGCATAAAAACTATGGCTGAAGCAAGAAAATTGATAACTTAGAGACTTGAATGTAAAAATACACAGAGGTATTTAATAATACTAATTTATTAATATATATAAAATGTATAAGATGAATGTTTACAATGAGGACCCGCATTTATATATCGACGCATGTGCCCTTTCGTGAATGGACATGTCTTTTAGACATGCCTTTTCACTTAACTTAATGACTATTTAACCTAATTAATATTTAATTATTTAATATTTATATTTATTTTATTTAATTACTTGTTATGAATTATATTCATAAAATAGCCCCTTCCTTTAGAAGCTTTGTCCACAAAGCTATATTGCTGGCAATTGTCTTTGCAGTTGTCGTCTCGGCATATGGAAGGTGGAAAGTTGGCTCAATGTCTATAATTCGCTAAGAACTCTATTTTGAGTCCAAGGTTGTCTTCTTTTTTCCTTTTTTTTAAATAAGATTTTTTTTAAATATATATTTTTTATTTTATTATACATTTTTTTTAAATAATAATGTTTTTCAACTCTTTTTTTTTAAAATTAAATTATATAATATAAACTATATATATATATATATATTATATATTATAAAGTTATAATTTATATATATAATATGTACTTATATCATTTATACATCGATTTTATAACTTTTTTTAATTAATTAATTAATTCACAAAATATATAATATTGTTATGTATATATATATATATATATATATAAGGGCAAATATATATATTATATAGTTCGATTTTTTTTAAATAGTCGATTTGAGCGTAATTCCTTTTTTTTTTTGAACCGGTGCTGGCCATGTCCGTTGGTCACGTCAGTTGACCCTGTAACCTCACTGCGTTTTATATCGTGGACCCTTCCTTCAATTCCTTTATAACGTCTTTAAAAATTTGAAGATTTGGGATCGGTTTTCCATTAATCTCCACAATCCACGGGTTCGCACAAATCCCATATCTACTTGCAGCGTTGCCACCAAAACATGATGACACATATACCCGTACCCTTCTTCTGGAAAGAATCCAAATGCACGGACAACAATTCTCGGCTCATGAACAATACATCCACACCAACTCACAATGTGTTTAGGTCCAAACCCATCACTCACATCGGTGCCTGCCGGAAGTTCCAACTCCGAACCTTGGCGAAAAACTGTTATTCTTAAATTTTCTTCTTCATTCTTGTACTGTTCACAAGCGTTCTCTATATCATGGACAACGGTAATTGGCTTCCCGTCAATTGCCAATAGCATGTCCCCTGGCAGCAAGGTATGTTGAGCGCTTAATCCAACCCAACAATTCTTCACCTGAAGTACGTGTGGTTTGATGTGTGTTAACTTTGTAATCCAGTTATCACTTAGTCCAAAGCCACGCGCCTTTAAAAGTAAAAAGGGAGCAAGTTCCACCTCTAAAATGCGGACTGTAGGTTTACACATTTTAGTTCCATTTATAAGCAAAGGTGGACCATCCGGAGTTCCATTTATAATTTTGTGTAGCGCTTTACCTACAGCATAAATCAGAATTCCTCCAATCTCATTTCTAGAGAATCTGCCCCATAATGCCCGAACATTCCCATGTTCATTGACTAGTACGCCTGAATAACCTACCCCAAAATCTGTGTCTACTTTGATAACATCAATATTATTGGAAAAAGCCTTAGGCTTTGTGACAATGCACTTGAGTGATTGAGCATTTAAGCCACGATTCAAAGAAACAAAATATACAGCCAATGTTTTAAAACTCCGACTCCGACTCCGACTCGGCCGAGGATCGACTCCGACTCCGACTCTGACTCGGTATCGACTCGGCCGGCTCGATTTCAATGACTCGGTCGTTGTAAAAAATACATTAAATATTTATTTTTTTAATAAAAAAACATAATTTTAAAGATTTTAAACATAATTTTAAAGATTTTCATTCATGTTTCCAAACACACAGCATTATAATATAGATGGAAGACAACATATGATCAAAGTAGGCTCATGAACCAATCCATTATATCAAAATGGCACCCAGTGCACTGTCCAATGGCAATACATAGTCAACTGTCATACATGATCAAAGACTCAAAACAAAAAACACATAACCAAGGAGG
Source organism: Pinus tabuliformis (assembly GCA_031772625.1). Taxonomy (NCBI): domain Eukaryota; kingdom Viridiplantae; phylum Streptophyta; class Pinopsida; order Pinales; family Pinaceae; genus Pinus; species Pinus tabuliformis. The sequence goes on along the minus strand of CM062806.1, from coordinate 609,300,036 downwards.
CTAGAAATGGCCTCTACAACAAAAGTAAATTGTGACCAGACTCTAGTGCTAGTACTACTGAGTAGTAGCTTCTGCCAAAGGAGCCAAGATCATGTCGATCAATCTCTGGATCATCATCAGAGTCAGACAGGGGGCCCCATGGCTCCTCCTCCTCCTCATCATGTCTAACTGCAACTATAGAAGTGGTACCACTAGTAGGCTGTGCAACTGCAGCATATGCAAGCTGAGATAGAGTAGATATGCGGTTGCGCTTCTGTCGTGGCTGAGCAGAGGAAGCACCTGCAACTGGAGTACTTGCTGGCTGTGAGACTGAGGCTGGTGGATCGGGATCTGCATTCAATTGAACATCATGTTCAAGTTCAACTGATGCCTCGATATCTAAATCTAAATTAAGATCCTCATCAGGATCAAACTTTGCTGGACGACTCTCCACTACCCAATCTGATGTTGGATCAATGTCTTCCAACATAATGGGATCTGAATCAGGTCTTTTGTTCAGCAATTGGTTTTGTCTAAGCCGGGGGTTGTATTGGACATAAACTAGATCATTTAACTGTTTTTGATCCAAACGGTTTCTCCTCTTTGTGTGAATCCTCTCAAAGACAGACCAATTGCGCTCACACCCAGTTGCACTGCAAGTTTGACTCAAAATATGAATTGCAAACCTTTGCAATTCAGGACAATGGCCACCAAAGGCCTCCCACCATTGTGCTGCAAAAAACATAGGAGTGTAATGAGTTAGCTCAACAAAATTACGAATTATATCTAACTTCTAAATTATAAACGATTTAACAAACTTTTAAAAAAAAAGTAAAACTATTAAGAATTTGAAAATTGAAATTTTTGTTTACCTGGCTCATCTGTTTCTCTTGCAATCTTTGCTAGGTTCTTCCCAAAGGTACTCGAGGCATTGCTGAAGGTTGTGACTTGTCAGTGTATCTCCAGCTGATCAGACTCCAATGGGATCATGCGATCAATACAATCAATCAATCCATCTCTGATCTCCCCCTTCAAAGCTCCTGACTCCTTAGCTTTATAATGATACTGTGGGTTCAAAAAATTCCTAGCTGCATGTATAGGGCGATGGAGTTGATTGTTCCATCTTTCATCAATGATTGCCTAAATGGGCCCATACTTTGCCACTCTATCCTTGTATACCGTCTTTATTTGCTCCTTTGCTTGTTCCATAGCCTCATAAATGAAGCCCATAGCCAACCTTTCCCCATCCACCAACCGTAACACCTTAACTAGTGGCTCAGCAAGCTTCACAATCTCTGCTGCCTTTCTCCAAAAAGTTTCTTCATAGACTTTCTTTTTCAATTCTTTGCCTTCCAGTTTGTTAGACCAATTGCTTTGATTCCATTCATCATTGGAAAACATCTTTTTCAAGTTTCTATGTTGGGAAAGCATAGATTGCAATGTCAAAAAATGAATATCAAATCTAGTGATGGCAGGCCTAATAATATCCTTGCCCCCAGTGTGTTTCCTCATGAGGCTCAAAATCAATGAATGATTGTAGATAAATTTTGTTATGCTTTTGGCATGATCTACAGTGTTTTTGACCCAATCTATTTTTCCAATATCCTCAAGCATGAGGTCTATGCAATGTGCAACACATGGGGTCCAAAAGATGGTCTTGTGTTTTTCCTCTAATAGTTTACCAGCAAGAACATAGTTAGAGGCATTATCTATGATGACTTGAACAACATTAGCCACACCCACCTCCTCAACAACCTGATCCAATAGCGGAAACATCAAGTGGCCGTCTTTTACCTTATCAGATGCATCAACTGATTTTAAAAACATGGTTCCCCGTGGGTAGAAGACAAGAAATTTTATGATGGTACGGTTTCTTTGATCAGTCCATCCATCTGACATGATGGTACATCTTGTTCTTGCCCATGAGTCCTTGAGCTCTTTCAAATACTCATTAATTGATTGAATTTCTTTCTGCAAACGATACCCCCTTAGCTCATGCATAGTAGGGCCTTTGAAGCCTTTTCTAGCAGCATGTATGGCATCAAACATAGGCTCATAATATGGTGAACGAGAAGCATTAAAGGGGATATCAGCATCATACCACCATCTAGCTATGTGCTAACAAGCAGTCTCCCTCAATTCTTTCTTCCAATGGTCATCTAAAGTGGGCTGCATTTGACTTTTACTAACTTGAGGACCATGTGCATCTGATGGAGAGGAGGGAGTGAAATAACTTTTGATAGTCACATCACCCTTTTTCATTCTACCCTTTCCCTTATCTTGAACAGAACCAAAAGAGGGAGGAACATATTGGAAAGGGTTGGATGTATCAGTTTGAGGGATAGAGGAAGAACCCTCAAAGTCATAATTGGGGTTGGTAGCCATCATTTTTTGTATCTCCCTCTTCCTCCCAATTTCAGCCTCTATTTCTTGTTGCCTAGCCTTATCTTTTTTAAATTTCTCAAAGCTGGCCAACAATTGTTTCCTAATCTCCCCAATTTCTGGTGAGGTACATGGAGTAATTTGGCCTCTAATCCCTGCCAAGTGTTGTTTCAGCCTATTAATGCCCCCAGGACCTTCCTTAATTTTCCTATGGCAAAATTTGCATTGCATTTGACTATCAACCATTTCAACATATGCCCAAGCAGGATCTCTCGCTCTAGGTGCCATTTTTTGACTAGGAAATGCAAGCAAACAATCTGAAAATGAAAAGAAACATTGATTCAATGTTCATTTCTTTGACAAAAACACTCTCTAGGCTTTCTAGATATGCACCTAAAATTTAATAAGCAAAAACAGATTTGTAGAGGTGAAAAAAATACCTCCAGGCACAAACTGCCTCCTCAAGCTTGCTCCAAGAATCAGCTCCTCAATGCTGCTCCAAATGGCTGCGCAAAAAGCTCCTCACTCCAGCTACAATGCTTGCCCAAGACTCCTCACTGCTGCTCCAAAAACAAGCTCAAGGACTGCTCACTAACTCTCAAAGAAGTTCTCACTCAAATGCATGAAATGGCTGTGAGAGAATGAGAGCATTTGAGTGTGTTAAATAGGGTTTGGGAGGGGGAAATGGACCCCAAATAACATTTAACTAATTCATAAAACACATTGGAGTCCAAACCAATCACCAAACACTTCAAAATTTCATTAAAAAAATGACAAATCGCTGTTTTGATGGGGTTATGGGCCATTGGTTATGACTCGGCCGAGTCAATACGGAAACGATTGAGTTGGCCGAGTCATGGCTGACTCGGCCAAGTCATTGAATGACTCGGCCAATTGAACCGTTTCCTCCACTGAGTCATAATTTTGGGCATTGAAACGGATCAACTCGGCCGTTTCCGTTTCAAATCGGCCGAATTTTAAAACATTGTATACAACATCACCTACATGTAAAGCCGGTTCAGGAAGAAGAGCAACTATACGGATGGCAGCAGCCCCAGATGGACCTAATGCAGCAGGGTCATATGTTATTAATGCATAATTGTGTATAGGATGCAGAAAAACCATCTCTCCATGCATGTTCAGTGGGAAGGCAGCAAAATTCAACGTGACATCTGATACACAAACGGGCACTGTAAACTTGTCAACCACAACTATTCCAACGGTCTTAGATTGATAGATCACAACCCCTGTAGTGAAAAAATAGCTTTGGTTCACACCATGAATCAAAGAAAATGCTGGTATATCTACTAGAACCGTCACAAGGGTTGGCTCAATGACTTCCTCAGCGTCAAATGACGCCTTGGAAACTAAACTTTTGGAATCTGACATATTCTCATCAATCACTTCAGATAAAATATCCCCTTGCCCATCTGGTTTGATCGTTGAACCTATATTATCCCCTTGCCCATCAGGTTGGATCGCTGTACATGTATTATCGATTTCTGCACAAGTCTCCTTAAAACATGTTGTAGCTTTAGCACATGATTTTTCTAAATGCCGAAATACTTGAATTTTATTAAACTGCTCAACGCAATCAGGATGTGAACGTGATGGCACATTGTGTGGCAAACAACGTTTAAAGACTTGCATCATTATATTGTGCGCCATGGCTCTGATACCACTGAAGCATAAAAACTATGGCTGAAGCAAGAAAACTGATAACTTGGAGACTTGAATGTAAAAATACATAGAGGTATTTAATAATAATAATTTATTAATATATATAAAATGTATAAGATGAATGTTTACAATGAGGACCCGCATTTATATACTGAAGCAGGGGTCCTTTCGTGAATGGACATGTATTTTAGACATGCCTTTTCACTTAACTTAATGACTATGTAACCTAATTAATATTTATATTTATTTTATTTAATTACTTGTTATGAATTATATTCATAACAAACAATTCTATCTCTCGACAAGATCAAAGCACAATGTTGGTGAGACCAATGATTGACAAACATAATTATCATTGTCTCTCAAGGCACATAACCCTCTCGGGTGTTCACAGAGTATGTCCTTCCAAGCTATTCTTATCTTAGATTCCCAGTCCTCAAAGAATATTGGTCCTCTTCGACTACTCTTATCTTGGATGCCCTACTACATCCTTGTTATGAAACCAGCTCAAGAAAAGATAGAAAAGAAAGATCAACGCCTTAGAATTCAGCCTCTTCGAGGGGGCAACCTCCTTTACATTACATAAATGAACAATTCTTGGATGATACAAATGAAAAGACCTCCTTTCTATATATAGGAGTCTAAGGGGTCATAACATAATCAAAGCCGACATAACAATAATAATGTAAGGGCACAATAATAACAATAGTGGGCTTCTATGGGGCACATTAGTAACAATATGGGCACTACATGGGTACATCAATATAATAAGTGGGTTTTACTAATAACAATAAGGGGTTACACTAGTAGATAGGGGCCTAACAATCCTTAAGATTATTGGATGCCAGATGCTTACCCAATTCTCCATTCTTTCTTCACAAAAATGAAGATAAGAATGATGTGTCTCTCTCCCTTTCAACTAGGGAGGATATATACCTATTCCTATAAAAGGAACGCACCCAAGTTCTCTCTTATCCAGGGACTTGTCCAAGCTCCCTCTTAACCAGGTACTTGATTCCAGTTGCTCTAGGTGGAGATCATGGTACTCTCAACTGCTTGTGGGGCTCCTTTCGATGTCACGAAGTTCATCCTTTTCATTATGAAGCCTTCATCAGTCATAGGGCATCGGCCATCCATCACTTGCCTTCACGAACCATATCAGTCATGTCATGCTTCTCTTGATTGGAAAGTGATCATATAGTCCACATCTGGTCTTTTCTTCATACTGCTACCTCTACCAAGTCATGTTTCCTTTAGGATCTTCCATCCCACCACATGAGTGCTAGTTGTAGGTGACCTCTACAACCCTCTTTTGGTAGTCCTGTATCATCCCATCCAGAGGTTGTTCAAAAATAAAAAATGAACATCAAATCAAAGTTACTTTTTGTGATGGCGTTTCATCATGACATCTTGTTTGCTTGCAACATCAACATCTTGCACATTCATAAACACATCTTCAAGACTTCATATGTCAAGGGTCTCCTTTCTTTACAAACCTTATCAGGGTCTTCATACCTTCTATGGAGATGTCATGTCTAATTCTTCTAGTCAATGAATGTTGATTTCCTTTCCTTATGTGACCATAGTTGCATCTTTCACGATCTCTTTCTTCTTTCTTCACATATTGTTCCCTCAGGAACTTTTATCCATGGTTCCTTCATTTTTAGCACATATTATGTTGATTTCATCTTCTCAATATGTGAATCATGCCTTCATGCATCTTTCCAAAGAAAGAGATCCCTTTTCTTTGATCATGCTCACGAGGTAGAGCATTTACCCATAGTACATACTATTTGCAACCATACTATGACATGACATTATCTTATCTATTATTGTATGTGTTATCACAATTTTAGTTGTTAATGTTTAAAAGCATTGACAATTTCAGTGTCAATGCCGATTTGTAAATAAAACAGTGTTAAAGCGCTGGCATTGGGAGTGTCAACGCCGAATTGTAATAAACAGGAGAATGTTGATAATGGGGTTATCAACTACAGAAAAATGATTAACATGAATATGCTGACAACGGGAGTGTCAATGTTATCAGGTATTGGCTTATAGTAGGAATATCAACACCAAAAATAAAATTTCAATTTCAATTTTTGAAATGCGTTGACATATTCCACGTTAGCAACAAAATAATCATTATTAAAATTAAAAAAGGAAAATACGCTAACAACGGGAGTAGCAACACATTTCTGTAAAAAATGGCCAGTCAAAAATCTGTTTTTCCTGTACAACACAGTGATTTCGGGCACGCTTTCTAGACAAATGATAATGAAGTTTTCAAAACTGAAAGAGGTTTTTGTCCACAACAAACCCATTTAGAAAAACCTCTCTTGGTTTTCTAACAACTATCATGGTTTTGGATTTTTGAAGGGATCACTATGTTAGAAAATCAGAAAGGCATAAAGATTTTCTTATTCCTGATAATTACTTGTGATGTTATTGATTTGTTATTACGATTCTTTATATCTTCTTTCTTTTAGTTCATCAAGCAATTACCAAAGCAATAACACATAAAACAATGGTCACCAGATGTAGGCACTATGCAAGGGTAAAACCCCCTCGAAGGGAAAACCTAGTCAAAATTCTCTTGCTTTCAATAGTATTCTTTGAGACTCTTCACCCTAGGCAAAGACCACTCCTTCCCTCCACACCAAGTCAGCGTCGCAAATATTCGACCTATCTTCCAGCAACTTCGACTATGTAGCAGTTTTCGGCATCAGGCAACTTCCGGCATTAGCAAAACTTGGAATAGTTAGATCTCACAAACTAGGGCACGAAACAAAGAGAGAGAGGCACCAAACCGTTGCTTTTCTTCTTCTCCTTAGACTCCATCCAACTCGCACTTCCTTTGGCCTCCTTATACACACTTCACACTTCTCCAGCTTCTTTGGAGATATCGAACTTGGTTGAGATGAGATGCTCCAAATGAATTTGACTTGCTTCTATTTATAGGCTTCAAGGGAGGTCGAATTGATGTCCTTAGGCCGACTTGATCTCTTCTAGGCCGACTTGGTGTGGAGGATACATAAATTATATTTGAGTCAATACTAAACCTTTTTACATGATTCAAAAGCCCAAGAAGGGTCTCTTTAAAAGTACAATGACTCTATTGACTCAGAATAAATCTTAGAAGTCCTCAGTGGAGACTTTGACCTAAAACATGGTGACCCAAGCATAAGACCCATGCTTTAATAAGTCACAATAATAATAATAATAATAATAAAAATTCTTTTCTTTATTCTTTTGACAAGTACGTTACATGATGACTCAAATACATTTAAAAATTCTTTTCTTTATTCTTTTGACAAGTACATTACATGATAACTGAAATTCATTGAATGAAGACCGAACCTAGTTACATTTTCCAACACACTAGACCCTATTTTTTAGGATTTCGTGAGGAAAAAGCTCATGGACATTTGTTGACTTGGATGCCACCTCACCAAATTCGACCGTTTGATCCTTATCTCCAGCCATGACTCTAGCAATAACATGATCTTTAAAGTGCAGATAGGATTGGAAAGTTTTATATGCATATATTTGAGATGTACGCTGTGATTATTTAGACTTTGTAATTAAAGCTTTGCTAGAAACTGGTTTTTGGTTAGTTTGTCTTTTCTATAAAGACATGGATTGTGTAATGAAGAAAGATTGTGAATACTTTGATAGATTAGACCTGGTGTATATTATTTTGATATTAATAGAACTTGCTGCAAGCAGTATCACAACATTTCAAAGATTCATGTGTTGAAGGTTTCTAGATAGTTTTCTTATGGTGTTTTTCCTCTTTCTTAGTCAAAGCTTGAATCCTTTAATTTTCAATAATTTCAATAAAGGTTATGAAACAAAATTCTTTGTAAATGCTCTGTTTCAGGTTATTTAGATTTCCTATATGTTTTTCAACTTAAATGTCAATTGCAAAATTCACATGGTTGCTCTGTCTTTTGATGTTTACTTCTACTTTCTCCTACCATCTCTCATTAATGATTTTTCCAAGAAACCTGCAACTATCTTGCCTCTGTTAGACTGATTTGTATGGCCTGTAGTTAGTGTCTTTGTATCAGAGACTCCATGCCCAATGGTAGTATTTTTCACGTATCACAACCAAATTCCATTTTTTGATAAATCTTGCCACATGACTCAATTGCAAAACCTTCTACTACAGTGACCTAGAGTAGTTGAGTTTTTAGGGAGAGATCCCTCTTTAGGTTGGAGGGTCAACTTTCAAGCTCAAAGAGGTTCGAGGTTACCTCAGAGGTTTTCCCGTAGGCGTGTTTCCTCTAAGAGATAACATTTTGGCGTCGTTGTCGGGGAGCAAAATGCATATTTTCTTCAAATTATTTCATTGTTTAAGATCAAATCTCTTAGGGCAAACAAAGATTTGGTTATCATGTTTGGCTGCAAGGTGTTTGCTCTAGCAACTCCATTTTCAAGAATCCAGAGTTAGAAGCTTCTATGGCGACTCCATTTTCAAAAGGATGAATAGCTTAGATGATTCAATGGTTATTTCACTAGGCCAATGAAGAACTCAGACCCTGCTACTATTGTTTCAAGGTATGTGAGTTTAGATTTTACAGTTATTCCTGGTTTTCTTAACCCAAAGATGAATATTTTTTGAGAAATGGACCAAAATTTAGTGGTGATGATTTGAGCTCGACTTTGAAACATATCGCAAATTTTTGTGACTTTATTGATCTTCTTAATATCAAGTGTGAAGATGTATACATGAGATTATTTTATGATTCATTCCAAGGGAAGTGCAAAAATTGGATTGAATGTTTGTCTGCGAAGTCCATAACATCCATAACAAGCTTTTGGGTTATCTTCTTGGAAACATGGATGGAGAAAAAAGAAGCTGTAGTAGATCATGTTTCCATTCAAAGTTTTAGAGGATGGAATAATAGGTATATTGATGGTGAAGTGGATACAATTTTTTCTGCATTTTTGTCCTCTTATTTAAGTGGAAATTGAGATAGAGCTTGTAATCTTAGAGGATCAACAAATTTTTCCATATCAAGATAATTCTTTTGGAATTTATTCTCAACAGCAACGAAAAGACATATTGCTTCCCTCTGTTATTGAGAGTGGAGAATTTCCGGTTTTGGATTATGAATTTGAAATAGAAAACATGCATGAAAAGTTAAACCATGATTATCCAGTCATTCAAGACCTTAAGGCTCATAAGATAGATCATCATTTTTATGATCCCATAGTTGACTACATGGAGGGTTTTTTTAGTTTGAATTTTCAACCATGTTTTCGCTGTTGATACAAATTACATCACGAGTTGCCTTCACCACTATACTGTCTAGTTTTGATTTCGCTGAAGCAGAGTAAATAAGCCACGATATTTGAGTAACCACTGGATTGGTTGCATTTGGATTTTTGTGTTATTCGATTGAGTAGTTATTTCATCAATTTAGGATAGGTTGGTGTGCCAATATGCTCAACACTCTGAGCATGTTTTGTAGCAACTTTTAGTTTCAATTTACATTTGCAATGTGCTACAGTTTACAGGTTGCACCGTTATTGATTGGGAGTCGCCCAGTGGATTAGGCCTCTGGTTTATGGGGTTCTCGCTCCCATCTATGATCGACAGTATCCCCGTGAAGCCAAATGTTATCAAAATTTTAGTTGTTAATTTTTAAAAGCACTGACAGTTTCAGTGTCAAAGCTGATTTGTAAATAAAACAGTGTTAAAGCACTGATAACGAGAGTGTCAATGACAATTTGTAATAAACTGGTGAATGCCAATAATGGGATTATCAATGTTTATTAGCTGCAGAAAAATGATTAGTAGGAATACGCTGACAACAAGGGTGTTAGTGTTATCAGGTATTGGCTGATAGCAGGAATATGAACGCCAAAAATAAAATTTCAATTTCAATTTTTGAAATGCGTTGACAGATTCCATGCTAGCAATTTTTAAAATTGGCAACCAGGGAAAAATTTCATGTGGGTCATCTTATTCATGGCTGATAATATTTTTATTAGATTCCTCTCGTCGAGAGGTGTAGGATTGATATAAAGATCATCCGATTCCGATAAGTATTCATGGAGATATGAATTATTTTGATTATGGAATTATTATCAAGCCGACCTACAAGTCATGTAGGCTCAGAAGCCCAACAGTCGCATCTATTCACCCACCATCGTTGTGTACAAATATAAGAGGACTTTTCCTCATTTGAACTCACTCATCTCATCACATCTCTCTCTCTCTCTACTACGCAGAAATGAGTCTCTTCTCTACTGCGCTGAAATGGGTCTCTCTCTCACACATGTGAAGCCGGAAGCTGTTGAATTTGAAGCTGCAACTGCAGAAGTAAAGATTGACTTGCGTGGCCTAGAAGATCTCCTCTTTGGAACTATGCTGTAGGTTCATCTGAACCTCCTCTGAAAGCCGCAACTTTTGGTGGTGGAATGAAGTCAATCTGATGAACGGTTTGCAAGATATCGACTGCCCTAGTTTGAAGCCGGAAACTGCTGAAACTGAAGCTGCAACTGCAGAAGTAAAGATTGACTTGCGTGGCCTAGAAGATCTCCTCATCTGAACTGCGTTGTAGGTTCATCTGAACCTCCTCTGGAAGTCAAAACTTTTGGTGGTGGAATGAAGTCAATCCGACGGTTGATTTGTGAGATATGGTCTGCCCTAGTTTGATAATGAAGCCGCTAATGCTGATGCTGCTGATCTAGGGTTTGCTATTGCTGATGTGAATCGGATTTATTGTACTATTTCTCTCTGCTGAATTATTGAAGATAAAAGAAGTTTTGATCAAAGGGTTTCCCCACACATTGTGGGGTTTGTCCCTGGCTAGCCGCCACATCTTGTGTCTCTTGTCTTGGCTTGTTTTCTGTCGATCGTTTAATGTTCTATCTGCACTTTACTTTATGTACATGTGATTGCTAATCGGTGGAATATAATAAGAAAAAGAAGTAAACTGTTATAAGCATAGAACATACCATAACTTAACATGGTATCAGAGCTGAGGTGAAGACAAAGCCCGGGCAAGAGCAAGAGCAATCACCAAAGAGAAGATTGACAAGGCTATCCTAAAAGAACTATGGAGTCCTCAACACTCTTTTCTGTCGAAGACAAGCTTCGTGAGAAAGCTGACTATCACAAATGGAAGATGTCTATCGATCTAACCCTTGAGAATCAAGGAGTGTTGGATCATGTGAGAGGCAATATTGTTGAGCCTCCATCAAATGCATCCGCTGCTGCCTGGAACAAATGAAAAAATGGAGAAGTCAAAACAATAGAAGATCATCCGGGACTCTATCGACAAGCACTTGGTGGCCTACATCTCTGAACTGGACACCTCCAAGGAAATCTACGATAGACTGGTGAGTTTATTTAAAGTTAATGATGCAAATCAAGTTTTGTTTCTTAGAAATAAGCTGAGGGAAATCAAGAAGGGTAAAGATGAAAGTATGCAAGCATACTTCTTAAGAATCACCGAGATCAAGAACGATCTCCTATCTATTGGGGAAACTATTATTGACAGAGAAATGGCACTCACAACTCTTGGAGGATTGCCATTTGAATGGTATGTGTTTAGGACTACTCTTTTGAACTATAATGTAATTCCTGGTTTTGAGGAATTAATGGCTAGATGCATTCAAGAAGAAACAAGGGAAGAAGTGCAAGAAATGCCCATGCCTAAAGGTCCTCCTGCTGCCTTTTCTTCTCATGCAAAGAAAAGAAATAATTCCGGGACTAAATCAAAAGGAAAGGCTGGACCTAAGGCTAGAAGAAAATGACGATGTTACATTTGCGATAAAGCAAGTCACTATGTATGAGATCATGAGCATCATGATGAATGAGATGATGGACATAAAGGGCAACATGAGATCATGGACATATAGGATAGCATGATGATGATGCACACTAGTTTGAGCAGCATTATGATGGATAAAATCATGGACATGGGCAGCATGATGATAATCATGATTAGAGAAGCATGGTACAGTATACAGTGGTGCAACTCGAAATCCCTCTGATGGCAATCAAAGGAATGACAAATTCAACAGCAAAGGTAAGAGGAGAGCTGGGAATCAAGGAAGAGGACAAGCATTCAAGAAGGCTAAAAATTCTAGGATGTATTAAATGCACCTGACCTCAAAAGGAACCTAGTGTCCATCTTGGCAATGGAAGACAGAGGCTACAAGGTAACCTTCACCAATGACAAGGTATGTATATGGAAAAATAATGTTAAAGATGCCTTTACTCTTGGGTTTAGTGTTGATTCATTATATCAGGTCGATGGAAGTTCGCTAGGTGTCATGTCTTGTGACACAACTCTTTAGTCCGAACTTTGGCATCAGAGGTTTTCCCACCTTCATTACAAAGCTCTACCCGATGTAAGATAGATGGTAACAGGGATGCCCGAATTCCAGGTAGAGAAAGGTGTATGTCCGGGATGTGCCAAAGGAAAGCTCAAAAGGGGACCATTCCCCTCAAGCCAAAGCAAGACCTCCGATATATTACAATTGGTTTACTCGGGCATACCTGAGGTTGGCATTAAGAGGGAGACTACTACACCACATACTCTTGAGCATAATGGTGTGGTGGGAAGGAAGAACCACACGATGATGGAAGCTGTCCGGGCCATGCTACATGATCAAAGACTTCCAAAGTTTCTATGGGCTAAAACTACAATCACCGCCGTATATGTACAAAATCAATGCCCTCATCAAGCATTGGGTTCCTAAACTCCTGAAGAAATGTTCACCACCGGTCAAAGGGAAGTCGTGATTAGTCATGATGTCACCTTTGACAAAGATATGGCTCTCAGCAAGGTGGACAATCTGCTGACTTTGAGTAGCTCTCAAGAAGCCCACACCAGGGAACCGAAAGAAAAGGATGATGAATCAATGCCTGATGTAGAAGAACCCATGGATCCGATTGATCCTCATCCACATGAGCCTTCCTCTTCTAGGAAGAGGCCTTCATGGCTTAGGGGGATACTTGATGATGCTGAAGGACATGCTGCACCCTGAGGAACCTTCCATCAAAGTAAGAAACTTAACAAGTATCAGGGATACCTGACCATCATGAGCACGATCATACAAAATGGACCTTCATCATTCTCAGATGTCATCAAGCATTAACTATGGAAGGATGCTATGACCATAGAATATGAGTCTATTATGGAGAATGATGTCTGGGAAGTAGTTCCCAGACCCTGGACAAGACAATTGTTACTTCAAAATGGCTTTACAAGATGAAGCATGCAGTAAAGGGAAGTATGGAAAAGTATAAGGTTCATTTTGTTGCTCGTGGTTTAACCCAGAAGGGAGGTATAGACTATGATATTTGCACCTGTTGCCAGATATACGACCATTCGCTTGATCATAGCCCTTGTGGCTTCACAAGGATGGAACCTACATCAGATGGATGTTAAGACCGCGTTCTTACATGGTTCTATCAAAGAAGAGGTCTATGTGGAGCAACCTGAAGGATTTGAGATTTATGATTGAAAATCTCATGTATGCAGGTTGAAGAAGGCTCTCTATGGGCTGAAACAAGCACCCCGAGCATGGTATGAGAGGATCGATAGCTACTTGATGAAGCTGAGATTCACTAGGAGTGAAGTTGATCCTAACCTTTACTTTAAGGTTGAAGATGACAAGCCTCTCATACTGGTGTTGTATGTGGATGACCTCTTTCTAACAGGTGCAAACCCTCTCATTCACAAATGTAAGAGGGAGATGGCTTCTGAATTTGAAATGAAGGACCAAGGACTTGAAGTGTGGCAGAAGCCAAGGGAAATTTTCCTATCTCAAGGAAAATATGTGGTAAATATATTGGAAAGATTCGGTATGATGGACTGCAAGCCTGTGACTACCTCGAGGATCTTAACTTTTAGAAGTTATATGGTAGTGATGTCAGACCGGACTTGGGAAATGCCTCCGAGTTTCAAAAACTCATTCGCATTGATGTTCTTGGTGAACCTTTGTCCGAACATATGTTTTGCAGTTAGCATTGTGAGCTCATATTTGGTTGAGCCTCACTGGATTGATGCCAGGAATCTTCTGAGATGTCTTCAGGACACAATATCTCATGGATTAAGATACACTGCCGGAGATGTGAGAGTACTTGGATATACTGATGTTGATTGGGCAGGCAGTGTGGTGGACCGTAAGAGTACTTCCGGGTACTGTTTCACCTTGGGATCTGCTTCGATATCCTAGATGAGCAAGAAGCAGAAGTTGGTGGCTTTGAGCACCGCCGAAGCAGGATATATTGTTGCTAGCATAACCTCGTGTGAGGCAGTCTGGTTGCGAAAGCTCTTCAGTGAGCTGTTTGGATTTACATTGGATACCACTGTGATTCTCTGTAACAACCAGAGGTGGGATTCGATTATTGAGGAATCCCGTATTCGTCAATTGCTCCAGCAGATAGACATCATCTGGGATATGGTAAGTCGATGAGCAAGGAAGCTCCATCACATTAAGATGATGTACAGGTTGATACACCTTGTCAAAGCCCCGAGGAAAGATCTAATCTGTGATTTTCCCAAACGACTTGGAGTTGGCAAGAAACCCTTGTACAAGGGTCCTGCATGTTGCATACATTGAGATCTGGGAGCTCTGAGGGCTTGCGGTTCCTACTGGAGCAACATATGACCACAGGGTGACTCACCCTCCCCTGGTGGTGCACACTGGAACAAGATGATTCGCTCTCTTGTGGGACAAGATAATTCGCTCTCTTGTGGAACATGATGATTCGCTCTCCTGTGTAGCAGGATGATTAGTTCTCCTGTGAGGCCTGGATTGATGTGTTCTCCATGGCAGCCTGGATTGATGTGTTCTCCACGGCGATTGTAGCAGGATTGATGTGTTCTCCTATGAGGACAGGATTGATTAGTTCTCCTGTCGAGGCATCCTACCCATGCAGTCTGGGACTCATGGGAAGTACCTCTCATCTGATCAATGAGTAGGGAAATGAAGTTAGGGACCATAGTAGTACCGATGGACGCATCGTTGTATCTACCGTACTCCCTACGCTAGGATGACCTCCATTGATCTGGGATCAATGATACTGGTCTGGGACCAGTGGTAGGAGTTGTACCATACTATGACGCTGACTTCGAGTCGGTTGAGACTGGTCTGGGACCAGTGGTACATACTCCGAGATTGACTTCGTGTCAGTGCAGTACTGGTCTGGGACCAGTGGTACATACTCCGAGACTGACTTCGTGTCAGTGCAGTACTGGTCTGGGACCAGTGAGAGTGGTACATACTATGACGCTGACTTCGGGTCGGTTGAGACTGGTCTGGGACCAGTGGTACACTCTCTGAGACTGCGATACTAGTCTGGGACCAGTGGTAGGAGTTGTACCATACTATGACGCTGACTTCGGGTCGGTTGAGACTGGTCTGGGACCAGTGGTACATACTCCGAGACTGACTTCGTGTCAGTGCAGTACTGGTCTGGGACCAGTGAGAGTGGTACATACTATGACGCTGACTTCGGGTCGGTTGAGACTGGTCTGGGACCAGTGGTACACTCTCTGAGACTGCGATACTGGTCTGGGACCAGTGGTAGGAGTGGTACTTACTATGAAGCTGACTTCGGGTCGGCTGAGACTGGTCTGGGACCAGTGGTATGCACTCTGAGACTGACTTTGAGTCAATGGAGGATGATACTGGTCTAGGACCAGTGGAGTTGTACTCACTATGACGCTGACTTCGGGTTGGTTGAGACTGGTCTGGGACCAGTGGTACATACTCTGAGACTGACTTTGAGTCAGTATGATACATCCTCGATCATTTCTTCTTCTTCATAATTCAGACAAAAGCAGAGCAGAACAGAACAATGCAAGAGCAGAGCAGAACAGAGCAAAACAGTACAGATCAGTGCAGGGCAGAACAAGACAAAGCAGAATAGGCAGAATAGAGCAGAGCAGGGCAAGGGTCAGGCTGTACAGGGCAGTGCATTTGATGGATGAATAGTAACGACCGATAGACAGATTGCAGATGAAGTTCTCCATGGTTGAGAGGGAGTGTTAAAATTGGCAACCAGGGCAAAGCTTCATGTGGGTCATCTTATTCATGGCTGATAATATTTTTATTAGATTCCTCTCGTCAAGAGGTGTAGGATTGATATAAAGATCATCCGATTCCGATAAGTATTCATGGAGATATGAATTTATTTTGATTATGGAATTATTATCAAGCTGACCTACAACTCATGTAGGCTCAGAAGCCCAACAATCGCATCTATTCACCCACCATCGTTGTGTATAAATATAAGAGGACTTTTCCTCATTTGAACTCACTCATCTCATCACATCTCTCTCTCTCTCTATATTACGCAGAAATGAGTCTCTTCTCTACTGCGCTGAAATGGGTCTCTCTCTCACACATGTGAAGCCGGAAGCTGTTGAATTTGAAGCTGTAACTGCAGAAGTAAAGATTGACTTGCGTGGCCTAGAAGATCTCCTCTTTGGAACTGCGCTGTAGGTTCATCTGAACCTCCTCTGAAAGCCGCAAATTTTGGTGGTGGAATGAAGTCAATCCGATGAACGGTTTGCAAGATATTGACTGCCCTAGTTTGAAGCCGGAAACTGCTGAAACTGAAGCTGCAACTGCAGAAGTAAAGATTGACTTGCATGGCCTAGAAGATCTCCTCATCTGAACTGCGCTGTAGGTTCATCCGAACCTCCTCTGGAAGCCGAAACTTTTGGTGGTGGAATGAAGTCAATTCGACGGTCGGTTTGTGAGATATGGTCTGCCCTAGTTTGATAATGAAGCCGCTAATGCTGATGCTGCTGATCTAGGGTTTGATACTGCTGATATGAATAAGATTTATTGTACTATTTCTCTCTGCTGAATTATTGAAGATAGAAGAAGATTTGATCAAAGGGTTTCCCCACACATTGTGGGGTTTGTCCCTGGCTAGCCGCCACATCTTGTGTCTCTTGTCTTGGCTTGTTTTCTGTCGATCGTTTAATGTTCTATCTGCACTTTACTTTATGTACATGTGATTGCTAATCGGTGGAATATAATAAGAAAAAGAAGTAAACTGTTATAAGCATAGAACATACCATAACTTAACAACAATAAAATAATCATTATTAAAATTAAAAAAGGAAAATGCACTGACAACGGGGGTAGCAACGCATTTCTGTAAAAATGGCCAGTTAAAACTCTGTTTTTTCCTGTACAACACAGTAATTTCAGGCACGCTTTCTAGACAAATGAGAATGAAGTTTTCCAAAACAAAAGAGGTTTTGTCTACAATGGACCAATTTAGAAAAACCTTTCTCGGTTTTCTAACAACTATCATGGTTTTGGATTTTCAAAGGGATCACTAGACCCTATTTTTCAAGATTTCGTGAGGAAAAAGCTCATGGACATTTGTTGACTTGGATGCCACCTCACCAAATTCGACTTGTTGATCCTTATCTCCAACCATGACTCCAACAACAACATGATCTTTAGATGCAGATAGGATTGGAAAGTTTTATATGCATGTATTTGAGATGTACGCTGTGATTATTTAGACTTTGTAATTAAAACTTTGCTAGAAACTGGTTTTTAGTTAGTTTGTCTTTTCTATAAAGACATGGATTGTGTAATGAAGAAAGATTGGAAATACTTTGAAAGATCAGACCTGGTGTATATTATTTTGTTATTAATAAAACTTGCTGCAAGAAGTATTACAACATTTTAGAGATTCATGTGTTGAAGGTTTCCAGTCAGTTTTATTATGGTGTTTTTCCTCTTTCTTAGTCAAAGCTTGAATCCATTAATTTTCAGTAATTTGAATAAAGGTTATGAACAAAATTCTCTGTAAACTCTTTATTTCAGGTTATTTAGATTTCCTATATGTTTTTCAACCTAAATGTCAATTGCAGAATTCACATGGTTGCTCTATCTTTTGATGTTTACTTCTACTTTCTCCTACCATCTCTCATTAAAACAATGTAAACTTTGAAATGGGAACTATAAACTCAAAACAGGAACTCTGGCCAAAAACCCCGAAAAAACATCAAAAACAGTGCTAAAAACGAAAAGTGTGTATACTGGAACGATGGTTTTTTTTTAGGGTCAATTTTGAACATGTTTTAAAAATGGCAGTGAAAACAAAATTTTTGTGCAAAAAACACCTTGAAAACGAAAAGTGTTGATACTGGAACGATGATTTTTTTTAGGGTCAATTTTCAACATTTTTAAAAAATGCTAGTAAAACCGAATTTTTATGTGCAAAAAAACAGCTGTTTATGAGGAAAAAACACACTAATGTTTTTGGTAGAATAACATTTTTCTTTCCTAAGTATAAATTCAACATGTTTTCAACCATAACATGCTAGATAAAAAAAAAATTGGAATCTTTTCAGCCATAAAATAAAAAAAACCATGACATTATGAACAAATTACATGACTAAATTAATCAAAATGTCATTATTTGTATATTGAATGAAACATACATTATCTAATTTAATGTTGCATTGTAGGTATTCTAAACAATAAAAATTATCATAATTAAAACATAATCCAACAACATAAAAATGACTCATAACTTCTGATTTAACACCATATGGAAATCAAAATTTTTATTTCAAGATACGATGCAAACATCAGTGATATAAACTGTCTTAGACAATTATTCGAAATCACTCATATTTTCTTACACACCATCACAATTCACATCTTCAGATGAATGACTGGATGCTGACGAAGATGTTCCATATTCTTCTCTTTCATCAACTAGTGCCCCACCTGAGTCCACATACATGCCCACCATTTCAAGTTTCAAAATTCTTCTAGATCTACGACTGGTTTCAGCAGACTCCCATCTCAACACTGTACCTTCTGGTAACAACCTTTTTCAAAATTTCTATCGTCTTGAAGCGAAGAGTTTCTCTCTTTATTAAATTGAAGTCATAAACAAGTATGTCAACATCCTCCAATTTTAAGATGTCTGTGGGGCGACGATTTATATTTGTACCCTTTCTTTTTCCTTTTCCGCCATTTTTTTGTCAACTACCATCTCTGGCTTATACACACCATTGAATGGGTGTGTATATGTGGCATACCAGTGTACTTCAACACCTGTAACATCCTCATTTTCTTTAAAGACCTTTATAAACTAGCAACCCAGAATGGATAGCCATTGGGATCTCCATATGCTAGCACTGCGATAATGCAACCCTCCTTAATATCTTGTACTAAACCCCTGTAAACGTCTTCCATGGCTTCATATTGTGCACGAGATCTTCTAGAACCAATATATATCTCTCTTTCCTCTGCCTGTGAAGAATTAATAATACTTTGAGAATGTTATTGTTCAACAATGTTTATGTCCTCATGTTCATTTGACACATTTTGTGGCCAGATAAATGGATTTTTCAAAGGTGTATCTTCATTTGTTGTTGTTTAAATGATATCACTTTGATTATTGAAAAATGACTCCCACCAAACTGAATCAGCAATGTCAAAGTACTCATATGTATATCTAATACATTTTTTAATTTCTTCTAGGCAATCAGAATAATTTATATCTCTATTTTGTCTGCGTGCATTATGAACTTCACCAATTGATTGTAATAACAATATTTTTGATGCAAATATTGGATGATCTGGAATGAACTTCAAAAATTCCAAACCTGATGACAGTGCCCATTCTGCAGTAGTTGAATACTTCTTGCCCCATATTAGTGTTTTCCCATCAATTTTTTTGATACGAAATTGATGTTGGAAGCTAATGTCATTAAGTTGTTCAATGCATTTCTCCTCACCATGTGATCCTAGAATAAACCTTCGCATGTCAACAGTTTCTTCCAACACATCAAAAGTAGGCTCTGGCATGTATGATTTCTTAATACATTCAGTTAATGATGGCAAGCTCCCAACTTCCTTCCTCCTTATTGTGACTGAAAAACGACTGAACATCTGATCAATATGGTCATGAGCGTGCCCAACAAGAAGGAAACCAACCTTTACCTTCTGAAAAATTCTCAATTCAACAAACATGTTTAGATATCCAAAAACAACCTGTTTTTTGTTTTCACGACAAGTGTTGTCCAGTTGTAGATACAAAACTTCAGGAAGATTACCAGACCAATGGGAAAGCACATCATGAATTATGGTTGTTGTCAGATTTGCATCATTATGAATATTTGCAGCTGTCAAATACACCCTTGGCAACATTTTTCCATTGAAAACCATACAACCGACCAAGTGATACAGAATAAAATTTTCCTCCTGTAAATTTTTGGGTGAGCGAACAAAATGTGGTAAAAGTGTTTTCTTCTGGTCCATACCATCAATTATCAAACCCAAATATTTATTCGGATTATGATAAGACTTCTTTTGATGCTTGTACAACTTTTTCCTTTCACTTGTTTGTTGTTTGCGATGCTACTGAAGTTCTTTGAGAATTGAATCTACACAACATCAAAGAAAACCATTAAGAAATATGTTTTCATAGTTGATGACTATACAATTTTAAAATTAAAGTTATGAATGCTTACCTCTTTCTGACCCTTAGCTTTTGTCCCTTTTTGATTTAAGAGAAGCACATGCACTGCAAATCCCTATCCGTTGTCTTCTTAGGAATACAAACATTGTTGAATTCTTTCTTCCATACGTTCACAAAATACTGATATGTAATAAACCGACCATGTCCCTCAGCACATTCTGCATATTCTTTGTATAAGTTGTAGATTTCTCGTCTTGAAAAACTATCTGGAATATGTATTGTCTCTCTATTTGGCATACACTCTCCATGCTTTGAAAAAAATCTTTCATCCATGACATTGCAGTATTTGATAATGGCCCAAACCGTCGTTTATGACGTACTTTTGAATAAAATGTGGAATCCTTTTCCAAAATTTCTTGAATTCTCGAGGGACAAAAATTCTCCATTGAATGAAACATTTTGAAAGCCTTTCTACAAATAAATAAAGACCCAATATGATAATCATAACCTGACAATGTAGATTGCATGCACCCAACTAAATATGAATTTTGCATGCTTTTATTCATTGACAGATATCTTTTCCTTTTCTCTAATGCAAATTTGAAATCCATATGTTTTAAGCAATCTTTTTGACAACATTCACTTGAAATGAGAGTGCTGATAGAATTTCTTCTCGTTAGATATTCTGCTCTACCCCTTGTATAACTAGAACATCTTGCATTGATACAAAAAGGTTTGCTCCTACTTCTCGATACAATATTTCTTGGCAACATCTCCATCATTGGATCATCATTTGTAGAAGCATTTTCATCATCATTAAGAGGAATGTTATCCACACTATGATCAGCTGTGCTTTTCAAATACTGACATGGAAGATATTCTTCATCTTCTCCTTCTTCAGTGCTACTGTCATAGTCCTTAGAATTGGGGCTAAATGGAAAATTTGACTCTGTTTATTGGATATTCTTCCTCATGTGCATTGTCAGTGCTGCTCTCATAGTCCATAGAATTAGGACCACGTCGAAAATGTGACTGTTTACTTACTGAAAATGCTACATCCTATCCTTTGTCACTGCTACCTTTATAGTCATTAGGCTAGGACTAAGTGCTTCATCCTGTCTTTCATCACCACTGCTCTCATAGTCCATAGGATTAGGACTAAGAGGACACCGTGACACTCCATTCTTTTGAAATTTTTCATCTTGCTCTTCATCACTACTGCTCTCATAGTCCATAGGATTAGGACTAAGTGGAGACCGTGACACTCCATTCTTTTGAAATTTGTCATCATGCTCTTCATCACTGGTGCTCTCATAGTCCATTGGATTAGGACTGAGAGGACACTGTGACACTCCATTCTTTTGAAATTTTTCATCACGCTCTTCATCACTGATGCTCTCATAGTCCATAGGATTAGGACTAAGTGGACACCGTGACACTTTATTCTTTTGAAATTTTTCATCATGTTCTTCATCACTGCTGCTTTCATAGTCCATAGAATTAGGACTAAGTGGACATTGTGACATTATATTCAGTTGAAATTCTTCATCACTGTTGCTCTCATAGTCAATAGGATTAGGACTAAGAGAACACCATGACACTCCATTCTTTTGAAATTCGTCATCATGCTCTTCATCATTGCTGCTGTCATAGTCCATGGAATTAGGACTAAGAGGACACCGTGACACTCCATTCTTTTGAAATTCGTCATCATGCTCTTCATCACTGTTGCTCTTATAGTCCATAGGATTAGGACTCAGAGGACACCATGACACTCCATTATTTTGAAATTTGTCATTGTGCTCTTCATCATTGCTGCTCCCATAGTCCATAGGATTAGGACTAAGTGGACACCGTGACACTGCATTCTTTTGAAATTCGTCATCGTGCTCTTCATCATTGCTGCTCCCATAGTACATAGGATTAGGACTAAGTGGACACCGTGACACTCCATTCTTTTGAAATTCGTCATCATGCTCTTCATCAGTGTTGCTTTCATAGTCCATAGGATTAGGACTAAGAGGACATCGTGACACTCTATTCTTTTGAAATTTATCATCATGCTCTTCATCACTGTTGCTCTCATAGTCCTTAGGATTAGGACTAAGTGGACACTGTGACACTCCATTCTTTTGAAATTCGTCATCATGCTCTTCATCACTGCTGCTCTCATAGTCCATAGGATTAGGACTAAGAGGACACCGTGACACTCCATTCTTTTGAAATTTTTCATCATGCTCTTCATCACTGTTGCTCTCATAGTTCTTAGGATTATGACTAAGTGGACACCGTGACACTCCATTCTTTTGAAATTCGTCATCATGCTCTTCACCACTGCTGCTCTCATAGTCCATAGGATTAGGACTAAGTGGACACCGTGACACTCCATTCTTTTGAAATTCGTCATCAGTGTTGCTCTCATAATCCATAGGATTAGGACTAATTGGACATCTTGACACTCCATTCTTTTGAAATTCTTCATCATGCTCCTCATCACTGTTGCTCTCATAATCCTTAGGATTAGGACTAAGTGGAAACCGTGACTCTTTATTTATTTGAAATTCTTCATCCTCTCTTTCATCAATGCTGCTCTCATAGTCCTTAGGATTAGGACTAAGTGGAAGAATTGACTTTCTATTCATAGTGGAAGAATTTCCGTTATATTCATTAATATGATTAGAGTTGTTACGTGATGAAGATGTTGATGCTTTACAAAGCTAAACTTCACTGTCAGAAGAATCCATTCCTTTCAAATAGAAGAGGTTGAATGATACAAATGCAGACTCTCCTAAAGATGATTATATAGCTTAGAGAATGAAATTTTCCCTCCAAAAGGTTTCGCCAAAATATTTCCCTCCAAAAATTTCGTTTCATGTATTTCTCTTAATTATTTTATTTTACAATTTATTGAAAAATTTTAAATAATTTTTTTTATGAAATAAATCTTTAAGTTTAAAATTGTAAACCAAAATTTTTACCTAAATTATTTTAATAGTTAAACTATATAATATTTACTAAACAATTGAATGTTTTTTTTAAACTTTTATAATACCATCTAAAACAAATTAATCCCACATTCATCGCGCTATGAAACAATTCCATAATATTCGCTTTATCATAGTTTCTTATATCGCCATATTAAAATTAACATGTTAATTTTTCTTTAAAACAAATTAATCCCACATTAACTGTACGGTAAAACATCTCCGTAATTTCACCTATATAATAAATTTCATTATCACTATTATTCACATCACATCAAGGTTTTCCAAGGTTTGCCAAAAGACTTGGATCGAATTTGTGGAGCAGCTACATTGCTATCAACAACATATTCAACGAAAGATTCTCGCAGTTAAAAGGTTAGTTAATTTTTTTCTTTGCAAATCTTAAAATTAAATAAGTTTAATGAAGTTTAATTTTTGTTTAAATTAAAATTTTTTGTGGACCAAATTTACCCACTACATCCGTCGTGGACATGGTGGGCCTGGTAATGCTCACGGCAGCCAAACGGGCTTGGTAATGCTCACGGCGATCAAACGGGCCCGTAGGTTAGGGGCGATGAGGCTGGCTACCTGGCCCTTTGCCCCAACCCGTCGGCCTGCGGGGTTGCCGACCGCCAGGGTGGCACGGGGGGAGAGTCGTTTCGCCACCCCGCGGGTGGGGGGCCACAGCTCCCCCCCGCGCAACCTCGGTGGCCCTCCCGCCTTCGGGGTGGTGACAACTCCCCCTAGCGCCACCCTGCGGGCCGGCAGGGTGGGGCGGAGGGCCGGGTAGCCATCCCCATCGCCCCTAACTTACGGGCTCGTTTGGCCGCCGTAGGCATTATCAGGCCGGTTTGGTTACCGTGAGCATTATCGGGCCCACCATGCCCTACGGACGTAGTGGGTAAATTTGGTTCACAAAAAGTTTTAATTTAAAAAAAAAAATTAAACTTCATTAGACTTTTTTAATTTTAAAATTTGCAAAGAAAAAAGTTATCTAACCTTTCAAATGTGAGAATCCTCCGTTGAATATGTTGTTGATAACAGTGTAGCTGCTCCACAAATTCGCTCCAAGTCTTTTAACGAATCTTGGAAAACCTTGATATGATGTGAATAATAGTGATAATGAAATTTATTATATAGGTGAAATTACGGAGATGTTTTACTGTACGGTTAATGTGGGATTAATTTGTTTAAATTTTTTTTTAACATGTTAATTTTTTTATGACGATATAGGAAACTATGATAAAGCGAATATTATGGAATTGTTTTACAGCGTGGTGAATGTGGGATTAATTTGTTTTAGAAGGTATTATAAAAATTAAAAAAAACATTCAATTGTTTAGTAAATATTATATAGTTTAACTATTAAAATAATTTAGGTAAAAGTTTTAGTTTACAATTTTAAATTTAAAGATTTATTTCATAAAAAAATTTAGTTAAAATTTTTCAATAAATTGTAGAATAAAATAATGAAGGGAAATACATGAAACGAAATTTTTGGAGGGAAATATTTTGGCGAAACTTTTTGGAGGGAAAATTTCATTCTCTAAGCTATATAATATCTTTAGGAGAGTCTGCATTTGTATCATTCAACCTCTTCTATTTGAAAGGGATGGATTCTTCTGATAGTGAAGTTTCGCTTTGTAAAGCATCAACATCTTCATCGCGTAACAACTCTAATCATATTGATGAATATAACGAAAATTCTTCCACTATGAATAGAAAGTCAATTCTTCCACTTAGTCCTAATCCTAAGGACTATGAGAGCAACACTGATGAAAGAGGGGATGAAGAATTTCAAATAAATAAAGAGTCACGGATTCCACTTAGTCCTAATCCTAAGGATTATGAGAGCAACAATGATGAGGAGCATGATGAAGAATTTCAAAAGAATGGAGTGTCACGATGTCCAATTAGTCCTAATCCTATGGACTATGAGAGCAGCAATGATGAAGAGCATGATGACGAATTTCAAAAGAATGGAGTGTCACGGTGTCCACTTAGACCTAATCCTATGGACTATAAGAGCAGCAGTGATGAAGAGCATGATGACAAATTTCAAAAGAATGGAGTGTCATGGTGTCCACTTAGTCCTAATCCTAAGGACTATGAGAGCAATAGTGATGAAGTGCATGATGAAAAATTTCAAAAGAATGGAGTGTCACGGTGTTCTCTTAGTCTTAATCCTATGGACTATGAGAGCAGCAGTTATGAAGAGCATGATGACGAATTTCGAAAGAATGGAGTGTCACGGCGTCCTCTTAGTCCTAATCCTAAGGACTATGAGAGCAACAGTGATGAAGAGCATGATGACGAATTTCAAAAGAATGGAGTGTCACGGTGTCCTCTTAGTCCTAATCCTATGGACTATGAGAGCAGCAGTGATGAAGAGCATGATGACGAATTTCAAAAGAATGGAGTGTCATGGTGTCCTCTTAGTCCTAATCCTATGGACTATGAGAGCAGCAGTGATGAAGAGCATGATGACGAATTTCAAAAGAATGGAGTGTCACGGTGTCCTCTTAGTCCTATACCTATGGATTATGAGAGCAGCAATGATGAAGAGCATGATGACGAATTTCAAAAGAATGGAGTGTCACGGTGTCCTCTTAGTCCTAATCCTATGGACTATGAGAGCAGCAGTGATGAAGAATTTCAACTGAATAGAGTGTCACAATGTCCACTTAGTCCTAATCCTATGGACTATGAAAGCAGTAGTGATGAAGAACATGATGAAGAATTTCAAAAGAATGAAGTGTCATGGTGTCCACTTAGTCCTAATCCTATGGACTATGAGAGCAACAGTGATAAAGAGCGTGATGAAAAATTTCAAAAGAATGGAGTGTCATGGTGTCCTCTCAGTCCTAACCCAATGGACTATGAAAGCAACAGTGATGAAGAGCATGATGACAAATTTCAAAAGAATGGAGTGTCATGGTGTCCACTTAGTCCTAATCCTATGGACTATGAGAGCAATAATGATGAAGAGCATGATCAAAAATTTCAAAAAAATAGAGTGTCACGGTGTCCTCTTAGTCCTAATCCTATGGACTATGAGAGCAATAGTGATGAAGGACAGGATGAAGCATTTGGTCTTAATCCTAATGACTATAAAAGTAGCAGTGACAAAGGACAGGATGTAGCATTTTCAGTAAGTAAACAATCACATTTTTGACGTAGTCCTAATTCTATGGACTATGAGAGCAGCACTGACAATGCACATGAGGAAGAATATCCAATAACATGGAGTCAAATTTTCCATTTAGTCCCAATTCTAAGGACTATGACAGTAGCATTGAAGAAGGGGAAGATGAAGAATATCCTCCAAGTCAGTGTTTGAAAAGCACAACTGATCATAGTGTGGATAACATTCCTCTTAATGATGATGAAAATGCTTATACGAATGATGGTCCAATGATGGAGATGTTGCCAAGAAATATTGTATCGAGGAGTAGGAGCAAAATATCTGACGAGAAGTTCTATCAACGCTCTCATTTCAAGCGAATGTTGTCAAAAAGATTGCTTGAAACATATGGATTTCAAATTAGCATTAAAGAAAAGGAAGAGATATTTGTCAATGAATAAAAACATGCAAAATTCATATTTAGTTGGGTGCATGCAATCTACATTGTCATGTTATGATTATGATATTGGGCTTTATTTATTTGTAGAAAGGCTTTCAAAATGTTTCATTCGATGGGGAATTTTCGTCTCTCGAGAATTCAAGTAAACTTGGAAAAGGATCCCACATTTTATTCAGAAGTACGTCATAAACGATAGTTTGGGCCATTATCAAATACTGCAATGTCATGGATGAAAGATTTCTTTTCAAAGCATGGAGAGTGTATGCCAAATAGAGAGACAATACATATTCCAGATAATTTTTCAAGACGAGAAATCTACAACTTATACAAAGAATATGCAGAAGGTGCTGAGGGACATGGTCGGTTTATTACATATCAATATTTTGTGAAGGTATGGAAGAAAGAATTCAACAATGTTCGTATTCCTAAGAAGACAAGGATGGGGATTTGCAATGCATGTGCTTCTCTTAAATAAAAAAGGGACAAATGTGAAGGGTCAGAAAAAGGTAAGCATTCATAACTTTAACTTTTAAAATTGTATAGTCATCAACTATGAAAACATATTTCTTAATGGCTTTCTTTTATGTTGTGTAGATTCAATTGTCAAAGAACTTCAGGAGCATCACGAACAACAAACAAGTGAAAGGAAAAAGTTGTACAAGCATCGAAAGAAGTCTTATCATAATCCGAATAAATATCTGGGTTTGATAATTGATGGTATGGACCAGAAGAAAACACTTTTACCACATTTTGTTCGCGCACTCAAAAATTTACAGGAGGAAAATTTTATTCTGTATCACTTGGTCGGTTGTATGGTTTTCAATGGAAAAATGTTGCCAAGGGTGTATTTGACAACTGCAAATATTCATAATGATGCAAATTTGACAACAACCATAATTCATGATGTGCTTTCTCATTGGTCTGGTAATCTTCCTGAAGTTTTGTATCTACAACTGGACAACACTTGTCGTGAAAACAAAAATCAGGTTGTTTTTGGATATCTAAACATGCTTGTTGAATTGAGAATTTTTCAGAAGGTAAAGGTTGGCTTCCTTCTTGTTGGGCACGCTCATGACCATATTGATCAGATGTTCAGTTGTTTTTCAGTCACATTGAGGAGGAAGGAAGTTGGGAGCTTGCCATCATTAATTGAATGTATTAAGAAATTATACATGCCAGAGCCTACTTTTGATGTGTTGGAAGAAACTGTTGACATGTGAAGGTTTATTCTGGGATCACATGGTGAGGAGAAATGCATTGAACAACTTAATGACATTAGCTTCCAACATCAATTTCGTATCAAAAAAATTGATGGGAAAACACTAATATGGGGAAAGAAGTATTCAACTATTGCAGAATGGGCACTGTTATCAGGTTTAGAATTTTTGAAGTTCATTCCAAATCATCCAATATTTGAATCAAAAATATTGTTATTACAATCAGTTGGTGAAGTTCATAATGCACGCAGAGAGAATAGAGATATAAATTATTTTGATTGCCTAGAAGAAATTAAAAAATGTATTAGATATACATATGAGTACTTTGTGATTGCTGATTCAATTTGGTGGGAGTCATTTTTCAATAATCAAAGTGATATCATTTCAACAACAACAAATGAAGATATACCTTTAAAAATTCCATTTATTTGGCCACGAAATGTGTCAAATGAACATGAGAAAATAAACATTGTTGAACAACAACAATCTCAAGGTATTATTAATTCTTCACAGGCAGAGGAAAGAGAGGTGTCTATTGGTTCTAGAAGATCTCATGCACAACTTGAAGCCATGGAAGACCTTTACAGGGGTTCAGTACAAGATATTAAGGAGGGTTGCATGATCGCAGTGCTAGCAGATGGATATCCCAAGGGCTATCCATTCTGGGTTACTAAGGTTATAAAGGTCTTTATAGAAAATGAGGATGTTACAGGTGTTGAAGTACATTGGTATGCCACAAATACACACCCATTTAATGGTGTGTATAAGCTAGAGATGGTAGTTGACAAAAAAATGGCGGAAAGAGAAAAAGAAAGGGTACAAATATAAATCGCCGCCGCACAGACATCTTAAAATTGGTGGATGTTGACATACTTGTTTATGACTTCAATTTAACAAAGAGAGGAACTCTTCGCTTCAAGACAATAGAGATTCTGAAAAGGTTTCTACCAGAAGGAACAATGTTGAGATGGGAGTCCGCTGAAACCAGTCATAGATCTAGAAGAATTTTGAAACCTGAAATGGTGGGCATGCATGTGGACTCAGATGGGGCACTAGTTGATGAAAGAGAAGAATATGGAACATCTTTGTCAGCATCTAGTCATTCATCTGAAGATGTGAATTCTGATGGTGTGCAAGAAAATATGAGTGATTTTGAATAATTGTCTAAGATAATTTATATAACTGATGTTTGCATCGTATCTTGAAATAAAAATTTTGATTTCCATATGGTGTTAAATCAGAAGTTATGAGTCATTTTTATGTTGTTGGATTATATGTCTTAATTATGATAATTTTTATTGTTTAGAATATCTACAATGCAACATTAAATTAGAGATATAATGTATGTTTCATTCAATATACAAATAATGACATTTTGATTAATTTAGTCATGTAATTTGTTCATAATGTTATGGTTTTTTAATTTTATGGCTGAAAAAATTCCAATTTTTTTTGTATCTAGCATGTTATGGTTGAAAACATGTTGAATTTATACTTAGGAAATAAAAATGTTATTCTACCAAAAATATTAGTGTGTTTTTTTCCTCATAAACCACTGTTTTTTTGCACATAAAACTTCAGTTTTACTAGCATTTTTTAAAAATGTTGAAAATTGACCTTAAAAGAAATCATCGTTCCAGTATCAACGCTTTTTCGTTTTCAAGGTGTTTTTTGCACGAAAATTTCGTTTTCACTACCATTTTTAAAACATGTTCAAAATTGACCCTAAAAAAAAACCATCGTTCCAGTATACACACTTTCCGTTTTTAGCACTGTTTTTGATGTTTTTTCGGGGTTTTTTGGCCAGGGTTCCCGTTTTGAGGTTATAGTTCCCGTTTCAAAGTTTACATTGTTAGATTCAAACATATATATAAAGATGCTTGTGATGATACTCCTTGATGACATTATCTTCAACTTGGTGCCTTCTTGATTTTGATGATGATGTTGATAATAGAAGATGTCTTCTTGATGAAGATGCCTTCCTTCAAAAGTGATCCTTCAAAGAGAGGGAGATCACCTTGATTCCTTGATGATGATGACAACACCTCTTCTTGCTTCCCTTGGATGTATAGACTTCAAGATGCTTCAATGAGTAGTCCTTCTTTAAGTGGAGGTAGGGTTCTGTAGATCTTTTCTTTAAGACTACTTCAAGTGTATAGCCCTTCTTAGGATGAGCTAGGTCTTAGAGGTCTTCTTTATTTGAAATGTGATGATCCATGAGATGAATTGTCTTGTTGTCGCTTGGATTGTACAGGCATTGTGACATCTGCTCAGGGCAGGGGCTGTCACTCTGATCCCCGCCCACTTCGTTCTAGTTGTCTCCCAACAATAGGCTATGGGGGGTAGTCCCTATGGAAATGAGGTGGAGGAAAACAAGTTGGGAACCAACTTGTTCGGGAGACATAGTTGAGTGGCCTAGCTACTTGGTAGAATTTAGCAAGATTAAGGATTTGATTAGATTTAATATTGAGACCAGTGCCTGATGGAGTCAAAACTTCTTGCTTATTAGAAATTATAGCCAAGTAACCAGATGGACAACTGTCGCTTATATGATGAACTAACCTATATGAAGATGCAACTCCTAAGAACTAGGTGTGATGCAAGGATCTTGGTTAATTTTAGATTAAATGCCTAATCTAAGTTGAACCTTTCCCTTAACTGTTTTGAGAAACAATCTTTAGAGTAGGTTGTGAGATGGAAGCCAACCGGAAACAGGCAGTGGTCTGATTAACAATACCTCCCCTTGTGTTCCAAGCACCCAGTGCCTCCGGCGCTGCAGAGACTATGGTTCTGACGACTGCAAGGTCACTGTGTTAACAACTAAGAAAGGCCGAATCCCTCAAGCTAGATGAGAGACGATTGTCCTAGGAGTCTATCAACCAAGCTTATGCTTGGAGGTAAGTTATTAAGTGCAAAACTAAGACTAGAATGCTTATGCAATGATTATGCTTGAAGTCACTTGAGTTAAGATTATTTAAGTACGTATGTTATGATTACTCTTTATGACAATAGTACTTAACAACAATTAGAAGACAATCTTAAAACAAAACAAGTGCTAATAAGAAATGAATCGACAAGATATTTCAACCAACGATACAAGTAAAAGAACTTAGAGCACCTATCCACAAGATGCCAATAACAATTATTCAAATGTTTTTATGCTAATATCACAATGCCAATTAGATGTTAAGTGCTCAAAATTAATATTTAGGAAAGTTATGATTAGAGTGCTTTTAGTGAGTGAACTTATTAGATGTGAATATTGAACTTTATAGCATATAAACTCACAAGGAAAACACAATGTTAGCCACCTCCACAATATTAATGCTAGGAACAAGAAACAATAGAATGTACTAATATGAAAGCACTTATGCAATTTATGTTCCAATGACCTCTTAATAAGCAACAAGTGAATAATATAACAACAGTAAGAGACTTGTAACTACAATAAGGAAATCACTTTAAACCCAAGAGATGACAAGGCTAAAGCAACTAGATTTGATCACTAAAGTGCCCAACAACTTGCCAAAGTGAAACAATGAATTTTAGCTTACTTGAAATGCAATTTTCAGAACTAGATCAGATTTACTATATCTTGTTACAACAGTAAACAAATTATTGAGTTAGTGATGCTACAACAAATGCCAAATATGCCCAAAACTAGGAAAATTTTGCTAAAACTAAGAAATATAGTTTTTTGAGCCTTTTTAGGTGAATTATTCAGGGAACTATAGATTTGATTAAGTGATTTACGCAAAAAATTCAAGGAAGCAAAATTTTAGATCTAGGCTAGATCCTTGATGCTTGAGTGGCCAAATTTTAAGAAAATAAATTTTGAGATTTTTGAGTTATTTTCAACAACTTAGGATGATTTTAGGGCACTTATATTATTGTTAGAATAAAATTTACTGCAGTAGCAAAACAATGAGAAAGCTAGGGTTTAGAAAGCAAACCCTAAGCCCAAGGCCTTGAAGATCCCTTGGTCCAAATTTGCTGAAACTTTAGGATGTGCTTGCCATCTGAAAATCAAAACTTCTGAGACTACAAACTTGCAAAACCACCAAGTATTCATTCCAGAAAATTTCAGAAATGACTGAGGGTCAAATTAGGGCTAGAGGTCAAGGAAAAGGCTCAAGAGGACAATGAGTAAAGAAGAGAGGCCAAGGAAGGCAGGAAAGGAGGCAAAAGAGGCCAAGGAAGGGAAAACAAAAGGCAAAGGAAAAGGAAAAAGCCCTAAAGGGCTTGATGTTGGGGCTTAGAGGGCAATTTAGGGCCCTAAAGGGCCACAACTAGCCCAAAGGGCAGTTGTTTGGGGCAAAGGAGGGCAACCGAGGCCTCTTAGTTTTACGACTAGGCCTTCTAAGGCCTAAAGACCCGAACACAGGGCCTAGAAAGGGAGGTCGAGGCCCCTAGAGGGTATAACCTGCCCTAAAAAGGGTTGAAATGAAGATGCAGAGGGCTGGAAGGTTGACTCAGGCCAAGAGGAGGAGGACGCTAGCCGTAGGAGGGTTGGATCGGGGTTTGGGAGGCCTAAAACTCGAAAAACCAACTTCAGAAAATTTTTATTTACTTCAAATTTGAATTTTTTTGCAAAATTTCCAATGGTTGGCCCTGCAAAAATTCTAAAGACTAGATCTTACCCTCAAGGGCCTAGATCTAGCTCTATTCTAGCTTCTTCTCTTGATTTCACTTGCAAAAAATGGAGATAAAATACCCAAAACCCCAAATATATACAAAATCTCAAAACCCAAAAACCCCAATTAGCAAAAATAATTTACAAATTTAAATTACAAATCTATTTACAAAAATTTACAAATATACAAGGGTTTTAAAATATCTATCTATATATATATATATATATCTATATGTATGTATATAAAGCTTTTTGCTTTAATAAATGGCTAAAAACACTTTAGAAACCCAATGCACACTATAGCATTAGCAAAGTTTAAATCAACCACACAAATATTTGGGATCCAAACAAAGTCTGTTCATGCCCACAGTTTGTGAACTTGGAGACCAAGGATTGGTGTACCTGCAAACACTATGCATATATCTCAAGAAAATCTGTTAATCATATGGCGAATCAAATCATCTAAGATTAGCCCAAAACTATCAATAGAATGACTTTATCCCCATCTAATGAAAAATAAATTTTATCATTTACCAACACAACATAGGAAAGCCCGTAGCCAGCACATACCACAAATCAACAAACATTGAACACCTTGAACTGCACCCCAAAGTCTTTATTATGATAGAAATAAAAGTTCCCAACGGGACAATAGTGTTACATCAATGCTTTAACAACAATTTCCTAGCCAAAAATCAGATGGCTAGAGACTCAAATGACTTGCGAAGTTATATATAAATCCTCCAAGTGGAAAAATAACGGCTAGTTTGCTTGATCCTTGTCAAAATAATGTCGGCCGTCAAAAAATATGTGTCATCTTTTAATCTTAGGCGTTGAATTTTTATTTTTTGAGGAATTTTCGAATTTATCGTTTAATTCCATTTTTATTAGCTCAAAATTAACTATTTTGAGCTAATTTCCTCAAAAACTTGACTTTGACTTAAGTACAAAGGTCCAATGGTCTATTTTTTCTTGAAATATCCAATATTCCCTTGGTGGAGGATGAATTTCTTTAAGACCCACAATTTTTTCCGCTTGGAGAATTTAATTTTCCTATCAATTTAATTTTAATTCTAAATTAATTAATTTTTTGGCTTAGGATTTATTTAATTTTTTGTTAAAAAAATTAATTAATTGGCACTTGAGGGGATTTAATGTTTTCTCCACCCTATAATATTTTAACCATGGTGTTTAAGTATGAGGGACCAAGCATTAAAATATTTTTTACATAAGATTTACAATTTCATCCCTCAAAGGGGGAATACTCGTTCGGCTTATACCCTCAAAAAACATACCCAATCTGCGACACAACATGATCTAGCAGACTAAGTGATTTGTAATAAAATAATTTAGCTGACTAGCTTAAATTTTTCCCAAACCCCTTTTACATAAGACTCGACTAGAACACTAGGACTTACCTAAGATTTTGACAAAGAATTCCACTTTATCTTTGGGGTGAGGTTGGAGGGAAAAACTCTATCGACCATCAGTGTTTAGAAACACAAATAATTTAGTGAGACAAAAAACTTCCTAGGATGAAACTCGCTCCAAAATAATAGGCTTACCTAGGTTGTTACATATATTCATGCTTTTACTAGCATCATTTACATTACATAACTTGTAGAATGAGTTTACAAGGACACATAAATTGCTGATAGATGTTCTGATCCTGTTGAAAAAATTGTTACTTCCACTTCCTTGGAACTTTGACAAAAACTATGCAATAGGTCTTTCTTGATGATTGATGCTCTTGATGATCTTCTAGTGCTTCGGTCCTTGAGTGTCCTTTAAGTTGCCTTTCCTTGTCTTGTCACCTTAGTTCCGATACCATGTTGGGAAATCTAGGGGCAACCAGGTTAGGTGATTTCTCTTTCATTGATAATTGCTTGTGATATATTTTTACTTGATTAATTTCTTCTTTTCCTTCTTTATTATTAGTGTTTTCTTCATCAAACATCTACCAAACCATAAAGAACAATAAGACAAGTGGACACAAGATAAAGCGATTAGCCAGGGCCAAAACCTCTCCAACTGAGAGGAAAACCCTCAAGAATTCTTCTCTTCTTATAGACCTTATAGACCGAGTCCCTTCAAGAGCAAGTGAAATCTTTCGATTACCAATAGATTCTTCTGCAACTTCGACCTCCCAATAGATTCTTCTGCAACTGCGACGTGCACAACAAATTCTTCTGCAACTGTGACCTGTGTAACGAATTCTTTTGCATAAACCCTAGCCTTTGCATGTGTGGGAAATAATGGTAGATTGTTCCTCCTTTCCTCTTCACTTGAGTTGATTCTCTCTCCTAGAGAACTCGACTTGCAAAGTGTCCTTGATGATGCCCTAATTCGACTTCTTCAACTCGACCTTTACTGCCGCAATTGATGCCCCAATTCCTTCGCACGTGTGGAAAGTAATAGCCTAAAACAAATCCAAAAATATCGTTTTTCGTTCCTTCTCTTCGTCCTTCCTTTCTTCACCATTCTTTCTCTTTCTTTATCAAACTCGAGAGGTGTGAGTGTCTGTCCTAAGAGAGGTCGAAGTCTTCCTTATATATAGGTTTCCCACTAGGTCGAATTGCTTTTACGCCGACTTGATCTTTACAACATGACGAGCTCTTGGAGGGTCTTTTGACTCATAATTTTTCTTTTACAATATGTAACATGCCCAAATGGGTTTCCCATACATGACAGTGACTCTTGATTTGTAGACTCAATGGCAAGCCCTAAAAACTCTCAATGAGAGCTTGACCTAAAAACAAATTTCTCTTGAGCATGAAACCCATGTGTCAAGAATAACAATAATAAATTTACTTTTCTCTTTTCATTAAATACATAAAATCATGATTACATGTCATTATGAAGACTGAACCTAGTTACATATTTCAACACTTATCTCTCTCTCCTTTGACTTTCGCTCTTTTCTTGTCTTTTGCTTGTCTTCTTTCTCTTTTCTTGGCACATAAATCAATGATATAAATTTTTGATCAAATGAGGTTGAATTGCATTGTATGTATAACGGTCTAGGAGGTCGAATTTTTCCCATACAGGGCTGACTTGGTCTTGTGGGTGACACATTGACTTTTTTGACTCAAAATAAAATATTTTTCCTCTCTTACAAATAGTTCAAATGGGACTTTGACTCATAACAAATTTTCTCTCAACTCAATAAACCCTAGAAGCATGAAGAACGTGCTTTGGCTAATAAAAATAATAACAATAATTTCTTTTTCTTCTTTTGCTTTTACATGAAATATATAATGGCACTAGTACAATGATAACTATGAAGACTGGACCTAGTTACACTTTTCAACACTTCCTCTTAATTGGGAGGTATTCATAATGACTCAGCAGGATACTATGATACCCTCAAATTGAAATATTCTCATAAGAAGAGTTGAGATTGATAAGCATCATCAAGCATCATCATAACCAACATTGTCAATTACAAAATAGCAAGGCCTCGACTAACAAGTTCCAACTCTCCACTAGATTAGAGCACAATGTTGTGAGGCATACATTTGGACACCACCATCGCCTCTCAAGGCACATAGCCCATTCGGATGTTCACTAGGTATGTCCTTATATAATTATTCTTACCTTGGATATCACCCCATCCTCAAAGAATATTGGTCCTCAGGACTACTCTTATCTTGGATTCCCAATCCTCAAAGAGTATCGGACCTCGGTCCTTGGAACTACTCCTATCTTGGATACCATTCCTTGATAAATATCGGTCCTAGATGCTTATCCAATCCACCATTCTCCCTGCTAGTGCCTTCACTAGGCTTACGACTGTTAGTCCTGGCCATAGTGCATCCGTCCTTACTCCCTCTTAACCAGGGAGGAAATTCTCACTCCCTTTCAAACAAGGAGGAACAACTACAAGCTTATGCTTATCTCAAGAATACTCATTTAAAGCATAGACTACATGTTCTTTTGTAGCTACCGGGCTCCTATCTTGCATCATATCATAATGAGCTTCAACCTTCCTAGACCTTTGTCAATCTTCACGTACCTCTAACATGCCATCAAGTAGTTCATCAAACATTTTATGGAGCAAAGCTCTCTCAACGTTGATCATGCAAACCTTACATACTCTTGGTTCGTGACAAGGTTCTGCCTTCATGCCTTTTTCAAGAAATTATATGATTTTCCAATGATCATCAGTGGTATCTTTGTCAACAATAGTGCTTGTCAACCAGTCAAAGTAGAGCCACTTATAGCTCCCTCTTGCCAATCGAACCCATCATATCATCAAGTGATCAATAATCTGTTTCATGACTTCTTGTATCAATTTGTTGTCTTTCCTGCCTCTATAGTGTACACACTTCTGTATATTCCTCCTGGAAGTCATATCATATCCTAAGCATTATTATAGTTGCCAAATCAATCAGATGACTTGTAGTCAAGATGTAGAACCTTTCATGTTAATCTCTGTTGCTAGCTCCCTCTGAGGTCAATAATACTTCATTCATATACAAGTTCTGCCAGTGATGTGTTGAAAATTGGGGCAACTATGGGACGAATTTCCCCGTAGAAACCCAGAGATCCCAAAGGGAGTCCAACTGTCCCAAAGAGAATTCAAAGAAATACTTTCATTTTATATGGCACAAAAATTGTCAGGGCAGGTGATCTACAAATCATGCGGAAATATATTTAAATGATAATTGAATTTGAGTTTTCCCTCCAATGCTCAAGTTTGCCTCAAAAGCAAAGGCTCCCCACTGATTTGTATAAATAAAAGATCTCTATGGTTCATTTGGTTCATCACATTATTGAGAAAGATGGTTTTTGTGGTTCACTATTATACACTTTAGTTCATTGACAATATCGATTCGTAGATATTATATCTAAAGATCATATTGGTTTGATTTCTGAAGCTCATTTTGATTCGGTGACATCTTGTATTGTGGTCCGCTTTGTATTTTCTATGGCTTGTTTATATTCAATAGAGGCCTGCAATATATGTTTCTGGGATGAGGGTCGCACTAGATTCTTAGGATTTGCAGAGACTCGCATTATATATTTTCGGATCGCACTATAATTTGGTAGTTCATACTAGTTGACAGAGGCTCACTTTATTATTTATGACTCGATCTATTCTGTGTGGCTCATGGCTCGCATTTTCTGTTTCGTATTGGAGTTTCGCTCAACTTTCTGTGGCTCAATTTCATAGTGACTCCTATAATCTTTGCAGCATCGTATTTGTGGCTCGGTTCCTAGCATTACATTATGTTCCTTTAGTGGCATCGTTATCCATACTTTGTTGTGACATCATATTTTTTAGTGGCTCAATGACACCGCATTTGCAATGGCTCCGTGGCATCTTAGTAGCAGTGGTTCTGTGCGGCTTGAACCTAAGTAACAATGATATAGTGATCTATTGATACAATGTTCTGTATAATAGTAATATGGTAATAACCTTGATAACAATGATATGACAATAATGACAGTGTTGATTTGTGGTAGCATCAGATGTGCTCTAGCCATAAAAATTGGTGGATAGGCTAAGGCACATAAGATCTCCAAGACCGAGAAATCGTTTGGGGAAATTCCACCCGGATGGAGAGATATTAAAATAATTAATATTTTTAATGTGGCCTTAAGTCTAAACTTAAGAAAATTAAACTATTAATGTGTATTAATACAATATGGGTGAGAAAGTTCTAAATAACGAGGATCAAGCCAAATCTAATCTTAGCCGTTGATTAGGGACTTAGTCTCGACCGTTGAATCGTCAACAAAAAAAGTATAAGAGGAGGCTTGAGGGTCAGTTGGAGACACACCAAGTTGATCAAGAATTCGATTTTCTGGGGCAGGGTTTGCTAAGAAGTCAAGTTAGTGATCTGTTGCAGCCAGTGTTGCACGAAGCGCCCCCCCCCCCCCCCCACGGTTCCAAGCCCCGAAGTGCGTCCCGTACGGAAGCGCCTAGGAAGCTTGGCCGGAAGCGGCGCTTCGGCTTTTTTAGCCGCTTCCTGGAAATTTGGAAGCGCTGTACAGAAGCGCCGAAGTGCGCTTAGTACGACGCTCCGGGCGTCGGAAGCGTGGCGCTTCGGAGGAGGAAGCGTACGCTTCCCGTACGCTTCCAGAAAAGCTTCCGGAAAAGCGTTTAGAAAATCGTTTTTTTTTTCAATTTTTTTTTAATTTTAGGTGAGTTTGCTTGTTGGGGGTGGGTCCACCTTGGGTTAGGGTGATGAATGAAGGCAAAAAAAAATATAAATATAGCAGATGCTCCCTCATGGTAATGTTAAATTCTTAAAGTAAAAGTTACATTCTCCTTTATTTTTCATTTTCATCCTTTTACTTAAATTTTTAATATTACCATGAAATGACTCAGGATGTTTGAGAGTGGTTCCAGCCTCATTGGACTTCATATGGAGAAAACATAATTTCATATCCTATTCAAAATTCAGCAGACTTAACAGTTTTCAAGAATTCAGGATCAATGGGATTGTGGCATTTCATTAGATTATATCGAGTATGAAGGTATGCGATTAGCATTTAATCAAGAGCACCAAGCCCTATATGTACCCTAGTGTTGGTGGTGTTAATTGTTGAACTCCTTTGTCACGCGGCACGCCCTTAGCAAAAAATTACCTTTCAATCAAGTCAAAATCATCGATCAAACATGTTAAGCTTTTTCTACCATATTTTAAGTCTTGAATTAGGTAGTTTGATCAAAATTGGGCAATGTTGACTAATATCCCTAGACAATGGAGGTAGAGGCAAAGGCTAGACAAGAGGAGAAGAATCTAGATTCTAGATCATTAATGTACAATGGATGTTATATCTATTTTGATTTATGCAAAAATATGCATGTTTTCATGTCTTCTACAATTAATTTGGTATTTGGGATGTTTGTTTTGAGTATAAATGCAAAAACATATAAATATAAATATAAATATATATATATATATATATATATATATATATATATATATATAGCAGACGCTTCCACGGACGCTTCGCTTCCTAGATTTTTGGAAAATGACGCTTCGGCGTCCCCGCTTCCAAAAAACGCTTTCGCTTCGCTTCCGCTTCGTGCAACATTGGTTGCAGCGAGAAGTAGTTCGGCAGAAGGTCGATAATACATATCAGAGAGGTAGAGAAAGTGCCAGAGAGACAACGTAGAGCCTAGGAAGGTTGACATAGAGGCAGACAGGACTGACGCAGAGGCTGAGGAGGCCAACGTAGAAGATGCAGAGGGCTAAAAGGCTGACACAAAGCGCCAAGAGGCTGACGCAGAGGCAACAGAGGCTTTGAGGAGGGTTGCAGAGCTGACGCTAGGTTGAAGAGGCAGCGCCGAGAAATTTTCATGGAATAGATTGGGAGCTGAGAGGCAGACGCAGAGCCATAGAGGGTCACGTAGTCCCTGGAGGGTGACACAGTTCTAGAGAGAAGCTTGGAGCAACTTTCGTTGTCCAGCTAAGGAATTGTCGAAGTTGCTTTGGGATTAATTATCCGGTAGCTAATCAACTGAAATATCTGTCTCCAAGGAGAGGTACTTCTGCCAAGGAAAATCTCTGAAGGGTGAGCCATTTCTGGCACCCTAGTTGTATTTAGAAACTGCATAATAATAAAACCCTCATATTTGCTGCACCGGTTTTCCCGCATTGGGTTTTTCCAAGGATGATTGTTCAAAAATAACGGTGTCCCTTGTGTGATTGTCTCAATTATTTTAGTTGTTGATCTGTATATGTGTGAAGGCTGCATTTGTGTTTATTTCGGTATTTATATTAATAAATAACTTGTTAATAGAATGAACAAGTAGGAGATAATAAACCATATAATGCAATAGGGATTTCTAATGTGTCAGAATTGGAAATTTCCACAAACAATAATAAGACAATGACCTATATGAGACAATGATCTATGTGAGATAGTGACCTATACAATAGTGAGATAGTATGACAATGACCTATAGTAGCCGTAACAGTGCCTTGTGACAGAGCATTTATGACAATTATGATGGTTCCTCTATGACAATGCTGTGTGGTAGTACCTTTATGATATGATAGTGATCTTCTATGTATGGTAGTGATCCTTGACATGGCAATGCTCTTTGGTATATGGCTGTGACACTTTGATCTATAGTTTGATGATAACAGGGTTGGCAAAACACCTATGACAGTGCAGAGATGTATATGTAGTTTGACATATGAGGATCATGTATGATCCCTGGTTGGTCCTAGGTGGCCCAATAAGATTGATCCGTCTCATTGTACTTCGTATCTAAGCTGAGCATTTGATGAA
The DNA here is from genome assembly GCA_031772625.1 of Pinus tabuliformis. Classification (NCBI taxonomy): domain Eukaryota; kingdom Viridiplantae; phylum Streptophyta; class Pinopsida; order Pinales; family Pinaceae; genus Pinus; species Pinus tabuliformis. Next base: position 609,258,880 of record CM062806.1, on the reverse strand, counting down.
TATCTAATAGAACAAGAATCTGGTTGGGTTTTCCTGCTTGTGGGGTTTTGCCCTAGTCTTTGATCTAAATTATGGTGTCTCTATTGTGTATGCTTCTTTTGTGTTCTTTACTATTCCGTTGTATTGTTGATGTTTATTATTCTTTCCACATAATTGCTAATGAAGATATGATGTTATGGGGTGAATGTAATGTGAAAATGTTGAAAAAGTTTATAAATGCAATTATCTATAGCAGAGAACAATCTGGCTCTAAAAAATTAACATGGGATCAGAGCTGGGCTGAAGAAAAGTCATTGGGATCACCACTATGAAGACATCAATGGATCAAGTGGAGTGAAAGAGATGAAGATGGTAGAGACCTAAAAGAATGCTGGGGTTTGAAGGAAACCCTAGGAAACCTTTGTTCTTAGAATAGAAGTCAGTGTTTGTGAAAAACCTTGGAGTGGCCTTGGATATGGTAAAGGCCTAGAACAATGTAACTCTAGTGTGAAACTTCTTGATATGATATGGTTGGTAAGAAGCCCATGATAGATTCAGAGAAACCCTAAGAGAAGGATATGTTGCAGATTCAGTGACCATCATATACATTGATGGTTGGATTTCGCTACCAATGTTAGAGAGAAAGGATACGGGTTGGTACATCATAGCTAAGAAGGAGGCAGGATCAACAGGGAGTTGATAGCTAACCTCAATCCTCGTTAAAGATAAGTACTTTCAAAGCTAATGTTATTTCTTTGTAACACTGCTCTTGTTTAGATTTATCATTGTTTATTCTTCCTGCATGAATATTTGAATGATTCTCTCACTAACTTATTGGATGAGGATGTGATCAAGGAAAGCAAATCCTGAGGATCATCACGATGCAGAATAATGCAGGAAGAGTAAACTCCAAGAGGAAGCTGGTGTAGGATAATGAAGAAGCCACTCTCCTATCTAGAAAAAGGAACGCAGTCCTGCCTCATCATCCAGTGCACTTTCTTTGCATTTATTTACTTTTGCTATTATGGCTCTTGCTCTTGTCTTGGAGTCATCTGGTATAACAAATGGATGTAAAGACCTAGGCCTCAATATCTAAATTAAGAAGGATGCAGAGCCATCCCATGAAGTAGAGTGGCACTTGAAGGAAGGTTGAGTTCTATGATTGAAGAAGCTTCCTATTTAGAGGGAGTAGATTGTCAGGTTGAATGTAACAATATGAGGAGATATTGAGAGTTGTATGTCCTTCATTCAAGGACCATTCTTAATGACAAAGATGTTGCAGTTTTAGATGCTTTCACGATACTAAACAATGATAAGGAATATGCTCTCAGAAGGAGAGGGTTGTGACGAGATCCTAGCACCTATTGTCTAATGCATTATTATCTAATGTATGTGAAGTGAACTTCCTTCATGATATCTAAGGAAGAAACATACATAGAGCCAATTTAGGGCTTGAAGGCACATAAGATGAGACTCATGATTATAGATTAAAGATAACCTCATACGGACTCAAGCAAGTCCCCTAGACCTGGCATGCCTGGATTGATGGACATCTGATGTAGACTCCGTATTTGATATTTCATTTATATTCACCTAGATGATTAACATCTCAAGATTGGTGATGAGGACTTCCTTGTTAAGGAAAGTATGGTGTCGAAGACTTGGTATGATGATTTACACTGAAGCAGGTAAGAGAGACTCCTCTTCAAGTTCAAATTTTGATGGATTCCATGATGAGATGGCAGTCAAATGAATTCTTGCTTTGTAGCATGAGCCAGATAGAGCTTGTACATGTATGTTGGATCGCTGCTAAACATGGAATGTACAACTATTAATCATGGACTGAGATACACTGCCAGAGTTTATTGTTACACTGATGCTGATTGAGACTAAAAAAGTTGTTGATAGGAAAAACACATCTTGGCGTTGATTTAGCTAAGGGTCTGCCATGATTTCTTTGGATGAACCAGAAACAAAAGTATGTTACTTTGAGGATAGCTGAGGTAGTGTGACTGAGAAATCTCTTTTGAGAGTTGCGTTGGTCATGACTGTGATATATCGCAATATTAAGAGTGGGATTCGACTTTCAGAGAATCTCGTGTTTTATGATCAGTCTAAGCGTTTTGAGATTAGATATCACTATATCCAGGATATGGTGGAGAAGGAGCAATGAGGCTTCGATATTGATTTGTTGTGTAATTGGAGCAGTGAGGCTTCAACAAATGAGTAAGTTGTTGACATTTTCACTAAGACTGGTGGATGTGACCCTCCCGGGAAAGGGTCACGACTGATCGAGAACACTAAGCTATGCTTTCCCCCTTGTTTGAGCTCCCAGGGAGAGGAATTGAACCAGAGGGCACTTGGTGTTGAGAGAACTCTAGACAATAGGTGTGTGTGATCCTTTACCTTTGCGGTAAGTTGTATCTCTCCTATTGTCATTGTAGGGTGTGTGTGATCCTTGTCATTTATGAAAAGTTGTATCTCTCCCTATCAGTTCTAGGACATGATAGAGTATACCCTAGTATGCATCCTAGTAGTGTTGCAAACATCATGATCAGGATTAAATCGGCGAGGAAAAAATATCGGAAAAAATTGTAAAAATCGGTAAAAATTGGCAAAACATTGACAACATTAAAAAATATAAAAAAAATTATATTTTTTTCAAATTTTTGAGTATCTAAAGCGTCCATGCTTTTTATGATTTTTTGGTGATTTTTATGATTTTATTGCGATTTTTACGATTTTTATTGCGATTTTTTTTATTTTGGAAAAAATCTTGGCGATTTTTTCACGATTTTTTTGGCATTTTTTTATAATGATTTTTGGGTGATTTTTACGATTTTTTGGCTATTTTTTCAAAATGAAAAAATTGCCGATTAAATTGCCATGTCAAAAAAATCGCGATTTAATCGCGATTTTCGCAACACTACATCCTACGCGCAAGCTGGGCTTGTAGGGATTGCCAGCCATCTGGAAAATGGGTGAGGATACTTGGGTTTGTGTGATCATTACTATTTATGGTAAGTGGTATATCTCCCAAGTGATGTCATGCAGGTTTCTACCACTTGATTCTTAAGGGTCAAGGTGGGAATATTAGCAGACAATAGGTGTGTATGATCCTTACCGCAAGCTGGGCTTGTAGGGATTGCCAACCATCTGGAAAATGGGTGAGGATATCCTACGCGCAAGCTGGGCTTGTAGGGATTGCCAGCCATCTGGAAAATGGTGAGGATACTTGGGTTTGTGTGATCATTACCATTTATGGTAAGTGGTATATCTCCCAAGTGATGTCATGCAGGTTTCTACCACTTGATTCTTAAGGGTCAAGGTGGGAATATTAGCGGACAATAGGTGTGTATGATCCTTACCCTTTGTGGTAGGTTGTATCTCTTCTATTGTCAGACAATAGGTGTGTGTGATCCTTATGCTTGTTGGTAAGTTGTATCTCTCCTATTGTCATTAGATATAGGTTGGCAAATTTATCTCCCCTATGTTGATTCTTCTTTAGATAGAGACATCATTGTTCAGCTGATGATTAGAGGGGAGACAATTTGAGATGAGATGTGATGAGATGGATGTCTTGTTGATGTAGCTGAGATGAAGGTCATGGAACTCGACTTAGGGACTAGTACGGTTTGGAGGATCTAATTGATCTCCCCTATCGTCGGTTGTGGATTATTCTTCTATGAGACTACATGAGATATAATGCGACATTTGAGATGAGATTTATAAGGTAGATGGAAATTCCTACCTAGCTGAGAGGGGGTGTTTAAAATTGAGGCAACTATGGGATGAATTTCCCCATAGAAACCCAAAGACCCCAAAGGAAGCCCAACTGCCCCAAAGAGAATTCAAAGAAATATTATTATTTTGTATGGCACAAAAACTATTTGGGAAAGCAATCTATAAATCATGTGAAAATATATTCGTGATAATTGGATTTGAGTTTTCCTTCCAATGCTTAAGTTGATCTCACAAGCAAAGGCTGTTGGGAAATGTAACAAGTTTTGATCTTCATAATTGTCACTTGTCTCATGTCGTGATGGAAGAAAGAAAAATGTAAAAAGAAAATGTTTATGAAGCATGGGTTTCATGCTTAGGTCATTTGTGAAATAGGTGAAGGCATCCATTTCATGCCTTTAGGATTATTCATGTAATTGTGTCTTCAATAAGTCTCTAGCTACAAGTCAATTTTGTTGATGCACGTTAAAGCTCTTTAATCAACCCTATTACAAGTCGGCCTATGGCATCTCAAGTCGGCCTAATAGTTGCTCATGTCGACCTTGTTTCTAGCTGCACGAAGACAATTATATATATGCAGTTCGGATCACTGTGAGAGGGCATCCAATAACAATCTCAGAAGTTCGATAGATAGGACAAAAATATAACAAAGCAAGAAGAACGAAGAAAAATATAACAAGACTGCTCCTTGTCGAAAACAAGAAGAAGTCTATTCTAATTCGAAGATTCAAGGATATCTTAAGTCACAGGACACATCCTCCAAGGTCCTGTGTCCCGTATTTAACGTGTCGAACACGAAAACGGCCCTAAAACGTGTCGAAAATGTTTTTTATCGTGTCCTATAAAACGTAAAACGTATTCGGGCGTTTTAGTCATGTCCTACTCTTGGAAAATGAGTATTCGGTGTCTAGAATACATTGCCCTAACGTTTTTTCTCCGGTTGAATACGTACCCCACGAAATCACTAGTTTAAAGCCCACGCAATTATTTTTTCGGGGTTCTTTTCCTATTTTCCTCCGCCGTTTTCCTCAGTTGTCGCTCTCCGTCGCTGTATATTCGTCGTGTGGAGCCGAGTGTGGACCGAGTCATCTCCGTGGACTCGTGGAGCTGTTTGGTTGCAGCATGTGTGAGGTTTGGCAACTTGGCAGGCTGCAGTGTTTAGGTACACCGTGGTCCGTCGTTGTATATTCATCGTGACGTATTTGCTTATAGAAATTGTGTGTGTTGCTTTAGAAGCGATGCTGGCTCTCACAAAGGTTTTCTTTTAAGTAGCTTGATATCACTCTAGATGGTTTAGTTATTTCTCTATCTTTTTGATGAATGTGAATGCTTATTATTTCTAATGGATTGAATGTGCTATCACTAAAAGATATTTAAGCCTTAAAGAAATGCGCTTCAAAAACTTGTGTCATTCTATCAGACTATTCTTCGAGATGGGCAATTCATAAATGTGGTCTGTAATTATAACTCTATAATTGCTCAGTCATAAAACAAAGTACATCTTAGAATGGACAGAAGAAGAATTCTTTCCTAATGCTTGCAGCTTGTATGAAGTGTGAATTCAAGTAGTTGCCCATCTTGTCATCTTTTAAGATCTGGGAACTTCTATGGTAATTTTATTTTGCGAGTAATGTATGATTATAATATCATAAAATGCAAGCTTCTTGACTTTCTCACCTATAATTCGAGTAAAACAAATTTCTACTTGTGTACTCACCTGTTATGTTTCCAATTCAACTGTGTTTAGAAGCATGTTTCTGACTATATTTTGAATCTCTTTACTCTGAAGGGATAATCTAAGTTCTGATGTTCCATTAACTTTTTTTTGTCTTCTTTTTATTACATTTGTCTAACTGTTCTTCCAGTGCTATGTAGCTCCCACCATACATGTGAGATTCATATTTTGAATGCATTCACTAATTGTGCATAACTTTAAAGTTTAAGCTTACAATGTGATTGAAGTTATTGAGAAAATCAGTAACAATTACTTGGGAGAGACTGGGTAAGGATAAATGTGATGATCGAGATATTTGAAATGCATCAGCAGACGCGAAGCACGAGTGAACAATAAATATGTAGTGGCATCAATGACATATACCTTCTTTGACATAAGTATTGAACTATAATTGCAAGTTGTATAACCTTCAATTTATTGCGCTCGAAAGATATCTTGCCATATAGATGGGAAATTTTTTACCCATTCCCATGCCTCTAGACCACATAAAATTGTCTCTTTCATAGTTTTATAAATACTATTACAAAAATAAATGGACCTTAATTCCTCAAAGGAAGAAGGATCATCAGATTTAAGATTAGGGCTATAAAAGTGGCATTGAAGGCGGCAGTCATCTTCCCAATTCTCCCAGATTCATCAAATCTTCCTCAATGAACATTGAATATTCAAGAATCAAGACCAAGCATATCACATTCTAATTTCTAAATTGTAAATTCTGATTCTATTTATTTTTTTAAAATGAACTATGAACTTTGAAGTAATTATATTTTAATTTGATTAGATAAGCTGCACCCTACAATTTAATATGGATCAAAAACTATATTTCAGTATATATCTATATATATATATAGATATATATATATATATATTAAATATATATAAAACGTGTCCCTCGTGTCTTGTTTCCGGGTCGCTGCGTTTCGTATTGAATACTCGTATTTATGTGTCCTCTGTGTCTCGTGTCCTCGTGTCATGTGACTTAGCTTGGAGATCGAAGTCTACAGTTAGAAGATCATCGAAATATTTGAAGGTTACTAGAAGATAAGCTGGATCGAAAGTTGCAGTTACAAGTATATTAAGGTCGCAAGGAGCTAGGAATAACTGAGAAATACAGTAGTGATAGGGAGCCGAAGTCTACAGGTGGAGGTATACAGATTCGTAGGTTGCCAGAAGAAGAACAGTGGTTCGAAGTTTGCATAAGGTATGAAAGCTGTAATGAGAAGTATAGTGAAGTCCAAAATTGCATTTTGACTTGAGAAGGCTCTCGGTGAAACATTGACTTGTAGCTAGAAGGCTTGACTTGGTCATTTGGTCTTGGAAGTCTCCTTTGAAGTTAATAAGAAGTTCTTGAGGGTTTTCCCCTATTGGAGGGGTTTTTCCCTGGAGTGGAGCCTATATTTGGTGTCTCTTGTCTTTACAACTAAAACTAATTAATAAGAAAACATCAAACTTCACAAGTAATTATCAAGTTAAGGAAAATCAATATTGATCTTCTATCACTTTGATTTTCCAACATGGTATCAGAGCTAAGGTAAAGGAGAAACACCTCATCTAGAGAGCAAAAAGAAGATCATCAGTGTAGCAGTCACTTTTGCAAACTTATTTGAAGGCACCTCTTAATAAGCAGTTCACTGTGAAAATTCCTAGACTCGAAGGAACCCCTACTACAACAAATCTGAATCTACTTCACCTACTTGATTTTTAAATTACATTCATCAAGTTATTCTTTTGAATACTGAAGCATATTACTTCTGCAGCCTACAGTAATTAAATATTTGATCTCATGAAACAGAAAAACAGAGCAAAGAACAAGATACATAGGATACACTTATTTTTGGACACAATAGTCCCCGAAAAGCCCAATGCGGGAAAACCAACGCAGCAGCTCTGAGGGTTTATTATTATGCAGGAGAAATATCTGAATACAATTGTAGGATGCTCATCTAGCAATCCTTTACAGAGAAAATACTTGCGGAAAATCTGAGTGAGTTTTACCTCACTTCACCCGACAGAATTCTGGCTGATTCGGCACAAGACTGGCTAACTCCGAATATTTCTGTGTTGGCTCTGCATCACCTTATTTTCCCTCTGTGTTAGCTCTCCCAACAGTTCCCAACATTTTCGACAGTTCTAACAGTTCCGACAGTTTTGGATTTTGCGTGACAGGCAACTTTTATGCATCAGCTCTCTCGGCTACTGCGCTGCCTTTGCATCAGCTCTCCTGGTTGTTCTGAAAGTTCTCGACAATTTCGACTGTTTCGACAGTTCTGGATTATGTGTGACAGGCAACTTTTCTGCGTCAGCTCTCCTAGCTACTGCGCTGCCTCTTTGCGAGCTCTCTCCACTTCTCTGTCAGTGTTCTCCGGAGAGTACTTCTCTAAGATTCTCATTGCCCCTCAGCTGCAAGATCTCCTTAATCGATTTTCCTCCTGAGAACTTATCACCTCAGAAAATTGATTTCCTCAATCTCTGTGTGTGTTTCCAAATGAACCCCAAGCCTCCATTTTATATTTTTTTTGTTGAGTCTTCAAAGACCGAGTTCTCTAATCAACGACTAAGATTAAAACATGACTTGATCCGCCTTATAGATCATTCTCACCCATATTTTGATTAATATCCAGTAATATTTTAATTTCCCTAAGTTTAGACTTAGGAACTCCATTAAAAATATTAATTATTTTAATAAAATACAATCCGAGTGGAATTTCACCAAACGGTTTTTGGGTTCTTTAGAACTCATGTGCCTTAGGTTCTCCACCAATTTTCAAGGCTAGAGCACTTCTGATGCTACCAAAAACTAACACTCCATTTTAGCGAGGAAAGTGCTCTAGCAACAATGTCCCCCTGCATGTTGCTCTGTATCTGAAGCACCTCCTTTCTGCACTGTTGCTGCCACCAACATTGTGCTGCTGCTGCTTCTGTATTGCTGCCCATAACACTGCCACTACTGCATCTGTACTATAGCTCCCTCTCAAACGCTGCATCTGCTATGCTGCTAACACTGCCACTGCTAACACTGCATCCGTACTGCAACTCAGTTGCTGAGAGGCGCAACTGAAAACATCCAAAATTAGTTGAACTTAACTGTGTTCAACATAATACAATAAATGTTGGAATCTGGCTACTGCTGATTCTGACCCTATGAATCTTTTGCGCTGCTGCTGACTTCTACATTGTGCCAACTGCACTGCGGCCTCTGCGGTGATCAGTCTCTGGTCCCAAGCCACTACATCTGTCCTCCAAACAATCCACTGCATCATTTGACACTAAGTCCATCTTGCTACTGCTGAATTTGGGGCTCCTGCAACATGGAATTGATCCAAGAGGTGGAATTCTCAAGGATCCTGCCCACATGTAGTCCTCCCGACTATAACTCAGTATCGCCCCATCTCCTGCTTGGAGATGCGTGGGCACTCATGGCAAACTCATCCTCGTCAATATTTGCTGAAACAACCTTTGGATCATGTTTCTCATCCTTGTCCCATTCCTTCAAAGGACACTGGGATGCATAGTGGCCCATCTCGCCACAACTGAAACATTTCACCTTCGAAATGTATTTCTTTTTCTTTGGCTTTTGCTGTCCCTTCGATGCTAGAGCTGCGTTCTCCTCCTACTGCTTCGTCTTTGTGCCACTCCCATCGTTGCCACTGAGGTTGACCTTCACTAGGTCCCTCCTTAACTCTTGTTGAAGAGCCACCACATCTCCTCCCATGAAGGTAGTTTTTCCCTGCCCAGCATGCTTTGGACGAAAACTTGCCATTCATCCAAGACTCCATTCAGGGTTATCCTGACCATCTCGGTTGGCTGAGGAGTGGACCCCACTGCAACAAGGTGGTCTCTGGTGTCCTGAAGATGTGGAAGATAGAGGTTCATCCCTTCTCCTCTCTGCATCAAAGTCCGCTGCAACTTCTGCTCCAAATACATCTTCCGTTGTTAGGAAGAGCCTTCATACAGAGAAGACAAGGCTTCTCACATCTCTCGGGTTGTATCCTTGCCCTGCAAGTGTGAGACCACATGATCTCGAACTCCATCGAGAATGAGCCTCTTCGCCTTCCCCTGCTTAGCCTTGTACTTCTTCTTTTGATCGTTGTTAGCAGGAACAACTACAACACTATTGACATAGGCCTCTAGATCATATTCCTCAAGAACGACTAAGATTCTGGTCTTCCATATGACATAGTTGGAAGCTCCTTCCAACCTGTCCTGATCTCTGAGCCCATGCAATGCCATTTCACCCAACTATTGAACTGACTCCTCTAGTCACTGCTCAGCAAGTGAGAAATTCGAACTTTTTGGCGAAAAGTTCTCTGAGGAGAAAATTCCCCTTTTACGTGTCCTCGTTCTTGTCCAACAGATTTCTGCCCCAGCAGAAACTGCGCCTTTCAAGCATTGCGTTGAGGCTCCGCGTGACTCCCTTTTCGTCTGCAAACTCACGAACTAGAAATCATACCACTTTGTCATCTCACTCAGAGAGAGATTTCCTCAGATCTGCTTCCGGCAAGGACTGCACAATCCCTTCAAGGGGATACGAATTGCTGCCAAGTACAGCTTTCGGCCTCACTGCTCAACACTTGATTTGCTCTTCCTGTTTCAAAATCAATGCTCTAATACCATGTGAAAATTCCTGGACTTGAAGGAACCCCTACTATAGCAAATCTGAATCTACTTCACCTACTTGATTTTTAAATTACATTCATCAAGTTATTCTTTTGAATACTGAAGCAAATTACTTTTGTAGCCTACACTAATTAAATATTTGATCTCATTAAACAGAAAAACAGAGCAACATACAAGATACATAGGACACACTTATTTTTTGACACAATAGTCCTCGGAAAAACCTAATGCGGGAAAACCGGTGCAACAACTTTGAGGGTTTATTATTATGCAGGAGAAATATCTGAATACAACTGTAGGATGCTCATCTAGCAATCTTTTATAGAGAAAATACTGGCAGAAAATATGAGTGAGTTTTACCTCACTTCACCCTGCAGAATTCCGGCTGATTCGGCACAACACTGGCTAACCCTGACTATTTCTGCACTGGCTCTGCATCAGCCCTGCATCACCTTCAATGCCCTTTGCGTTAGTTCTCTTGGCTGTTATGGCAGTTTCGACAGTTCTGGATTCTGTGTGACAGGCAACTTTTTTGCATCAACTCTCCCGGCTACTATGCTGCCTCTGCATCAGCTCTCCCGGCGACTGTGCTGCCTCTGCGTCAACTCTCTCGGCTACTACGCTGTCTTTGCATCAGCTCTCCCGGCTACTCCTGCAGTTCCCGACAATTTTCGCTGTTCCAATAGTTCTGGATTCTGTGTGACAAGCAACTTTTTTGCGTCATCTCTCCCAGATACTGAGCTGCCTCTGCGTCAGCTCTCCCCGCAGTTCTGACAGTTCCCCGCAGTTCTGATAGTTTTGGCTGTTCCGACAGTTCTGGATTATGTGTGACAGGAAACTTTTTTGTGTCAGCTCTCCTGGCTACTGCGCTGCCTCTCTGCAAGATCTTTCCGCTTCTCTGTCAATATTCTTTGGAAGTCCTCTCGGATTCTCACTGCCCCTCAACTGTAAGATCTCCCCAATCGATTTTCCTCTTGAGAACTTCTCACCTCAGAAAATCGATTTCCTCAATCTCTCTATGTGTTTTTCCAAATGAACCCTAGGCCTCCATTTTATATTTTTCCTGTTCAGTCTTCAATGGTCGAGATTAAGTCTCTAATCAATAGCTAAGATTAAAACATGACTTGATCCACCTTCTATTTCATTCTCACCCATATTTTGATTAATACCCATTAATATTTTAATTTCCCTAAGTTTAGACTTAGGAACGCCATTAAAAATATTAATTATTTTAATAAAATACAATCTGGGTGGAATTTCACCAAACGGTTTTTGGGTTCTTTAGAACTCATGTGCCTTAGCCTCTCCACCAATTTTCAAAGCTACAACACTTCCGATGCTACCAAAAACTAACATTCACCTCCAAGACTCTATGTCCAATCCAATGGCTTATTCGTGCAAGGAAAGCAATAAGTTAGAAGGAGCATCCAACTACAAGGCATGGAAAAAAAGAATTGACTTAGCCCTTAGAGAGAATGATGTCATGAAGTATGTTCTTAGAAAGGTCCCTATTCCAGATTTAGAGGATGAAGACGAAGTTGAAAAATATTAAAAAGGGGATGTCAAAGCTCAGAATTCAGTTTGAATCTATCAAAGATCCTCTTGTTACTTTTGTCTCAGAATTGTTGAGATCCAAACAAGTCTATGATACCTTGGTGAAATTATACTCTGTCAACACAATAGGTCACATGACAGTCTTAAGGACTCAACTATATCAATAAAAAATGACAGATGGTGACTCTATAGCTTCCTTTTTCATGAAGCTATCAAAAATTAGTGATAAACTCCTTGAAACTGGTGAGAAAATATCCATTTCAAACTTAATCATAGTAGCAATCAATGCTTTACCTAAAGAGTGGGATTGTTTTGCAAGTAGCATCTGTGCAAGGAAAGATCCTCCATCATTTGAAGAACTATGGTCTCAATGCTCAACAGAAGAATCCAAAATAAAGGCTAGAAGTAATGCTCATCCTGACAATGAAACTTCTCAAGCCTATGCAACTAAGTCAAAGAAGAATTTTGATATGAAAAAGAACAAAAGTAGAGACATGCCCAACGTCCAGTGCTTTGGCTGTCATGAATATGGACATTACAAATCAAATTGTCCTAAGAACCCAAAGAACAATAAAAGGAAGGAAAGGTTTGAAGCTTTAACAACTGAAGTTGAAGAACCCTCAAAGAAGTAGAAGGAAGATGTCAAAGACCTCTTCTATTAAGAATGATGACTAGTGCTTCATACATAAAAGTTTAGAAAATGGTCTTGCATGATGACATGCATAAAAAAAATTGTTTTCTCTCTCATCAGAACTAGTAAAAAGAGAAAGAAGTAGAGCATCTTGATTTGGCATTGAAGAATCATGGAAGTAACACTACCTTGGATTGAGATGAAAAGCTTTGCAGCGATTTCCAATAATCGTGATTGACCAAGGTATGTAGTCATAAGGTATGTACATTTGTTGGATGAAAAGTTTGTTTGTGTTAAGGTTTTCTATGTATATGTTGATCATAGGGTTTGTAGACTTCATCTTTGGAATCTAGGGATTACAAAACCCTAGATGATACTTGAAGTAGAAAACCCTTGTCAAGTGAGAAAACCCTAACCCTATTTTGATAGAAACCCTATCACTTGACTTCTAGGGTTTGTAGTCTTCATCTTGTTGAAAGTCATTGATTTTGTAAAAACCCTTGTGGTATTTGGAAACCCTTGTCAAGAGAGAAACCTTGATATGCTTGTTCCCTCATAGAAACCCTAATGTTTGCTTTTTAGGGTTTGTAGGTAGTCTAGGGTGAATGGCAAAATCCTAGAGAGGGTAGAATTGGATTTGAAGTTCAAACCCTAGGGTTGATGCTTTATCAAGAGAATTAGGGTTGAATCTAAAAGAAAAAAACCTAGGAGTTCTTCCTTTCTAAGTTCCCATGGAAACCCTAGTGTAACTGATCTATCTTCATGTATTTGTACTTGTATATTCTGCTTGGTGGTACTTGTCAATGAATGTTGCGGGTACATAATGAAGGAAGATAAATAAGAAAGATATGCTAATCTTATGCTATGAAGAACATGTTGAATGGAGGGAATGGTAACTTGGTAATCAAGTTGGATCCTTGGGTACTCTGATAAAGGTATACATGATGATAGTTGAGGCAAGTTCAACTTGTGGATGTTGAAGGAAATCTCAATGGTAATCAATATCTATGAAGATCAAGATGTGTTCATCCTGGGATTTGGAAGATTTACCAATATCTATGAAGATCAAGATGTGTTCATCTTGGGATTTGGAAGGTAGCAATAACCCGAAGGTCTAGAATGGAGTGCAATTTCATAAAGAAGCTATGATCAACTTGAAGTTTGGGAAGGTTCAATAGAAAGCCTTCATTAATAAAGTTAAGATGAAAGTGATGTGGAAGATGGATGACTTGGAATCTGTGATCCGTGAAATCATGAAAATAAGCATGCTCTATACAATGAGATATAGAGGAAAGAGGGAGCCATGCAAGAACTGATAGCTATTGCTTTCGTGAAAGACGAGGAAGAAGTCTTGTAGCTGTGAAGTTGAGAATCTCCTTGAATAGAAGTAGGATCTATTTTTTGATAGAGATATCCTCCTTGATTGAGAGAGAGTATGGTTGGACACTGGTTCTCCCTGTGTCATGTACTAGACCAGGACTAATAGTTGTAAGTCTAATGCATGCATCATAGATAGGGAGAGTGATGACTTGTTTTGTTCTCCTTGTGTCAGGTATTATGATGGATTAGGATTGATGTCCTAAGTCAAGTACATGGACGTGGATAAGGAGAATGTTGGATTGGATAAGCATCTTGGGCAGACATTCTTGAGTCATGTAATGTGATGGATTAGGATGAAGATCCTAAGTCACATTGACTCGAATAAGAATGGTCCAATGGTAGGATTACTTTGGGTATCCTAGGTGGAGTATGTACCATGATAAGGCGGTATGGTGTCCTATGGAATGCCTCCCAGCATTGTGCTCTAATTTTGTGAGAGATAGAGTGTACCTATTAAGGCCTTGGGTAATGTGACAATGTTAGCTATGATAAGTGATGCTATCTCTATTAAATCCAAGCCTCATCCGATAGCTATCAATGTGGGCATACCAAGCCCTAGGGGCTTGCTTTAATCCATAAAGGGCTTTCTTCAATCTGCACACACGAGTCTTCTTGTCATGCTCCTCAATGCTCTGTGGTTGCTCCAAGTATACCTCTTCCTTGAGGATGCCATGTAGAAATGTAGTCTTCACATCCACCTGGTGAAGTGTCCATCCTTGGCTAACAACAAGAGCAATGATAAATCAGATAGTAGTATATCGGGAAACAAGTGCAAAAATCTCATCGTAGTTCTCTCCCTCTTTCTGGGAATATCGTCTAGCCACAAATATTTCTTTGTACTTTTTGATACTTCCATCCGCACCATGCTTAAACTTGTAAATCCACCTAGAAATCACTACAGACTTCCCTTCGGATCTCAAAACCACTTCCCACACATCGTTCTTCATGATGGGCTCATATTCTTCGGCCATAGCATCCTTCCACACTTGTTTTTTCACTGCTTTTTCAAAGGTGCATGGTTCAACTTGTATTGCTCAGAGCTACAACATATCCCTAATATTGGCATGGATTTTTTTTCTTTTTTCTTTTTTCTGAAGGTTCCTCTTGCGGCAGCATGTCTCTTAGCATCCTGTAAAGTGTCACGAAGCCATAATGGCCTCTTTCTAGTGGGAGGATCACATGGAGGGGAATCCAAGGGGTCCATAAGTTCCATGGGTTCATAAGCAAGATCGGGCTCAGGCTTAGGCATAGGAGGCTTTTCTTGTACATCCATGGAATCCTTCTTTCTTTCAACATTGGCACGGGGAAGAGTGTCCCTTGCTTCCCCAAGAGCAACATCTTCATAAAATGTCATATCCATGCTAAACTCTATACTCCTTTGACCAGGTATGTATGTTCTATAAGATTTAGAATTTCACAATAACCAACAAAAGTACCTTTCTTTTTTGAAGCTTCCAACTTGGTCCTCTTCGCCTTCGGCACATGAAAGTAGATGGGGTAGCCAAAGATCCTTTAAGTGTACAACCTCAGGCTTTACACCTGTGAAAACTTCTTCGAGAGTCTTGTCACCTAAGGTTCAGTGAGGAGTTTTATTTTGAACATAGACAATAGTGTTAGCAACTTCTCCCCATAGAAACTTTGGCAGCTTTTGATTATGCAACATAGCTCTGGCAGCGTCCATGATAGTCTTGCTCTTCCTTTTAGCTACACCATTTTGTTTAGGGTTATAAGGTACGATGGTCTCCTTCTTGATTCCAACCTCCTTGCAAAAGTAAATGAATTCATTTGAAGTGAATTCTCTTCGATTGTCAGATCTCAAAAGTTTGACCTTCTTTTTGGTTTGGTTTTCCACAAGTGCCTTGAAGTCCCTGAACATGTCAAATTCTTGGTCCTTGTTCTTTAAGAAGAAAATCCATGTATTGCGGGAGAAGTCATCCACAAAGATTATATAGTACAAGTAGCCACCAAGAGAGGTCACTGGCAGGGGTCCACACAAATCAAAATGTATAAGTTGAAGTATTCCACTGGCCCTGCTTCTACTTGAAGGGAATGGTCCCTTCACGTGCTTTCAATCTGCACATCCTTGACAAACTCCATCATGATCCATTCGAATCTCGGGCATACCAGAAACCATCTTTTTCACACGAGGCAAAGCTTTATAATGAATGTGAGTGAATCTTCGATGCCACAAGTCACATTGATGATTACTATCATGGATCAATGCGTAGATTGGTCTTCCATTGAGTTTATAAAGACCTTCAATTCTAGATCCCAAAGTGGAGACATCCCTCAAGCTAGTTCTCATTGGCCAAGTAATGACCTTTCCATTTATGAAAGCAACTTCCATTCCTTTGTCTACCAAGGCAGATACAGATATAAGATTCTTTTTCAATCCCGACATATACAAGAAACATCTTGTAAATGTATAGTTTGACCAAAATCCAAATGAAATGAAACAAATCCAAAGCCCTTCACAAGATAAGTAGAACTGTCCCCAATAATGATCTTCAAATCGGACTCGCTCTCAACCAGGTTTGAGAGGACTACTCTATAGCCAATGAAATGTCTAGAAGCCCCACTATCTACCAACCAACTATCAAAAGAATCCAGAGTAGAGGAACTAGAAAGAGCAAAAATAAGAAAGTATTCAGATTGAGTTTCAACAACATTATTATCATGCGTTGCGTTCCTTGATCTCTTGGGAGGACGGTGGCTTTCTTCACAGGTAGTAGGAGCTTATGTTCTTCTATTGTTAGACCTATTTTTGTTGTTTCCATGATTGTTGTTGTTGTACCTTGGAGCACTGTTATTTGCCGGACAATCCAGGGCATAGTGACCATGCTTGTGGCAATTGTACCATTGAACTTGTGACATGTCCCTTCTAATTCTTCTACTGGAGTTCTTGAATGCTGGAGCAAGCTGGTTTGAATTAGATGGTCCTCTTCCTTTCTTCTTCTTGTCTTGGGCAAAAAAGGCAATGGGTTTACGAAAATTTCATCTATTGCAACAACTGGAAATTATTCTTCTAACTGTAAATCTAATTATGCAGTTTATTTGCTACGACAAACAATGAATAAAATCACAACTGCAATTTTCACCATAAAAATATTGCGAAAAATAAAATACCGAGAACTGAGAAATTCTAGTACACACGTAAAAATTTTGACACAGTTACTTTTGGACAATTGTCCCTGGAAAAACCCAATGTGGGAAAACTGGTGCAGCAGATGAGGGTTTTATTATTATTCTTCAACAACAATTCTAAGTACAATAATTTAGATGCTCTATTGGCAATCTAATCTAAGGAAAATACTGGCAAAATTATTGTGAGAATTTTCTCTCACCCCACAACTAATTTCTGCCACCGAAATTGCCTCCCTAGCCACACGCTAAACCTTCTACATCAACCTTTGCGTAGTTCTTGCGCAACACCTTTGGGGATTTCGGCCTTCCTCTCACTGCCTCTTCCCGGGACTAGAATATTTCCACCTGGAAAGCTGCTAACCTCCTCTACCACTTGCTACTCACCCGTTGGCTCTATCTTCTCTATTGAATCTCTGCCACTGAGAAAATCAAACTGCCTGGGGAACTGAGTATTATCACTGGGGTATTCTCCATCACCACATCGATCCCTTCTTATATCTTCCTGTTGGGACTCCAATGACCAAGATTAAATCTTAATCGATGGTTCAAATCATTTTTGGATCGATCTGTGTGAGTTTCTAGATGATTCTCACCTTATCTCAGTTAATACTAATTAATTAACCATATTCCCTAAGTTTAAACTTAGGAAGAAGATGAACCAACCTAAATCTATCTTGGAGAAGAAAATGGCGCTCGCTCCTGCTAGGGTTTCGCACTCCTTCCCCCGGCAGCTCGGCTCCATCGCTTGGGCTCCTTCCTCTGTCTCGGCCTTTGGCGGCCGGGGATTCCTGGGCTTCGAATTCTCATCTAAGAACAGCTGCCGTTGCGGCCTCAGAACGAGCACCCTGTCGGAAGGATTTTTGGATATAGGGCATTCGGCTTCGAGTTTTTCTCCTGAAGGAGGGGAGCGTCTGGATGAACCCTGTTTTGCGGCCTGTCAAAAATCCGAGAAGGGCTTTTGTGCTTCTGCTCAAAGATGCGAGCCAATAATTGTGAAAGGTCTTTTTCATCTGCTGTTGGGGGCGACGAACGATGAAGCCGCAGATGCGTGGGTAACCTTCCTTCCGCGTTTTGTCCTTTGTCGTTGTCTATTTTTTAGATCTCCCCGAATGTGTCTGCTCTTAGCAGTGGGACAATACGAAGTTTTCTTCCTTCTGCAACATACTCGTGGGGTTTTTTCTCACTTAGATGCGTTTTCAAGTTTTGTTTTGGGGAGGGAAAATCGATCTGGTGTTCTCCGGCATTTTTTCAAGAGAAAGACCGGTATTCAAGGTTGGGGCATGGGCTATGCTTTGTGGTTCTTGTGTTACGCTGCTCCCCTGTTCTCATCCAAACAGATGCGTGAGCAAGTTCCCCAGGTGGAGAAGACTTCCAGGTTATGGGTCATCCCCACCAAAAGCGATTCATGTCCAGAGAACAGGAGTCTCCTGTTACGCACAGGACCTGTGGATTTTTTTCTTGAATACAGGAGAAATAGCCTTGAGGATCCTGCCCCCCTTTTCGCATCTGTGATCCATACAGCTATTGTTTCAGGGGGAAAATCATCTAAGCCAGCCCTCAAGGACCCAGAACAGGATCGAATGCAAATTTTCATCAGAACTTTGTCAGGGAAATCTATCTGCAAGCAAATCTGGACAGGAACAGAGATAAAAAACATAAAGGATGAAATTCAAGCAGATATAGGCATCCCATCATATCTGCTAAGCTTGATACATGCAGGTAAAATCCTGCAGGATAATCTCACAGTCCAGCACTATGGCATTGGTCGAGACTCAACTATTATTGTAAGCACAAGGCTGAGAGGAGGAAGCCCTGGCCCAGGCCCAAAAGGCATTGGCTCTTTTAAAGATGCTGTCAAAGGGAAGGGGGAAGTCAAAAACAAGCCAACAACAGCTCCAGATCTGCCTGGTCCCTACATTGTGGAGCAAAGACCACAGAATCCTGTTCTGCAAATCGACTTGCCTGAGGTAAAAAATTTTCATTCTGATCTTTCATCAATGGCTGTCATATGCAGATTCAATGGGTTTTGGCCAAAAACAGATGCCTTAAGACAATGGATCTTCTCCACATGGACCACAAACTGTGACATCCATTTGTGCTCCAAAGGTTTTTTTATTGTAAAATTCGACTCAGAAAAGGAAAAAGATTTTGCCCTCCATGAGGGGCCATGGTTCTGGGGCAATGCTGGCCTCTTCATGACCCCCTGGTTCCCGGGTTTTGACCCTTCCACAATGGTGGTTTCCAAAATGCCGGTTTGGGTCAGGCTCCACAACCTTCCATTACATTTCTGGTTTCCTAATGTTTTTGCAGCAATAGGAAATGCCATAGGTACATTCATCAAGCAAGATGTGGAAAGAATCGAAAGATGCATTCATACCTTTGCCAGAATCTGTGTGGAGGTTGATCTTAGCCAAGGACTTCCGGATAACATAATTCTGATCCATAACAATTCTCAGTGGAAGCAGCCTCTTGATTATGAAAACACGGCCTTCAGATGTCGAGGCTGTCAACAAACAGGACATCTTCACAACAATTGTCCGCAAAACAAAAGAGAAAACAGAAGGAACAAGAAACAAGTTCATAAACCAAGAGGCTGGCAATGCACAGTGAATCCAGAAGAAGAAATAGAGGATGAGGGGGAGCTTAACTCCACACATGAACAACAGGATGATCCTTTTGGGGAAAATGATCCTAATGGGGAGAATGCCGCGGCTGCCACACCCACGGCAATCAATCAGGAACATTTGTCCACAGTTTCCGGTAAATTTACTGCACCAACAAACAAGAACTCAAAGATTCAGCAAAATCAGGCAGAGATGACCAGCGTGGATCCAAGCATGGGAGGCATCAAACGGCATCACCTCTCTGATACTTCAGACTCAGACAAAGAAACAGGTCCACAAAACACAGATTCATAGTTAGTCATTGCTTCGATCGAGCCCACTCAAGGAGAGTGGCGCAAGGTTGAAAAGAAAAAGGGGAGAAAAACTTGATTTGCCCTTTCTTTCTCTCTCCCCTCTTATCTCTTTTCTTATTCTTTGTGCACGTTAGTCTTCTAACGTTGCGTGGGGTGCGAAAGCACTCGTGCCCATGTGGCTGCTTACTCGGCAGTAAGGGAATGCTCCGCATTTTCCCTCACTGCAACTGAATGCTTTGCATCTGCTTGTAACTTTTTATCTATTTTATATATAAAAAGTTCGTTTTTTTCTCCAGAAAAAAGTTTAAACTTAGGAAATATTTAAAAAACGGCTAATAATCTAATTGAGACACTTCTAGGTGGAATTTCCATAACCAATTTCTGGGTTTTGGAGATCTCATGTATTCTAACCTCTCCACCAAATTTCGTGGCTAGAACACATTTGATGTTACAAAAACTAACACTCCTTAGCGATGAATGTGTTCTAGTGTTGCAAACCCTGCTACAACACTTTGTCTCTGTATCATCTCTGTCACGCTACTGATGTCTGGCTGTTGCTGCCCACCAACCACTGCGCAACTCCGATGCTGCTTCTGTGTTGTTGCTACTGTACTGTTGCCAGCTTTGCATCTGCACTGCAACTGCAACATCTGCAACTGAAAATCTGTCCATGCTAGTGAAACTGTTCTCCTTCATACCCATCTGTTCTCTGAAATAGATGAACTTAACTTCCTAGAGCTTTTGTGAGCATGTCTGCAACCTGCGCTTTTGTGGGAACATACTGTAGCTCGACCGCATTTCGCTATACACAATCTCTGATGAAATGACACCGAATATCTATGTGTTTCGACCTGTCATGAAACATTGGATTCTCAGAGAGCTTAATGCAACTCTGATTATCACAGTAGACTTTGGTTGGCTCCATTCTTTGCCTGAACAAGCTTACTAGCATCTTTCGAAGCCATATAGCTTCGCACATAGCTGTGCTTGCTACCATGTACTCTGCTTCTGTAGAGCTTAATGCTATCGACTTCTGCTTCTTGCTGCACCACGAAACCATCGTTGATCCAATGTGAAGCAGTACCCCAAGGTACTTTTCCTGTCTACTAAATTGCTTGCCCAATTTGCATCTGTGAACCCACATAGTCTGACGTCGCCCCCTCGGGTATATCTCGATTCTCAACCCATACTTGACTGTGCCAAGCACATACTTCAATATATGCCTCACTGCTGCCCAATGCACCCTCTTTGACTCTACCATGAATTGACTGAGAGTATTGACTATGAATCAAATATTTGGCCTAGTGTTGACCAGATACATGAGAGACCCAATAAGCTGTCTATACAAGGTAGGGTCGACATCCTTGTCATTTGATGCATCTATCTTCTTCCAGTTGGTGATCATGGGCATAGACATGGGTCTACAATCCTATATTCTGAACCTCTTTAGAATATCTGTAGCGTATCTTCCTTGCCCAAGGAAGATCTCCCCATCTTTCTGCCACACTTCCAATCCTAGGAAATAATGCATCAACCCCAAATCATTCATATCAAATTTTGCTGCTAGGTTCCTCTTGCAGTCCTCTATGAGCCCTGATGATCCTGTCAAGAAAATATCATCCACATACAAAACTAGGATGAGCGGCTCACCTTCTACCATCAAATAGTAAAGGTTGGGATCTGCGTCACTATTGATGAATCCCATTTGCTGCAAGTAGCTGTTAATCCCACCATACCATACCATGGGAGTCTACTTGAGTCCATATACAACTTTCTTTAGTTTGCACACATGAGTGCGCCTCTCATGAGCCTCGAAGCCCTTTGACTCTCTATGTACACCTCTTCCTTTATCACCCCGTTCAAGAATGTTGTCTTGACGTTCATCTGGTAAATCTACCATCCCATCTGAGCTGCCAGGGATATAAATGATTGGATAGAGATGTATTTGGAAACTGGGGTGAATGTCTCCTCATAATCTATCCCTTCTTTCTGTGCATACCCCTTTGCCATGAACCTAGCCTTGTACTTTTCCACACTGCCATCTGCAACATACTTGATCTTGTAGATCCATCTAGAACCTACAATTGACCTGTCTTCAGGCCTTGGCACCACCTCCTAAACATCATTCATCATGATAGAGCTATACTCTTCTACCATGACGTCTACCCACACTTGATGCTGTGCAGCCTACTGAAAGCTGGAAGGTTCTGCAACCTGAGCCACTAATTCTTGGTACTTGTCAAGCTGTCTGCGTTGTCTTTTGTTCATCCCAGGAGTTCCAATAAACTCCTCTACATCTCTCAATGTCCGACGAACCTCTCTACTGGCTCGACCACTAGTGGCAGGAGGTTCAACCGGCTCCTCCTCATCCTGCCTTTGCTACTTTGTCTGTTGCGAGCTCCCTGGATATCCTATACCTGAGAAAATACTGGTACTAGTCATTGTACTCGATCCCTGTGACTGTCCTCTTGTTGGTCCCACTGGCTGCCCTTGTGGCTGCCCTTGCTGCTGGACCAAAGGAGCTTCTGCTGATTGATTTTGATCACTTGCAGGGATCACACGAGATCTTCTGAAAGCTCGGTCCCTCATGAATTTCACGTCTCGTCTCACCACAATCTTCCTATTGCTAGGAATGTAGATTCTGTATGCCTTGAGGTTTCACTATACCCAATAAGAAACCCCTTCTCTACAGTTTGATCCAATTTTTTACGCTTTTCATTTGGCATGTGGCAATAAGCAACGCTACCAAAGATCCTGAAGTGACTAACTTCTGGCTTCTTCCCTGTGAAGACTCCTTTTGGTGTTTTCTTCCCCAATGCTCTATGAGGAGTCCTGTTCTGGATATACACTACCGTGTTACATGCCTCTGCCCATAAAAGTCTCGACAAATCCTGGTCATACAACATAGCTTTTGCAGCGCTAACTATGATTCTGTTTTTCCTCTCCGCTATCCCATTCTGCGGCGGATTATATGGAGCTGTCCATTCTCTGCTAATGCCTTCCTTCACGCAAAAATATGTGAAGTCTTTATCAATATATTTTCCACCATTATCTGAATAAAGCACCTTGATCTTCATCCCTGTCACATTTTCCACGAGAGCCTTAAACTCTGTGAAACAATTGAAGACCTCATCTTTGGTCTTCAAGAAGTAGATCCATGTTTTCCTGGAATGGTCATCAATAAAGGTGACGAGGTATTCGACGCCACTGAAAGCTCTAGTGGACATCGGGCCACAAATATCTAAATGTATAAGTCCTAACGTGCCATTTGCTCTGCGGTCACTTCTTGGGAATGCTGCCTTAGCATACTTTCCAAGTACGCATCCTCTACACACATCATCCTGTTTCGTGCCAAGTTTTGGAACCTATTTCCTTGAGCACCTTGAGTGCTCCATTGTGTAGATGTCCCATTCTCCTATGCCATAACATTTAGTTCCTTCCCACTGCTATTGTCACTGCCTATCAGTGCCTTTGGAGAGTCGAGTTGCAATCTATACAATTTGTTGCTTCAGACTCCAATTTGTCTTACCTTCTTCCAGCTTAAGTGTTTCACAAACACTTTCTTCCCTACGAAGTGGATATCATATCCCTTATCCAGTAACTGGGATACTAAAATCAGGTTCATTGCCAATCCTGGCACATGCAATACATTTGTAGTGTTGGTGCTTGCTCTTGACTCCCTCTGAAAGTCGATGGTACCTCTCCCTACTGGAATACACTTTGTTCTGTTTTCCATCGTAATCTAGAAGGTCATCTGCTCCTCCTTGTAGCTAGAGAAATATTCTCTAACCCCTGTCATATGAGTTGACATTCCACTGTTTTTATAGCACACACCTTGTGAAGCTGAGCTTGATAAGCAAGCAAATTCATCCTCCAATCTGGAAGACAACTCTGAAGCTCCCTGAATATCAAATCGATCCATGGCCATACTGTGCGCTATGCCTCTTCCTCCTCGACACTGATTCTGCTACTGCAAAACCCTCTGTGCCAGAGATCAGTAATCTGCTCTCAAAAAATAACTCTCCTGCTGCTCCCTCTACCTACAGGAAACACTAACCTTGGGAAACCGATCTTTTCCTACAACCTGCGACTGAAAAATCGAATTTCCCAAGCAATTCGTACTGCCTAGCTAGGTAATCTGCATAGCCTCAACGAATTTTCCACTGCTGCTCCCTCTGAACAACGAAATTCCTGCTTCTTCGATTTAAGCTACTAATCTGCTAAACTTGGCTTTGATACCATATGAAAATTTCATATATTGCAACAATTGGAAATTATTCTTCTAACTGTAAATTTAATTATGCAGTTTATTTGCTACGACAAACAATGACTAAAATCATAACTGCAATTTTCACCATAAAAATATTGTGAAAAATAAAACACTGAGAACTGAGAAATTCTAGCACACATAAGAATTTTGACATAGTTATTTTTGGACAATTGTCCCCAAAAAACCTAATGCGGGAAAACTGTTGCAGCAGATGAGGGTTTTATTATTATTTTTCAACAACAATTCTGAGTAGAATAATTTAGATGCTTTACTGACAATCTAATATGAGGAAAATACTGCCAAAATTATTGTGAGAATTTTCTCTTACCCCACAACTAATTTCTGCCATCGAAATTGCCTCCCTAGCCACATGCTAAACCTTTTGCATCACCCTCTGCGCTATGGTTGTGCATAACCATGGGGATTTCAGCCTTCCTCTCATTGCCTCTTCCTGTGACTGAAATATTTCCACCTGGAATTGTTGCTAACCTCCTCTACCACATGCTACTCACCCTCTCGCTCTATCTTCTTTGCTGAATCTTTGCCATTGAGAAAATCGAACTGCCTTGGCAACTGAGTATCTGCATCGGTGTATTCTCCATCACCACATCGATCCCTTCTTATATCTTCCTGTTGGGATTCCAATGACCAAGATTAAATCTCAATCGATGGCTCAGATCATTACTAGATTGATCCGTGTGAGTTTCTAAATGATTCTCACCTTATCTCAATTAATACTAATTAATTAACCATATTCTCTAAATTTAGACTAAGGAAATATTTAAAAAACGACTGATAATCTACTTGAGATGCTTCTAGGTGATTTCCAGAAACGATTTCTGGGTTTTGGAGATCTCGATCTCATGTATTTTAACCTCTTCACTAAAATTCATGGTTAGAACCTATGTTGCCAGGAAACATGGGTTCGGGGACGAGTACAAGGACGAAGACAAGGACTAGTATGTCATTGTTTGAAACAGGGTGCGTGGGTTCGTCGGGGGTATATATATATATATATATATATATATATAATATAAATTTATATTTTATAAATTATAATATATATGAATTTGTATATTTTTCAACTTTAAACAAGAAAACTAAAATATTTATGATTTAACCTTTAAATATTGAAACATGCACATCATTGAACATTCAACATTCACAATGAAATTTCAAAATTTCTATTTTGATATCAAGTGCAAATTGGAGTTTGCATATTAATAAGAATCATGATATATGTCCATTGTCATACTACATTCAAAATTTGCCTTAAGGCATCTCCAAACAAGAACTAGGAAATTTTAAAATACTAAAATAAAATAACTAATAGTGAACAATGGCTTCCTCAATCCATGTCATCAACATCCATGTCATCAGCATCACTCAGATCTTCAGTTAGCATGCTCTCCAGATAGGAATCACTCTCATCTTGAGGCTCCTGCTCATCCATAACAACTGAAGGTAGCTTAATAAGGCCATCTAGTTGTATCTCCTCGTCCACACATATAGAATCATCTGTGTATCGGTCCCATCTCTTGAAAGGACCCTACTTGTACTTAGGGTCTTTTCGAGATATGAGACAAAGTGTGGTGTGAATGTACACTAAGTTCTCTGCCTTCTTTGAGCCCAACCTATTTCAAGATGAAGAACTAGCTACCTAGAATATTAGGGGAAGCCCATTAAATTAATTAAATATTTAAAAATAAAAACTAAAATGAACCACAAAGAACCCCAAAGAACCCGATTTTGGGGTTCCAGGTACCCATCATCAGGGTTCTCCATACTGGTCAAGACAAAAGAACCCAATTTTTTTTAATGGAGAACCTGGTTCTTCATAGAAGAACCCGGTTCTTCATAGAAGAACCCGGTTCTTATGGGTTCTTCTCAGAAGCACCCATACCCGAATCTGGTACTTGGGTTCGAGAAGCCGGGACAAGTTCGAGAACCCCACCCTCGGGTTTGCGAACCCGTGCAACATAGGTTAGAACACATCCGATGCTACAAAAACTAACATGGTTCTCCTTCTTCATGCTTTGGAATTCTTCCTCTAGATATAATCCTAGACTCTTCTTGAGTACACTTCCCCAAGAGCGCATCAAATGTGTGAAACTTGTCATTGTTGCTAATGGTTGTGATAAACGTTTCCCAAATCGTAGGGAGACCTCCAAGTGTAATCAACACTAACTCTCTATCAGATGCAATTTGACAAGCAAACAAAAGTTGATCCTTGATTTGAGATATCCTAATGAAGAATGCTTGAATTGTCTCACCCTTGTTCATCTTGTTGTCCTTGAGTTGATTCTTCAAAGCAAGAATGTGGCTCAAGTTGTTGACTTCATACATCCCAATCAGTTTATCATGCATTTCCTTGGACTTCTTCAATTTTGACACATAAGTGATGAAATGATCTATCAAAGGATCAATAATAATTTTCTGAGCTTTGCTATCACCTTTCTTGTACTCGAACTTGACAATAGCAGTTGCATTTTCCAGTGGCTCAACTACCTTGCCTTCAACATATTCCATAACATCATTGTCTTCTGAAGTCAAATCCAACCTATCCCGCCAAGCACCAAAGTTGGAGTCGTTCAACTTCTCCTCAGTCTTGAAGTATGAGGCACTCATCTTCACTAAGTCAAATAAATTCAACAACAAATAAGATCTCTTCAAAGGGGTGATTGCTATTGTCTCCTTGGTGTCTTCACCTCAACTCTAATTCCATGTTAATTTTCCATTGTTTTATGTTGTAACAATCACTTAGACAATTTCTTCTTTTAGTAGAAATCACTTTTCCAATTTAAACTTCAATCATCCAATAATAGTAAGCAATTGTAGATAGAACAATAAACAATATGAAAACTAAAAGACAACCAAGATCAATGAGACACAGAGATTTTAGGTCAAAGACCAGGGAAAAACCCACAAGGGGAAAACCCAACCAGAGTCTTCTTCTATTATATGTTCATCATGTAGGAATTTATAGGGTAAGTTCCCTAGATAGAACACCAAAGGATACCGCTCACAATCAAATGACAAATTAGTAAACCAATATTCTTGACATGGTAAAACCCTAAAAGAGGGAAACAATCCACGACCTGAGCCAATGTGGCCACTTTAGGCAATTTATTAATGTAAAAGAAAGAAAATTTACATAAGCTTCTCTCATCCTAACAAATGACCCTCCATGCTCTTTAAATAGCGATCTTGAACCAATCGGTTGTTAAGCCATGGATCGAGTGTCGGTAATATCGAGGAGAGAATGAATTGTCTGATCACTTCATGTCTAGAACATATCGTGACTGTCAGATTGTAAGTTACACTTAATTATTTCCTATGTGTCGGAATATCCTAACATCCCCCCTTAAGAACAACTTGGGATAGGATTGAAGGATGTACAAAGATGACACAATAGGAGAAGGAAGGAGGCATTGGAGCCTATCACCCCTTAGTGACAGCTTCCTGAACTCCAACCATAAATCGAAGTTTAGTAAACTTTTCCTCTTTGAGAGCCTTTGTAAAGATGTTTGCAAATTGATTATCGGTTGAACAATATTGTACTTCAAGAACATGGTCATGAATGAGCTTTTTGATGAAGTGCATGTGTAGTTCAATGTGTTTCCTATGCTGATGTTGGACTGAATCTTTGCATAGTTAAATGGCACTTTGATTATCACACCAAAGTGTAGTCGGATGTTGCTGCTGAAAACCAAACACTGACAGGTTCTTATGAAGCCACAGGGCTTCCTTACTAGCTTCAACGACGCCACGATACTTTGCTTCTGTTGAAGAAAGAGAAATGGCACTTTGTTTCTTGCAAGCCCATGTAATAGGTCCACAACCAAGAGTGAAGACATAACCTGTAGTAGACTTCCGATCATCAGGGTCACCAACCCAATCAGAATCAGTGAAACCAACCAATAGAGGCGATGCTTTTGCACTGTAATGAATCCCAAACTGAACTGTACCTCGGGCATAACAAAACATTCTTTTAGCTGCTTTCCAATGACTTCCATGTGAGTTTTGCATAAATCGAGCAACAAGGCCAACAGTAAAGGAAAGGTCAGGACGGGTATGGGTCAGATAGAAAAGTTTTCCAACAAGATGATGGTATAAGGTAGCATCAACTTCATGGGAAGTACAAGTGACTGAAAGTTTGGCTCCAGATTGAAAGGGAGAAGGGGTTGGCTTATAGTCTTCCATGTGAAAGCGGCATAGAAGATCACAGGCATACTTGGACTGGGAAAGGGAAATACCCAGTGTTGTGAAAATTGCGATTAAATCGCGATTTAATGAAAAAATCGTGATTTTTTCCTTCTGCCGATCAAATCGCGATTTTTATACGAAAAAATCGCCGGTATTTTTTTTGCCGATTTTTACTGAAAAAATCGCGATTTTATGAAAAAATCGCGATAAAAACGAAAAAATCGCGATAAAAACTTAAAAAATCGCCGGGGGTCGCGACAACATAGTTTTATAACGTTTTTTTGGGTTTTTTCATGCAATTTTTTTTGAAAGAAACAAATAATTTTTGAGTGGGGCAGCTTAATGATCAAGTCTAGGCCCTAGTATGGATATGCTATTCATGGTAATGTTAAATTCTTAAAGTAAAAGTGACATTCTCCTTAATCTTCATTTTCATCCTTTTACTTAAATTTTTAACATTACCATGAAATGACTCAGGATGTTTGAGAGTGGTTCCAGCCTCATTGGATTTCATATGGAGAAAGTAGAATTTTAGATTTCATTTAAAATCCAGCAGACTTATCAGTTTTTCAGGATTTCAAGATTGGGAGATTGTAATGTTTCCAGGTGACACCACCTGCCCGGGCTACCCCTGCCACAAGTAAAGGACGTGGTCTACCTCCTATAGCTCCTACTTCTAGTTCTTCAGCTTCTAGAGCACATCAGACTCCACTGCCATCTCCACCAGCACAGGCACCAGCAACTACATCTAGAGGGAAAGGGAAAGCTGTGGCATTTTCTCGCAAGAGGGGCAGAGGAAATCAATAGGATTAGACTTTCATTTTATTGTATATGACATTATGACATGATGAGATACATTATCATATTTTTTGTTGATATTTTGAGGCTGAGTTGGGACTCAGGAGTCAGGACTTACTATTCAGGACATGATTCAATGTTATGTGTGATTTTAGCGCTAGAAATGATATTAAACATCTTATATATTAGTTTTTTTTATCATATTTATGTGTCAATGTATTTATTTTATGTTGTAGATGGTTTAGATATTAAAATGAAAAAAAATGAATATTTTTGTACCAAACGATTTTTTCCTGATGTTTTCCGATTTTTTCCCAATTTTTCCGATTTGTTCCCTGCGCCGATTTAATCCCGATCATGATTTTCACCAGTGTTGATAATATCGGTATTGGGAAAATATCGGCGAGGGTCCAGAAAATATCTTATCAGCAATATCGGCGAAAATATCGGCAAAATATCGGCAAATATCGGCAAGCATAAAAAATGCATAATATATTTATTTTTTTTTAGATTTTTAAACATATAAAGCAATAACAACATGAAATAAACACATTGGCACATAAATATGAAGAAAACACTGATATATATGATGTCAAATAGAAATGATATATCAAAGGCGATACCAATTCGTGCTAATCCCTGAAAATTGTCCATTCAAGGACTCAAATGTGGAGAACCAATACAAAATAACATCACATATAATAATAAAAGTATCTCATCATCATGAGTTACATGTAGCATAACAAATAAAGCTAGCAGCTATCTATCTACTGCCCTCTCCCCCTTTTACGGGAAAACATGATGGGCTGTTTGCCAGGCCTGCCCCTAGTAGTAGAAGGCCCTGACCCTGCCTCTGCACCTAATTTTAAATAATGAGTGCTAGGCATGGAGCTATGCTCTCCCATATCTATAGCAGATGGTGTTGATGCTGATGCTCCCGCAGTGTCCTCCTCCTCTTGCTCCTCCTGCTCCTCCTCTAAGTGCTGCTGCTCCTCTGACTCCGAGTCCTCCTCTTGCTGCCCCTACTCTAATGGATCATCTGCCACTGGCTCTAACCATGAAGGTGACTCCTCCAATATGGGCTCCTCAGAGTCCACCCTCCACGGAGACAATACATCAATATTGTCTAAGGAAATGGCATCTGGATCCACTGGTGATTCTATTTGCCTCACTCGAAGTCGGATGTTGTAATGCACATACACCAAATCGTTGAGGCGTGCGAACTCCAACCTGTAAGAGTGTCAAAAAAAGTAATGAGTCTTGACTCTTGACTCTTGACACTTGAAGGTCATAAATTAAAAATTAAAAATTACAATAAGTGTAATTGCTCAACTGAAGGCTTGAGTTCAAAGTTATACCTGTTGCGCTTTTTGGCGTGTATTTTCTCAAATACACTCCAATTGCGCTCACACCCTGAAGAGCTACATGTTTGACTCAAGATTCGTATAGCCAATTTTTGCAAATCTGGTGCCCTTGCACCATAGCTTCGCCACCAAATATCTACAACAAAATAATGAAATAAAAAATTCAAAAACTTAAAAGTTAAAAGTTAAAACATAATTAAATTCAAATTTCTAATTTCTAATGAGTGATGACTTGTCACTTACGTGGCATGAAGAGGGCCCTTTCCCTAATGGCATCATCAAAGCCAAATAGGCCAACATAATCCTGATAACACTGTATCTCGCGATTGATTTTGCTACGAAGCTCAGGATCAAGTACCATCCTCTGAATACAGGAATGGAGCCCTTCCATCACCTCGCCATGAAAATCAAAGTTGCATTTGTATGAAAATGCGGGGTTGAGGAAGAGTGTTGCTGCATGAATGGGTCGATGAAGCATCCCTGTCCACCGACTATCGATCACATCCCATAACATCATCTGCCTATCAAGGCCAGCAGAACCCTTGTCTGCATAATAGGAACGAATGGCCTCCTTGGCCCTATCCATGCCCTCATACAAATAAGGCATTGCAGGCTTCTCTCCATCCACCAATCTAAGAACCTTTACTATAGGTTCGCTAACTGCACATGCTTCTTCTACTCCACGCCAAAATGTCTCAGAGTACACCATTTTTGCAATGGCTATCCCATCAGGTCTCCTGCTGTATCTACAATTACGCCAATCATCAGACACAAACATTTGCTTCAACTCAAACTGACATTGAAGCAAAGACTGAAGAGTAATAAAGGTTGTGGCAAAACGTGTGATGGTAGGACGCCGCAACTCCTTGTTTCTAGTGAACCTCCTCATAAGGCTAAGAACAAAAGCATGGTTATAAATAAACTTGGGGATGCTCCTAGCCATATCAACTGCCTCCTTGATGAAGGAGAGTTTCCCCATATCCTCAAGCAACAAATCAAGACAATGCGCTGCACATGGAGTCCAGAACAATGTGGGATGCCTCTCCATAAGCATTTTTCCGGCAGACACATAATTAGCTGCATTGTCTGTTATGACTTGCACCACATTCTGCACACCAATCTCCCGAATGAACCCATCTAACAACTCACATATCGTTGCTGCATCTTTGATATGTTCTGATGCATCCAACGATTTAATAAACATGGTACCTTTAGGACAATGTACCAAGAAATTTAGAAGGGTCCTACCCTTCCTATCTGTCCAACCATCAGACATCACTGTGCATCCAGTGACTTCCCATGTCTTTTTCAACTCCGCCAATCTAGAGTTGATGTCCTGTTTTTCTGCTTGAAGAATTGGCCCCCGCAACTCCTCATATGTGGCACTTTTGTACCCTGGGCCCACAACAGCAATAGCATCACACATTGGCTGCCAATATGGATTGGTTTTCGTGATGCTGAGAGGTAAGTCGCTCCAAAAAATACACCTCCCCATGACTCTATCTGCTTCTTGCTTCTCCTTTTTTTTAACAAGCGATTTTATGCCAGGTTGTGCTCCATTCGTGGAACAAAAAATGATGACCTCGCATTCACACTAGCAGTAGCATGTGATGGTGTGCCAGTTGTGGAGCCCCTCCCACTAGGGCCAGTAGGCCCACTACTCTCAACACCAAAATCAGGAGAACATATCCCGAAAGATCTACCTGCACGTTCAGCTTTGTTTCTTTCCGCCTCTTCCTTCTTTCTGTCCTTTTCTTCAATTGCCTCGAGAGCTTTTTGTATAAGCTCCGGACTAGAAACTGTACAAATGCCAACATCATGTCCAGTGAGTCTAGCAAGATGGTATTTCAGTCGTGTAACCCCACCTGTCATCTGGGTCCCACACAATTTGCATGAAAGATATGCATGATTTGTCCCACCATCAGGGGTCCCATACTCCCAAAATGGGTCCAAGGCTTTTGGCATATTTGTATTTTGTAGTGGGCTAACTCAAAAGGAAACCTACAGCACCAAAAAAAAAAAATGGAATTAGTAACTTAATAAGTAATACGAAATTTTCAAATTACAAAATTCAAATAACCACATCATTACAAAACAGTTTTAACTTGACTGTTGAATATAAGTGTAATACAAGTTGACTGTTGAAGTCTAATACAAGTTGACTGTTGAAGTGTAGTGTAAAAAATTAAAAATATATAACTGTTATGACTCATGATGACAGTGACATAGATTGCTTTCTTGCTTTCTTGTTGATCACTGTACTACATGTATACAGAATTTTGAATTTAACAGTGTCAAACAGTGACTGTAGTATGACAAGAACATTCTTGTTGATCACTGTAGTTACTAGTATGACAAGAGCATTTCCAACCAGGTCACGTCTCACTGTCATCACAATTTACAAATGATTATTGTTCTTTTGATGATCAAAGTTACTGAGTCGCTGGAACATAGAGCAATGTCATATTGCAGAAATTAGAACGCTGCCATTCCTTACGTTGTTGTCATTATTATCCTACAGCTATCAAAGACTTATAACTTATAACTTATCACTAACTAGTTCAGCATTCAAACCATGACAAATGCCAAATATTATCTATTCAGTGGGTTATAATTTTGTGTTAAACACAACTAGCTTATGTCAGATTCCATGTTCATTTTGTATGGGTTTACGGTTACCAGCAAATCCTTTTTTCGTCTGGAATGGGGTCAAGCTCTTGGGAAATTGCTTTGGGGATAACGTGAGGCCCTGAACAGGGTCAATTTCTTGGGAAATGTCACTTGACGGATATAGTAAAGCCCTGAATGGGGTCAATATCTTAAGACATGTCGTTTCAGCAGTGTTGATAATAAACGTAACGTGTATAAACTATAAACTTAAAGTAAAGCCCTGAAAACTCTGTTACGTTTAAGGTACCTGTATGACAAGTCCACCCTCCTTCACTTGTCCACAAAATCCTCTTTGAGCAGCTCGGTCAAGGTCTGTAATGAAGGCAGAGTTTCGGTCTTCTTCTTCCACGGAAAATCTTGAGCTGGATTACAGTCACACCACAACAGAGAATATAGAATCAACGTTCAGTCACTTCAAACTTCAAACCCTCGGGCCTCCTTCGCAGCAACCTTCCAGCGCTCATAAAAAACCGAAATGACTTAACACAAAGACCAAAGATCGCTTTATACAGCCCGCGCGTATTGTTTTAACAGTCAGCCGCGATATTTATGGTCGTCGCGCAATATTTTGGAATATATCGCCGAAATATCGGATTTCTCGCGAGATTTTAAAAACGGGAAAATATCGCGATATTTGGGTGGCGATATGTCGTTTGGCAAAAAATAGCGCGATATTTACGAATATCGCCGATATCTCGGCGATATTATCAACACTGATTAAAAATGTTAAATGTTAAACATTACAGGTTATATGTTTACGTTACGTTTACGTTTTTATGTAAGATCTACCCCCATACTAGCCTGTAGAGTGCCTCTCGGCACAAAGATCTAGATTAAGCAAGCAGATCAAGGATAGATGTAGGGCTTGATCCACTTGATTAGATTCAGGGTATGTTGTAAATGTATTTTCCTTAGTTGGGCCATTATCACAAGATGAGAGCCCAAGTAGGTTCAAATTATTAAGTTAATGAAGAACTGTGTAATGAATATAATTCATTACAAGTAAATAAATAAAATAAATGTAAATATTAAATAATCAAATATTGGTTATGTTAAATAGTCATTAAGTTAAGTGAAAAGGCATGTCTAAAAGACACGCCCAGTCATGAAAGGACACTTGCTTAGGTATATATATGCGGGTCCTCATTAACATTCATCATTTGTATATTTTTATATATAATAAATTATTATTACAAATACCTCTTGTGTATTTTTACATTCAAGCCTACAAGCTATCAGTTTTGTTGCTTCAATGGTATCGGAGCCATGGCGCACAATATAATCATGCAGGTCTTTAAACGTTGTTCGCCGCACAATGTGCCATTACGTTCACGTCTTGATTGCGTTGAACAATTTAATAACATTCAAGAAGTATTTCAACGATTAGAAAAATCATGTGCAGAAGTTAAAGCATGTCTAAAAGAAATCAATAATAAGGAAGATGATAGCGATAGTGAGGAAACATAACAAGGTGAAGCAGGAGAAGAAGATTTTGACCAGGATGATGATAATGAAAATGAAGATGGTGCAGAAAATGATCAAGATAATGATTCCAATGAGGTTGATCTTAATGTCAAAGAGGATGAAGTTATTGAAAATACAACACTTAAACATGTAGAATCTATAAAAGAGGATGTAAATACAGTTGTAGAAGATGAAGAAATCAAGATTACTGATTTTGATGATGAACAAACATAAGCTATAGTTGAAGGGTTAACACCACCTATACGAATGCAAATTTCATGGAAGCAAGGACTAGAACAAAAACAAGGAAAGGGGAAACTTCGTGTCAATCGTTACAACCCACTTGAGGCCTATGTTAGTAGTGAAAGTATTGGTGACGAGATCATAATTTATGGACGTGATAATATGAATCGAGCTTTTGATGGCGATGTAGTTGCAATGGAGCTCCTGCCTAAGGATCACTGGGATGAAGGGAAAACAATGAAAATTGTAGAAGATGAAGATGAGGAGGTCCACTTAGTTCCGAATAGTGTTGATGATGCTTCTCGTGATGCCATTTTGGAGTAGAATTCCAAGGGGTTTGAAGGTCATATTACAACCCATCCAACTGGGCGTGTTATTGGTATAATTAAGCGGAATTGGCATTCATACTGTGGGTCTCTGGAGCCAATGCCTATGCCTGCAGGTGGTGGTGGAGTTGTCAATGCTTTGTTTGTATCTACTGATTGCAGATTACCTAAATTCCGAATTCAAACCTGCGTCCATCGGTACTAGTATGGTCCCCATCCTCATTTCCCTACTCATTGACCAGATGAGAAGTACTTCCCATGAGTCCCAGACTGCATGGGTAGGATGTCTCAGCAGGAGAAGGATGAACCACTCATCCTGCCTACATGTCGCTAGGGGAATCCCAGGGTAAGGTTGAACCACTCACCCTGTACACAACAAATCATTAGGGGAACGCTGAACCACTCACCCTATGATTGTGTGTCGGCAGGAGAAGGATGAACCACTCATCCTGCCTACATAGCAGACCACTAGGGGAAGGTTGAACCACTCACCCTATGGTTTCTCATTGCTCCAAGATGTAACCCCAAGCCCCCCGGAGCTCCCAGAGCTCAATGTCCATAACATACAGGACCCTTAGGAGAGAGTCTCTCCACGACTCCTAGTCGTTCTCGGAAAGTCAAGTATTTGACCTTTCCCAAGGGCTTTGACAGAATGTCGGTGACCTGCACATCAGTCCCAACGCGATGGAGCCTTCTTGCTCCTCGATATACCATATCCCAAATAATGTGGTACCTAATGTCTATATTCTTGGAGCGATCATAGAACACGGGATTCCACAACAATCGAATCCCCCTCTGGTTGTCACAGAAGATCACGATGGTATCCAGCATGTGTCCAAACAACTCACAGAAGAGCTTCCACAACTAGACAGCTTCGTAGGAGGCCATACTCATAGCTATGTATTCGGCCTCGTCAATGCTCAAAACAATCGACTTCTGTTTCCGGCTCATCTAGGATATCGAAGCAGAACCAGCACCCATAAGTGCTCTTGTGATCCTCCACACTGCCTACCCAATCAGCATTCGAATAATCATGCAGTTTCATATTTCCAGCAGTGTATCTCAATTCATGAGAGATTGTGCCCCGAAGATATCTCAAAAGATTCTTGGCACCAATCTAGTGAGGCTCAACCATATATGAGCTCAACATGCTAACTAAAAAACATATATCCGGACGGGAGTTCACCAAGAACATCAATGCTAGAGTGAGTTTATGAAACTCAGAGGCATTTCCCAAATCAGGTCCAGCATCACTATCGCATAACTTCTTAAAGTTAGGCTTCATCGAGGTAGTCACGGGCTTGCAGTTCACCATTCCAAATCCAGAATCGAACTCCCTCTTACTTTTGTATATGAGAGGGTTTATACCTGTTAGAAAGAGGTCGTCCTCATAAAGTGCGAGTATGAGAGGTTTATCATCCACAACCTTCAAGCAACGGTTGGATCAGCTTCACTCCTAGTGAATCTCAGCTTCATCAGATAGTTGTCTATCCTTTCATACCAAGCCCGGGGTGCTTGCTTCAAGCCATAGAGGGCTTTCTTCTACCTACATACATGATCTTTCCCGATCATGAATCTCAAACCTCTCGGGCTGTTCCACATCCATGGTCTTGCTATTACATGAGGGGAATGGTCCCCTTGTGAGTTTTCCTTAATACGTCTCGGGCATGTACCTTCATGCTCTTCTTGAATTCAGGCATCCCTGTCACCATCTGACTCACATCAGGTAGGGCCCCATAATAAGCAGACCTTCGGTGCCATAGAAAAGATGTGTCAACTAACATGGTCCCTAATGGACTTCCTGCAACTTGATACAAATAGCCAACCCTGAACGCAAAAGCATCTTTGAAAATTCCATTTTCAAACACGTACCTTTCCATCGATGAATGTCACCTCGAAACCTTTGACTTCCCTTGCCGAAATGGACACCAAGTTCTTCTTGAGATCGGGTACATAAAGAACTTCTTGTAAATGAATCGTGTTGCCCTCATTCAATTGAGGGGTAACATTCCCTACACCCTTTCCAGGATAGGTGGCATTGACTCCAAGTATAATCTCCATGATTGTTTCCTTCTCTATCAAATTAGAGAGAGCTTCCTTCTATCTGATGAAGTGCCTTGAAGCACTACAATCAATAAGCCAAATTCCCAAAGAGTCTGGAGTTCCTTGCTTTCTTTGAAGAGTCGGCCATTTCCTTGATGACCTACATTCCTTTTTGCCATTGTACCTGTGATTCCTTCAATCATTGAAGATGCCCCTGGAATGATTGTTAGCATCATCAAGTGATGTGTCCCTTCTATTCGGGCACTCCTTCGCATAATGGCCAAACTCACTACAAGCAAGACATCTGCTTTTCCTTCCACCCTTAGATCCGGACTTCCCATTGAAGTGACCTGTACGTAGGCCACTAGATGCTTCCGTTGCGCCACTTTGATAATCTTCTTTGCTTCAACTTCACCCTTGGTGAATTTGACGACAGATGAGGAACCCATTGAGCTTTGTCCTTTCCAACTGTCTTCGGTGATTGCTCTTTCACTCTTGCTTGGGCTTTGTCTTCGCCTCAGCTCTAATACCATGTTAATTTTTGGTATGTTCTATGCTTAGAGCAATTTATTTCAATCTTTCCATTTAGCTCAATATCAATTCTAGATTAGCAATCACATCAGCATGATAGTAAATTGCAAATAGAACATAAACATAAACATCAGAAAACAAGCCAAGACAAGAGGACACAAGATGTGGCACTAGCTAGGGACAAACCCCAATGTGGGGAAACCCTTGATCAATTCTTCTAATATATTCTTCAATAGTTCAACAGAGAGAGAGATAGTACATATACATCAGAAGTCAACATTTTGACTTGACAAAATAAAAGCAGAGATCTGAACTCAGGTGAAGGCTTACTGCTTCAACTGATTCTCTAAGGTGATTCCATCACCATGCTACACCCATCACAGTGCTACACCCATCACTGAGCTGCACCTCATCATCATGCTGCACTAATCCACTCTGCTGCAACATGCTAAACTAATCATCTTTGTGCTGCACCACTGTTATGTTGCACTTTGTTGTACCCTTCATTGCACTATGCATACTGCAATACATCATCATCATGCTGCTGTAATACATCCATGTCCATCATCACTGTGCTGCATCATGCTGCGCCATGCAGCACCCATCCTCATGGTCACATATATGCTGCACATTGTTACTGTGCACCATGTTGCACCATTCATCTTTATGCTGCACCACTATTCACTGTGCTGCACTTCATTATATATTATGTTGCATCCAATATACTGCATCTAATATGCTACAACCATTTACACTCAACAGCTTTAGCTGCTTGCAATGGCTTACAGCCTAGCAGAGCAGCTAGGCTATAGTTGCAGACTCCTTCAACAGGTCTTATTCATGCAATGATCCATTTATCCTTCAAACAGCAACCCCGTAGTTTCTTCTCACACCAACAAACTTCACCACTACCTTGCACCCTTATTAATCCTTGTTGCCTCCTGATCGTGGCTCTATAGGCCACTAACTGCCACAGAAAAATGGCTTCTGAGCCCTCCTCTGCCTCAAAGAATCAAGCCTTAGCTTTCCGTTGCAGTGTTGTGAAAATCGTGATAAAATCGCGATAAATTGAAATTATCGTTTTTCGATATGCCGATTTTATCGCGATTATTATAGGAAATTATCGCCAGAAATTTTTTTAGCCAATTTTTATGAAATTATCGCAACAAATTCGAATTTATCGTGATAACAATCGAAATTATCGTGGGGGTCTCCAGCAGCGAGGTTTTATAATGTTTTTTTTGGTTTTTTAAGGGATACTAAATGTTTGAAATGCAATTTTTTTTAAAGAAACAAATAATTTTTGAGTGGGGCAGCTTAATGATCAAGTCTAGGCCCTAGTATTGATATGCTATTCATGGTAATGTTAAATTCTTAGATTAAGGAGAATGTCTCATCCTTTTACTTAAATTTTTAACATTACCATGAAATGACTCAGGATGTTTGAGAGTGGTTTCGGCCTCATTGGATTTCATATGGAGAAAGTAAAATTTTAGATTTCATTCAAAATCCAACAGACTTATCAGTTTTTCAGGATTTCAGGATTGGGAGATTGTAATGTTTCCAGGTGACACCACCTGCTCGGGCTAGCCCTGCCACCAGTAGAGGACGTGGTCTACCTCCTATAGCTCCTACTTCTAGTTCTTCAGCTTCTAGAGCATAGCAAACTCCACTGCCAACTCCACTAGCACCAGCATCTACATCTAGAGGGAAAGGGAAAGTTGTGGCATTTTCTCGCAAGAGGGACAGAGGAAATCAATAGGATTAGACTTTAGTTATTTTCTTCATTTTATTGTATATGATATTATGACTTGATGAGATACATTATTATATTTTTTGTTGATATTTTGAGGCTGAGTTGGGACTCAGGAATCAGGACTTACTATTCAGGACATGATTCAGTGTTATGTGTGATTTTAGCACTAGAAATGATATTAAACATCTTATATATTAGTTATTTTATCATATTTATGTGTCGATGTATTTATTTTATGTTGTAGATGGTTTAGATATTAAAAAAATTGAAAAAAAAATGAATATTTTTGTACCAAACGATTTTTTCCAGATTATTTCCAATTATTTCCCGATAATTACGATTTTTTCCTCGCGCCGATATTATCCCGATAATGATTAATGCAACATTGTTCCGCTGCCATAGGAAGATATCTTCCAGCCTTTAGGTCACTTTCTACCTTGGGAAAGTGGCCTCCGTTGTCTCAGAAATTTATGCCTCAGCCTCTTCCGCTGCCACAAGAGGATATTTACCACTTTTTAGGTCACTTGCCACCTCAGGAAAATGACCTCTTGGCCCTCCACATCCTCAGAAAGTTAGTTCGCTGCCTCAAAAGGACTAATTCCAGCCATGGCTGCCACAAAGAAAAAGATTTGAGCCCTCACTTGTTTAGAAAGGTGGTTTGCTGCCTCAGAAGGATTAATTCCACCCTCACTGCCTCAGAAACTAAGATTCCAACCCTCACTTGCCTCAGAAAAGATGGTTCGCTACCTCAGAAAGATAATCCTCCAACCAGAATTTGGTCCTGTAGCAAGAAAGAAGGATTGGCTAGGGTGGAATCTTTCACCACCAAAACCAATCAGAGAAAAGGGGTCTTAAAACCCTCCAAGAGCCTCAGCCCAAAATCAAGAAGAATAACAATCCATGATGATCATAATGACTCTCCTCCCTTCCTTTTATAGATTCTCTTTGGGGCTTTTCCCTCCTAAATTCAATTTTGAGTGACTAGCAAGTTTCCCTCCATTTGCCCCAAATTTAACTTTTATTATCTAATGTTACCTAAGTAACATTAAATAATAATTTCCCCCTTTTTAAATGACTATAGCCTACGGGGTTAGATCCATGTTGCATTAATCATTATCGGGATAATATTGGCGCGAGGAAAAAACGGAAAAAATCGTAATTATCGGGAAATAATTGGAAATAATCGAGAAAAAATCGTTTGGTACAAAAATATTCATTTTTTTTCAATTTTTTTAATATCTAAACCATCTAAAACACAAAATAAATACATTGACACGTAAATATGATAAAAGAACTAATATATAAGATGTTTCATATAATTTCTAGTGCTAAAATCACACATAACATTGAATCATGTCCTGAATAGTAAGTCCTGACTCTTGAGTCCCAACTCAGCCTCAAAATATGAACAAAAAATATAATAATGTATCTCATCATGTCATAATGTCATATACAATAAAATGAAGAAAATAACTAAAGTCTAATCCTATTGATTTCCTTTGTCCCTCTTGTGAGAAAATGCCACAACTTTCCCTTTCCCTCTAGATGTAGATGCTGATGCTGGTGCTGGTGGAGTTGGCAGTGGAGTCTGCTATGCTCTAGAAGCTGAAGAACTAGAAGTAGGAGCTATAGGAGGTAGACCACGTCCTCTACTGGTGGCAGGGGTAGCCCGGGCAGGTGGTGTCACCTAGAAACATTACAATCTCCCAATCTTGAAATCCTGAAAAACTAATAAGTCTGCTGGATTTTGAATAAAATCTAAAATTTTACTTTCTCCATATGAAATCCAATGAGGCCGGAACCACTCTCAAACATCCTGAGTCATTTCATGGTAATGTTAAAAATTTAAGTAAAAGGATGAGACATTCTCGTTTTATTATTTAACATTACCATGAATAGCATATCAATACTAGGGCCTAGACTTGATCATTAAGCTGCCCCACTCAAAAATCATTTGTTTCTTTAAAAAAAAATTGCATTTCAAACATTTATTATCCCTTAAAAAACCAAAAAAAACATTATAAAACCTCGCTGTCGGAGACCCCCACAATAATTTCGATTGTTATCGCGATAAATTCGAATTTATCACGATAATTTCATAAAAATTGGCTAAAAAAAATTTCTGGCGATAATTTCCTATAATAATCGCGATAAAATCGGCATATCGAAAAAATCGCGATAATCGCGATTTTATCGCGATTTTCACAACACTGGGTTAGATAGGCTACTACATCCTCACTTGGTCAATTAATTTGAAGAGAACATTACATTCCCCCCTTCCCAACATTGTTTGTCCTCAATCAATTGCAGATTCAGGTGCTGCAAGATTTGTTCCCCTTCCCATGTGAAATAACAGATGGCCATTACTGTCCAGATAATGCAAGTATACATGGTTGTTCCAAGGATCTGCATACCTGAAACTTGACCACCATGTTGAAATGCCTGATGCTTAAGGATGCTTGTAGAAAAAAAGAAAATAATGGTAGAACTACAAATCCCATTAAACATCCAGCCAAAACTCCGAGCGGAATGGAAGAGGATATTATGCAGTCCTTATACAGATGTGGAAACTGTAGGTAGAAACGTGCAGATACATCTTGCTCAAAAACTCCCAATGCAATAATTGGAAGTGAAGTAAAAACAACATTGAAAAGTGACATGTATCAGTCACTATATGCTACTTGTCCAGAAAATGAAGCTTACGCTTCAAAATAAAACAAGTTAGAGCCAAGGGTAATGTTCTTGTAGAAAAAGTAACACGTCATAGTTGCTATTCGTCAGTTACACCAACGGCCATGTACAAGAAACAACCATTCAAGGAAACAGAACTGAGCTATGGCCAATTCACTTGCCAGAACGGCCTGCATACCTTCAACATTACTGATACCAACTCCAATATCTGCCTCCTGAAGCACGCCTACATCATTGGCCCCACCACCAGTTGTTAATATGGTTTTCCCAGTACCTTCCTTAACCAGTCATGTAACAAGCGCTTTCTGTTTTGATGAGACTCGGCAGCAAATAACTGATGCACAGCCAATAGCCACACTCAGAAACTTCTCTTTGATTTCTTTCTTCAATGCATATGCAAATGACTTCCCATCAATAATCAGAGCAAGCACGTCATCATTGCCCCATACTGAACTCACTTGTATTTGTCCATCCCTTATTTGTTTTCATACACTTTCCCTGCAGACCCTGGAAATGACTTCCTTGTCTCCCTGTGGCTCTACTACAATTATCTCAGGTGTATCCAATGTGATCAGTATTTTCTTCATTTCTTGTCTCAGAAAACTGCATGCAAATCCAATATTGATGAAAGTTTCCAATTTATCTCCAGTCAAAACCCAGATCTTAATACCAGCCTGTGCTAGCTTGGCAATGTACTTAGGAACCCCCTTCTGCAGTTTGTCCTCGACAGCAGTTGCCCAACAAGAATCAATTCCATCTCAATTTTGTCTGTGACAGCATCCACTTTTGCATACCAGTCTGCACTTGCAGTATTTATAGCCTCCATAAATTCATCATTCCAGACTTTGTACTCCCCTTCATCAAGCTCACGGTATGCAATTGCCAAGGTTCTTAACCCAGCATCAGCATATTTGCTTATATGAGTTCTTGTGGCTTCCTCAAACTCTCTTCCTTGGTTCTTTGACAATCTTTCAAAAATGACAGTCTGCACCCTTGCAAAATAGAGACAACCAATCCTCCTCATTCCTTACTATCACGGAGATTCCTTTTTGAGCACTATTAAACTCCAATACATTTAAGATTTTGTACTCACTCTACCTGGTCAAGGGTTGGAGCTGATTCATGAAGCATAACGCTTGTCTATATACGTTTGAAAAATTCAAAGCCAAGCTCCCTTGCTGCTACAACAAAAGTTGCTTCATCTGGTGACTCAGCTTCGTAACTGATTTTACCAGTTCTTCATCTTCTTCAGGGATTGCAGTTTGGAAAATGGCCAAAATATGGAAAAACACGCAAATAACATCTGCATGCGGCTCCTGCTGCCAATGTCCATATATGAGGCGTTTGTCTCTGAAATTGAAACCTTTAACGCGATGTTTCATCTCCATTCCAGTACTGACTTGATCATTTATATCAAGTTCTGCAGCTCTACAGCATCTTTTCCTAGCCTTCCTGTAATATCCCTGTCAGGAGGTTTCCCTAGTGAAATCTTTCCAAAAACCTGGTCATGCTTATTCAGCAATAATTGAATATCTGCCTGATACTGTTGGTTGATATCTGACGACTTCTGACTCATAATTAGACATTCTGCTCCACAAATTATATCTCCATGCCTGAATATAGCCCCCATTCTCTTAGTTGACTTGATACAGTTCGAGGATCACCATTGGACATACCCCTCAACACTACCTTATTGCAATTTGAGACCCTGAGTTCCATCTCTATTACTTGGTAGTTCATTGAGAACTTCTCCAACGAGTGTAACCATTGTACCCCCAATACAACATTGGTGTCTGCAAGATCTACTACATAGAAGTCATCGGTAAATGTGTAATTGCCCAATGTCACGTTCAAGCATGGAATCCTCTATGTGCATGTCATGTTGTACCCATCAACCACCACAATGTTAAATCCCTCAAACTCCTATGTGGGAATACCTCTCTTTGCCACCAAAGCTACATCAATGAAGTTGTGAGTTGCCCCACCATCGACCAAAGATGTGACTCGTTGTTCCTGTATGACCCCTTTGATCCTGAAGTTGTAGTATCTAGGGACTCTAGAAAGAGTGGCAATAGTACCACCCTTAATTCCCATACAAGGTCTCTCATCCCCTTTGGCTTC
This sequence comes from Pinus tabuliformis, assembly GCA_031772625.1. Classification (NCBI taxonomy): domain Eukaryota; kingdom Viridiplantae; phylum Streptophyta; class Pinopsida; order Pinales; family Pinaceae; genus Pinus; species Pinus tabuliformis. The sequence goes on along the minus strand of CM062806.1, from coordinate 609,214,699 downwards.
CTCATGGGACTGCTCCTCCTCTTAGCCTGCTAGGCTCACTGCTCGGTGTTGGCATTATATCTTCTTCATTGTTGTTGTCTGACGTTACCTCAATATAGTGGACCTTTCCCTTGCCCAAGCATCTGAGACCTGGTTCCCAAGGTTCCTTGCAACTGAACTCGCTTTGAGTCTCGTCATCCAACCTATCCTTTCCAGCCCACTCTCTCTGAAATGGCATTTTATCTCAATTCTTCCGAGCGATAGTTGTTTGGATGGAAATTTAGCTTTAGGTACGGCATCTTCCATGTCTCTTGTCCCAGTGATGGCATCTTGTAAGGTGGTGGGTTTGAAGGCCTTGACCCAACCATGCAATGGTTCAGCTAATCCTTCTGTGAAGAGGATGATTAGCCTCTGTTCAGATATGTTTGTCACCATAACAGCTACTCACTAAATTTCTGAAATGCAGACATCTAGTGTTCCGGTCTACTTGAGTTGTGCTAGCTCCCTGAAGTATATCTTCGAATCTTTCCTGTCAAACCGGTCTATCAATCTTTGTGTGAAGTCCACGTAAGTAATGTTAGAATGTCCCAAGGTGACCAATCTGTGGTATCACCATTCATGAGCTTCTCCTTCCAAATGCAAGGTGGTGAATTTGATGGCCTCTGCTTCCAACATTGGGTTAAGTTGGAAGTAAGTGTCTAACTTTTGTACCAAAGACCATGCCAAATATTTTGACCCATCGAAGGAGGGGATGGACAATTTCCCAACCTTGCGTAATAGATCATAGTTTCATTGCATGCCCCTATTATGGGGCCTATTTCTATACTTAATGTTACTGAACTCCATAAAGGTCATGGTTGCTCGAACATCCTCTTCTAGTGACGCATGCTCTTGGAAATATTCTGAAAAATCTTCGTTCTATTCTATAGGTCTTTGGTTTACTGATCCCTACCATCTAGAAACTGGGGTAGTAGAGGTCTAGGGTTCCTCCTACTAGTTTCCCTTGTGTAGAGATGTTAAAGAGACTAGGATTATGGTTGTTGCTTCCTTCTGCAAGACTCTTACTACCTCTATTAGATCCATTAGCAACATTGTTACCCATATTACTTAGATTTGCCAAAATCTGGGTAAACAATTGGGCCATCTATTGTTGCCCTTGTGCCATCAATTGAACCATTTGTTGCTACCCTTGTGTCATCTATTGAGCCATCTGTTGTTGCACTCTTGCTAACTACCCTAAGATTTCAAAGGGGTTGACCTCTGGTGGTTGCTCTAACCTATACAGCATGACTGAATTGTCAGTACGCTTCTTCTTCTTGATTATAATGTTTTCCCTATCCTTCGAGAGCATCCAGAAATCATATGCTCACAGGCTAGCAGGATACACAACTCTAATACCACTATAATGTCCCTCTTCGAAAGATTACCCTTGGGATGCAATGTTGGGTTATGGTTTTCAAAAACACATGAAAGAATTATATTTCATAACAGTATTGCAATATTCATCAAATGATGCTCCATAATGAATACACAAGTAGTATAGTAAAGTCCTTTGAGAGCATCCAGAAATCATATGCTCACAGGCTAGCACGATGCACAACTCTAATACCACTGTAATGTCCCTCTTCGAAAGATTACCCTTGGGATGCAATGTTGGGTTATGGTTTTCAAAAACACATGAAAGAATTATATTTCATAACAGTATTGCAATATTCATCAAATGATGCTCCATAACGAATACACAAGTAGTATAGTAAAGTACTCAATCAACAGTTAATTCCACGGGCACCCATTACGAAGTAGGGTTGATTCAACAGTTTACATTGTACAATAGCCAACAGTCTCACAATAGGAATATCAAATTAAACATGGTTTCTAGGCTTACAAACTGTAGATGTCTCCTTGCTACCACAAAATCACACCAATGGACTTCACCGCTACCTTGCACACATATCAACCATTGTTGCCTCCTGATCGTGGCTCTCTAGGCCACTCGCTCCCTTAGAAAAATGGCTTTTAGGCCCTCCATTGCCTCTAAGAATTAGGCATCAGCCTTCCGCTACCACAAGAAGATATTCTCCAGCCTTTAGGTCACTCGATGCCTCAAGAAAATGGCCTACATTGTCTCAGAAAGTTAGGCCTCAGTGTTCTGCTGCCACACGAGGATATTTACCAATCTTTAGGTCACTTGTTGCCTTAGGAAAATGGCCTCTTCGCCCTCCGCAACCTCAGAAGGACTAATTACAGCCCTCCCTGCCACGGGATTTAAGCCCTCGCTTGCCTTAGAAAAGGAGTTTGTTGTCTCAGAAGGATTAATTCCAGCGTTGTTGCCTCAAAAACTAAGATTCCAACCCTCACTTGCCGCAGAAAAGATGGTTTGCTACCTCAAAAAGAGAATCCTCCAGGCAGAATTTGGTCTTGTAGCAAGAAGATAAAAGAATTGGCTAGAGTGGAATCTTTCACCACCGAAATCAATAAGAGAAAAGGAGTCTCAAAACACTCCAAAAGCTTCAACCCATAATCAAGAAGAATAACAATCCATGACAATCATGATGAATCTCCTCCCTTTCTTTTATAGATTCTCTTTGGGGCTTTTCCCTCAATTCAATTTTGAGTGACAAGCAAGTTTCCCTCAATTTGCCCCAAATTTAACTTTTACTATATAATGTTACCTAAGTAATATTAAATAATAATTTCCCCCTTTTTAAATGTCTAGACTCTATATCCAATGGGATTAAATCGGTTACTACATCCTCCATTGGGCAATTAATTTGGAGAGGACATTACATAGAGAGCCAAAATTACATTATTGCAAGGTCTAATTGCTAGAGTCTTTGATTGTGGTTCAGACAACTAGGAGTTGAGATGGAAGTCATCTTCTATTTTGTTTGAGCATTGAGAAGAAACCATTCCTAGAAAGAAGGTGATCCAGCCCTAGGCACCAAGTGAGGAGAAGCTTTACCATAGAGAGCCAAAATTACATTGTTGCATGGTCTAATTGCTAGAGTATTTTATTGTGGTTCAGACAACTAGGAGTTGAGGTGGAAGTCATCTTCTATTTTGTTTGAGCATTGAGAAGAAACAATTCCTAGAAAGAAAGTGATCCATCCCTAAGCACCAAGTGAGGAGAAGCTTTACCATATCTAAATCCACTGCTAGAGCCCAAATGCTAGAGAAAAGGAGAAGACGAAGTTGTTGCTACGACATGCAACTATCCACAAATTCAGGGGTGAGTCCCCCGAAAGAGGAAACATTGGTTGAATGCTATGTTCTAATCGTTATGACACATAGGAATGGAGATATGCATGTTATTGCATTTCATTAACATAATACACATATAAATGGATGATCTTAACATTTGGATTCATCTTCCAAGAGATAGATCTCTTGGAATCTCGATGACTATTCCTATTCACTTGTGTCTTTTCATATTCCTTCTCAAGCGAATAATACAAAATATCATAACCCTAACAGATTATGTTTCCAAGATTCCCCCTATTAATCAGAAGGGGTGTATGTGAGTCCAAGCAAAGAGATAAAATCTAGAAGTAGACAGTTACCAATGGTTGAATGTGCTTCGCATTTGGTGGTTTTGGGATCACCACGAACCAAATGGCTAGCAGAAACTAATGTCTTCTACTAATTGGTGGTTTAAGGATGACTACAAGATTCGGAACTTGGCTCTAAGACTTAGGATGAAAATAGTGGTTTAGGATGACCACAAACTCTAGAACTTGGCTTTGTTGCCGCTCAATTTAGCAGGGATCCTAGGAGGGGTTCCTAAGGGATTACCACTAGATCAAGTGGCAACAATGGGACAAGGACCCACTGTCACCTCAGTCGATGACCCCTGCTCTTTACGAACTTTCACCGATGGGAGGAGTCTCGGGTATAGGGAGATCTCAAGGAAGGATAATCTAATGATATGGTGTTTAGTGATCTGTAAAGCCCATTCACAAGAGAGACTCAAATAGTAGGGTTTTCTTGCTTTAGAAGCAAGGTGAAGGGCTCTCTAAGAAAGGCTCAAGGGATGCTTAGACCTAGGGTTGAGGAGTGCTTCTTGATAAGAAGTGTCCTAGACCAAAGAATCCTGGGAGAATAGGGTTTCTAAGCAATCCTTGTGGAATTGGAGTGACAAGGTTGTGGGACCACAAAGAATCCCAAGTGTGCCCAAACAAGGTAAAAGGTTCAGAGTGAAGCTTTAAACAAAGGGTCTTGACCAAGTGAGGGAAAAGAAAAGGATAAAGAGATGGGATTTGACTTTGTTGTTCAATGCAATGATCCTTAATGAAGCCACTAACCAAAGGCAAGCTAGGGAGAATGGTTCTCGAGCTAGGGCTTGGAATATCTTGAGATTCCACCGTCGGATTGTCTTCAAATTTGGAGGACCTCTCAAGGACACAATTCTTGACCAATTTTCATCAACTTTGGATGGCTACAATGAAATTCTTGTGATGCTCTAGAAGCCTATTAGGTTTGGGACTTAGAGAAAGAGTTGAAAAGGATTTTTTGTTTTGGGTGATCACCTAGGACTAGACCAATGCCTAGCCTATTGGGAGATTGGAGTCAAGAATGAGATTGATTCTAAGTCTTCACTCTATCAAGGAGCCTAGTTGCAACATTGCATGCCCTAGTGAAGCAACTACTTAGCAACATAAAGGATTTATACTTCAACTTGCCAAAAGAATGGAGTTTTAGGGTTAGGCTTCAAAGACAACCCCTAGGAACATTCACTTTTCCTTGCCCAATGAGTAACGCATGCAATAGATCAAGACTACAAGCTGATTTAATAATTTCGCATAATTTAGAGCAAAAACAGCTTCATGATGCAGTATTCCACACATTAGACATTTAATGAAAATTTTGCATAAAAGGAAACTTAAATGGCAAAAAAAGCATATCCATCTAAGTTGCAACAAGCATTGAAATGTTTTGAAGTTTCCAAAACGGGTACGTTTAGAAATGTCACCTCCCAAAAAAAAATGTCAACCGAAACGTCATATACATACATATATATATACAACTCTAAATTTTGTTGCTTTTCCCCAGTGTTGATAATATCGCCGAAATATCGGCTATATTCGCCGAGAAAATATCGCGATAGAAATATCGCCGATATTTCGGCAAAATATTGCGCGACGATCTAAAATATCGCCCAGCGACAGTCAAAAATTTCCGCACGGGTTATAAAAGTCCAATTTTGGTTTTTTTTCAATCATTTTCATTTCTGATTGCTGGAGAAGGAAGGGGAGAGCTATGTGCTTGCTGCCAAGGAGGGTTTGAGTGTTCCATAGCTATTATCGCCACCAACAACGAAGATTTCATTGATCTAAGCTTCAAGAACAGTGAGACAATTTCATTTCTTCCATTAACAGGTATGTTCAAATAAACCCCTATTTTAATGAATTTTTTGTTAGTTTTAGGATTGTTCTTGCTTGCCTATTTGCCTACAATCATTTTGCTTGATTTTTTTTCCATTTGAAAAGATTTTCATGCCCATGAGCAAATGCAAGGGTTTTAAGTTTTTAAGTTTTCAAGTTTTCTCCATATTTGGAGAGCAAACTCCATTTTTTTTAGTTCATAGCTGCAGAGGCTATTTATTAATTTTATTATATATTAGGGGTTCATCTCTATAAAATTTCTTCACCTTAGAAATTAGTTTCTTATTGTGCAATGTGAAGTTGTGAACAGTGAGGTAGGTTTACCGTTTGCCTATTTCTAAAAGTAAATTCTATGTATGAATTTATGAAATTTCAAATGAATTTATGAATTTTCAATTTTCAATTCACATTGCAAAATTGCAAATTTGCAAATAATGTAGCAAAAAAATTGTTTTGTAAAATGATGTGGTTATTAGTATTACTTATTAAGTTACTAATTCCAATTTTTTTTGGTGCCCTAGGTTTGAGTTAGCCCACTACAAAATACAAATATGCCAAAAGCCTTGGACCCATTTTGGGAGTATGGGAACCCTGATGGTGGGACAAATCGTGCATATCTTACATGCAAATTGTGTGGGACCAGGATGACAAGTGGGGTTACACGATTGAAATACCATCTTGCTAGACTCAGTGTACATGATGTTGGGGTTTGTACAGTTTCTAGTCCAGAGCTTATACAAAAAGCTCGAGGCAATTGATGAAAAGGACAAAAAGAAGGAAGAGGCAGAAAGAAACAAAGTTGAACGTGCAGGTACATCTTTCAGGATATCTTCTCCTAATTTTGATGTTGAGGGTAGTGGCCCTAGTGGGAGGAGCTCCACAGCTGGCACACCATCACCTGCTACTGCTAGTGCGACTGCGAGGTCATCATTTTTTGTTCCACGAACAGGACCTGGAGCACAACCTGGCATAAAATAGTTTGTTAAAAAGAAGGAGAAGCAAGAAGCAGATAGAGTCAAGGGGAGGTGTATTTTCTGGAGCGACTTACCTCTCAGCATCACCAAAACCAATCCATTTTGGCAGCCAATGTGTGATGCTATTGCTGTTGTGGGCCCAGGGTACAAAAGTGCCACATATGAGGAGTTGCGGGGGCCAATTCTTCAAGCAGAAAAGCAGGACATCAACTCTAGATTGGTGGAGTTGAAAAGGCATGGGAAGTTACTAGATGCACAGTGATATCTGATGGTTGGACAGATGGGAAGGGTAGGACCCTTCTAAATTTCTTGGTACATTGTCCTAAAGGTACCATGTTTATTAAATCATTGGATGCATCAGAACATATCAAATATGCAGCAACAATATGTGAGTTGTTAGATGGGTTCATTCGGGAGATTGGTGTGCAGAATGTGGTGCAAGTTATAACAGACAATGCAGCTAATTATGTGTCTGCCGGCAAAATGCTTATGGAGAGGCATCCCACATTGTTCTGGACTCAGTGTGCAGCAGATTGTCTCGATTTGTTGCTTGAGGATATGGGGAAACTCTCCTTCATCAAGGAGGCGGCTGATATGGCTAGGAGCATCCCCAAGTTTATTTATAACCATGCTTTTGTTCTTAGCCTCATGAGGAGGTTCACTAGAAACAAGGAGTTGCGGCGTCCTACCATTACACGTTTTGCCACAAACTTTATTACTCTTCAGTCTTTGCTTCGATGTCAGTTTGAGTTGAAGCAAATTTTTGTGTCTGATGATTGGTGTAATTGTAGATACAACAGGAGACATGACGGGAAAGCCATTGCAAAAATGGTGTACTCTGAGACATTTTGGCATGGAGTAGAAGAAGCATGTGCAGTTAGTGAACCTATAGTAAAGGTTCTTAGATTGGTGGATGGGGAGAAGCCTGCAATGGCTTATTTGTATGAGGGCATGGATAGGGCCAAGGAGGCCATTTGTTCCTATTATGCAGACAAGGGTTCTGTTGGCCTTGATAGGCAGATGATGTTATGGGATGTGATTGATAGTCGGTGGACAAGGATGCTTCATCAATCCATTTATGCAGCAACACTCTTCCTCAACCCCGCATTTTCATACAAATGCAACTTTGATTTTGATGGAAAAGTGATGGAAGGGCTCCATTCCTGTATTCAGAGGATGGTACCTGATCCTGAGCTTCGTATCAAAATCAATCGCGAGATACAGTGTTATCGGGATTGTGTTGGCTTATTTGGCTTTGATGATGCTATTAGGGAAAGGACCCTCCTCATGCCACGTAAGTGACAAGTCATCACTCATTAGAAATTAGAATTTTCAATTTAGAATTTCCTTACTTATAATTCTATTTTTTTAAATTCAATTATGTAACTTTTATTTGAAAGTTTAATTATGTTTTAAGTTTTTGAATTTTTTATTTCATTATTTTGTTGTAGATATTCGGTGGCGAAGATATGGTGCAAGGGCACCAAATTTGCAGAAATTGGCCATACGAATCTTGAGTCAAACATGTAGTTCTTCAGGGTGTGAGTGCAATTGGAGTGTATTTGAAAAAATACACACCAAAAAGGGCAACAGGTATAACTTTGAGCTCAAGCCTTCAGTTGAGCAATTACACTTATTGTAATTTTTTATTTTTAATTTATGACCTTCAAGTGTCAAGAGTCAAGAGTCAAGACTCATTACTTTTTTTGACACTCTTATAGGTTGGAGTTCGCACGCCTCAACGATTTGGTGTATGTGCATTACAACATCCGACTTCGAGTGAGGCAAATAGAATCACCAATGGATCCAGAATCCAGATGCCATTTCCTTAGACAATATTGATGTAAATCCTTTTCCATTTGTTGGTATGGAAAATATGGCTGCAAAATCAAGAAAAACCAAGAATGAAGACCACCTTCCATTTTTGAGGAAAGGCACCACCAAATTTCCATTTGAGAGTTCTATTGGGGGACAAGCAGCAAAAAGAAGAGCAATTACACTTAGTCCAATGGAAAAAATTTTTCAAAAAGAGAAACGGGAAGAGCTTGATCTCACCATTGCCTTCTTTTTCTATCAAAACTTCATATCATTTAATGTTGCACGCTCACCTATATTTATTGAGATGTGTCGAGCTCTAACTCACGGGTCTCCATCATGGTATGTGCCTCCTGGTTCAGAGAAACTTAGAACCACATTGTTGACGAAGGCAAAAAAAGAGGTGCAAAAAATGCTTGAGCCTATTGTAGCATCATGGCCAACATCTGGGGTTAGCATTGTTTCTGATGGATGGACAGATCCAGCACGACACCCAATCATCAACTTCATGGTGTCTTCTTTGAATGGTCTTGTTTTCTTGAATGCAGTGGATACACTTGGAGAATACAAGGATGCATAGTTTATTGGTGAGTTATTTATTAAAGCTATTGAAGATATAGGTGTTGATTCTTGTGTGCAAATCCTTACAGATAATGCACCTGTTTGCAACGTTGTTGGCATGATTGTGGAAGCTAAGTATCCACAAGTGTTTTGGACACCTTGCATTGTCCATTCATTGAACTGAGCACTGAAATCCATTGCTTCTGATGTGCTTTGGATTGGTAACATTATTGAGGATGCACGACATATCCGTAACTTTGTGCAAAATCATACAAATGCCCTCACTATCTACAAGGAGTACACCAATCTATCATTGTTGAAGATTGCTAATACACGGTTTGCCTCTTCATTCATGATGTTGAAGAGGGTTTGGGGAGGTCAAAACAGCTCTTGGGTCCATGGTTATTTCTGAGTTTTGGTCTTTTTGGAGAAAGACAAATCAAGTAGCCTTTAAAAGAGTGAAGGACACAGTGCTAGATGATGCTTGGTGGGAGAGGGTAGATCTAATTATTCAAATCATGGACCCTATCATTTCTTTGCTTCGATTTGCAGATACAGACAAACCCATCCTAGGAGAGGTTTATGAGGGATGGGATTCCATGATTGAGTCTGTGAGGAGCATTATTCTACAGAGTGAGTGCCCCGAGTATGAGACATAACCAGAGGCCTTCTGTGATACTATACAGGATATTCTTGTCAGCAGATGGGACAACAATTGTATACCTTTACATTGTTTGGCTCACTCATTGAACCCAAAATACTACAGCCATGAGTGGCTGAATGGTGGATCTTCCCGCAGATTCCCTCTTCACATGGATAGCGAAATCTCACAGGGGAGGAAAGAGGCATTCAAGCGGGTTTTTCAGGATAGAGCATTGCTTGATGAGGTGGAGGATGCCTTTGTAGAGTTTTCCACCGGCACTGGTCGATTTGCAGGATATGATGTGATTAGAGACAGGGGGCTAAGAAGCCCTATTCTTGGTGGGCAAATCATGGGGCAACAAGCTCTCCTCTTCAGCAATTAGCCATGAGGTTCCTCTCTCAAGTGACTTCATCCTTTTGTTGCAAGAGGAATTGGAGCACATATGGGAATTTGTATAGTGTGAAGAAGAGCAGGCTTGAGCAGTCCAGGGCAGAGACAATGGTGTATGTGCACACCAACCTTCGTCTTATTTACAGGCAGAGGGAAGAGTGGTTGAGGGGAAAGACAAAGATGTGGGATGTCTTTCCTGATGATATGGGTTTGGACAGCAGTGTTGAGTTGGCATTGGCCAACATGGATCTCAATGATCCAGTGCTAGAGCCTGTTAGATTTGATGATGGTGATATTTTAGAGGGGTCATCCTCCACACCAACAGATGCAGAGGCGACTATGGATACAGAGGAGGAGGAGGATGCAGAGGAGAGCAGTGGTGACCATGATGATGGGGACATTGATGCTAATTCTGATGATGACTCTGAGGATTGATGACTACCTATTGCCTTGAGGCTTGTATACCTGTAGTTGTTTTATATTTTCTATTTCTATTTGCCATTGGCATTGCACCAGCACTACCTATGTAACACATTTTGATTTGATGACTTAATGAGAAAACTACAGTTGTCAGTGTCTTTATCTTACTATCTTGTAGTTGTAAGTTGTCTTTCATTTATGAATTATGAATCATGATTTATGTGACCACTGACATGTATTTGAATTTTGTATGTACTATGCATGCTATAGATGAAGATCTATGTTTGAAATCAATGAATTTGTATCATTAATTAGAATTTGTGTAAGAAATATCTAATTTTTAATATATATATATATATATATTTAATAAAATAATATATAACGAATCCTACGTGTCCTATTCCAGAGGGTCAACATGTCCGAATCCGACACTCGAATCCCCGTACCCTATGAATCCCGAATCCCCATGTCAAGTGACTTAGATGGGACCTTGTTCCTCTTCCAAAGGGATGAAAACGTGTTAGATGCAAATGGGTTTACAGAACCAAGTTTGGACTAGATGGAAAAATTGATAAACATAAAGCTCGTCTTGTTGCTAAGGGTTTTTCACAAGTTGAAGGCATTGACTATACTAAAACCTTCTCCCCTGTTGCCAAAATGAACTCTATCTGCCTTGTTCTTTCCCTTGCTGCCTCTTTCAAATGGGAAGTCCATCAGATGGATGCTAAATCTGCCTTCTTGCATGGGGACTTGCATGAAGAAATCTATATGGAACAACCTCCTGGCTTTATACAAACCAGTGTTGAAAATATCGGTATCGGGAAAATATCGGCGAGGGTCCAGAAAATATCTTATCGGCAATATCGGTGAAAATATCGGCAAAATATCGGCAAATATCGGCAAGCATAAAAAATAATTTTTTCAAATTTTTAAATATAGCCGATATTTTGCCGATATTTTCAAAATATCGCGATATTTTGCCGATATTTTCCGATATTTGCCGATATTTTGAAAATATCGCGATATTTTCAAAACAGAAAATATCGCGATATTTTCTCGGTGATATATCGTTTTGCCGAAAATATCGCGATATTTCCGAATATCGCCGATATATCGCCGATATTATCAACAGTGATACAAACAGACTCTAGCCTTGTATGTCGGCTTAAAAAATCCCTTTATGGTCTCAAGCAAGCCCCTCGGGCTTGGTATGCCAAAATGGATAGCTTTCTTTTAGATACTGGCTTTTCTAGGTGTCATTCTGACAATACTGTCTACACTAAGAAAGTGGGTAAGTCTCTTATCATTCTTGTTCTTTATGTTGATAATCTTATCCTTACTAGTAGTGATCCCAACCTCATAAACCATGTGAAGTCCAGCCTTAAAAAGAAATTTGAAATGACAGACTTAAGACACTTGCATTATTTTCTTGGTCTTCAAGTCTTGCAATCCAAAGAAGGTATTTCCAATGTTGTGAAAAATTCAAACAACAACATTTAAATAGGCACTAGGATTCATTCATTAAAGGCCTCAATCCGCAGTTGAGGAGGATTGTTCGAGGTAGACCTTACACGTTGTTTACAGGAGGATGGTCACAAGCAGTTGGTTGCTATCCTGAAAGAAGTCTTGCATAGTCATCTTGCCACTTGCTGTTGGAGACAACATGGTTATGTTTTGGGATGATGTGCTAGGCATAAGTATCCAATGAGAAGAAGCTATGGAGTTGTTGTTTGAAGGATAAATGGATCACTCCATGAATGGGACTTGTTGAAGGAGTCTGCAACTATAGCCTAGCTACTCTGCTAGGCTGTAAGCCATAGCAAGCAGCTAAGGCTGTTGAGTGTAAATAGTTATAGCATATTAGATGTAGTATATTGGGTGCAACATAATATATAATGAAGTGCAACATAGTCAACAGTGGTGCAGCATAAAGATGAATGGTGAAGCATAGTGCCTAGTAACAGTATGCAGCATATAGGTGACAGTGAGGATGGGTGCTGCATGGTGCAACATGATGCAACACAGTGATGATGGACATGGATGTATTGCAACATGATGATGATGATGTATTGCAGTATGCATAATGCAACATGGTGCAGCATAGTGTAATGAATGGTACAACAAAGTGCAACATGACAGTGGTGTAACACAGAGACGATTAGTGCAGCATGGTGCATCACAAAGATGATTAGTGCAACATGGTGCAGCACAAAGATGATTAGTGCAACATGGTGCAACATAGTGGATTAGTGCAGCGAGATGATGAGGTGCAACTCAGTGATGGGTACTACACAGTGATGGGTGCAACACTGTGATGGGTGTAGCATGGTGATGGAATCACCCTGGAGAATCAGTTGAAGCAGTAAGCCTTCCCCTGAGTTCAGATCAGCTACCTCATGTGTTATCTTCTTAGTGAAGATCTCTGCTCTTATTTTGTCAAGTCAAAATGTTGACTTCTGATGTATATGTACTATCTCTCTCTGCTGAACTATTGAAGAATATATAAGAAGAATTGATCAAGGGTTTCCCCACATTGGGGTTTGCCCTTGGTTGGCGCCACATCTTGTGTCCTCTTGCCTTGGCTTGTTTTCTGATGTTTATATTCTATCTGCAATTTACTATCATGCTGATGTGATTGCGAATCTAGAATTGATATTGAGTTAAATGGAAAAATTGAAATAAATTGCTCTAAGCATAGAACATACCAAAAATTATCAGACACTCACACTTGGTGATATGAGTTGCCTATGCTAGTTTTTGTAGCATCGGATGTGTTCTAACCTTGAAATTTTGTGGAGAGGCTATAATACATGAGATCTCCAAAACTTATAAATCATTTATGGAAATTCCTCCTAGAAATGACTTAATTAGATTATTAGCCAGTTTTTAAATATTTCTTAAGTCTAAACTTAGGGAATATAGTTAATTAATCATAATTAATTAAGTTAAGGTGTGAATATACTAGAAACTCACACGGATCGACTTCAAGTTAATCCTAGCTATCGATTAAGATTTAATCTTGGTAGTTGGAGTCCCAACAAAGGATTATAAGAGGAAGTCGATGAGCACTTGGAGAAGACACTTAAGCAATTCGATTTCTGAGCAGACCGATTTCTAGAGTAGCAGCAGTCAGTTTCCAGAGAGAGAGCCAGTGAGATCGAAGGCGAGTGAGGGGAAAAGACAGTGATACAGAGGAAATATTTTCCAGATCCGGAGAGGCAACAACAAGTGAGCCGAATTATCCCAGAGAGGCAGTGCTGAGGGGTAGCACGGTTGATTCAGTAAGGTAGTTTGATTTGGAGGAAGGAAAATCGTTCTCAGTTCTAGAGGTCGGGACAAAGTCCTAGAGGGTCGGAGAGGCTATTTCCTCAACATCCAGAGGCATAACTACTTCATCAGAGCCTAGTCCGAAGCAAGCTCTCCAACCGGCTATGGAAAGCAACGCATAGGCTGACGCAAAGGTCCAGGAGGTTGAGTTTTGATAGGGAAAGCCAAGCCAAGGATTGCTTGTGGGAGTAGGGTAATTCCCTTCAGTATTTTGCTTAGATTTTCTTGTTGTTTGGATTTCCAGTTGGGCTTCCATAGATGTACTCAGATTTCATTGCTGCATAATAAATTAAAACCGTCACCGTTGCACCATTTTTCACAAGTCGGGTTTTTCTAGGGACATTAGTCCAAAAATCACTGTAATTTTTATGTGTGTGCTAGTATTTCTTCTAGAGTTTATTCTTCAGCAGTTTTATTTGTGTAGTGTGAGTTATTCAGTATTTGCTGTAGGAAACAATAAATAAATTGTTAAATTTAACTAACAATTAGGAGAATAATTTCCAGTTGCTGCAATAGGATTCAGGATTCCGAATTTTCACATGGTATCAAGCGCAGATGATCAACAAAAGAGCACAGCAGTGAAGAAAGGAGTTCCGTTGTTCAGTTTGGGCAGCAGATCAGAACCCTAGAGGAAGCACAACCACTTTGCCAAGAGGCTAGGTTTCTTGAGGAGATTCGATTTTTCTGAGTGAGGGACAAAAAAATTCGATCTCTCCAAATCAAGGGATTCCATAGGCAGAGGGAGCATCCCAGTATTTTCACAACGCAGATCTCTAGTCGGATGCGGTAGTTTTGCAACAATTTGCTAGAGCAAAGCTAGCGTTGGGTGGAAGAAGAGCGCACATCGAGGGAAAATGTTCCTCAAGGAACTTCTAGTCTTAAGAAGTTTGTTAAATTATGGTATGTTCTATGCTTAGAGAAGTTTACTTATCTTTCTTATTATTATCCACATATTAGCAATCACATGTACATTAAGTAAAGTGTAGATAGAACATTTAAACGATCAACAGAAAACAAGCCAAGACAAGAGACACAAGATGTGGCGGCTAGCCAGGGACAAACCCCAATATGGGGAAACCCTTTGATCAAATCTTCTTTTATCTTCAATAATTTAGCAAAGAGAAATAGTACAAAGATCTGATTTATATCAGCAGCAACGAACCCTAGATCAAAACTCGTCGGACGCTCCCACCGAATGCCCAACTCGCCAAGTCTCCACCGGCGAGTCGTTCACCGTGCAGTAGTCCAAGATTTCGTCGTGCATCAGTCCAAGACTTTGCCGCGCATCAGTCCAAGGCTTCGTCGTGCACTAGTCCAAGATTTTGCCGTGTACCAGTCTAAGACTTCGCCGCGCATCAGTGCAAGACTTTGCCTTGCACTAGTCCAAGATTTCGCCGTGCACCAGTCCACACCAGTCCAAGACTTCACCGCGCATCAGTCCAAGACTTCGTCGTGCACCAGTCCAAGATTCCATCGTGCACCAGTCCAAGACTTCGCCGCGCACCAGTCCAAGACTTCGCCGCGCACCAATGCAAGACTTCGCCGTGCACCAGTCCAAGACTTCGCCGCGCATCAGTCCAAGACTTCGTCGCGCATCTGTCCAAGACTTCGTCGCGCATCAGTCCAAGACTTTGCCGTGCACCGGTCCAAGTCTTCGAACACCCTGTTTCGGCACGTGAGAGAGAGAGAGTCTTTCTGCGTAGGAGAGAGAACAGACTCTTTTTCTGCGCATGTGAGAGAGAGAGAGAGAGAGAGAGAGAGAGAGAGAGAGATATGATGAGAAGTGAGTGACCAAATGAGGAGTCGTCTTGTATTTATATCCAAACGTTGAAGGTGAATAGATGTGTCTGTTGGGTGTCTGAGCCTACATAAGTCGCTGGCCGACTTTGATAATTTGTCAATAATCAAAATAAATTCATATCTCCATAAATACTTATCGGAATCGGATGATCTTTAGATCAATCCTACTCCTCTTGACGAGAGGAATCTAAGAAAAATATTATCAGCCATGAATAAAGTGACCCACATGGAGTTTGGTCCTAGTTGCCAATTTTAACACTCCCTCTCAACTAGGGAGAACTCCATCTGCAATTCGTCTGACCGTCGCTACCATTCATCCATTAAATGCATTGCCTTGTATAGCTTGGCCCTTGCTCTGCTCTGCTCTGCTTTGTTTTGTTCTACTATGCTCTGCTCTGCTTTGTTTTGTTCTGCTCTGCTTGAACTATGAAGAAGAAGAAGTGATCGAGGATGTCTCATACCATCCTCCACTAACTCGAAGTCAGTCTGGAGTGTGTACCACTTTCACTGGTCCCAGACTAGTATCATTGATCCCAGATCAATGGAGGTCATCCTAGCATAGGGAGTATGGTAGATACAATGATGCGTCCATCGATAGAACTACTATGGTCCCTCTCCTCATTTCCCTGCTTATTGATTAGATGAGAGGTACTTCCCATGAGTTCCAGACTGCATGGGTAGGATGCCTCGCCTGCATGGGTAGGATGCCTCGCCAGGAGAACTAATCATCTTGTCCACAGGAGAACAAATCATCCTGTCCAGTGGATGCCAGGGAGAACTAATCATCCTGGCCTACAGGAGAACGAATCATCCTGTTCCACAATCGCCATGGAGAACGAATCATCCTGGCCCACAGGAGAACTAATGATCCTGTTCCATAGTCGCCACGGGGTGTTAGGGGAAGGTTGAACCTTTTACCTTGTACAAAGTGCACCAACAGGGGATGGTGAGTTACCCTATGGTCATATGTTGCTCCAAGAAGTACCCTGCGCCCCCTTGGAGCTCCCAGAGCTTAGTACATCATACTTGACCCTCAAAAGAGGGTCTCTGAACAACTCCAAGTTGTTCTCGGAAAGTCAGAAATTTGACCTTTCCTAGGGGCTTTGTTAAAATGTAGGCGACCTGTTCATCTGTATAGATATGTTGGAGCCTTATAGCTCCCCGCTGCACCATGTCACGAATATAATGGTACCTGATATCGATATGCTTGGACCGATCATGGAATACGAGATTCTTTTATAAACAAATCCCGCTCTGGTTGTCACATAGGATCACGGTGGTATCTAATGTAAATCCAAACAACTCACTGAAGAGCTTTCGTAACCAGACTGCCTCACAGGAGACCATGCTAGCAGCAATGTACTCTGCCTTGGCAGTGCTCAAAGCCACATACTTCTGCGTGCTGCTCATCCAGGATATCAAAGCAGATCCCAAGGAGAAACAACACCCGGAAGTGCTCTTACGGTCCACCACATTGCCTGCCCAATCAACGTCAGTATATCTAAGTAGTCTCACATTTCCAACAGTGTATCTTAACCCATAAGTAATTGTGCCATGAAGATATCTCAGTAGATTCTTGGCACCAATCCAATGTATGTGGTGAGGTTCAACCATGTGTTGACTCAATGTGTTGACTGCAAAGCATATATCTGGACGGGAGTTCACTAGGAACATCAATGCTCCGACGAGTTGACGATACTCAGTGGTATTTCGTAAAACAAATCCAGCAGCACTATCGCTTAACTTCTTGAAGTCAAGCTCCATCGGGGTGGTTACGGTCTTACAGTCCACCATGCCGAATCTCTCCAATATCTTCACCACATATTTTCCTTGAGATAGGAAAATCTCCCTTGGTTTTTGCCAGACTTCCAGTCCTAGGAAATAGTGCATAAGTCCTAGGTCTTTCATCTCGAACTCAGAAGCCAGCTCCCTCTTACATTCGTGAATGAGAGGGTCTGCACCTGTTAGAAAGAGGTCGTCAACATATAGCACCAGTATGAGAGGCTTGTCATCTATAACCTTAAAGTAAAGGTTGGGGTCGGCTTCACTCCTAGTGAATCCTAGCTTCATCAAGTAGCTATCGATCCTCTCATACCATGCTCGGGGTGCTTGCTTTAGCCCATAGAGGGCCTTCTTCAACTTGCACACATGAGATTCTCGATCATGAATCTCAAATCCTTCGGGTTGCTCTACATAGACCTCTTCTTTGATAGAACCATGTAAGAACGCAGTCTTGACATCCATCTGATGTAGGTTCCATCCTTGTGAAGCAGCAAGGGCTATGATTGAGCGGATGGTGGTATATTGGGCAACAGGTGCAAATGTCTCGTCATAGTCTATACCTTCCTTCTGGGAGAAGCCATGAGCGACAGAACGAGCCTTATACTTTTCCGCACTTCCATCAACTGCATGCTTTATCTTGTAAAGCCATTTTGAAGTGACAACTGCCTTTTCCTGGGGTTTGGGGACTACATCCTAGACATCGTTCTTCATAATAGACTCATATTCTTTGGTCATAGCATCCTTCCATACTTGATGCTTGACGGCATCTGTGAATGATGAAGGCTCATTTTGGATGATCATGCTCATGATGGTCAGGTATCCCTGATACCTGTTCGGTTTCTTACTTTCACGGAAGGTTCCTCGGGGTGCTGTGTGTCCTTTAGCATCATCAAGTGTCCCCCTAAGCCATGAAGGCCTCTTCCTTGAAGAGGAGGGCTCAAGCGGAGGAGGATCAATAGGATCCAGGGGTTCTTCCACATCGGGCATTGTCTCCTCTTCTTTTTCTTTCGGTTCCCTGGTGTCAGCTTCTTGAGTGCTCCTCAAAGTAGGAAGATTGTCCACTTTGCTAAGGGCCATATCTTCGTCAAAGGTGACATCATGACTAATCTCGTCTTCCCTTTGACCAATTACATAGATTCTATAGCCCTTAGTATTTTCACTATAACCCACAGAGATTCCTTTCTTTCCAAATGCACCAATTTATTCCTTTTCTCTTTCGGCACATGAAAATATACCGGGCTTCCAAAAATTCTAGAATGAGATACATCAGGTTTCTTACTAGTGAACATTTCTTCAGGAGTTTTGGAACCCAATGCTTGATGAGGGCATTGGTTTTGTACATATACAACAGTGTTCGCAGCTTCGGCCCATAGAAACTTCGGAAGTCTTTGATCATGGAGCATAGCACAGACAGCTTCCACAATCGTACGGTTCTTCCTTTCCGCCACACCATTCTGCTCAGGAGTATAGGGTGTAGTGGTCTCCCTCTTAATGCCAGCCTCTTTGCAAAAGTCATGAAACTCATTGGATTCATATTTAGTCCCATTATCAGTCCTTAGAATCTTGATCTTCTTTTCGGTTTGATTCTCGATCAAAGCTTTGAAGTGTCGAAACCAAAAGAACACTTCATCCTTCTTTTTCAAGAAATATATCCAAGTCTTGCGAGAATAATCATCTGTAAAAGTGAGGTAATATAAATATCCTCCCAAAGAGTTCACAGGCATCATACTGGATATGTCTGAGTGAACCAACTGCAATATATCGGAGGTCTTGCTTTGGCTTGAGGGGAATGGTCCCCTTTTGAGCTTCCCTTCGGCACATCCTGGACATACACCTTCTTGCTCTAATCTGAACTCAGGCATCCCAGTTACCATTTTTCTTACATCAGGTAGAGCTTTATAATGAAGGTGAGCAAACCTCCGATGCCATAATTCAGACTGAAGAGATGTGTCACAAGTCATGACACCCAATGGACTTCCTCCGACCTGATATAATGAATCAACTTGAAACCCAAGAGTAAAAGCATATTTAAAGTTCCTTTTCCATACACGTACCTTGCCATCGCTGAAAGCCACCTTGTAGCCTTTGTCTTCCATTACCGAAATGGACACCAGGTTCTTTTTGAGATCAGGTACATATAATACATCTTGTAAGTGGATGGTATTACCCTGATTTAGTTGACATCGTCCCGGTGTGAGTCCCTTTTATTAGGGCACTCCCTTGCATAGTGACCCGTTTTATTGCAATTGTAACATCGTCCTTTTCTTCCACCCATTGGTCCAACCTTTCCTTTGAATTTAACCCCGGAATTGTTTCTTCTTTTAGTATGAGAAGAAAAGGTAGAGGGATGACCTTTAAGTATGGGTATTTCTTGCTCTTCCATCCTTGTTTCTTCTTGAATGCATCTGGCCATTAATTTCTCAAATCCAGGAATTACGTTATTGTTGAGAAGAGTAGTCCTGAATATATACCATTTAGATGGTAGTCCTCCAAGAGTGGTGAGTGTCATTTCCCTATCAGGAATTACTTCTCCAATATATAGGAGATCGTTCTTGATCTCGGTGATTCATAAGAAGTATGCTTGCATACTCTCATCTTTGCCCTTCTTAATTTCCTTCAGCTTAGTTCTAAGAAACAGGACTTGATTTGCATCATTAACTTCAAATAAACTCACCAGTCTATCATAGATTTCCTTGGAGGTGTTCAACTCAGAAACATAGGCCACCAAGCAGTTGTCGATAGAGTCCCAGATGAACTTCTTTGCTTTGACTTCTCCCTTGGTCCATTTGTTCCTAGTAGCAGCGGAAGCATTTGATGGAGGCTCAACAATTCTGCCTCTCACATGGTCCAACGCTTCCTGTTCTTCTAATGTTAGATCAAGAGACATCTTCCATCCGTGATTATCAGACTTCTCACAGAGTTTGTCTTCAACAGGGAAGTGTGTTGAGGACCCCATGATTTCTTTCAAATAGCCTTGCCAACTTTCTCTTTGGTGATTGTTCTTGCTCTTGCTTGGGCTTTGTCTTCACCTCAGCTTTGATACCATGGTAAATTATGGTATGTTCTATGCTTAGAGCAGTTTACTTATCTTTCTTATTACTATCCACAGATTAGCAATCACATGTACATTAAGTAAAGTGTAGATAGAACATTTAAACGATCAACAAAAAACAAGCCAAGACAAAAGACACAAGATGTGGCGGCTAGCCAAGGACAAACCCCAATATGGGGAAACCCTTTGATCAAATCTTCTTTTATCTTCAATAATTCAGCAGAGAGAAATAGTACAAAGATCTGATTTATATCAGCACAACAAACCCTAGGTCAGAACTCGTCGGGTGCTCCCACCGAACGCCTAACTCGCCAAGTCTCCATCGGTGAGTCATTCACCATGCACTAGTCCAAGATTTCGCCATGCACCAGTGCAAGACTTCGCCACGCGTCAGTCCAAGACTTCGCCACGCGTCAGTCCAAGACTTCGCCACGCGTTAGTCCAAGACTTTGTCGTGCACCAGTCCAAGATTTCGCTGTGCACCAGTCCAAGACTTCGCCGTGCATCAGTGCAAGACTTCGCACGACCTGTTTCGATTCACGTGTGAGAGAGAGAGTCTTTCTGCACAGGAGAGAGAAGAGACTATTTTTCTGCGCAAGAGAGAGAGAGATATGGTGAGAAGTGAGTGACCAAATGAGGAGGATTCATCTTGTATTTATATCCAAACGTTGAAGGTGAATAGATGTGTCTGTTGGGCGTTTGATCCTACATAAGTTGCTGTCCGACTTTGATAATTTGTCAATAATCAAAATAAATTCATATCTCCATAAATACTTATTGGAATCGGATGATATTTAGATCAATCCTACACCTCCCAACGAGAGGAATCTAAGAAAAATACTATCAGCCATGAATAAGGTGACCCACATAGAGTTTGGCTCTAGTTGCCATTTTTAACAAAGTTCGATTTCCCTTGCAAATCAACAGTCGTTGTAAGCAGAGTTTCTCACTCCATAAGGGAGTGCAAATAGCCTAACAGCAACTATGTAGAAGGGAAAAGGAAATTTTCGAAAGTTTGTTGAGATGGCCACTGCTAGATTTTGTGATCAGGATAGGTTGGATGTTGCTTCTAACTATGTCATTTGGAAGGCAAGAATGTCCTTCCTTCTCGATGAATATGGCCTGAAGCCATATATTGATGCAGTGGTAGTAGTATCCTAGGATGCAAATCAGCTGAAGGAGTATAGAAAGGAGATGGTGCGAGAAAAGAGATTGATCCTTGATGGTGTTCGAGATCATCTTATATCACACATAGCGACCAAGGGAACGACCAAAGAGGTGGGATACACTTTCCACACTATACCAAGGAACTTCCAAGCAACGGAATATATACTTAGAGGAGAAGCTGAGGCTCATCCAGATGCAGAAGGGGGGAGGCATAGACTCCTTCCTCACCAGGATTCAGGAGGTCCAGGACTAGTTGTCAGTTGTTGGGGCAACGCCTCAACCCACAAAGCTAGTGCGATTGGCACTAAACAGTGTCTCCGAGGAGTGGCAGGTATTTGTCCAAAGTGTTTTGGGCAGAGATACCTTGCCAAGGTGGGACATGATGTGGGCCTATTTGCAGTAGGAGGAGTTGAGACGAGCTCTATTAAAGATCTCCATCAGTGGCAGTAATAGAGGATCGAAGTAGGTGAAGAAGGAGGAGAATGTGGCCCTCACATCGAAGGGTCCTAGTCAGGGACAAGGGTAGTAGAGAAAGAAGAAAAATGACCTATTGAAGATCAAGTGCTTCTGATGTGGTGAGTTCGGTCACTACAGTACCCAGTCTCCTCTCAGGAAGGAGTAGAAGCAAGACCAACAGGCAACATCAACAAAGATTGATAGGCTTTCCTCTAGACCGAAGGAAGACTTTGCCATGTTTGCTGACATACCTCCAAGAGTGAGGTGGGGAGATTTGGTGATGTAGCCCCAGAGTGCTACAGATGGGCAGGATCCTTAAGGATGCCCACCTCTTGGATCAGTCCCTTGCTACGGGGGCCCATAATTTTTCAGTAGCAGGATGGATCAGTGGCAGTAGAGGCAGTCAGAGGCTGAGTGACAATTGCAGATTAGCAACAGTTAGATGTTGGGGAGCGCAATGCAGAGTTGGCAGCGGTGCAGTTGGCACAGTGTAGAGTCAGCAGCAATGCAGAGTCTTCAGTAGATAGAGCAGAGCTAGTAGCAGTCACGATTAGCGAGGCGAGGTATCTTGTTGATAAACGTTGATTCAGTATTTAGGATGCTTCTCAGTTGCAGTTGTTGCAATTGGAGCAACAATAGATGAGAGGGAGTTGCAGTGCAGATGCAGTGTTAGCACTGTCAGCAACAACACAGATGCAATATATATAAGAGTTGCAGTGGTTGGTGGCCAACAACAACTAGACATCAACAACGTGACAAGAGATAATGCAGAGACAAGGTGCAGTGGAGCACTAGAACACATTCTTCACTAAGAGAGAGTGTTAGTTTTTGTAGCATCGGATGTGTTTTAGCCTTGAATTTTGTGGAGAGGCTAGAATACATGAGATCTCCAAAACTTAGAAATCGTTTCTAGAAATTCTACCTAGAAATGACTTAATTAGATTATTAGCCAGTTTTTAAATATTTCTCAAGTCTAAACTTAGGGAATATGGTTAATTAATCAAAATTAATTAAGTCCAGGTGTGAATATTCTTGAAACTCACACGGATCGACTTCAAGTCAATCTTAGCCATTGATTAATATTTAATCTTGGCCATTGGAGTCCCAACAGAGGATTATAAGAGGAAGTCGATGGGCACTTGGAGAAGACACTTGAGCAGTTCAATTTCTAAGCAAATCGATTTCCAGTAGCAACAATTAGTTGCCAGAGGGGCAAAGACAGTGATCTGGAGGAAAGATTTTCCAGATCTGGAGAGGCAGCGACAAGTGAGCCGAATTATCCCAGAGAGGCAACTTTGAGGGGCAGCGTAGTTGCTTCAGCAAGGCAGTTTGATTTGGAGGAAGGAAAATCGTTTTTAGTTCCAGAGGTCGAGAAGAAGTCCCAGAGGGCCCTGTTGACCATTAGAGTGGCACCTGATGATTACATGAAGACTCCATGCCCAAGGATGATCCAGAGGACACTTGTACCATTAGATATTGTCAGTCAACAGAGTTTTTTAACTCTACTTCTATATTCTCATCATCTTTCTTGTACCCAGATGCCACACCCTACGGGGAATTGTAATAAGTGATACTAGTAATGATGAGTTTTGAGTCTGTAATAGGCCTAGAATGTTGGGAATCAATCAGCAAATGAGTACACCTTGGAGTGCTTTTTTTATCTAGTTAATTATCCCTTCTTTTTCAGAGGCGGATAATTTTCTGGGTTTTTCACTCACTTTTTACCGCAAAGCCAGGGTGACGGTTTGAAGGTTGAGCCCTTAACACATCTTAGTGTCTAGAGTCGATGTATATTATCATACTAGATCACACAAAAAATTTCGTGGAATTTGGTTAGGTCTAGGTAGTATTTTTTTAATTTTTTAGATTTCCCGCAAGTTAAAAATTGCAGATAAAATTGTATTTAAATTGTAATAAGTGTAGTCTAGAGAATTTGTATGGGGTATGAGTAATCAAAATTACACCTCTCACCCTCAACTTTCTACTATGACACACTTTGAGGGGTTAATAATGTGTTTTGGATCTTCAAAACCCACTTTTCCTAAGTTTAGTGGGAAATCTGACAATTAATTAAGCCATAAATTAAATAAATGGAGAAAAATAAATATCCACATGTGCTAAATGTTGTGGAAATGAGGTGGAAAATTATGGGGGAGTTAAAGTGAAGTCCCAAAGTAATGTGGACTCCTAAAATCAAGGAAGGGACATGTGCTCAAATAAAATTGAATTTCTGGCATTAAATGAAAAAACTGTTTGGAAATTCGAATTTGTGAAGTTAATGCACATTTGGGAGGATTTGTGAGAATTTTTGGTGGAGATTTTTGTGGGAAATTGCCCCCACATGGGTTACCACCCATATACACTTGTCATTCGACCATAAAATTCGAATTTGGCACATAAGGGAAGAAGAAAATGATGTCCACTTGTCAGAATTCGATTTTTACACTTGGCATTGGGGCTCCATCCAACAAATTCGAATTTCTCTTTGGGATTGTCACCTCATGCCACTTGTTTAATCACTTCTACATTGGGATTAGCTCCAATGCCATTTGTCATTGTCATTCTTCATTGGGATTTGCTCTCAACTCTCTATATAATAGAGTCACGGGCTCTCACATTGTATAATATTGTTACTAGCTATTGTGCTTGTGGAAGTGCTACTGCCTTGTACACTTTTAGAAATATCAATAAAGACTTTGGGGTTTCATTCATGAGGTGTTCTTCCTTTTCAAGTGTGATGAATTGTTGAGCATTGGTATATTTTCTTTTACTCATGCTTTGACTTATTTTGCTTCCATATGCTCTTGTAGATTTGTTAATGTAGAGCTATCTTGCATTGACATTTGATTTAGAAGTATGCTCTAGGTATAGAATGCTCTAGTTGGTTTTAAATAAATCTCTAGAGTTTCTTATCATTATTTATTGTTAAATCTATATGGAACTAATTCTTGATTGAAGTTTTGTAGAGGGAACATCTTGTTGGGATTACAAAATCAAGCATGAGGGTAAGTCTTTGGAGAGACCAACCCACTCTTAATACATTCTTAAAGGAGCTTTCATTTGTTCTTTGAACTTTCATAGTCTTATTTTACAAAGTGGTTTTGCAGGGATTTCGGCACATAGCTTGTACACAAGCCGAAAACTTTTAAATTTAAATATCTTTTAAAAAAAAAATTGTACTTCATTTCTTTCATTTGCTATCTAAGAGCTTGAAGATGGCTAAGCAAAGACGAGAGTTTACTCTCACTCTTTAGCTTAGCCTTTTGTAAATTATAATTGTACATATACATTTTATCTTGCTAATTTTTCGATTAATACTTAACTTATTTTGCAGCCATTGTTTGGATTGTTTGCTAACTCTTGTGTGATAGATTTGGAAGAGCAACTTCTCGCAACATCTAACAAGTGTTTGCAGGACCTTTGGCAAGTGTTGGGGGTTCGATTTCTAGGGATGTCGTGAGCCCTTTTGACGCTTATTTTGGCCAAGTCGAGTTCACTAGAGGGCTGCCCATTTTCCTCTTTAAGCCGTGGGCATTTGGAGGAAACTCACACCTTGTTTCCCTTGCATAAGTTTTGTGAGATCTTGTCACTACTTTCTCAAGGAAGGAGGTCTAGTGTCCAAGTTTCAAGAAATTATTGTGAGCATTCTCCCTGAAGTATAGTTGAAAACTTTGAAGGACCCTCTTCTCATTGTAATATTAATAAAAGATCTAACTTGCTTGTGGGAGCTTGGGATTTCTTCCATGGTATCCTATCTCCGCATTTAGAGGGAGGCTTCTCTTGGGTGGATTGATATTTGCATGGTTTAAGCTTTCATACTTCTTTCACTTACCTGCATGCTTTAGCTGGGAATTAACACAACCTCACTATCACATTTCATTAAGTTAAAGTTTGTTACAATTTCATTTGAGCTTTTCATTTTCTTTCTCATTGTTGCTTGGAGCTACAAACTTACACTTTACTTTGGGCAATTCATCCTTTGCATGCAAGCATTTTATATTCTTAACAAACTTTGATTCGTTTCCATTTACCTTGGTAAATTGTTTCATTAACACTTGAATACATGCTTCAATTTTATGCTACATTGTTATCTTGAATATTGGAGCAATTTATTGTCATTGTCTACTTGAAACAAATTTTACTTTCAAGCAAATTACTTGTATCATTTTAATTCATTGATGAAACACATGCAACACTTGTAAGCTAATTTTATTCCTCCAATTGAAGTTATAATTGCAACTTATGTTGAACACTATTTCATTTTCAAGCATTGCAAATCAATCTCTTTGAAGCATTTGCATGTATCATTATTTTAATTTGGGGAATTAACACAACTTGCATTTCATCTAGGCATTTTAGTGTAGGAAAGCCCCAAGCCTCACTAAAATTTTACCTCCAACATAAGTTGGTTGAAGTAGACATCTTAGGGATCCTCCACTCCTCTATTGACTCCTCATTGTGATATCCATATCATTGTGCGAGGGTGAGGTCTGAGGATTGAAGAGTTAAATTGTAATCTTGTTGTAGAGCTAATTAATAAAATTAACCAAGAGCACTTTCCATTACATTTACTTTCCTTGTCTCTTGATAGTTTGAGTTTTCATATGCAAAGTCTATTCCAAAAGCAAGCATTGTAATCATTTCAAACATGTGTTTTCTTTTCATGTTTCAAGTCTAATTGCATATTGATGTCTTGGGTTAGCACTTCCTTTCTTTTACATTTCCAAGTTAATTACTAATTTTTGGGTTTTGGCAAGATATGTTTCACATGTTTTGATTTATAAAGTTGATTATCTCAAAATCATTTTGTATCTTACGTATCTTGTGCTAACAATTCTTATTTACATTTCAGGGTTACTTTGTTTTCTCTTTTGAGAGCATTGCATTTTACTTTGAGCAAATATATCTTTAAATTGTTGAGCAAATTCCCTATAAGGCACTGGTTTTATGGTTTTTAAAGTTGCTCACTTCATATTTGCCCATAAATCCTTAAAAGTAATCAATTTTCACGATAACACTCTCCTAGAAACTCACATCTTTTAACTTAACTTTTCATTAGGGACCATCCCCCTTAGCTAACCTAGGAGATAACTCAAACGGAGAGAGTCGGGATTAGTGTGACAACCCCTTCTCTGAGTTTCCTGCCACCAACCACACCTTGTGGGGTTGAAGGCTTTTCTCACTGACTTGTAGGTAAGTGTAGGCGGTAGGGTCAACAGGCCCAGAGAGGCGATTTCCTCAACATCTAGAGGCAAAACGACTTCATCAGAGCCTAGTCCGAAGCAAGCGGTGCTATTTTTCAGACGACTACATTGTTCTTTGCTTTGATAATTGCATTTCTTCATTAATACAGTGAGTACACCCCATATCATCATTACATTATTACGATCTACACCATCAACATATGCAATTATATAGAAAGAACAACATCATCATCATCATCAATGCAGCGGAACATAAAGGAACAATAGAAGAAAAACATGCACATATAGAGACACCAGGATTGGTCCGAGACTGGGGCCAAACCCACTATGGGGTAAACCCTTGCAAATGTTCTTCTTCTTAGATCGCCATCAAATGATTCATCAAAAGAGAGTACAACGATCCATAACTTTATCTATGCAACAAAACAACTATTATATCCATGAAACAGATCTAATCATGCTTATAATCACAACCCCGATTCTGAAGACTGTAGTATGCTGTTACTGATTGTAGTGAATTGTTGGATACTGCTGCCAGTGTGCTTAACACTGTTGTCACTGAGCGAAATCTTTGGAATACTGAAATCTCATCTTTGAGTCCCAAACGTAGGGAGGAGGGGGTTGTGCGGGCGTCTATAACATTTTCGGACGCACTGTGCAGCATTGGATGACTACGTCTGGAACAGATCTGGACACTCCCAGGTGAACTGGATGAGGGCGTCCGTGGTCAAACATACTCAGATTTGCCTCGAACCCTGGACGCTATCATAAGGATTCTGTGCGAGCATCTATGGCAGCCCAGACGCTCCCTAGACCATTTTGTGTGTGCGTTCGGGGACCAAACAAGATTGTAGAAACCCTAGCCTCCCGGATGCTGCCATAAACACTCTGTGCCAACGTCTAGGGCTTTCTAGATGCTGTCTTGACCACAATGTGCTAGTGTCTAGGGACTAAAATATCTAGTTTTGTGCCAGCGTCCAGGAATCAGAAAACCCTAGATCAGTGCGAGCTTCACCCCTGTGATTTCGGACCCTTGCGCGAACTTCATCTGTTAGACCTGTGTGAGCCAAGACAAAAGAGAAGAGTAGAAGATGGCTTGATCCCATTTGTCCAAATGAGATTGAGGTCTCTTCTATTTATAGGCTTTTATGAGGGTCCACTTGGGGTTGAGGCCGACTTGTCCAATTTAACATGTGTTTAGGGCCGACCTAACCCAATATACATGAGTGAATAAATAAATTCAAAAACTGACTTTCGCTTGTCCAAATAAGGTGATATTTAGGTCGATTTTGGTCCTCTCGAAAAGAGGAATCTATTGCAATTATTATCTTCATCATATGAGTTGTCCAAAGTGGAATTTGACTGCAGTTGCAAAAGATAATAAGCCGTCTAGCCAGCTACGCAAAGTAGCGCAGAGGCTGATGCGGAGCACCAAGAGGCCGAGTTTTGAGAGGGAAAGTTGAGCCAGAGATTGCTTGTGGGAGAAGGGTAATTCCCTTCAGTATTTTGGTCAGATTTTCTTGCTGTTTGGATTGCTAGTTGGGTTACCGTAGATGTACTCAGATTTCACTGCTGCACAATAAAATAGAACCCTCACTGCGGCTCCGGTTTTCCGAAGTTGGGTTTTTCTAGGGACATCAGTCCAAAAATAATTGTGTAATTTTTATGTGTGTGCTAGTATTTCTTCCAATGTTTATTCTTCCACAGTTTTATTTGTGTAGGTTGTAGTGTGAGTTATTTAGTATTTGCTGTAGGAAACAGTAAATAAATTGTTAAATTTAATTAACAATCAATTAGGAGAATAATTTCTAGTTGCTGCAATAGGATTTGGGATTCTGAATTTTCACAGCCTAGTCGAATCTTCTCCTATGGGACAAATCAATATCTATGCTCAATCGATTCTGCAAGCTATTTCGCCATTGCCTCTTCACATGCCCAAATCAACTCTTCTGAGGGACTGCAAATCCTTCATTGTTATGGAAAGTCATATCAAGTGATGCGCACAGAAATACTCAAAATCCAATGTAAGTTCCTAATAGTACAACCATCTGGAAACTGCTAATAAAAAGATATAACGGGGAGCTATTGATATCTATAACTGAGATCTGATCCACAGATTTAGGTTACAGGAAGAATGAACTAATAAACCTGAATTTTGAATGGAGTTTTAAACAAGGAAAAATGATTTTTTCAATGACAAAAAGTGTGTATAATTGTCTATTTATTTGCATTGTAAGCATTTCTAAAATTCTTGGCTCTGATTTCTTTGCCACAATAGATGTTTTTCCTTGTGACTTTAACTAAAGCAGTTTTAGTACCCAAGTGGAAGTTGTTCATGACTTGGTTTGAATATTTATTCTGGGAGACCTCTTGCCTATCCATAATCTTGTTTTATCTTCTGGCAGTGCTTTGATCTATACATACATTGATGTGGTAATTATATTCATTGACTGCTTTTGGTCGTTTGAGACCTTAAATATTATTCCAATGAAAAGTTTTCTATGGTTTGGCTATGCTCTAATTTTCTGCTCTGGACATTCAATGGGTATCAAGTTAATAATATATTTGCTTCTCACATTTGCCGTTTCAGTTAGAAATAAGTCTGAAGAGTGGGGGCCTTCAAGATTTTCAGTTGTTTGGAGACCCTTCTAGGCTTCTTTCAGACAATATTAAAGGGAAAAGACTACAGGAGGAGCTTGGTAGTCTGCTTGAGAAGTTCCAAACATCAAAATTAGTAAGAATCTTTCAAGTTCCTGTAATTGCTGTCTTCCCCTGTTCTGAGATCTCTGCATACTTTAAAAATGTGTATGGGCATTCAAATATTTGCACTTTCTTGATTATTTAGGGAAAAGAAGAGCTAGAAGAGGAATCCGTGGAGCTGCCTTCAGAAGAAGAAGAAACCCAAATGGAGTTTGAAGAGTGGGATGATAAGATGAAATCTATTTTAAAAGATAAACTCGCTAGAGAGGAAGGTGGAATTGGTGACGTGAAAGATATCAGTAAGGCAACTGATGGGCTAGGCAAGGATGACTCTAATGCCATGTGATTCACAACCACTTCCAACTCCCTTACATACAAACTATATTCGTTGCTGACTGAGTATCATAGAGTACATCATTACTACATGCCAGTAGGACAAGTTCTAAAAAATGTTCATAAAGTATTCAGCAATGTTGAATAAGATCATCTTTTTTCAACATTTCCTTTGAGGGGAAAACTGGGGTATGGCGTACAATTATGTTTTGTAACAGTAAGTGAGATTCAGCATAAAAAAAGCCCGGGCGAGGCAATAGCAAAGTAGTGATTACATCAACGTCATGTAAAAATTTTGGGCCATTTTGATTATCTCCATGGTGGGGAGATGATTTGGTGAATGGGCATACCACTTCATATTATTTATCTTCAACATATTGGAGCAGGTTGTAAAATACAAATAAAAGTTGAAGGTTAGAATACTCAGATGTTAATGTATACATCTATAATCTTCACATTAATCTGGAACAAAATCCTCAACAAGGGATATGCCACTGTGGTTTAATAAATTTGCATTTAATATGCTATCTCAAAATGACCATTATAACATGGATCCACAAATTAGTAGTGTTAATATTAGAGCAAGGGAGGATGCTATTACGTCAACTCAGGGACTTTCACCCCAAAGCCAACTCCTTGAGAAGTTTTTGGGAACTGTAGTAATTCATAAGTATCGCACATTTATTTTATATGGTTAAGTGACCCTTCTTAAGGCTTCAAGGCCTCTTGAGTGATATGATTTCTTTGAAATTGATATTATCTGCACTTGGTTATTTTCCCTTATTTCCATATTGAAAATGTTTAAAGCAATTGGAAGGATAAACACTAGTGAAACTTTTTACAAATGTTTCCCAGTGATTTCTTGCAGACAAACTTTAGCGGGGCATTTCCTAATGATTCCTTGTTAGACACATGCATGCCGACACCCTCTTAGATGTGCACACAATGAAAAGAAAATATAAAACCAACTCATTCTCTTTTTTTATGGCTTTGTATGCATAGTACATATTTTTATAATATAAACTTGTCTGAAAATTAGTTTAGTAAAGATGTAAATACAATTTTCAACTTTTATAGCGTAAAAGGAACTAACTCATGTTAAATCATTTAAACTTTTCTAACCCAAATAAATGACCAATCTTAAATTAGTTTATAAATGTTCAATGGTTCTAGTATGATCAACAAATTTGAAGATGGGAAAATGTTGAAACTTGGATTAAGAAACATACATGCAATGTAGGTAAGAGGGGATGCAAGGGGTAGGCCTTTGCAATGTAGGTAAGAGGGGATGCAAGGGGTAGGCCTTGTCGGGTTGATGCAAAATATTGCATGTAAATTTTCAAGTATTTATTGACCAACTTTGTTTTACCATATGTTTTGGAATGATAACTCAAGCTCATTTTTAATTGGCTGCCATATAGTTTAAATAAATCTTGTAAGATTTTGTTGGTGAGGGTGGGATCGTGATCCATAACAATTATTTAATGATTTCCATGTAAGTAATATTTAATCCATGAAAAGTTATGCAATTTTGGATACTTTAAATGTGGGTTATAATATGAAAAAATAAACATACTTTCCATGTGATCGACTACTGCCATGATAAATAAAATTCCATGGAATTGTCAGGCTAGATTTACAGAGATTGTTAGATGTTGGAATGCCCCCAAAGGTCTTCATTGTTCCACATGTATTCTTTTGACATGTGTTGTATTTAATAACAATTGTATGGGTGCCTTTTTTCATGCTGTTCCAAAAGAATGAACACTTGGTCCTAATACATGTTTTCTAATAGCCAAATTGACCTATCTAGTGGGACAAATCCAATTTCATTTAACACCAATGCTTTTAAATCTGAGTTCTGCACAAAAGATATATTTTTTATACCTCAAGGTGTCATGCCACCAAGTCTAGATTGTAGGTGCATTGGGGTCCAAATTTCATTGTTGGATGATTTGAATAACATTGTCATTAACCATTTCTTTGTCCAATTTGACAATGATAAGAATAAGACAAGTATGGACTCTTCATGTTTCCTAGAAAAAGCATCAACCACCATGTTTTTCTTACCCTTCTTGTAGATGATATCATTATCATAGCCTAACATCTTAATGACACAATATTTGCTACTTTAGTGATGATGAACACTACTTCAGAAAGGACCTCATGCAATTATGGTTTGTTTTGATGAGATACAAGAGACATATTCCATTGCATGAAGGATGATCATCATTTCCTTTCATATGCCAACTTACCCAAGTTCCTATCTTACAATTGTTTATTGGTGAATGCCAATGGATGGTTTTCTTGCATCAACATGGATCCAATACCTTTCCTTGAGGCATCACATTCTATGTTGAAAGTCTTGATAAAACACAACACCCCTAACATTGGAATAACACACATGGCTTCTTTTAAAGCAGAAAAATTTGCATCATTGTATCATTCATAAGAACTTTTTGGAGCAATGTTGTTAATGGGGCAGCACCTTTACCATAACCTTGCATATCCTCAATTTTCTTGTGATCAGCATGCACCCATGTCCAATTGACAATGTGACCCAAGTATTCCATTTCGAAAGTGCCAAAAACATGTTAAAAATATTTGATGAACCAATGGTATCCAAAAGTAGGCATAAAGCTTGATCAACATGTGCCATGTGCCTCTCAAGTCCCACTTTAAATTAAAATATCATCAAAGATGACAAGCACAAAGTTCATAGAAAGTGCTTAAACAACTTGTTCATAAGGTTTTAAAAAGTGGATGGCGCGTTTCAAAGTCTAAAAGGCATCACTGAAAACTCATAGTGTCCTTCATGTGTGCATAGGGTAGTCGTGAGAATGCCTACATCTAAATTTGCTGATATCGAGACAAAGATCCAATATAATGAAGAACTATGCACCATGAAACTCATCCAAGAGGTCATCAATGATTGAGATGGAAAATTGTCTTTCATCAACTTGTTAAGAACTTGAAATTCATGGCACACACCTTGGTTGCATTAAGTTTAATACCATGAGGACCAATGAAGAGCGTGGGCTAATGCTATAAGACGCATCACACATGCCTTCAAAAGTTCTTGAATGATGTTTTTGATTTCATTTTTTATGCAAAAGGATATTAATAAAAATGCATATGTTTTAAACTTCTATAATAAAGTAATGTACACACATAATCTTTATAAACAAAAAAGTAAACAATAAAATCACACATCATACTCAGATTTACCTTAGAAACTTTTAACTAGGAAACCCAACAAATGTTTAGAGCCACATATCTAACTTTTATTATATTTTTTTCACCATTCGCAATACAATATATAGGATTCCACAAATATGATTATATTTTTTAATTAGAATTACATTACAACGGGTAAAAAGACATAAAAAAGTAGACAAACTACATTAAAAATAATCCTTTTTTTTTTTTTTTTTTTTTTTTTTTTTTTTTTTTTTTTCCATTAGAGGAATTTAGAGGTAAAAAGGTCTTAAACAAAAGTATTTAAGAATACTCAACTTCATCATGTGAGTGGATAGAGATATCCCTTGTGATCCTTTACATGAACAACAAAAAAATTGATCAAGATGAATGACATGCAAAAAAACATAGAAAATAGACAAAAACTACATTAATAATAATCCTCTTTTTCTATTAGAGGAATTTGCGGTAAAAAGGTCTTAGAACAAAAATATTTAAGAATAATCAACTTCATCATGTGAGTGGAGAGAGATATCCCTTGTGATGTTTTACTTAATCAACAAAAGAATTGATCAAGATGAATGACATGCAATTGGCCTATAAATCATGCTTTTAATTGTAATAATTTGTGTTAATACTGGTTTAGGATGTTCCTATATAACATCATTTTAATGTTGTAGGTGAGTGATATTGGGATGATAACAAATGCTCCATGATGTGCGAGGTTAGGAGGATATTGTTTAATTTAAATACATCATGCATTTTTTTCTCATGTTAGAGAGAGATGGTGTTTGAAGAAAGAAGCTCCAAAAGAGATATTTGGAAGGCCATTCACAAAATAAATAATGGTGAGTGATATAGAAATAAAATATCTTTACAAATCTTGCAGGAATACACATGCTCATGAAACAATGAAAGAAAGTACAAAAGGGGGATCATGGAAATACTAAAAATAAATGTTTTTTGTTAAAATATGTGATCGAACAAGGTCACATTATGGGGTGAAGAACTATAGTAAAAGAGGGCCCATAGAAGATGGTTCCTGGAACATTTATAACAATGTTTGGAGGGAAACTCAACTTAGCTATAGAAACAAAGACATACATGTTTAGATCTTCAACTATATCTCATATATTGCTACTATCGATTTACAAATATTAAAGATGCAATAAGGAGTCATGATTGAGCATGGGATAAATCATAAGTTCATGGTCAATAATGAAAATCCTTGCTAGATATGTAGTGGTCCACTAATATTGCTAATGGGCACAAATGTACTAGTCCAAACTAGTTTAGTATGAATAAATATGTTGAAGTAGAATGTTGAATGAACCATGTTGGTAGGGATCAACAACACAAATTCCATGGTGACATACAATAAATGTTTTCAACAACGATAATATCAAGTTCTCTGAATCCAAACCCTAGAATGAAAGTACAAAAGTTGATAAGAATATATTCGTTGAAGATAGGGAACATATGCACCCTTGTGAATCAATAGAAGCTGTAGCCTACATAATAATAAATGAGAGAAATGAGTTTTGAGATAAGGATATGTATTGACCAATGAGTAGAGGACTTGGAGTTTCCCCTGAATGGAGCATAAAAATAAATTTAATTGGATAATAAATATTAATGAAAAAATGATTAATATTAACGATACATTGGAGACAATGAATTCAAATACAAAATGATGACAAGAGAATGAATTATTGTTTAGGGTGATGAGGAATAAAGGAAACATATCTTGAAGACCTTGGGAACCACAAAGATGACATACACTAGATAATGTGAGTGGGATTAAATATAATAACTTGCCATTTTGTATAATTAGTTTGGATTGACGAACTTAGCAGGAAGATATCCATATACTACAACTATATGTTTTGATGGTATTTCATTATGGAATAACATGTGATATAGATGTTCTCATTTTATTATATGTTCATATGTTACCAATTATTATTCACATATGTTATGTGTTGTACTAATTATCATGATAGGGGTATTTCATGATGTTATGAGATTTTATACTACCTATCATGATGTGATATTACTTATGGCAGGTTGTAGTTAGCATTCACTTCTTTGTATTCATGGGGATATCGTGATGTTATGTTATTTATGATGATGTAAAGTAGTTAGCATGTGGTTCTTTGCTATTCATGAGGATATGATGATGTAATGTTACTTATGATGGTGTGTGGTAGTTAGCATGTAGTTATTTGCTATACATGATGATACAAGTATGTTATGTTACCTATAATGGCGATCTATGTTAGGGTCCCACCCTAACCCCCTTATTTATGTCATGGGATCACGTCATAGTCAAGAGTCAATAAAGCCCATATTAATATTTGTAAGTGGTTAATCCGCAATTAATGACGGGACCACAGTTAGTTGCAAATGGGCGGTAGTATTAGATAGATGGTATTAATAAAACCCACGATATTGGCCTGTGGTATTGCATGTATGAGTCATATATAAAGGATAGAGACTCCCTGCGAGGAGTATCGTGTCTTATTTTGTAATCGAGCTCTGCTCTATTGGAGGTTGCCCCCTCGAAGAGGCATGTGAACATTGCTCTTTGAATAATAAAATCATTGCTATTCTGTGTTCTGGGTATCTTTTCTTCGCATATTCTGTGTTCTGGGTATCTTTTCTTCGCATATTCTGTGTTTGGGTATTACTTTGCAGGTTAAGAGCATAACAAGTGGTATCAGAGCACTTTCCAGGGCTCGGTGGGATCTCCAATTTTTAGCAATTTTTTTTTTGGCTAGAGACGTGTTCCGGCATCTTTAAACCACGGGATCTGTCGTTAAGCGCATAAACCTGCGGATTTGGGGAGGCATGCACGCAGGAAATACAAGAGGTGGTCACGTCTGTTGGACTCCCTTGTAACCCCTGTGGGTACCCCTTCGAGTAGTAGCGCATTAGACAGAATCGCGCACGGATTGTCTTCCACGTACCCTCTGGGTATATAGGAAGCCCCCTAGGCTCCCTTGAAACCTCGCCATAGATAAACCTTCGGCCGTCTTGTGGCTACAGTACACCGAGAACAGCACTCAGAGAGATTACTCGCCCGTACGATAGGGTAGTCGGGTTGTACGGCTAAGGGTACGGTCGATCCTCCTTAGTTAGAGCCCTAAAACATTGGGCCGAGTACTACTGTCAGACCCTTATGTATATTGCGATCTGTAGCACCTGACACTCCTCAAGACCATAGTTCCCTTTCTATCGGGGGATCACACATCATCTATTCCAGATCAGCGGGTGCAAAGAAGTGCAGCAGTAGCAGACATCAGTCCGGCAACTCCATCATATCAGCAGCAGCAGTTGTGCCACCATTCAGATCTCTCAGATCCACCAGATCGGAGTAGTTGTGAAGGGTTCCTGTACCTGGATATACTTTTCGCAGGAATTTTGGCGGCATTGACATTTTGAGGATTTGGCGACTGCAGTATTAATCAGGAAGGAGTAAAACTCCGTTAGGAGTTTTCCAAAAAAAGTCTGAGATCTTCCTGGGCGCTTATTGGTGATCTAGCCCATCAAAATCAGGACGACGAGCTGAGCAAGGTGGTACCATTCAATTTATTACTAAAAATTTTTAGGCGGTCCCAATTTTTCATCAGGTTGGTGTATGGTAGAAACTCGCGCTCAAGCGATGGCCAATGAAAGGATGGACAAAATTGAAGACCAGGTGAAATCCATCCAAACTGCGGTGAACGAAATCCAACATGAGATTAAAGGAATAAGTCTCCAGATACAGAATGCAGTCTCGAAGGGCAAGGAGCCAGCCCACGAGGAGGTGTATAATGGCCATGAATACCATGAGGGTGAGTCTAGCCACTCTCCTCACGTCTGGCACACCCATCCACCACCCAGTCAGCGACCTCCCAAGTTGGATATGCATAAATTTGACGGTTCTCACACGTCCGCATGGCTAGCACAAATGGAGCAGTATTTCAAATTGAATCAGATCCTAGATGAGGGGACTAAGCTTATGGTGGGCACCATGTACTTGGACAATGAACGATGGCAATGGGGGGAATGGCATCAGCGTTGCAATGGACATTTTCAGACTTGGGCCCAATTTGCCAAGGTTCTTTGAAATCGCTTTGAACAAGAAGACTCTTTTTTGGGGCGTCTCACTAAGCTCCGACAGACGGGTACAGTGGATGAATATATTATCGCTTTTGAAGCCTTAGCCTTCCGCACTAAGGGTCTCACAGATGAGTTCTACATGGAATGCTTTATCAGCGGTCTTAAAGAAGCAATCAAAGCTCAGGTTCTACTCCACCACCCTCCCACGTGGACAGAGGCTTGCCAGGTAGCTCGTAAGGTGGAACGTGCATTAACAGCCCAATCCAGCCGCCCCAACTTCCCCGCTAAAGGTCGTCCCCCACAGGCTCACAACACGACTCAGACACTTAAGATTCAAAAGGTGTCACCTGCGGAAATGGCCGAAAGAAGGAAGCAAGGACTATGTTACTACTGTGATGAAAAATATTCCCCGGGTCATAAATGCAAGGAGCCCAAGTTTTTTCAAATAGATGCCATTGACTACAGCTCCACCGAGGAAGATCCACCACTTGAGGAATTGGAGGCGATCGAAGAAGATAACCAAAAGGAGATGGTATCTGACGAACCAATTATTTCGCTAAATGCATTGGCAGGAATTTCTTCCCCTCAAACTCTCAAAATCAGGGGTTTTCTTAAACATCGCCCAGTAGTAGTCTTGATTGATAGTGGAAGTACCCATAATTTCATCCATCAAAAGATCGCTGAAGCAGCGCATTGTTTTGTCCGGGCAGTTTCTAACTTCCAAGTCCAAATTGCAGATGGGGGCACAATGAAATGTGAAGGCCGCTGTGAAAATGTCAAACTTCAAATGGGGGACTATCAGTTGAAAACCCACATGTTTGCAATACACATGGGGGGTTGCGACATTGTCCTAGGCGCGGAATGGCTCCGCACTCTTGGGCCAATCACAATGGATTTCCAGGAGTTATATATGAGTTTTAAGTAGAACAACTCCACACACACCCTCCGTGGACTACAGGCGGGAGCCCCCTCTATCATCAGCTCGCATAGGATGGAAAAATTGTTAAAAAAGGGCCATCATGGAGTGGTAGCTCAATTTAATGCCATCCAGGTAGTCGAAACCATGTCTCTGCCAATTCATCCTGAGATGCAACAGATTTTAAATAAACATCAGACGGTCTTTGACAAGCCTCATGAGCTTCCACCCTCGCGAGGGGAACATGATCATAGCATCACATTGGTTCCAGGGGCCCAACCCCCAAATGTGCGGCCATACAGATATCCGTTCACCCAAAAGAATGAAATAGAAAAAATCATCAAGGAATTGTTGGAAGCAGGTGTCATTCGTCCCAGCATTAGTCCTTATTCATCCCCAGTGGTCATGGTCCTCAAGAAAGATGGGGAGTGGCGGATGTGTCCCGACATCAGGGCCCTCAATAAGTTGAGAGTCAAAGATAAATTTCCCATCCCGGTGGTTGACGATTTGTTGGACGAACTCAATGGGGCTCAATTCTTCACTAAGTTGGATCTTCGCTCAGGCTACCACCAAATTCGCATGAAGGAAGTCGACATTCCCAAGACGGCTTTCAGAACTCATGAAGGCCATTATGAGTTCCTGGTCATGCCATTTGGTCTTTGTAATGCCCCCTCTACTTTTCAGAGCCTTATGAATCACCTCCTCAAACCATATCTCAGAAAATTTGTCCTTGTCTTCTTCGATGACATCCTCATCTATAGTGGCACTTGGGCGGCACATCTTCAGCCTGTAGATCTACTCTTGCAACTGCTCCGCAAGCATAAATTATTTGTCAAGATGTCTAAGTGTTCGTTTGGCATGGAAGAAGTTGAGTATTTGGGCCACATTGTGGGGCGTGAAGGTGTCAAGGTGGACCCCAAAAAGATCCAGGCAATGCAAGAATGGCCTCAACTTAAGACCTTGAAGAGCTTGAGAGGATTTTTGGGTCTCACAGGCTATTATCGTAAATTTGTCCGCAACTATGGCCGCATAGCGAAGCCCCTCACTCAACTCCTAAAGAAAAATTCCTTCTTCTGGAACGAGGAAGCACAACAGGCATTTACCGCTCTAAAAAACGCCATGTGTTCCACTCCCGTCTTAGCACTACCTGACTTCACCAAATCCTTTGTCATTGAATGTGATGCTTCGGGTACAGGCATTGGAGCGGTCTTAATGCAAGAAGGGCGACCATTGGCCTTCACCAGCCAACAACTCAGTGGGAGGAATCTGGGCCAATCTACCTACGAGAAGGAAATGATGGCCATCTTACATGCAGTCGAGACCTGGCGACCTTACTTATTGGGGCGACGTTTCCAAATCCGCACAGATCATCACAGTCTTAAATATTTTTTGGAGCAACGCCTATCCTCCCCACAACAAAATAAATGGTTAGCCAAAATGCTGGGATATGATTATGAGATCATTTACAAGAAAGGGAAAGACAATAGTGTAGCAGATGCATTGTCACGCCAATTTGAGGAGGAAAGTACTCTGCTCGCAATTTCCCTCCCCATTCCAGACTGGATTGAAGAGGCTCGCAGGGAATGGTTTTCACACCCTGGGCTCTCCCAACTCATTTCTCAATTGCAGGTAGATCCTAATTCCAGCAACGGCTATTCGTGGCAGAATGATATTCTTTGCTACAAGGACAGAGTCGTAATCTCACCAACATCCACCCTCAAAAGTCGCATTTTGGCAGAATTGCACTCATCTCCCATTGCAGGACATTCTGGTTTTCAGAAGACGTATGCTCGCACCAGAAGATCATTTTTTTGGACCGGCATGAAAAAGGACATCCTTACTTTCGTAGCAGAATGTGATGTCTGTCAACGCCACAAAGGGGAAACCATCAACACACCAGGCACATTACAACCATTGCCCATTCCAACATCAATTTGGACGGAGGTTTCCATGGATTTCATTACAGGTCTTCCAAAGTCTGGGAACAAGTCAGTCATCATGGTGGTTGTGGACCGACTGTCGAAGTATGCTCATTTCTGCGCCCTACCCCAACTGTTTACACCAACTTTGGTTGCTCAATCTTTCATGGATCAGATCTTCAAATTGCATGGCATGCCCACTTCTATTGTGTCCGACCGCGACCCGATCTTCACCAGTAATTTTTGGCAGGAACTCTTCAGAATACAAGGCACTCAGCTCAAACTCAGTACTTCATATCATCCGCAAACAGATGGTCAAACCGAAGCCGTCAACAAATGTCTAGAAACCTACTTTAGGTGTTTCACTTCAGAAAAGCAACACCTTTGGGTACAGTGGTTACCTCTGGCTGAATGGTGGTATAACACCAACTATCATGCCACCACCAAAATGACTCCCTATGAAGCAGTCTATGGTCAACTTCCGCCTTCCCCTACTTCTTATCTCACGGGGTGCTCCAAAGTACAAGCCGTGGATCAACTCCTACAACACCGCGCAACCATGCTCGCCCATCTTCGCGAGAATCTTCATCAAGCTCAGAACCGCATGAAGCAACAGGCCGACCAACATCGCTCAGAGCGCCAATTTCAAGAAGGGGATCAGGTCTTTTTGAGGCTGCAACCATATAAGCAAACATCACTCAAAGACAAGGGTTGTCAAAAGCTCTCTCCCAAATTCTACGGACCATACCAAGTACTTCAGCGCATTGGAGAAGTGGCTTACAAGTTGGCTTTGCCACCTACAGCAAAAATCCACCCAGTTTTCCATGCATCGTGCCTCAAGAAAGTGATTGGGAACAATTGCCGAGTTCAAACCAGTCTACCTGAATTGGACGACGAAGGGTCAATCTGGCTTCAACCCGAACAGGTTCTAGACACAAGGGACAAGCACCTGTGCGGCCGCATGATTAAGGAAGTCCTCGTCAAATGGAAAGACACCTCTCCGGAAGATGCAACTTGGGAACCAGCCACTATTCTTCAGCAGTTTCCGCAGCTTCAGCCTTGAGGACAAGGCTAGTCTTAAGGGGGAGGGCATGTTAGGGTCCCACCCTAACCCCTTTATTTATGTCATGGGATCACGTCATAGTCAAGAGTCAATAAAGCCCATATTAATATTTGTAAGTGGTTAACCCGCAATTAATGACGGGACCACAGTTAGTTGCAAATGGGCGGTAGTATTAGATAGATGGTATTAATAAAACCCACAGTATTGGCCCGTGGCATTGCATGTATGAGTCATATATAAAGGATAGAGACTCCCTGCGAGGAGTATCGTGTCTTATTTTGTAATCGAGCTCTGCTCTATTGGAGGTTGCCCCCTCGAAGAGGCATGTGAATATTGCTCTTTGAATAATAAAATCATTGCTATTCTGTGTTCTGGGTATCTTTTCTTCGCATATTCTGTGTTTGGGTATTACTTTGCAGGTTAAGAGCATAACAGTCTAAGCTTGATTTAGGATATTTTAAAGTGACTTCGCTTGTAAAATTGTTCAAGCATGAATGATAAAAATTAAACCAATAGTTAACTTAAATCAAGCATGAAATACTTTATTTGAAGCTGCAAATTAAAATAAATGTAGAAGATCGAGACAAGAAGAAAATAAGAACAAAACCAATTTATAATGGAGTTTGTCCAATGTGGACTACGTCTCCGGGTCTTGCCTCCAAAAATCCTGCTACAAATGAGTTCATTGCTACCAAGAAGCGGCCACCAAAATGCCACCAAAAACCTCCTTTGGTTGCTACAAAAATAAGCTCCAAAAACTCCACTTACATACAAAAATACACAGGCCAAAAACAATTCTTAAGCACTCTTGGCACTCTAAAATATTATAACCACAACACTCATGGATCAATGGAAAATCATTTTGTACATATAATTCTTGGGGGTCTGTAGCCCTGATGTCAAATTCGTGACAATTCCGACCCCATTTGTTGGCATATATATAAAAATAGTCCCTGCAGTGTATTATGGTTGTAACCATATTTACAAATGGCATATTATTATGCTAAACCATTATATAAACTTTATTGTTATAACAAAATAATATTACCACCAATGTTAGCAAAACGTGGCATGTTAACCCATCCAAACCATATTATATTTGGCATATGGTTAAAACTCGACGGTGTTTGGAAATAGTCATTTTAGGCAAGCACATAACAATAACATACCTCTTCCCACATTTGGTCTAATCGTGTAATATGCAGTCCGATTGTTGAGTAATAAAACACCAACAATTAATAAACAGTCCAACCATATGTGGAATGATAGTACAATTCACTTGGTAGAGATTGTTAATCCATTTAGAGGATCTTTAAGTATGGTAGAGCTGCCATATTTGGTGGGCCCCGCCAATTCCTTTCGCCACCACCATAATAAAATGACACTAAATGTGAAATTTCCGCCATGGTTTAATGAACCATCTTTGTGACCTAACGGTGAAGTCACTTGTCTTGCAAGCCAGACATCTCATGTTCAAACCCTGTTAACACCGATTTGTTGCAATGAACTTTTGACCAAACATTGGCACACTTCCCAAGGTGCCATGTCACACCCTCTAATTGGGCCACGTGGTAGCCTCCCATTTTATTGACTTGCCCAATCATCTCCCAACTTGACACCCACATGTTGCCATGTGTCTGCACCTATTCCTACCATGTGTTGATCTCGAATGGATGCCACATCAACAACTTGTAGTGCCACGTGTCACTCTCTGGGGTTTCCACATGGCAACCCTACCACCGATTTCTCCTATTTCACTAAAACTTTAGATTCTGATATTTTTGTCATACAAACTCCTTTTTCGCCCATTCAAGTTGCGTTGGATTTAGTTTTCGGAGTTCTATGTAATGACACTTATTTTGTTCGAACCTAGAGACTTTGATTTTAGGCCTTTTCAGATCCTCCCACATCAATCCTCCCACTAAGAGGCTTTTGGACCTCCAAAAGGTTATTACTCAAGCACCAAGTCTAGGAACTGTCTCCCCACTTGCTGAGTGTTAGTCCACCTTGTTTTGTGTATCTGTCTCATCACAAAATGCTGCACAATAACTATGACAATTGAAACAATACTATTAGCCATTTGCATTTCCCCACATCCTTCTACATATGTCACCTCAACCATTGTCCATGAACAACACATTAGCATCATTAAAAAATACAAAGATGCTAATAAAAATGAGTTAAAAAAATGTTTGATCCTCTTGATAACTTCCCACGACAAATTCCCATGCTCCAGAACACCTACTTTGTCCACTGTGGTAGATATGAGTGAAAAGGCCTTGCTTGCATTCACGATCCTTTTTCAACTACCCTGCGGTCACCAACGAATAATCATCCCTCATTTGATGAGCTCAAATAATATACTCTATGCTGTCCTTGAAAAGGTTATATTTGTTTACCTTCCTGTAGTAGATAGCTTTCTTGTCGAACAAATAAGGACTTCCAAGCACAATTCCACAAATATCCAATGGAACCACTTCTAGTTCTACTTCATCCAAAAATCTAGATGTAATACCAAACCTAAGCTTACACTTCTCAGTTACTTGCAACTTAGTGTCGTTACATACCCATCCAAGCATATAAGGTTTAGGGTGCAATGTTGTTACTAAATTCAAATTCTTAACAATTGCCTCATATATCATATTGGCTTGAGATCTAGTGTCAAACAAAGTATCTAATTTTACATGGTTGGTTACCACCCTGATGTGAAAGAGTTCATTCCTTTTTCTTGCCAAAATTGAAGATGAAATAAAAGAACCAAAACCAACATGTGAAGATGATATACCTTTCAAACCCATAACCACGATTTGTGCCTCATCGCCAGAGTCTAATACTAGATCTTGATGGACTGTTACTGCGACCTTATACTTGTCCTTCCTATCTTAGAACCA
Organism: Pinus tabuliformis; assembly: GCA_031772625.1. Lineage (NCBI taxonomy): Eukaryota > Viridiplantae > Streptophyta > Pinopsida > Pinales > Pinaceae > Pinus > Pinus tabuliformis. The sequence continues at coordinate 609,170,624 of CM062806.1, read as the reverse complement.
CTTAGGCCTCAACCCTTGATGTAGCTTCCAACAATCATCATCATCATGTCCTCCTTTCTTGCAATGGGTACAAGAAATTTTTTCATCACTCTTCTTTACAGAAGTTGTTCTCTTTGGCTTCTCCTTTCCTTTTCCTTTATCGTCTTTCAACTGAATGTCTTCCATGGAGAATCCAACACCTTGTTTACCCACTTGAATGTAGGTCAATTGTACACAATCTCATCTAGGTTAGATACCTTCAACAAGAAAATAATATTGTGGATATACCCATGCAAACTACCAATATACTTCAAAATAGTCTCTTGTGTATTAAGTGGAATATTTAATGCCAGTGCCTTTTTCCTAAACCCTATAAAGTTTTTCACACTTTGGCCTTTACTCTGCCTCATAACTTTCCATTCTATTATTTCTTTCTGGTAATGTGCCAAAGGATAGAATTGTTTTTTCAATGCCGAAGTAAATTCAAACCATGAGGAAAGAGTTTTACCTTCCCGAAGTCTAGTCTCCCACCATATTAATGCAATACCTTCCAATCAAAGTGAGACCAACTAAATTTTTACCTCATCGTCGATAAGTTGCTGCATACTGTAATAGACTTCCATCTGACAAATCCAATTGTCAAGCTTTTCAACATTAAGCTCACCATCATAAACTGACAAGTCGAATTTAATATCCAGCTTCAACGACTTATTTGATGCAACTTTTCCATGAGGAGATGGAGGAGGAGGAGGAGGAGGAGGAGTCCTTTTACAATCAGCTTCATTCCCCTCATCTTTAACTTCCTTCTTTGACAAGCTTTCCTCTCTAAATTCCTTAGATGCCCGATACATTTCATCAACCATGGCCTTCATCACCATGAAAACTTCACGAAACTCTTTCTCGGATCTAAAAGGGTTCTTCTCTTCCTCATGTGATGCCATCTCTCTTCTTCGAGTAAAGCTTCTCATCCAATTTCCAAATTGTCTTTGACAAGTGTTCCTTCCCCTTGCTTGATTTTTCTCTTGGTTATCATGCACACTCCCAAACCACCATCAAATTTTCTTTGATACCACTTCATCTAAACTTGATCTAAGATCTTTTAAAGTGACTTGTCTTGTAAAATTGTTTAAGTTTGAATGATAAAACTTAAACAAACAATTAACTTAAATCAAGCAAGAAATACTTTGAATAAAGCTGCAAATTAAAAATAAAATGTTGAATATCGAGACAAGAATAAAATAGGAACAAAACCAATTAATAACGGAGTTCATCTAGTGTGAACTATGCCTTCGGGTCCTGCCTCCAAGGGAGTGGCCTCTTTATTTTTCTCCATAAATTTGCAATTACAAATTGCCTACAAAAATCCTGCTACAAATGAGCTCTTTGCTACCAGGAAGTAGCCACCAAATTGCCACTAAAAACTTCCTTTGGTTGCTATAAAAACAATCTCCAAAAACTCCACTTACATACAAAAATACACAAGCCAAACACAATGCTTAAGCACTTTCGACACTCCAGAATATTATAATCACAACACTTGTGGCTCAATGGAAAATCATTTTTATATATAGTGCTTGGGGGTCTGTATGTTGAATCAATTACTTTAGCCCAATTCAATACTTCAATTAACGGTCTTTCCAATTAACAATCTTTCTACAATCAGTCTTTCCAATCATCAAAAGCATTCAAAAATAGAACAATAAATGCAATGACAAAGGAGACAATCAACACATCAACAAGAGACACTAGGTTTGGTCAAAGACCAGGGGAAAACCCACTATGGGGAAAACCCTTTGAAAATTTTCTTTTATTAGATTGTCATAAAATGTTCAACGAAGATTACAATGAGCCCAATAAAATATCATCTATCAAAACAACCCTACATTCAGAAATATGTTTCCAACATCAAAATATATCAAAGACAACTTTCCCTGTTTGCGATCAACTAAGGTCAACTTCGGTCTTCGGTCAAATCTGAGTTAAACTTCTCGGTCGCATGGAGAAGGAGTTGTGTGAGTGGCTGAAGGCTTCTAGTTGCACCCTTGAGCCTGCAAGCCAATGATTGTGGTCAAATTTTCCCTATGACATGCCAACGACTGTAACCCAAAAACCCTAAAACAGATGCAAGCCTCAGAACCTGTAATTTCAGACCTTGCGAACTTCTTTTATTGTCGCAGCCTCAGACCTATGCTAACCAATCAATGAAGAAGAGAAGAAGAAAATTTTTGGTGATGTCCAAATGAGGTTGAGGTCACTTGTATTTATAGGCTTCCAAGGGTGACCAATTCCTTGTTAGGGTCGACCTGTCCAAATGTGTGTATGTGGACTTTCCTTCATAAGTACACTTTCCCTTATCCAATTTGAGTGATATTTAGGTCGATTTTGGTCCTCTCGAAAAGATGATTTCAATGAAATCATCAAATCCATCAAATGAGCTATCCAAAGTGGAATTTGATCCTAGTTGTATAATTTAACAATCCGTTGGCATATATATGTAAATAGTCCTTGCGATGTATTATGGTTATAACCATTTTTAAAAATGGCATATTGTTATGCCAAACCACTATATAAAGTTTATTGTTATAAAAAAATAACATTACCACCAAAATTATCAACATGTGGCTTGTCAACCCATCTAAACCATATTATATTTGGTTTATGGTTAAAACTCGACGGTTTTTGGCAACAATCATTTTAGGCGAGCGGATAACATTAATATACCTCTGTCCACATTTGGTTCGATCAAATGTAATATGCAGTCCAACAATTGAATAATAAAATAATAAATATTAATAAACAATCTAACCATATGTGGAATGGTGGTACAATGCACTTGGAGGAGATTGTTAATTTGTGTGGTTGATATTTAAGTGTGGCAGAGCCACAAGATTTGGTGGGCTTCACCAACCTCTTTTGCTGCGAACATAATAAAATGACAATAAATATGAAATCGCCGCCATGGTTTAACAAACAATCTTTGTGAACTAATGGTGAAGACAATTGGCTTGTAACCTAGGCGTCTCATGTTTAAGCCCCGTTAACACTGATTAGTTGCACTGAAATTTTGACCAATTGCTGGCACACTTCCTAAGGTACCACGTGGCATCTATGATTGGGACATATGGAAGCCTCCCAATGAATTGACTTACCCAGTCATCTCCAACTCAACACCCACATGTTTCCATGTGTTTATGCCTGCACTTGCCATGTGTCGAGCTCGAAGGGATGCCACATCAACGACCTGCAATGCCATGTGGCACTCTTTGGGATTTCCATGTGGAAACCCTGCCACTAATTTCTCTTGTTTTGCCAAAAATTTAGATAGTGATATTTTTGTCATACAGACTCATTTTTTGCTTGTTCAAGTTATGTTGGATTCAATTTCTAAGCTCTATGCAATGACACTACTTTCGTAGGAATCCGGAGACTTTAAATTTTAGGCCTTTTCAGATCGTCCTGGATCAAATGGAATGTGGTAGTACCATGCAATTCTTTGTAATTCATGATACGATGATGTTATGCTTAATGCTTTGGTTTTATACTAGTTAATGGGAGTTGGACATGAAAGCTAACCCATAAGGTTGGAGGCTTGGTTCAGTAAAAACATAGTTACCTACTTGATGAGAACCCCCTACAATTACCATTTTTTTAGATGTTGTATTCAATGGTTTGTTTAATCCTCATGTTGAAAATGAAATAAGAAAAATCTCAGTTTGATTTTCCTTGGTAAAACTAGAGAAAATTTGAATTTCCATTTCAGTAGACAACTGGGATGAGTTAACTTGAGTGACATGGCTTGTGTCACCCAGTTATCTTAGATAGTTCGAGTTGGAAGACTTGAGTTCAGTTGAGCATGAGTGATTTATAATTTCTAGCAATCTAATTCAGTTAAATTGAGTTATTGTCACTTAAACTAGTTCTAATGGTTAGAGAACTAGTGGAAGGTCAAGTTGTGCAGTGTGACTTTAGTCACACTCAGTGATCAACTAGTTAACTGATCAATCAACCCAAAATAATTGTTGCATGCAGAAAATTTGAGTTACCTAGTTGAGGTGGAGGTTCTAAGGTTATGTACTATCAATTGTAGACTATTCCAATGTGTACAAGTGGTCAATGCAGTCAAAGGATTAGCCTAAAGGAATTGCGTAATCTAGATTGAAGATTTTCCTAATTAATAGGGGCTTAATTCCTGAAGGAACAACGCAAGGAAATAAGAGCTTAGAGGGATTGAAAATTGGCTAAGTGTTGGCCAAAGTTAATCAGCCAGGTAGAGGGATATACTATACACTTGCAGGTTGTGCTTAGGTTTGAGCAAGCATACGTATTCATCCATATTATTTGATTAATACAATATAAATAGGAAGGGGTTTTGAGCAGTTGCTTTTCCCTAGATGAATCTCTATGTATGTGTGTTATTGCTTGATGCATGTTTATGATATATGTTCTAGTTTGTGAATTGAATTCTGCAGAGAAGTATAGTATATTTGAGTCTTGTTATTTAGTAAATTTCATGAGAAGTTTCATATCTAAACATAATTTCTATATGGTATCAGAGAAATATTCACAGTAGAGCAAGTATTTCTTAGTTGTTATTTCAGGAGGATCAAATTTGCAGGATCAATTCTTCAGAGCTAGAAGGATGGATTTATATGGACTAAGACTTGAGTATTCCCTTGAGAGAAACTCAAACTTTGTTGCTTGGAAGGACCACATGGAGGCAGTGTTGGAAGACAATGGTTTGAAGGAATTTTTCATGATTGACATTCCAAAACCAGGATCAACTGATGTAAAGGATCTAGCAGAATGGAGGAAGTGTGTAGCCAAGGCGAGGAGAATAATATTGGAGGGAGTAAAGGACCACATTGTCTCAAATATCCACAAGAACAAAACTCTGTATGCAATGTGGTAAGTACTGACAAATTTGTTCCAGAATAGTAGCAACAATAAGAAATTGGTGCTCAAGGATGAACTTTGAAATATCAAGATGTAGAAGAATGACTCTATTCAGCAGTACCTAAGCAGGTTCTCACAATTTTGTGATGAACTTGGTGGAGTTGGTGTTACTGTTGTAGAAGATGATTTGGTAAGCCTAGCCCTTCTAGGCCTTCCCAAGAGCTAGCATAGCTACTAATATTCAATGAACAAGAGGGAGAAACTACCAAACTAGGAATGCTTATGGTCCGATTTGGTACATGAGGAAATAAGGCAGAATACTAGAGATGGAACTTCATCCAAGGGCAAGGATGAAGAAAATTGTGCATTGGCTGGAAAGGCAAAGAAGGGGAAAGGGGCAAGAATAAAGACTTGTCCAAAATTAAATGTTTCAATTGTCACAAATTCATGCATTATGCCACAAAGTGTCCACACAAAAAGACAAGCAAGGAGACCTCATGAGGAGCAACAAGTGAAGCTTTGGTTTCATAGTTTGAGCTTGAATTTACCCTTATCACATGCATGATGAGTACAATTATGGGGAGCGTGTGGTACTTGGACAGTGGTGCCTCATTCCACATGACGAGGAATAGAGATTTTTTCAATGACCTGAAGGAGAAAGATCTCCCTATGCACATCGAGATGGGAGATGATGGAAGGTATAACACAACTAGTATTGGTACAATCACCTTTCAGGGGGAGTCAAACTCCCCTCTCAAACTCAAGGGTGTCATGTTTGTTCTGGGCCTAAAGAAAAATATCATCTTAGTTGCAATGTTGGAAGACTGTGGTTATGATGCGATCTTCAATAAAGGGAAAGCATTGCTAAGACACATAGCCACAGGATAGGTGAAGTGAATTAGGGTTTGTGTGAAGAACATGTGTAAGCTACATGTGGAAGACTGTGTTACATTAAGCACAAAGGTAGAGAGCGTGTAGAGCTGTGATGTCAGTGAACTATGGCATAAAATACTTGGCCATTTTCATCATGGCGCCCTTGTAACAACCCTGGTGAAAATTCCATGTAATAAAAGTTAACGAAGGAAAAAAAATAACCATGGTTGATGGGACATGTATTCCAAGCTGAATGTTGGGAAAAAACATAGTGATGGGGATAACTTGTGGTTAATTAATGGTTAAGGAAATTGGAAAAGGCAATGGCAAAGGCTTTGGAAAGACAAAGTGGCATTTATTTATGAAAATAATGGAAATTAGGAAAAAAGGGAGGTGAAAGGTCACAGGTTGCATGTGAGGAGGAAAATGAAGGAAAATAATGAAAAATGAAGAAAATAAAGGCCTCATTAATAAAAAGGCTTTTGAGGATCATTACATAGACTTTTGTTAGCTCGGTTTTGGAGCTCTCTCTCTATGCTCTCTCTCTAATACTCTTGGACACAAAGAGTTTCCTTGGAGCACTCTTGGAGAGTGTGGCATACTTGGAGTTTTGGAGCAAGAAGGAAAAGGAAGACCAGGAAAGCGCAATAGGACATCAAGATAAACAAATACAACGGGTTTTGCTTGCAGGTACTGAGTTGTATTTATGTTTTACTCACTAGTTTTGGCATGCATGTGGTTTATTAGTCATGATCTGTAACTGGCATGGAGGATTACCTGGATTGATAGTGTATTTGCCTAGCCTTTCCATTTCCTAGACATCCATGGTGTTGTGTGCTTATTTCTTTGTTTTCTGGTTTTTTCTCATGTTTCCTTTAGCTTGGGTTGAGTTACTAGTTCCTGGAGCCTTGGTTGTACAAACACTCTGGATCCGTGTAATAGCTTGGGTTGAGTTACTAGTCCTAGAGCCTTGGATGGACAAACTCTCTAGAGCCCTTGGTGGGTTGAGTTACTAGTCCTGGAGCCTTGGTTGGAAAAACACTATGGAGCTTAGTAGCAGCTGTGGGTTGAGTTACTAGTCCTGGAGCCTTGGTTGTAACAAACTCTTTGGAGCCTTGGAAGGCTTGGGTAGAAACCAATCTGGTGACGGTTTCGTGATGTTTGACCGTGAGGTGGAATCACTGTTTTATGGGTTGAGGTGGTTTGGCCTCTGGAAGCTCTAGATGGTTTTGATTGATGTGTTTTATGAGATTCCACATTTATGCTTGGAATATGGCATGAGGGTGACCAGCTAAAGAGAGTTTTGGCTCAACCATGTCTACAGTCGGGTGGTTCATGGAAGTCCCACAACTGGTTGGCCTTTGCATCATTAATATGAGGTTATTTCTTCTTGTTATTTCATGAGTATTATATTGGTTTATATGTGGATTATATGGTTGTTATTTCCTTGGTATTTATGTTGCTATTATGCTTGTTATGAATATGTATTATGATAGTGGATATGTATGTCTCTCATCATGTTTTCACTTGTAAATGAATGAACAATGTATCTATGGCCTAATGGATGTAATTGCAACTAATGTGTTGAGGCATCAATGCTTCTTAGCGATTCTCAGATAAATATGAGACCCCTATGCTAAGATTTGTTGTTTACATATGTAGATTACATATTTGTGATATGTTTGACGAAATTCTTGTCATGGCTAGTAGGGGTCAAGCCCTTGTTTAAGTATTTGCATTTTCATAATCATTCCATTGTAATATTTTTGTTTTGAAGGTTTCATTCAGTTCTGGGTAGTGAGCTAGGCTCTGGGCCTGAAAAAGTGGCTCAAATCCTGGGGACGCAAGCACAACACTAGGCAGAAAAGTCCCTGTACGTTGGCATACCATGCAGTGGGAGCATCTAGAGCCCTCTTGACACATGCTTGCCCATATCAAGGGAGCGTAAAAGAGTGTAATGGTCTAAAAACTTAGTGGGACCTAGGGGTTGGTTACTTGAGAGGTTGGGTTGGTTCCTGAGAGTCTTGTTGCTGATGTGGAAGGTCTATATGGTTTGTTTTCATCGATTCCACTTCCTTAAGGTGACTTAGGAGGTCGAATCATATCATAGTAACTTCTCGTCACATGTTTACACTGGTTGGCCAGTTACTTGGGTAGATGTGGGAGGAGGGTGTTACAGAGTGGTACCAGAGCATGGTTCACTCCTCGGACTGGATGGGCTGTGTGTTGGTCATACATTCATGTTGGTTGCATATGTTTTTCTTGTGTTGTAATACCATGTGCTTGTTGCATTTGTATGGTATGAGTCATGGTTGTAGTGAGGTTTCCATGGGAAGTTGATGGTGTTGTTGTGGAGTGTGTCGTCATGAGTGTATGATTTATTCTGCATTGTTTATGCACATTAGTATTCACATGTGGTAAAATGTACAGTGGTGCGATGGTTGTTGTCATGCATGAGGTCATGGTATGTGTAGTTGATATGGTCATGCATTGATCACTATACTCTAGCTATAATGATGGTTATATGGTCATATGCTTATGTGTTATATTTCTGTATGCTGTCATGAATATGTCATACACGTATTATGCTAATTGGTTGATCTTGCAAACGAGGTATCCTCCCCGAATTATACTAAGGTATGTTGGTTTATTGTGATTTGGTTTAGTTGACATTATATATCTTGTAGGAAGAAATATCAAAGATGACTATCAAGATGGTAGACTATAGTTCCCGAGACACTCCTTATGGATCAGATGGGTAGCATGGTGTTGGGCATCTTCTGATTTGGCAAACACAATGAGAAGCTTAAGGGCAGAAATAAGGAGTTGTAAGGCAGATAATGACAAAATCATACAGGCACAAGAGAAACAAGTAAAGGTAAATGTAGTGATACTTCAGAGTTTGTCAGAATTGCAGTGATAGTGTCCACTTCAGGTTAGCCATGAGCATGAGGACATAATTAATGGGGCATATGGAAGTAGGTCTCATGGTGGTCACATGTGGGCTAGAGATGACACGGTTAAATATGGCGGGTTGTTGGACACTTTGTGTCACATACCTCTTTGAACCATATTAAAAACCACATACTATTGGCAGATACCTCCTTGACACAATATTAAAAAAACCAAATATTATGTTCCTTCACTAAATTTAGCTTGGAGTATATGAAATAGTTGTCACATGTCTCTATATGTAGTCATCTCATAAACCAAGTTAACATAGGCAATTCTATACATCACATCACATAGGGAAGAATCAATCATGATCATTCAAGATCTTGCATTCAAGTTTCCTTCCTTTGAGGATTCAACACAAGCATTAATGGAGACAATGCCATAAATACTTTGTAACTGGCTTTTCCATATAACATTTTCATAGTCCTATTGTCATAGTTGAAATTATTACTAACATATATCTTATGAAATACAAATAAATAACTAAAACAATCCTCAATGGATGCAATTCATCTCATGATGCATAATGCATAGATTAGATAACCTAAACCACAGGCTATACAATTTCAAACCTTAAAAACATAATCATTCATCATACATAGTTGTCTCATGCATAATTATTCAATCATCTCATAAGCAAAGATAACACATGCAACTCAATCATCTCATAATCTTAATATTTGACAATAAGAAGTGTAAGTAACCAACATACAGAGCATACCATGCCATTGAATTAAACTAGAGTAGAAGAGAGAACGTCACTTGGAAAACTGAGCATTGCCACCCAACCTAGAACTGACTCCCTTCAGTTCACCCCGAGCCAAGAGTTCTTGCCATGGATCAATTGCCTCCTATTGATATCTTCAATGGGTAATTAATACCCTCTTTCATGATATGGTTTCCATTAGCAACATCCTGCTTTTATGGATCTTTTTATCCATTTGCCTAGGCTTTTCTCAGAAAAGCCTGCCTTTCTCTCCCGCAAGGCTTTTATGTTTTTCTTAAACTTAACATCTTTCTCTAGCTAAGTAACTTAATGGATATTTATCTCCAAATCCATTAAGCTTATCTAGAATTGGATCTAGAAGTCTTATCATGAAAGAATTATCCATTCCCATTCACCAATGGGATTTTATTTGGCAAGAACCTCATCTCTTGGTGTCTCGTTTTCCAAGCATTTTATATTATCTTTATTTATTTAACAATAAAGTATTTACTTTCATTGTTACACCTTGGACCTAGCTTTTCTTAGCTTAGGTTAACAGAGTGTTACATACAATGGAGGGGTGTTACATACTCCCCCCCTTAAATTTACATCGTCCTTGGTGTATTACTACATCTTACAATATTATTCTTCGTTCACAGGTAGTTGTTTCTAAATTTACAGGCTCCCATGGCCTTGCCATCTAAATCAGATCTTCTGATATATATCAGTTACAAAGGAGTTCTACCAGCAAATCTCCTTCCATTGCTACCTGTAACATTTGTTTCAATCAATTTTGTGAGAGATTTTAGATGCAAAAACTCAACTTTGTTTACCACAGTTAATATCATAACTTGATATACAATACTATTATTTGAGTAACTATGGGTTATGTTGCCCTCCATGAAATGAATTCATGTTCTTCCAATGCATTCTTCCAATGCCTTTGTGTTCTTTCTGAACACTTGCTTCCTCTAGTTTCCCTGCATTAGTCACAACAAGTCAAACTAGCACAATTGACTAATCAACATGTATAAAATATCATATGAGGTTAGCTCAAACATAACCATCGTAGTCCATATGTAACCATCATAAAAAATAATCATATGTCATATGTATACTAAGACTGAAACAAAATACGAATACTTATCCTTAGTTTCTAATACTAAGTCTTAGTTTCCACCATTTTCTTGCTCCTGCGCTTTGGATCAGTTGCCACACTAGGCAATCACCTAGTGTCTTCTCCTCAACCATGCGCATCTACATAGTGTGTGCAATACACACATACAACTATATATGTCATATATCATCATGCACTACATGCATCCATACCCGTACCATATGTACCGCTTGTACATAGTACCACCTGTACAACTTGTACACAATACTGATATCTATAGGATCACCTGCACGACATATACCTCATCCACATTTTTTCACCATGTTAGTATTATGCCAAAAATTCCTTCAATTATTCATATTAACTTTAGGCAAGTCTGATCAATCCATGCTCTATTTGTTTACTGGAGAATAAGGAATTTCACGGACCTGCTCAATTTCTGCAACCAAAGCATAAGTAAATAAATTTCATGTCAAAGTATTCAAGTGCTTTAATTTAGCTAATACTTTTCATGTATTTTGTGGTTGCATGACAATTTTAGCAAATGATAACATAGATGCATAATACAACTTTACAAAATCAATAACTTTGAGTTTTGAGATTAAATGTGTCCCATAGACAAGGTATTAATAACAACGGAATATGACCTCTGCCCCATCATAAAACAAACTTATTGACTATGATAGTTAGTCTAGTATGGTCTTCAATATTATACTTGAAGTTTAATAACAACTTTTAGCCTTGTATTTAAGAAAATAATTGTTTGGTACTCAAAAGTACTCCACACATAAACTAATCATGTCATATGATTTCCTGTTGCTCTTTGAAACACTATTTCCAACACCTTGTTGGCCATGAATAATTCAGTGTATGTCCAAAACCAATTTGAACAATCAGTATTCAAGTACATACATCTCCCATACATTAGTTATAAATGAAAGTTACAATACTCTCAATTTCACACCCATTAAGTTTTTAGGCACTATGTGTACCAGGGTGTGAACCTAGGTCATTAGTATGTTGATACCCCACTTTAACACTAGATCATGACTTGGTAGAATATAATTCATAAATTGTTTATGCAATAATTGTTATGTTGTCATATTCAAAACCAGACAACGCTATTAATGCAATCTGACACATAGACTTCTCTCATATTGCTTGATGGGAAATAGTAGTACAAAATATTCATTTCATATTGTATGATTGTCAATTTATGTGAATAGATTGCTAGATATCATTTTATCGAACCCAATTATTTTTGTACACCACAATCTCAATTACTAGTACCACTTTTCCATCAATATGGTTGAAGCATCCTATTGATTTAACAACGAGTTGTTGTATGGTTGGTTATCCTCTCTCTTCATCTTCTAGAACATTGCATATTTCCCACTTTACTTGATGCATGCATTATTTTACTACTAGCATAAGATCCTTAGGTCATCATAAGCTGTATTACTACGAAACCTTTGGTTTACCAAGAATTTGTTAATTAATTCATAAAATTTATGCTCTGAATCTAGTGTACACTTCTTGTTAGTCATTAGGCGGCTCTGAATTACTCTATTTTTAATTCAAGTGCATCCAACACCACCATATCCAATCTGTTTGTCATTTTTGTTTTCATAAAGCATGTATAGTTTGTTTATATATACACACATATCATTTTATCACTTCCCACAAGAAGTACATTTGCAAGATCTACAATCCTTCTACTGAAAGCATCTTCTTCTTGCTGCAGATTGGAAAGATCCCTATTTATGAGTTACTATTAACAGAAACCCATTTATATCTGGATTGATATGCACACTTTAAGTTGAAAAAAATTACACATTAGAATTTGAGTGAACTCTTATGCTTAATACTGTCTTTCTGCTATTAACCAAGAAGCACTAGGAGCTGCTTTTACACTTCCATTATGTATTTGTACTTTTGGGTGCCAGTCCCATTGACCTACTAATTAAGGTCATAAAATTATTAATGCATAATGTCTTCTTCAATATGTATACAGTATGTTGTATTACATTTATGCACACTCTTCACAAATTTGACCCTAGTTTAGTCTAGATTGGAATATACTTTGTGCCTCTTGCATATCTCAATTACAATTATTGAGATACTGCTTTATTCAACAGAAACCTGTAGGTTCAAAACTGTGCATGTCTAATTAGCTATGCATAATAACCTAGTAAGGTTTTGTTCCCTCCAATAATGTATATTTGGAGCATTTTCCCACTAAGGGTGAATTAAACGGTTCAACCATTCGCAAGACCATATCCAAAAATGAACCGCATCATTACATGTAGATGCATCAATTAACACATTAAAGTGAAAAGAAATTGTAAAATACATAGTCTCATACCACATATAGAGACCTGCTTTTCATGAGTTTAATGATTTTTCATGGGAATTTCCTGAACATATACCTAATTAATCATCCATCAATTTCGGATACTTTTGACAGAATGTTATGAACTTCTTTTGAGTGATTTATATAGATTCCATCTACATTTTAATTTTAATTTTTGATTTTTCCTCATGTTGACCATGATCTATGGAAAAGAGCACTTGTCATTTTATCTCATAAGGGTTCAACATTTGTTCCCTTCATATTTCAAGATATCTATATGCATAAACTTTATTCCATTAATTTATGTCCTTCACTGGGCAATCTTTACTAACATTAGTTTGTATTTTATTAAGCTATGTCCTTGCATAGAAATCATACAACTCATAATTTGATTTTAATATGAGTAGAATAATATGATGACCATATCACTAAATTTCATAAATTTTTAATCCAAATCACTTATTCACCTCCCTTATTTATTCATAACTTTCATTACATAATATATCCATTTTTCTTCCTAAAGTTGGTCATATGCTTTACTCCTCTTATGTAGAGGCATTTATAATTTGAGCCTTCTCTTACCTCAATTCCAAGGATATATATTCTTCTCATGTATGTACTGCATTGTTGATCTAGATTGTCATTGATGTCAATATGGAAATATTTTGGGATACTAAATATTAATGTGAAGCTAAGGAGAAGTAGATCTCTGAAGTAACAGGAGCAAGAAGCCAAGAAGGAAAGCCATTGAAACGACATTGGAAGATATAGGAAGTCAAGAACAGGAGTAGTCAAAGAAGAGCTATCAGAAGAGTTCATCAGAAGCAGGTTATTGAAAGTCACAGAAAGAACAACGATATCAGAGGAGCAAAGAGGACCACATTAGCAGAGAAAGAGATAAAGGGAAAAAGAGCCATAACTGAGGAGTTAAAAATGTTATCAGAGGAATTATATCGGTTGCTTTATTATGTGTTACCCCTCGAATTCCATGATTGCGATATGAGTATTGTGGACCCACTGGACCATTATAATACACCTTAATGAAATATCACATTTGCATATCGTAAGTTACGTATTGCAAATGATAAAGAGTTGTCATGGTAAAACCTCCGATTGCAATAATAATGTGGGCCCATTGCACCATTATACCATAACTCAATATGATATCACATCCGTTGAATCACAAGTTTCTAAGGGATGTCACGATGGCAGACCGACGATTGCGATAGAGTAATGGTCCTTACGGACCACCGATTATGATAGAATTGTGGACCCGACGAATTTATCAAAAAAAATTTAATATCATATCACATTTGCTCCATCGAGAGTAGGGGCATCAACTATATTGGAAAACAGAACATGAGCACGACTTGTAAAACCTCCAATTTTCATGAATTTGCGATTGTGATTAAGGTGATGATGTGGATGTGGGACCTCCATGTGGGTATAGCCTCTCCTATGTGATTTCCATAAATAATAAGTCTATTGGATGAATATTCAAAAAGGGCATATCCGATATAATTTTAATATGTGACCACATAAGTCGGCCTCTCCTCCAATAAACATGTCTTTTGGGTATTGTTGAGACTTGTATATATACAAGTTAAACACTTCACCTTAAGGATTGAGCTTGGGCATAGATCACAGAGAAGGAAAATTCAAAACTCGTGAACGTGAAGTAGCAGAATAAAGGAAGCCAAAGGTTGAGCAAATGAAATAGGAAGCCGAAGGTCGAGCGAGCCAAGAAGGAACCTGAAGGTCCAGTGGAAGAAGAAGGAAGCCGAAGGTCGAGCATTCTATTGATTGAGTTCTTTATTGAAAGGCTCAGACCTGTGTTTGATAGTGATTCAAATAAAAATTCAAAAGGACACTCTGTGGATCTAAGAAGATTATCTGAGTATGAACATGGTTGTTTTTAATTGAACACACAATATGAAACCGCAACAGTCACTCCTATGAAGAAGTCACTCCTGAAGAAATCACTCCTGAAGCAGTTATTGCGACAATGAGAACAAAGGATTGAAACATAGAGTTGTTTTTTTGCAGATCTTAGTGCATTCCATTGTAGACACATTGAAGTTGTGTGAAGACTATTGAAGATCATGATGTGACTTAGAGATTTTGCTTGGATATAATGAAGAGAAATGGTGACACCTTTTATGAGACAAGGTTGTCATTGATTATGTAGTATGGAGACTAAGTGAAGGCATAATTATAGATTGACAGAACACAATGAAGAAGTTTGTGGGAGCCTTGAATTATTATCAAACATATATAGACAAAGTATAGCAGTGGGTTGGAGCCCAGAGGGTTGGTGCCTTGAAGGTTGGAGCCTCGAACAAACAAGGTAGGTGCCTTGAAGGATAGGGTTGGAGCCCTAGAGGATCGGTGTCCTCAAGAAACTAGGTCAGAGCCTATAAACACAAGGTTGGTGCCTTGAGAAGATATGGTTTGTGCCCTAGATGTTGGAGCCTCACAAAATACCAAGTTGGTGCTTAGCAACAGGTTGGAGCTCGAGGAATTGTAGATTGGTGTCTTCATCAAGGGTTGGAGCCCTATATATTGTACTTGATTTATTATAAATATTATATTAATACAAGAATTTATTCCTAGTACTTATTTTGTGTTCTAAATATAATTGATTTAACTGGTAAAAGTAACAATTGAAAATGGATACTAATTCACCCCCCACCCCCCCCCCCCCCCCCAGTATTTCCAACAATTGGTATTAGAGCTAGTACCTTCACACAAAGCCTAACAGCTTGAAGGTTGATCAATAGAACACAAATGGTGAAGCCAAGGAAGAAAGTCTTCCCTCAACCACCAAAGTTGAAATCAAACAATTTGTGAAGGCTCCATTGTTCAATGGAAACTTTGATATATGAGAAGAAAGAATGAGGAATTTTTTAAAGAGTTTAGACATTGAAGTCTGGAAATCCGTGATTGCTGATAGCATGATGGATGGAGAATCCAAGGAGTACAATGCAAAAGTGATGAAGGCAATCTTGAATGAGCTACCAGATTCTATAAAGGACATTCTAGAAAAGTGTTTGTCAGCAAAGGGTGTATGGGACAAAATTCATGATCTCCACTCAAAAGGAGCGTTGAAAATGATCTATAGTCATGAAAATGATGGAAAACAAGAAGAAAATCTAGAACCCATCAAGGAAGGTGAAGATAAGAGTGATAACATCAAGGCTATAGAAGACCTAGAAGATGAAGAGAATGAAAATGATTTTGAAGAAGATCTCCTCACTAAAATTATGGCTGCCATGGAAGAGAATATCAGTTTGAAAAAGGAAAAAGAGGAACTTAAGAAGAAAGCACTAGCTGGTGACCAAGACCAAACAAGGAAGGAATTTGACCTTGTCAAGCTTCAAGTACAAGAAATGAACGAAGAGATTTCCAAGCTTAAGGAGGAATTTCATCAAAACAAAAGAAAGCATCATGAAGAAGTCATATCCATGAAAAATCAATTGGATAAGGCAAAGAAATGGGAAGATACCTTATCAAGCCACCTTGAACAAAGGCACAAAATCTTGAACAAACTTGAAGCAGAGATTGGTTAATACAAGGAAGAGGCCTCCTCTCTTAAATCTCAACTAGAAGAAGAAAGAAAGCTAGTACAAGGAGATGAGAAGACAATGGAAGCATTGGAAATCATAAAAGGATAGGTTGATGAAGTAGAAAAGGAAAAAAACACCATGATATGTCAACTAAAAGCAAAGGATGAAGAAATATTCAAACTAAAATCTGACATCAACCTTCTCAAGGCTGAAACATGTAAAGCTACAAGGATCATGGAAGAAATGGAGAGCAATCTGGCTAAGGAAAATGAATAATTTTTCAGAATGAAACCAGATATCATCTCCCTTAAAACAAAAGAAAATGAAGCAACTTGAATCAAGGAACAAATTGAGAAAAAACTTGCTAAGAATAATAATGATTGCAAAAGATTGGAAGAAGAGATTGTCTCCCACAGGAAAAAGGTTGAAATAATGGACAAAATATTGAAGAGATCTCAAGCCTTGGATGACATACTCAACCATCAAAGATCTCCATTTGATAAATCAGGTCTTGGCTATGAAGGTGAATCCTCAAGCAAGAATGATAATGCTTCAAACAACAAGGATGTGAGGAAGCCAAAAAGAAATGTTGATGCTCCCAGTTCTAGTAAAGGCAAGGATAAGAGTCAAGGAAACAATGAAGGAAGTCCCGTTCCAAGAAGAAATGTAGATAGTGTCAAGGATGCAAGAAGCAATGGTTATCATCAAAGGATCTCAAGGCAGAAAGACTTCAGAAGTACATCTAGGAAGTCTCTATCTCCCAGGTACCAAATTTTATTTCTTGGTTATTTTTATACTTGTACAAAATTTGGACACATGGCAAAATATTGTAGGGCATATCACAAGGATAAATATTATGGTCCCCGACAATCTTTGAGAAGAAATTTTGCAAGAAATCATGAATTCTTATTCATGAACAACATAGAATGCTTCAAGTGTCATAACATTGGTCATATGGCACATGATTTTAACTTGACTTGGGCTCCTACAAAAACTAGAACCATGCCAGAGAAGAAAGTTACACAAGTATGGAGAAAGAATCAAATTGGATTCGAAAGTCTCCTGAACTCTCCAACCAACAACACATGTTATTTGTTGGAAATACTGGGGGGGGGTGATTCAGTATTTGTTTCAATTAGTATTATTATTAATTTTTAAGAGAACTAGATTATGAATTGAGTCTTCTCTTGATGAATATATAGTACCTGCAAAAAGTCTTCAAGGAAATACCCATGACATGATAATAGCAAAACCTACCTTGTCCTGTAGATCACATGTCAGTTCTAAACAAAAACAAAAAATTAGAATAAAAAGAACCTAATAAAATTAAGAGATGAACACACATATACAAAATATACTTACTGGGACCTTACCTCTGCGACATCATTTTGCTACACCTTTCTCTTTGCTGCCCTAGAAAGTCTGGTCCTTTGCAGCCCTTAACAACACTTGATATAGTTTTTTTTCTTGCCTTCTAGGAGCACGATATTGAATCTGATGTATCTCTGTGACTTCAGATCCACAATATGTGATATTTGGTCCTGTAGTGTCCCTATGAGTCTTCTTTCCAATGCCATAGGTGCGACCCGATTTGGATTCTTCAAGGCAAAGTTATGCCCAATCTCTCACAATGACCTAATTATGGACTAGTTCAGTAGAGCGAACTTGTATGGCGGCCACATGTCACTGTTTCCTCCTTCGGCTCTAAAATTGATAACCAGAAAACTATAGTCCATGCACTATCCATCACCTTTTATAGAATTCCAATCTGCTTCTCAAAGAGAGAGAGTTATGACGATTTTCCCAAGGTCACCTCTTTGAGATGAAATTTGGGAGCCTGTAAAAATCCTAACTTCAACAGATCATATCTCCGAAAATATAGCGAACCAAGATTTGAAATTTTGTCATGACATTCATCAGGATTGTGGATCAAATGGGTTTTAATTTCAGTATCTAAGACTTCACAAAAATAAAGTTACAAAGAAAATTCCATGATCATTACGTTTGGAGGATATCTGAGATTTCTTTTTATAGAGTTGAGAGGGGATTCTATAGAGAATGTTGGAGGGATTTTAGGAGCTTAAAAAATTATTAATTATTGGCTATTCAAATGACCAAAATAAATGATAAATTCCATGCCACAACCACATGGGGTTTTAGCCCTCTAATTGAGGTTACTAACTTCAATCTTGAATAACTTACAAACCGTGATGAATTATGAGGAGAGCTATATACCGATAGAAAGATATTATTGAGTAGAGTATTCCTATAATGGTTATGAGACGAGAAACCATGAATGATTATGCCTAATGTGCCATGGAATTTCAGGTTCATCCTTGGTGCTGCTTGGGTTGACATCAATGACAACCTCAGATCATCTTTAGATCAACAATCTCCCCCTTTGGCATTGATGTCAACACAAGTACTCCCTCTGTGATCAAGCCACCTCTTCCTACTACATTCTCTCCCCCTTTGACATCAATGGAAAATGGTAACTCCCCATGATACACAACCATCCTATGGACCTGTACATACTTCCACTCCCTCTTTATTTTCTGAATAAGGATAATCTAATGAGAACTTAGGAGAATCCCAAGCTTTTGGCGAAGATATTTAAATGCTTCATGAGGTAAAGGTTTAGTGAAGATATCAACAATTCGTTCTTTTGTACCAACATATTCAAGTTTGATATTCTTTTCAACGACTTGTTCTCTAACAAAATGATATTTGATCAGAATGTGTTTTGTTTTTGAATGCATGACAGGATTCTTGGAGATGCTGATGGCACTATTGTTATCACAGAAGATGGGAATAGGCTCACTGAATTGTACTTGAAGATATTGCGAAGTTTGTTTCATCCAAAGGACTTGAGTACAACAAACTGCCGCTGCAATGCATTCTGCTTCTGATATAGATAACGAGATTTAGGTTTTATTTTTGCTCAACCATGATACGAGGCAACCACCTAGATACAAATATGGTCCACTAGTACTCTTACGATCATCAATGCTTCTTGTCCAATATGCATCTGTAAAGGCCTGAATAATGAGATTGTTTCCCTTAGGATACCACAAGCCATATTCTATTGTGCCCTTTAGATATCGAAGAATTCTTTTGAAGACAATAATATGTGATTCTTTTGGTGCTTCTTGGAATCTTGCTACTTGTCCAACTGCTTGCATAACATTTGGTAGGGAGACTGTTACATATAGAAGACTACCAATCATAGATCTGTACAACCTCTGATCCACATCCTTAGATGAATCATCTATGCTCAATTTGAAACTGTTACCATCAGAGTAAGGACGAGTTTGCAATCTTCCATTTTGAATTTCTTGAGCATTTCCTTGATGTACTTGGCTTGACATATAAATATTCCTTTTTCTTGCTAAGATATTTGAAGCCCTAAGAAGTATGTCAACTCACCAAGTAAAGACATCTCAAACTCACTTTGCATCTTTGTAGAAAATTTCTTACTTAGTCGATCATCATTGCTACCGAAGATTATATCATCCACATATACCTCAACGATTGTTAAATTATCTTTATCTATTTGTACGTAAAGATTGCTATCAGCAGTACATTTTTGGAACCCTTTTTGACGTAGATATCCATTAAGACAAGCATACCATGCTCTAGGAGCCTACTTGAGACCATACATAGCCTTCTTTAACTTGCAAACATATTCTTCATTTTCTGATAGTACCTTTAGGTTGTTCGATGTAAACTTCTTCTAATTCGCCATTCAGAAATGCTGACTTAACATCCATTTGGTAGATTTTTATTTTTCTTGAACATGCATAGGCGAGAAACATCTGGATAGCTTCCATTCTGGCAAGTGGTGAAAATGTTTCTTCAGAATTGATTCCTTCAACCTGTGCATATCCTTTGCAGAGTAATCTTGCCTTGTTCTTGGTAACCTGTAATCCTTCAACTATTTTTCTCCCCCTGAACCTTTAATGAAACTACCATCTTGTTCAAACTACCTTCCCGTCAATTGTAGACTTGTGCCATATATTGCTACATAGACTCCTCCTATTTCCTTTTCTAGACCTTCTTATTCCTGCAATCTCGAGCCATGTGCCCATAATTATGACACTTAAAGCATTCAATGTTGTCCATAGGCAATTCCATCTGATATCTGCAACCACGAGTGCTATGGCCATAGTTATGGCATTTGAAACATTCAATATTTGGCCCATCTAGCACGTATTCTCTTCTGACAAAATCATCGTGGAACTTGTCTCGTGATTTTTCAAACTTGCTTCTAGGGTTTTGCAGATAATAATTGTACCTATCAAAAACTTCACAATCCCTAGCCATATGTCCATAGTTAGCACATAAAAAGGAATAACCATTAAATAAATGAACATACCTGGAACGTTTTTCATTCTTCTTTGGAGGCGGTGTTGTAGTTTGTTGTGGTCCTTTGTTCCTGATTGCTTTGGTCTTGTTCTTTCGAGTTTCAACATTCTTATTTGGCTTTTCACTTTAATCAACTTCATTCTTAGAATCATCCTACGAAGCCGTGGAGCTTGTACCTTCATCAACTGAAGCTTTACCATCTTTAATTTCCTTCATTTTTGCTCTGTAGCTTGAGAAGAGTGGTCTTCTCTACTTCTCTATTGAGAACCTGTATCTGTTCCTTCTGCTTCTCATTTTCAATCCTGAGCCTACTTATTTCTATTGAAGATGTTTCTAATCCCTTTTGATTTTGGTCAACAATAGATATGTATCTTTGATCAGATTCCTTCCTTTCAATTTCTGCTTCCTGCATCTATTGTGTGATCCTTATAATCTCTGCAAATTTTGTGTCGAGTTCTTGTTGCTTTTGTTGGACTTCTCTCTTGAGGTCTCATGTCGCTGTATTATTGATTTCTTCCAATGCCCTTGAGCTTTTGGCATAGTTTTGGACAATGTTTCCCTTCTTCACTTCCTTATGCAACGTGACTACTTCGACTTCTAATGCTTCCCTTTCTCGGCTGCTTTCTTCCAACTTCTTTTGAATTGACTCTTCAATACATTTTTGTTCTTCAATTTCAATTTTGAGACCTTGAACTTGTTCTTCAAGAGAATTGGAATAGATCTTCTTAGCCTTGAGCTCTTTTATAAGCTTGATTGCCTCCTTAGAAAATTCTTCTATGGTCAACCCTTCTTCTTTGTTGTTTGATACCTCTTGTTTATTGTGCTTGGCCATAAACAATACTCTCTCATTGGCTTCTTCTTCACTGTCACTGTCTTCATCAGATGATGAGCTATCTTTGACATTTGAGTCACCTGCATATATATTCTCAAGCTTGTCCCATAAATTTTTGGCAGTTTTATAACCCAACACCTTATGATAAGAAGATTCAATAAGTCCATTGGTAATAATATTATTTTATTTTGCATCATTTACCAAATTCTTCTTACCTTGTTCATCCGCGGTTGGTGTAAAGCCATTTTGAACAGTGTCCCATACTTCGTAACCTTGGACCAAGAGATAGACCTCCATTCTTCCTTTCCAGAGTGCATAATTATTTCCATTGAACAGAGGTACACCATTCTTGGTATGCTCCATTATCTCCTTCCAGTTGTTAAAATGCTATTGAAGGAACCAAGCTCTGATACCAATTGTTGGAAATACTGAAGGGGGGTGGGGGGGGGTGTGTGAATCAATATTCCTTTCAATTAGTATTATTATTAATCTTTCACAACATTAGATTATGCATTGAGTCTTCTCTTGATGAATATATAATACTTGCAAAAAGTCTTCAAGGAAATACCCATGACATGACAATAACAAAACTTACCTCATCCTGTAGAGCATATGTCAGTGCTAAACAAAAACAAGAAATTAGAATACAAAGAACCTAATGAAATTAAGAGATGAACATGCATATACAGAAGATACTTACCTGGAGCTTACGTCTGCTGCATCATTTTGCTACACCTTGCTCTTTGCTGCACTAGAAAGTCTGGTCCTTTGCAGCCCTTGACAACACTTGATCTAAAAATAAAATTATATTAATTTAAAAATTCTAGCCGACAGTGTGTTCTTCCTTAAATTTCTTCCTCATTAGTATTTATTCTGCCTTATTGCTCTTCTTTTATCATCATTCTTCAGCCCTGATGATGGATCCCACTTGGGATTTGAAACGTTGGTGTAAAAATGTTCATACTGTGGATTCTCTGATCACTGATTCAAAAGACACAAACCACAGATCTCTTAAATCCAAAAACACTTGATCTAGTTTTTTTTCTTTCCTTCTAGGAGCACGATATTGAATCTGATGTATCTATGTGATTTCAGATCCCCAATATGTGATCTTCAGTCCTGCAGTATCCCTTTGAGTCTTCTTTCCAATGCCACAAGTCTGACCCGATTTGGATTTTTCAAGGAAAAGTTATGCCCAATCTCTCACAATGACATAATTATGGACTAGTTCAGTAGAGAAAACTTGTAAGGTGTGCCACGTGTCACTCTATCCTCCTTCGGCTATGAAATTGATACACAGAAAACCGTCCGAAATTTGGGAGATTGCAACAAACCTAACTTCAACAGATCATATCTTCGAAAATAGTGAACCAAGATCTGAAATTAGGTCAGGAGATTCATTACGATTTCGGCTCAAATGGGTTTTAATTTTAGCATCTAAGACATCTAAGAAATAAAGTTATAGCGAAAATTCCACGATCACTACTTTTGGAGGATATATGAGATTTCTTTCTATAGAGTTGAGAGGGGCTTCTATAGAGAATGTTGGAGGGATTTTAGGAGCTTAGAAAATTATTAATTATTGAATATTCAATGACAAAAATCAATGATAAATTCCATGCCACAACCCCATGGGGTTTTAGCCCACTAATTGGGGTTACTAACTTCAATCTTGAATAACTTACAAACTGTGAGGAATTACGAGGAGAGCTGTATATCGATAGAAAGATATTTTTGAGTAGAGTATTCCTATAATGGTTATGAGATGAGAAACCATGAATGATGATGCCCAATGTGCCATGGAAGTTCACGGTCATCCTTGGTGCTTCTTGGGTTGACATCAATGACAACCTCAGATCATCTTTAGATCAATGTTGTTGCCCTGATCTTCGACAATCTAAGAATTTGATGGGGAGACTCTGCCAAAAGGAAGATCATGCATACAATTAGGGGGAGCTTATGATGATTAAACATTCTTGTAGAAGCCATCTGTGAATGGGCCTTATGTAATCCTTGATGAGCTATATTGACAATCATTCTTTGATGGATCATTTCTCAAGAACACTCCTTTGAAAGAACATGATCTCTTAACTATCCAATGGGTTGCTGTTGAAAATGTTTTTTTTTTTCACTTGACCACTAAGAAGAAATTGGAGTAGCAGAGAAGGTCATCTAATGCTAATAAGGCAAATAACTATGTTGCTGTTATTACAAAAGTTGAATGTCTCGACTCAAGGATATGATGTGAGAACAGGTAAATTGTGGACATAAATAGATGCAACCTTCAAACAAATAGATACATATAGAAATGGAGCTTGAATGTTTTGTTCACTACACAAGCAAGAGTAGTTGGAAACATTTAACATAATTGAAGCATTGCAAAAAGTTGTCAGTAAATAGAAAGAATTTAAAAGAAAGTCACATATTGATATCAAAATCTGCTAATGGAGATAACTTGCAAAGAACAAAAGGAAAAGATGGCTCATCAAAACGACTATATAAAGAAGAATGTTGCGCAGTCAAATATAGCTCAGGTTGATGCTGATCACTTAGAAAAATAGCAACAGTATGGCACAACCTCTCACCATTTCATTCGAATGTAATGATGTGAAATATTGGATGGAAATGACTTGAGGAAAAGAATAAAGATACAAAGGAACTCGGATATGAAGAGAAATAGCGAGAAAAACAATTTCAGTGGCATTTTCTCTTGATTCAAACGATGAAGCCTCTTAATTATGACTTTGGAGACAACGAAATTCCGATTGTAGAAGCACAAAAACTTGGACTTGGACATTTGGTGTGTGGCTATTTGGAGTTTGTTTGGAAGCACTAAAGTGGAGCATCTTTAAGGCATTGTTTATCAGATGAATATTAAAAAAGGGCATCTCCGATATAATTTTAATACGAGATCTCATAAGTCAGCCTCTCCCCCAATAAACTTATCTTTTGGGTAATGATGAGGCTCGTATATATAGAAGTTAAAAAATTCACGTCAAGGATTGAGCTTGGGCATCGATCACAGAGAAGAAGGATGGTTCAAAACTTGTGAACGTGAAGTAGAAGAAGAAAGAAAGCTAAATGTCGAGTGAATGAAAGAGGAAGCCGAAGGTCGAGTGAGCAAAGAAGGAACCCAAAGTTCTAGCGAAAGAAGAAGGAAGCCGAAGGTCGAGTGAGCAAAGAAGGAACCCAAAGTTCTAGCGAAAGAAGAAGGAAGCCGAAGGTCGAGCATTTTGTTGACTGAGTTATTTATTGAAAGGATCGGACCTGTGCTTTATAGTGATTTAGATAAAAGTTCAAAAGGATGCCTTGCGGATCTAAGACTATTATTTGAGTATGAACAAGGTTGTTTTTAATTGAAGGCACAATATGAAACCGTGACAGTCACTCCTATGAAGAAGTTATTCCTGAAGCAGTCACTCCTGAAGTAGTTATCGCGACAGTAAGAATAGAGGTTTGAAACAGAGAGTTGTTTTCGTGTAGAGCTTAGTGTAGTTCATTGTAGACACATTGAAGTTGTGTGAAGACTATTGAAGATTATGATGCATTAGTCATCATGATGTGACTTAGAGATTTTTCTTGGATATAATGAAGAGAAATGGTGACACCTTCTATGAGACAATGTTGTCATTGATTATGTAGTGTGGAGACTAAGTGAAGTCGTAACTATAGATTGACATAACTCAGTGAAGAAGTTTGTGGGAGCCATGAATTACTATGAAACATATCTAGACAAAGTATAGCAGTGGGTTGGAGCCCAGAGGGTTGGTGCCCTGAAGGTTGGAGCCTCGAACAAACAAGGTAGGTGCCTTGAAGGATAGGGTTGGAGCCCTAGAGGATTGGTGTCCTCAAGAAACCGGGTCAAAGAATGTACCAGATAAGGGTGGAGACTAGGGTTTGGAGCCTCTAAACGCAAGGTTGGTGCCTTGAGAAGATAGGGTTGGTGCCTTAGAGGCTGGAGCCTCACAAAAGACCAAGTTGGTGCTTGACAATAGGTTGGAGCTTGGGAATTGTACATTGGTGTCTTCATCAAGGGTTGGAGCCCTATATATTGTACTTGATTCATTATAAAGATTATATTAATAAAATAATTTATTCCTATTGCTTATTTTGTGTTCTAAATATAATTGATTTAATTGGTAAAATTAATAATTAAAAAGGAATATTGATTCACCCCTCCCCCCTTTCTTAGTATTTCCAACATACATGTCATCTAATTTGATATCTCATTAACATTGTGTTTTAACATCCCTCTTAATTGCATGTAATTTCTAATATTCCATGAGTAGGCACCAAAAAAAAATATAACCAATTTACAGTTGACCCTTTCTTACTTATTGAAATAATCAATATGTTATTTGTTGTCATTTCTTTGCATTACTCTCTACTCCACTATAATATTGCAAGGTTCTATATTATAATAAATTGCATAATAACCTTTCAGGGTTCCTCCTCCCCACAATGCTGCTATATCTATCCAAGGATTAAATCCAACCTTTCTCATTCCTCAAGCCTAACTATAGCCATCTAACTCTAAACCAATTTTTAAATTTGAGCCATCCATGCATGTAGGCACACAAATTTACATGCAAACAAATGCATATCATTGTAATCACATAAATAGTGAAAATTGCATCATTCATGCATGTATCACACAATTGCAACTCCCCGTAAGTACACAAATGAACCATTCATGCAAGCACATGAATAAGGAATTTTAATCCATCCTGACAATACAGGGAACCCATCTATTTTAGAAACAATAGTGCCTAATAACAACAAAAAATAATGCATATTATATCCAATTCTTGTAACTTATAAAGTGGCTCGGAGAGTCACAGATGCAGATGCAGAGCCGAAGAGTAGAAGGTGATTTCACGATTGATTCAAGTTACGAAGTCAAAAAACTGTAGACAAAGCAAAGCAGTTTGCTGTGCATGCCTCCAATGTCAACTATCTCAAGATGGAGAAGAAGTCTTCCACAACTCTTTTGATGGGCAGGGAAGACCACAAATTGAATATGTGGGCTATTGGAAAACCAAATGCCATTTTGGTTAGTTGTAAATTTTGTCTAGAGAGAATAACATAAGGTATGTCTATTTTTATGGGGAGTGTTGTGGATGAAGACAAACAACTCATAATTTAATTACCTTTAACCTTACCGGTATTCTTCGACTGAAGGTTACCATGGACCTTGACCCTATTCCAGTTTCATTCTAGAGCGATGAACAGAAAACAAGAGCATCTTCTCCACTTCTGCAAGCATATGACAAAGGCATCAAGATTCGAGACTTGGGAAACTTGGCCCTTAATATAGTTACCGCCATCTTTTTTTTTTTTTAAATATAAGGAAGCACCCATAATTGTGTCAAGGGAATGAATGCATGATCAAAAGCCTTTCACACTCACGGTGAAGGGTAAGCAGTCTCCTGCTTACAAATCATTTGCACGTTCAATTTCCCCCATCTTCTTAAGATCCTTTGTTATGAATGTTTTCACAACAATCTTGCTCAACACACAAAAAATTCACACTGCTAGAGAATTTTTATCCAACTAAACTAGGAAACAATCCATGAGAATCGAGCTCGATTTGGGTGCATGGACTCTAGAGAACTTCTTTTATGGTGATGGTTCCCAAAAACTTTGACCAACTTTCGCTTGAAGATAAAACTTTCCATGGGTCCCCATATCTATCGCTACACCACGAATTCCTTCATGATAAATACAATCCATATCGAACTCATTTTCACTCTCCTTGAAGCTCAATCACCCATTTATGTGTAGCCTCAAGGCATCAGAAAGATAGAGCAATCATTTGAAGGTCGAGATAAACATTATCTCCCCTGCCTGCTTTTAACCTTTCCCATCTGTGCCCTTCGCAAGGAGAGGATGAGGTTAGTGTGTCGTGTAATTAAGGATAGGCACTATCCAAACTAAGGATAACTATGCCATGAGGATAACCATTATCCAAAACAAATGCATTATTCGCCAACTTGATTAGCCATCGAACGCCTCCAAATCAGTGGATAAGGCAAGTGGAGATGGAAACATTAGTCACCCCTCAACTTGGCAATGTGTGGTTTATTTTTTACAACATATTACCAAAATCGAGCATGATTTAAAGCTCAATGGAGCGGGTTTTTTGTTGTTGTAAAGCTCGTGAGCAAGGATTCAAGTCTAAGGTAGTTGAGGAAGGCGTTACTTTGTCAACCAGCGCATGGAGTGCCACAAATTTTCAGCCTTACCCCATCAATGGTCATCCCAACACGCTTTACACCTCATTCCATCGATGTTTAACCCAATCCATCTGTTCAGTGCCAACACTGCCAGAGACAAGCAAAGGAAGGAGCCCGCGAGGGCACTGCCTATGCATTTCATGATTAATAAAAAACCTGCTTCCACTAAGAACATAGACTCCCAGCTGACAAGCTTGGTAGAACATTTCCAGTACGTGACTCTTCATGATGTTGTTATATATGTTTATTGATTCTAATGTAAAGGTTAACACCACCATTCCTTATTTCTGAGAGTACAAACTAATAACCATGACGATTTGCAAGGCAACTTGTATGGCGAGAATTGTGTGAACTTGTTTGATATGGGTTGTGATGTCATACATGATAATCACATTTGATGAACTCGTGCCCTCTATTGTCATGATCTCTGTCATAATCCTTTGGCGCGACTCCTCATTTGGTTTACTTTCGATACTTGGGTTCATGAACCATTGATTACATTGAAGCACAAAAAAGAGTTGGTTATCACTTTATTCATGAGGCATTTTTTATTAAAAAAACACCATATGGTCTCTCTAACAATAACTTGGATTTTTACCTAGTTGATTAGGTTTGGAAAAATGAATTACTGTCAGTGATAATATCTTCATCATTATTTTTCATGGACACAATAAGATAATACAAATGAATCCAAATGCACCAATGGCATCATTCCAATCAGCCATAAACATTCTGACGATTTTCCAGGCTAAATTGAACCTTGTTGCAATAATGGACCCAAATGTTCTTATTTAATCCTCCGAAGTTTCCATAAAATTAGAAGTTTTAAATGAAAGTAAAGGAATAATTTGTTTCCAACCATCCACAAGAGCAACCAAACTTTTGTTTTTTTTTTTTTTTTTTAGTAATTTAATTGCATCGTAGATAATAAATTAAAACAATCAAGAAGAGCTATCCAACAAACTTTTGTTTTCAATATTTTTTCATGCGATGTCTTGTGTCATTAATTTACCAATATTTTCTATATTTCAAACTTCAAACTTTATGTTTCACACACACTAATAATCTTGTTCCTCAATTGGCCTCATTATACATTTTCTTAAATTTGCTTTGAAGCTATTTCAGTGTGGTTTTCTCTCTCAGGGTTGTGGTCAAACCCTCAAATCATATATATATATATATATATATATATATATATATATATATATATATATCTATATATATATCTATATATATATATATATATATATATATATATATATATATATATACATACACACACACACACACACACACACATATATATATATTAAATGAAGTGGAGAGATATAAAGACATCAATTTAAAGTGTAACCACTTTCTGATTTTATGCAGGGTGGTCGTGGCCATTCTAATTTGAAGTAGATGATAGATACCCCATACCTCGACTCTTATGTGTAGATTCTTCATTTCGACATATTTCTTATCTAATTAAATAATTAGATCGTCGAAGCAGAGTTGTAATATTTACTTACAACTATAGAGAAGAAATCCATGATCTATTTCATCCCCATGCATTCTTTACAACTACACAATCATTAACCATTATGAGAATAAAATTTTCATCAGAATATTGCTTGGGAAAAACTCAGTATAGGCATGTAAACTGATTCTACCCTTCTTTCTTCAATATCTAATGATCTGATGGACTACTTTTGTTTTTAATTGATCCCTTTATGCAATTGAAAACACAACTAGTTACATGCTTGACAAGCAATATAGGAGCTTTCACTCTTTAAAATAACAACCTTTAGTTCTTTCAAAATCCCTAATTTCATGCAACCTTTGTTCAAAATTACCTTTGATTTCAAATAATCAATATAATATTCACATGCTATGGCTTCAAAGTCCTCCTCCAAATTATTTTAAGATTTAATTTCAACCTTTATGGGTTCTAGAATATTTTTCTTATAGCAATTTATAAGTGAACCCTTCATGGAAACTTCTTATTTGTGTAGGACTTAGTTTAGGACCTACACTCATTCATAACTTACAGAGGTGGATTGGCCCTTAGGCCACAATATTTGAACTTAGAGCTCCGATACCATTTGTCACATACCTCTTTGACACCATATTAAAAACCACATACTATTGGCAGATACCTCCTTGACACAATATTAAAAACCACATATTATGTTCCTTCACTAAATTTAGCTTGGATTATATGCAATAGTTGTCACATGCGTCTATATATAGTCATCTCATAAACCAAGTTAACATAGGAAATTCTATACATCACATCGCAGAGGAAAGAATCAATCATGATCATTCAAGATCCTGCATTCGAGTTTCCTTCCTTTGAGGATTCAACACAAGCATTAATGGAGACAATGTCATAAATACACTGTAACTAGCTTTTCCATATAACATGTTCATAGTCCTACTGTCATAGTCGAAAGTATCACTAACATATATCTTATGCAATACGAATAAATAACTAAAATGAGCCTCAGTGGATGCAATTCATCCCATGATGCATAATGCATAGATTAGATAACTTGAACCACAGGCTATACAATTTCAAACCTTAAAAACATAATCATTCATCATACATAGTTGTCTCATGCATAATTATTCAATCATCTCATAAGAAAATATAACACATGCAACTCAATCATCTCATAAGCTTAAGATTTGACAATAAGAAGTGTAAGGAGCCAACATACAGAGCATCCCATGCCATTGAATCAAACTAGAGTAGAAGAGATAACGTCACTTGGAAAAACGAGCCCCGCCACCCAACCTAGAACTGACTCCCTCTAGTTCACCCCCAAGAAGAGAATTCTTGCCATGGATCAACTGCCTCCTATTGATCTCTTCAATGGGTATTTAATACCCTCTTTTCTGCTATGGTTTCCATTAGTGGCATCTCACTTTTATGGATATTTTTATCCATTTTCCTAGGCTTTTCTCAAAAAATCTTGCCTTTCTCTCTCGTGAGGCTTTTCCTCATAAAAGATTGCCTTCTCTTGCAAGGATTTTATGTTTTTCTTAAACTTAGTGTCTTTTTCTAGCTAAGTAACTTAATAGATATTTATCTCCAAATCCATTATTCTTATTTAGAATTGGATCTAGAAGTCTTATCATGAAAGAATTATCCATTCCCATTCACCAATGAGATTTTATTTGGCAAGGACCTCATCTCTTGGTGTCTCATTTTCCAAGCGTTTTATATTATATTTATTTATTTAAAAATAAGTATTTACTTTCATTGTTACACATTGGACCTAAATTTTCTTAGCTTAGGTTAACAGAGTGTTACATACAACAGAGGGTTGTTACACTCCGGATAGGAGAGGTGATAGACACATGTACTATTCTAGTTCTGGTTCTGACATGCATGATGATCACCATCATTGTCATCATTACAGGAGGAGTGATAGGGGATATTTTCCAGATGATTTTAAGAAAAAAAACCAACTACATTTGATGGAGAGATGAAGAAATCACAAGATGTAGAGGCATGGTTGCTTGGTATGAGGAATTTATTAAGGTTGCATGATTGTTCAGAGAACATGAAAGCCATAATAGGTACATTCAGTCTCAAAGGTCAAGCAGATATTGGGTGGGAAGATGTGAAGAATGTCAAAGGTATTCATGAGGAATACTTAACTTGGAGTGAGTTTAAGAGACTATTCAAGAAGAAGTGTCTATCAGAGAGATACTTTGATGACAGGGAAAAATAATTATATGAGCTAAAGATGGGATCGATGACAAATGAGGACTACACTAGCAATTTCTTGGAGCTATTGAGATATGTGCTTTACCTCAAGGAGGAGAAGGACAAGATTCAAAGATTTATTAGTGGATTACCGACTTCATTCAAAGACAATATTGAGTTCGATGAACCTAGATCATTGTAGGAGGTCATTTGAAATCTAAGGCATTGCTATGAACAATCAAAGCACAGATATGAGACTAGGCAAGACTGGAAGGGAAATGATAATAAGAAATGAAAATGGAATAAGAAGCGAGCATGACCTCAAGGTACAAATAATGAAGAGAATGCAACACCATCTAAGAAGTTTAATGCATCTGACAGAGGACAGGGATTTCGAACTAAGGAGAAGAATAAGTAACACGTGCATTGTTGGAATTGTGGAGGAGATAATCATGGGAGAGATTGTCCACAACATTAGGGTGGTAGACAACAAATATACAACGCTCAGGAGGAACATCCAGTGAGAAATATTGGGTAGATTATTCCTAGGATCTATGCAACACTGGATAATGGACAGGAATATCATCAGACATCTGTCATTGAGATGGACTATAAGATTTGTGATCAGGTTTTTTCTATTTTGAGTGACTTTGGATCTAATTATAGTTATGTTAATCCTAACCTAGTGGATAAGTGTGGTTTGAATAAAGAAGTGCATGCAGAGTCTTGGTTAGTGCAGTTGGCTACAGGTACAAAGAAGCGAGTTCATCATTGGGTAAGAGCTTATGCATTTGATTTGAATGGTATGCCTACCTCAGCACATTTGAATGTATTACCATTGGGATCATACAATATGTTGTTGGGCATGGGTCGGTTGTATCTTCACAAAACCAAGGTAGATTGTTATGACAAAACTGTTGAGTGCTTGGATGAAAATGGATAACAAAGAGTCTTGCCTAGTAAGAAGAAAGCAACATCAGTTAGGATGTATGCAGGCAAAGCGTACTCACAGAAAAGGACGTGTGCTATTTGCAGTGCATGTTTCTAGTGACAAAGGTAAGGAGGTTGGGGATGCAGATGTTTTGAGAAAATACCTAGTTCTACAACAGTTTTAGGATGTATTTCCTGAGGATATTTCAAGGTTTCCACCTCACAAGGAAGTATACTTTTCTATTGAGTTGGTGCCAGGGGTAGCTCCGACATCAAAGGCACCTTACAAGCTGAGCACACCTTAGTTGGTAGAGTTAAAGTTGTAGTTGAAGGAGATGTTGGAAAAGGGATACCTTAGGCCAAGTGTATCATCATGGGGCGCACTGTTACTATTTTTGAAGAAGAAAGATGGTACTCTCATATTATGCATTGACTACATGCAACTGAACAAAGTGACCATCAAGAACAGGTATCCGTTGTCGAGGATTGATGACTTGTTCGATTAGTTGAAGGGAGCAGAAGTTTTCTCGAAGATCGATCTGAGATTCAAATATCATCAGGTATGCATTAAAGAAGAGGATGTCTACAAGATAACTTTTCAAACCAGGTATGGGCATGATGAGTTTGTTGTAGTTCCATTTGGTTTAACCAATGCTCCAACTACCTTTATGTGCTTGATGAATAGTGTGTTGCGTTCATATTTGGACAAGTTTGTTATTGTTTTCATTGATGATATATTGGTATATTCGACAAATGAGGAAGAGAATGCCGAGCATTTAGCAGCAACGTTGATATTGTTGAGAGAGAATCAGTTGTATGCTAAGATTAGCATGTGTAGTTTCTTTCAGACTGAGGTGCACTACTTGGGACATGTGGTTTCCAAGGATGGGAAAGAAGTGGACCCATAAAATGTAAGAACTATCATGGAGTGGGAAACTCCCGGGAATGTAGATGAGGTGAGATATTTCATGGGGCTAGTAGGTTATTACAGGAGGTTCATCAGGAAATTCTTGCAGATTTCTTATCCTATCACATCATCATAAAGGAAAGGTAAGAAGTTTGAATGGACAAAGGAGTGTGTGACTAGCTTTGAGAAAATTAAGAAATTGTTGACACATACATCAGTGTTAAAGATTGCATATTTGGGAAAAGAGTTTGTAATATGTACATATGATTGCAAGAGAGGACTTGGTGGAGTCCTTATACAAGATGGATAGGTGTTGTTAGCCTCCTATTGAAATAGGTGTTCATCTTTCATGATTGACAGTTGAAAGTGCCAAATATGTCATACTTTGCATGCTGCAATGCTCCATATTTCCAAAAGAGGCCAAAGAAGAGGCCATGAAAGTGTGCCAGTCTAAATGCCATTGTTGTATTCCAATTTTGATGAGTTATTCCTTTTTGAAGAATTTTCTGTTAAGGGAAGTCCAAACAGCTTAATCTTGGCTTCCCTAGGTTTTAATTTCTTGTTGTAGAATATAGATAATGAATATCTGTCCAAACAGTTTAATCTTGGCAGATTTGTAGGTAGGTAGAGAAACAAAGGAGCCCAACTGCTTAATCTGGGCCCTTGGAAGAAATAAGTGTAGATTTAGATAGGAGGACAACAAAAAGAAAAAAGGATAATCAGGGTCTGCAAGTCCAAGTGCACCCATGCAAAAAGAAGAAAAAATGTTAGGTAAGTAGGCTGGGTAAGTAGTTTTGTGGTTGCAGAATCAAGCTAGGTGATCCATTTCATGCTTTTTAATGCTATAACTATTCAGATCACAGGTATAAGGCAATTCCCCTTTGGAAGAGCTCAAGCGAGGCATGTCTAATTCCCCTTTCTTCTAAATCCCCAAATCACTTACTAACATCCCCTTGAGGACCTTGGGATCTGCCCAACCAGTGCTGTTATTACTTCATTTTTTGTAAAATACCAAGTGAAGCTTTGACTTTCTTCAGTGAAAAGAAGCCAAATTTCTTTTGTAAAATAATGTCTCCACAGTCCATTCACTTCCCATGTCTAAGTTTCAGCTCACAAACTTAGCCTCTCCCCTGCACTTCACCTCAAAAATTCATATTAACTCCTAACTCTACTATCTAGCTCCCTAGATCATCTCCTTATCCCCTATTACACAAAAAACTATATAAAACCCCAAAAATATTACATATCCCACCCTATAGTACTATAGCTATGTACATACAGTTCTGGGATATAATAGTCCACCTGGGAATATTATG
Organism: Pinus tabuliformis; assembly: GCA_031772625.1. Taxonomy (NCBI): domain Eukaryota; kingdom Viridiplantae; phylum Streptophyta; class Pinopsida; order Pinales; family Pinaceae; genus Pinus; species Pinus tabuliformis. Next base: position 609,135,896 of record CM062806.1, on the reverse strand, counting down.
AACCCATCCGTGTCATAACCCTAGGATTGGTCTAAACCTCTGGTTAGGCCAATAACCTATATCTACCCCTTCACCCTTAAAAACCTTATAATTCTACCTCCGCAGTCATTTCCCCAATGTCTAATGTTTAAAAGTTTGGTTAAACATTAAATTGACCCGCAGAACCCACATTTTCTAAAGTTTTGAACCCCCGCGACATAATATTATTTTAATATTTGCGCGGGCCCCGCTCCAAAGTTGTGCGCCACCACAATCAACCCGCCAGCCGTCCGATGCCCAGTGCTTCAGATCCAACAGTGGGCGGGTGTTTTTATATGCCGATCCGCCGGAGGTTAACGTCCAGGGGATGGGCGGTTTCCCCGTCGTACCCCCGCCACGTGTCAGCCTCCCGATGTGTTTGGAGGCCCCTCCCCCACTACCGACTGTGCCAAAAGGTGGTGCGGGGAAAACCGAATACCGCCTTCCGCCCTCCTACGTCAGCACCACGTCATCATGACATCATCATCCTGCGTCGGCCTCCTGCCACCGTGTCCTTGCCACGTCATTGCCACATCGCTGCCATCGTACTGCCACGTCATCACCCCTACCGTACCGCCACGTCACCCGGCCGTACTGCTGACATCACCCTGCCACATCACCGTCGTACTGGGACCCACCGCTGACGTCATCATCAAAAAGGGCGCGAAGCGCGAAATCTGCAGCAACGGATGCCCAGAATGAAAAACCGAGGCAGTTTTTGATGCGCGATTAGCGCTTAGCGCTAATCGCGCATCGCTAAGGGAAATAGGCCAAAATGGAAGCCCTCTCATGGCACGGCTACCAGCAGGGCCCGAAATTCGCAAATTCACAGGAATTTCTTCACATAGGTTCAGAAAAGGGGCAAAGACAGTTCTAAAGGCAAATAGAGGGCCGAGCAGCAGCCATAAAATGTCGATGGGACAGTTTAAAGCAGTCAGAAGACAACAAGGAGCCCAGGTTCAGTGAAAGTGTATCAGAGGAAGTGACGAAGATTGTCAGTTAGTATTTTTGGTGGAAATCCATATTTCCAAAGCAGGCAGACATTAAAGGCCCCCAAGCAAAGTCAAAGAAAGCGGTGAAGCTATTTCAAAACTCTCAAATCACAGTTAATGCACCTTAAAACCACTCAAGAGCAGGGGATCAAAACCCAAAGCACAGTTATGACTAAATGATTAGCACATAGCCATAAAGACAACACATTAACTCTTTTTGATACAGCTGCCCCCAGCACAGCTCGAAGATATTTTCTTGCATTTATTTTAGGCATATGTTAGGTTAAAGACACTTATTACATCAGATCTGTCTCAGATCTGATTCTTGTAGATATTTTGCTTATAAAACCACCCTAATTTACTATTTAGAGGGTTGGTTGGTTGATTTGCTCCACTAGAGACTCGCTCTGTATACTTGATGTATTCATTAATCAAAGACTGTTGAAAAGCTTGGAGGATGGACTGTCTGCTGTGTTATTAATGTTTTAAAGAATGAATATGGAATTCTTGTGCTGCAACACGACTCAATAAGTGATTTCTACCTCTGTTTTCCGTTGATATATGCTCATATCATACATATGTCGCCATCTAAATAGCAGATAAAAAGATTAGCCTAGAACTTGCTTGATTGCACTCTATGCTCAATTTATGATTTTTCTTTATGTTTTCCTCTGAATTGGTAATGAATATGAATTCCCTTTGGCTCATATTTCTCCTAATTCACCCATGTTTGATAGTTATCTAGGGATTCTTTACTACTCCTAGATAGAGCTCATTCACCTTCCCTCTGTTAAGCTGAAAGAGAGATTCTTAATTGCCTCTCATTCCTTAGCATTCAATCCATTTCCATTTAGCTCGAAAGTTGTTTCATGTGTAGCTACCTTGCTCCATTTTTCTCTTGTGACCAAGAAAACGCACCAGCTGTCCTACTCCTTGACTCCATGCCCAATGGTTTGAACTTATCATACTATGTATTACCTCTCTACTTGAAAGCTTCATCCTTCCAACCAAAACTCAAAACAAAAACCCTTGAACTCAATAACTAGCCTAAAATCATCATCAAGAAATCTAAATCATAAAGAGAGAGCCCTCTCTGATTACAGGTGGGCTAGGACCTGCAGTCCAAAGATTGGTTTGTGGTTACCTCGGCTGTATTCCCTTGGGAGTCAAAGGGAACAACCTGAGTGATAACATAATGTCGACTCCGCTGGGGAGACCAATGAATTTTCTAATTGCTGTATATTCCTTAAAACTACAGATGAAGCCTGAATGTCAGCCAGGGAGCCTTTGAAACTGTTCTTGCTTTGCATTTACAGGAGTAAATAAAAGCTGCTTCAGTCAATATTCATGCTAGTTTTAAGTTATAGATAGCTATTCCAAAATTTGATCAGTCCCTTGCTAATTCTAAAAACATTCACAGAAAATGCCAAAACAAGTTCAGAATCTGGCTCCCAAAAGGAGCTCACGTTATACAAGGTCAAATCCAGACCCAAATCCCCCAGCTATTTTTGAAAATCCCAATTTAATCCCAAGGAACCTCAAGAAGCTAGAGCGAAGAGAAGATTTTGCTAATTCTAGTCCTGAAACAGTCCAGCCAAGCTGTGTTCCAACCCCTGTCAAAGTTTTATTTCATTCAACCCCTACTTCCCCTTGTTCATCATCCACTTCTCAAAGCACTCCTTCCACACCTCCATTCATTGCACATACTCCCATTACCACTATTATTACCGCTGTTCCAGTTGTTCCATTAATCCCTGTTGTTCCACTTATTCCTGTGAATATGGAGAATAGATATGCTCCGTTACAATTGCCTGCTAATCCAGGGGCTATGCCTCAGGATTACCAAATTAAAATCACATATTTCGATGGTACTGGTTCTTGCACAGCCCTTCAGCATACCAAGAAAATGCAAGACTATTTTGAGAACTACGAGATTGATGATGATAGCGCGAGAATGAAGATTTTTGTCCAAAGTTTGACAGGTGATGTCAGGACTTGGTTTAGAGCACTCACAGCCAATTCCATAGTAGACCCAGAAGCCTTATACCAGTCATTTATCAATAGATGGGAGAAAAAGAAAGACCCCTTGCACATATTATCTGAATATGACACCATCAAAAGAGGCCCTCAAGAGTCCGTCTTGGACTATTGTGCAAGATTCAATAATGTTTATAATGCAATACCACATAACTTAAGACCTCCACCTGATCTTGCTTTGTATAAATTCCCTGATGGTTTTGATACTGACATGGCATATCAGTTAAGGGAAAAATCCCCTCAAACCCTTGCAGACATGCAAAATGTTGCTGTTAGCGTAGAGGCAAATCTAATTGCCAAAAGAAACAGAGCTAGAACTGAGAGAAGAACCACCTTTAAGGAAGAACCCTCAGCCTTAGACCAAAAGCTGGATGCTATTATCAGTGGCATGCACAGGCTGGGAGACAGAGTAGAGAGTGTTGAGAGGAAATCATCATGGGAAGGACAACAACCTAATACCATAAGGAACCCAAATTTCCGGAAAACTCAGAACACAAATGCTGGTAGGTCTAGCCCAGACCATGATGTAAGGCCTCCTTTTCATGAAAATTATGCTGAAGCATCTACATCTAGTGAGCCCACAGAGGACACTCACATGAACTTGGTGGATTTGAAGGCTGAGCAACAAATTTTCCTAACCCAAGCAGACCAAGATGAGCATGACTTTAATCAATTTCAAACTAAGTCTGGTGAGTCTTTTGATTTTAAGCAAGGTTATGATTCAGCTGTTTATGAGGTCCACAAACAGTATAAGCTGAGGACAAGAACCATAGATGTGCCCGAAAAGGTTAAACCAAGTGATACCAAACAACCTAAGAAGATCAAAGAAAAGGCTGCCCTCATAGAAACTGCTGATAAAACAGTTCCAAATCCAAAGGATGTCACCATAGAGGATGTCATAGGCATGCAACCCTCTAATGATCACCCTCTGCCACCTCCTTTATCAAAAGAAGATTTGAATAGCTATCCTAAAAAACTTTCCAAATCAGAAATAGTTCAAGAAATCAACGAAGAACAAGAAAAAACCGTTGAAAGTGCAATTGAAAAGGGAAAATCTGCCAGTCACGATACTAAATCACAGTTAGAAAAAACTTTTGATTTAGAGGCAGAAATAGGTAAACTGAAGATATCCATCCCTTTATCTGAACTTGCCAAACATGATATCTATAGGCAGCAAATCAAAAGATCGCTGCAAATGCTAGAAAATAGGGATGATGTGAATGTATTAGATGATCAACCTGAGCTCCTTTTCGGTCCTGAAGTCAATGGTAAAACAGGACATGGAGCTGTGTTACCATTCTATGTCAGTTTTCACATTCATGATAAAGTATTGCATAATGCTATGTTTGACTCAGGTGCCTCACACAACCTTATGCCCAAAAATGTAATGGAGAAGCTAAACCTTGATGTTACAAGGCCCTACAAAGACTTATTCTCCTTTGAATCAAGCCAGGTCAAGTGTTTAGGCTTCATTAAAGACTTATGTGTCTCCTTAGTCCAATATCCCAACAAGAAAATCCTCATGGATGTGGTGGTTGCTGACATTCCACCAAAGTATGGCATTCTGTTGTCAAGATCTTGGGGAGCAAAACTCCAAGGATCTCTCCAACTAGACCTCTCTTATGCCACTATATCTATCTTTGGGCAACCAAAGAGACTATATAGAGAAACACTGATGAAGTATGTGGTAACTAGTGAGGACAAGCCCCAAAATTTTCCTATTTATTCAATCCATTCTGATATGGATTCTTTTATTTTATTCAATGAGGAAACAAGTCCTCCCACTAATGATAAGCTGTTGGCTTTAGAACTGGACACGCACATCAATGAAGAATCGGTTGCCCATACTGATGAAACTGTCAAAACAACCAAGGCAACCAGCATACAACAAGAACCTCCCCAAATAGAAAATTCAAATCTGCCCACTGAAAGAATGACTGAAACTCTTGATACTAACCATAAGCAAGAAATCACATGGTATTTAGAGTTTGATGGCTCTGTCAACAAGTTAGGAGTAGGAGTAGGTGTATGGATTCACAATACACACAACAATCATGCAGAAGGCCATGCCTACAAACTAAACTTCAAATGCACCAACAACATGGCAGAGTATGAGGCTCTCCTTTTAGGCCTCAAACTGCTCAAAGCTCTAGGAACTGCAAAAATACTCATTCTAGGTGACTCTGATTTAGTCATACAACAAATGAAAGGTAACTTTGTTACTAATGACAATAGAATGAGGGCCTATAGGACTGCTGCCACTAATATACTCAATGCATTCATTGAATCCAAGCTTGCCAAGATCTCAAGAGATCATAACATTCATGCACACAGCCTAGCCACTTTTGCTAGTACATGCAAGCTTCCCTTTGAGCCAAATCACCATTTCACTGCCGAGATAAAACATAGGCCTGCTATCCCAAATAATGTTAAAGATTGGCAAGTGTTTGAAAATGATGCCCAGATTAACAATTTCCTCACTCTTGAGCATGAGTTTTCAAATATTAACATTGACATGGATGCTATGACGGATGAACAACAACAAACAAATGAAAATCAACAGGCTGTAATAGCTGTAACAACCAAACAAATGTTAAACCCAACTGTTTTTGACAATACAAACATAGAAGAGCTGAAACAGATGCATTTGGAGGAAATAGCCGAAACAGAGGCCGAGATTGTTGATCTAAAAGATAACTTTCTCCCTGCTGGCCTCACTTCGTTAGAAGATATGTTTGATGCAAATGATGTTCCCAAAAAGCCAAAAATGTAGCCCTTAAACGCTGCTATAGAAGAACACAACATTGGGACAGCAGAGAAGCCCAAAATGGTCAAACTATCTCAATCTTTGCCACACGATCAAAAGCCTAAATATGTTGATTTGTTTAAAAGTTTCCAAGATGCATTTGCTTGGAGTTATGAGGACTTGAAGTCCTATCACACCTCAGTGATCCAACACAACATTCCCTTAAAACCAAATCAAAAGCACTTCAAACAGAAACTAAGGAGAATCAATCTTGTGCTTCTCCCTTTGATTGAAAAGGAAGTGAAAAGAATGCTTGAAGCAGGTATCATAGCACCCATCAGATTTTATGAATGGGTATCCAATCTTGTTCCCACAAGAAAGAAAACAGGTGAGATTAGGCTATGTGTAGATCTAAGAAATTTAAACCAAGTCTCCCTAAAAGACCACTACCCATTGCCAAAAATGGACCACATCCTACAAAGAGTAGTGGGGTCATCTAGAATCTCTTTGCTAGATGGCTTTTCAGGTTTTAATCAAATACTGGTTCACCTGGATGACCAAGACAAGACAACCTTTACCACACCGTGGGGAACATTTAAATATGTGAAGATGCCTTTCGGACTTAAAAACGCTGGTGCTACCTTTCAAAGGGCCATGGACATTGCATTTTCCAAGGAAATCCATGATTTCTTGGTTGTCTATCTTGATGACCTTACCCCTTTCTCCAAATTTGATCAAGAGCACCTCAAACACCTAAGGCAAATATTCATGACATGTAGGAAATATGGCATTTCCTTGAACCCCAAGAAGTCTCTCTTTGGCCTTAAAGAAGGTGAATTACGAGGCCATATCATCTCAAAAGATGGGATTATAATTGATCCTGAAAGAATTCAAGCCATCCTTCAAATCCCATTTCCAAGAAACATAAAAGAGTTGCAAGCATTCCTTGGAAAGATGAATTTCCTAAGGAGATTTATCCCAAATCTAGCCGAGCTGATAAGACTGTTAAGCAACATGTTAAAAAAGGATGCCAAGGTAAAATGGCCTCTTGAAACCAAGCAAGCCTTTGAGAGTATCAAAACTGCCTTAACCCAAGCCCCTGTCCTCACAAGTCCACAATTTGACAAAGATTTTATCATTTTTTCTTTTGCACCTGAGCACACCATAGCTACTGTCCTTTTGCAAAAGGATGATCAAGGAGCTGAAAAGCCAATTGCGTTTTTCAGCAGAGCCTTAAGAGAAGCCCCTTTGAAGTACCAAATCATGGAGAAGCAGGCCTATGCCCTTGTTAAAGCAATCAAAGATTTCCGAGTTTACATTTTATATTCACATGTGATTGCCTATGTCCCAAATGCTGTTGTAAAAGACATATTAACCCAAGAGGGGTTAGAAGCCAAAAGAGGCAAGTGGATTGCTAAAATCCTTGAGTATGACATAGAAATAAAACCAACCAAGCTCATAAAGGAACAAGGTTTAGCCAAACTGATGTTCGAAACAAACTTTCAAGCCTTAGACATTAACCAACTGGACAATGAACAGGAGATGGCGACTCCACAAATCAGTGAAACCTTTTTGCAACCCCCATGGTATGCTGATATATGCTTTGTTTTGTTAAACCTGTTTGCTCCCCCAGGATTGTCCAGAACCAAGAAAAGATTTTTAAAGATGAAAGCTTCCAAGTTTTGTGTCTTAGATGGTGCATTATTTTGGAAAAATCATGAAGGCATATTGCTTAATTGTTTAAATATGAATGAAACTAACAATGTCATGAAAGAATTCCATGCAGGGGACTGTGGAGGACATCTATATTGCAAGTCCACTGCTGATAAAATTTTAAGGGCTGGTTTCTATTGGACCTCTTTGTTTGGAGATGTAAAGAAGTTTGCTATCTCATGTCATAAATGCCAAATATTTGAGGGCAAAAGAAAGTTGTTACCTTTGCCTCTTAAGCCCATCTCAACCGAGAAGCCCTTTCAACAATGGGGTCTTGACTTCATTGGAGAAATCCACCCCTCTTCCTCAGGCCAGCATAAGTGGATTCTAATAGCCACCGACTATTTCACTAAATGGATTGAAGCCATCCCATGTAGACAGGCCAATGACTCCATCATTATCCAATTCCTTGAGACCAACATCCTTTCTAGATTTGGCTGCCCTGAGAAGATCATTACTGACAACGCCGCTGCCTTCAAATCCAAAAAGATGATCAATTTTTGCCATAAATTTCACATTACCTTGGGCCACTCCACAGCCTATTACCCTCAAGGTAATGGCTTGGCCGAATCATCCAACAAAAGCCTTATCAACATCATAAAGAAAGTGCTAGAAGAAAACAAGAAGAACTGGCATAAAAAGCTCACGAATGCCCTATGGGTAGTGTTACACTAAAAAATGTCACCATGACTATTTACAGTTAGTATGGCTCTATCAACAGTCATGCTATCCTCCTGGGCAAGTCTTATGCCTCTGCTCTCCATGTCAAACTCCAAAAAGAGAGAAAGTCTTTATAAATGTGTTTATCTCTGGGTACGCAGGTTCTCTCCACCTTACCTGCGGGTACACACCCAATGTTCACAAAAACTGCGTACTTGTACGCTCTGTATGTAAAGGGGCAGGTGCGTCCCCCTATAAAGGTCAAAATGCGCAAGTTTCATCTTTAAAAAGTTACTTGTGGTCATTTCTAGAGCATTCTAGAAGGTTGTTCGACGTGTATTGAGCGCCTCCAGATGGTTCATGTACCCCTATCAAAGAGGAACTTATCCCATCAATAAGGGAGCTATCCCATCCAAAGAGGGGATTATCCCATTGATGGTGGACCTGATTAACTTCCTCTTGAGCACTATAAATACAAGCATTGGGCCAGAAGGAGGAGAGGTTGGAAGCTAAACATTTCTAAGGGTAGATGCTGCAGGAATTAGGACTCCCATTTAGAAGCTTGTGAGGAGAGATTGCCATCTTTGCTTGTTCTATTTGGAAGTGGGTGAGCTTTGTCAAAGTAAAGGAGAACTCTTGATGGACCCTGGGAGGGACTTGCACAACACCAAGGCTCAGGTTGTAATTGTTCCTTTTGTTTCCTATTAATGCAAATGAGTCCATTCTTCTCAATAACTTGTTATTTATGAGTTGTTTCATGTACTCCTTGGTCTACGTGTTAAATATGTTTTATTCTATGAGATTATCAAGTGCTATTTAATCGTTTGATTGTTAGTGGATGCAGGTTTCAAAGTGAAGGAGGAGCTCATCCGGATCAGCGGGGCTGGACTGCTACAACAGCGTTGGACTACAGGTAGGATCTAAACACTTGATTTCTTATATAGTAAATGCATGTTTAGAGAAGGATTGCTCTTGTTTGTCTTGTTTGTCACTAGAGAGTCTTAGGCTCCTAGGGAGGTTGGTTGTGTCCACACTATCGACTCTTTCCGCCTGACAGGTAGACAAAATTTCAACAAAGAAATCCATTGGGATGAGCCCTTATGAGCTGGTGTATGGCATGGAGGCCAGATTTCCATCTTCCTTGGGCATTCCTATCATCAAGCTGTTACAAGAGATCCAAGCTGAACCAAATGCTGTTCAAAGAAGAATCAACCAGACCATTCGTCTTTAGAAAACAAGAGAGCAGGTCTATGACAGAGCTCAAATTTTGCAAGAGAAGCTCAAAAAGATGTTTGATAAGCGAGCTAAGGCTGAAGATTTCTGTGTTGGCAACAAATTTCTAAGGTGGGACTCACGAAGAGAAGACAAGGGCAAACATGCAAAATTTGATTTTTTATGGAAAGGTCCATTTGTTATTAGCGCTGTGCAGGGCAATAACACATATTTCCTCAAATCTATAGAGGACGACATAACTGAAGAAGGCCCTGTCAATGGCCGAATGTTAAAGCATTATTATGATCCCTGTTGTTGAACAAAACGCAACTGTATTATATTTGTACATAAATACTTGTATTTTCAGCACTTTGTTTTTTTAGCAGGCCGAATAATGGAACAGTGCAACAAAGTTTTTTTAAAGGTATAACCAAAGCAAGTCCTCCATTCAGATCTCTGTCATTGCATTAATCACAGCAAAAGAGCACACAATTTTTCAGTCAATAATATTAAAAGAAAGGAGGATTTTCAGTTTACATCAGCACCCTTTTTCAAGACAGAATCAAGGGAAGTGCTCCAGTTTTGTTCCCCTATGTTGTGTTTATTTCAAAGGCAGGTTCTCAGGCACAGGTGCATGTAATAATAGAGCACACAGAAGAAAGCAGGCAGTGCTGCTATTGTATAAGAATTCAAGTTATGAGAATGCTGTGTTCAGGTTTCAAATTTTCAAATCATTTGATAGCCAGCACAAGGGAAGTTTCAGTCTACAACAACAATAGAAGATCAAGGCAGTCTGACCTGCTGTTCTTGGATTTTCACAAGGAAAATCCATCCCCAAGTGGAGCCACTGTTAGCCTCTTGTTGCAACAGGTGTTCATCTTTCATGATTGACATTTGAAAGTGCCAAATATGTCATACTTTGCATGCTGCAATGTTCCATATTTCCAAAAGAGGCCAAAGAAGAGGCCATGAAAGTGTGCCAGTCTAAATGCCATTGCTGTATTCCAATTTTGATGAATTATTCCTTTTTGAAGAATTTTCTGTTAAGGGAAGTCCAAACAACTTAATCTTGGCTTCCCTAGGTTTCAATTTCTTGTTGTAGAATATAGAGAAGGAATATCTGTCCAAACAGTTTAATATTGGTAGATTTGTAGGTAGGTAGAGAAACAAAGGATCCCAACTGCTTAATCTGGGCTCTTGGAAGAAATAAGTGTAGATTTAGATAGGAGGACAACAAAAAGAAAAAAGGATAATCAGGGTCTGCAAGTCCAAGTACACCCATGCAAAAAGAAGAAAAAGTGTTAGGTAAGTAGGCTGGGTAAGTAGTTTTGTGGTTGCAGAATCAAGCTAGGTGATCCATTTCATGCTTTTTAATGCTATAACTATTCAGATCATAGGTATAAGGTAATTCCCCTTTGGAAGAGCTCAAGCGAGGCATGTCTAATTCCCATTTCTTCTAAATCCCCAAATCACTTACTAACATCCCCTTGAGGACCTTGGGATCTGCCCAACCAGTCCTGTTATTACTTCATTTTTTGTAAAATACCAAGTCAAGCTTTGACTTTATTCAGTGAAAAGAAGCCACATTTCTTGTGTAAAATCATGTCTCCATAGTCCATTCACTTCCCATGTCTAAGTTTCAGCTCACAAACTTAGCCTCTCCCCTGCACTTCACCTCAAAAATTCATATTAACTCTTAACTCTACTATCTAGCTCCCTAGATCATCTCCTTATCCCCTATTACACAAAAAACTATATAAAACCCCAAAAATATTACATATCCCACCCTATAGCACTATAGCTATGTACATACAGTTCTGGGATATAATAGTCCACCTAGGACTATTATGAACGCATCCGTGTCATAACCCTGGGATTGGTCTAAACCTCTGGTTAGGCCAATAACCTATATCTACCCCTTCACCCTTAAAAACCTTATAATTCTACCTCCGCAGTCATTTCCCCAATGTCTCATGTTTAAAAGTTTGGTTAAACATTAAATTGACCCGCAGAACCCACATTTTCTAAAGTTTTGAACCCCCGCGACATAATATTATTTTAATATTCACGCGGGCCCCGCTCCAAAGTTGCGTGCCACCCCAATCAACCCGCCAGCCGTCCGATGCCCAGCGCTTCAGATCCAACGGTGGGCGGTTGTTTTTATATGTTGATCTGCCGGAGGTTAACGTCCGGGGGATGGGCAGTTTCCTCGTTGTACCCCCGCCACGTTTCAGCCTCACGGTGTGTTTGGAGGCCCCTCCCCCAATACCGCCTGTGCCGAAAGGTGGTGCGGGGAAAACCGGATACCGCCTTCCGCCCTCCTACGTCAGCACCACGTTATCATGACGTCATCATCTTGCATCGACCTCCTGCCATTGTGTCCTTGCCATGTCATTGCCACATCGCTGCCATTGTACTGCCACGTCATCACCCCTACCGTACCGCCACGTCAGCTGGCCGTACTGCTGACGTCACCCTGCCACGTCACCGCCGTACTGGCACCCATTGCTGACGTCATCATCAAAAAGGGCACGAAATCTACAGCAATGCATGCCCAGAATGAAAAACCGAGGCAGTTTTTGATGCACGATTAGCGCTTAGCGCTAATCGTGCATCGCTAAGGGAAATAGGCCAAAATGGAAGCCCTCTCATGGCACAGCTACCAGCAGGGCCCGAAATTCGCAAATTCACAGGAATTTCTTCACATAGGTTCGGAAAAGGGGCAAAGACAGTTCTAAAGGCAAACAGAGGGCCGAGTAGCAGCCATAAAATGTCGATGGGACAGTTTAAAGCAGTCAGAAGACAACAAGGAGCCCAGGTTCAGTGAAAGTGTATCAGAGGAAGCGGTGAAGATTATCAGTTAGTATTTTTGGTGGAAATCCGTATTTCCAAAGCAGGCAGACATTGAAGGCCCCCAAGAAAAGTCAAAGAAAGCGGTGAAGCTATTTCAAAACTCTCAAATCACAGTTAATGCACCTAAAAACCACTCAAGAGCAGGGGATCAAAACCCAAAGCAGAGTTATGACTAAATGACCAACACAGAGCCATAAAGACAACACATTAACTCTTTTTGATATAGCTGCCCCTAGCGCAACTCAAATATATTTTCTTGCATTTATTTCAGGCATATGTTAGGTTAAAGACACTTATTACATCAGAACTGTCTCAGATCTGATTCTTGTAGATATTTTGCTTATAAAACCACCCTAATTTACTGTTTAGAGGGTTGGTTGGTTGATTTGCTCCACTAGAGACTCGCTCTGTATACTTGATGTTTTCATTAATCAAAGACTATTGAAAAGCTTGGAGGATGGATTGTCTGCTGTGTTATTAATGTTTTGAAGAATGAATATGGAATTCTTGTGCTGCAACACGACTCAATAAGTGATTTCTACCTATGTTTTCCATTGATATATGCTCATATCATACATATGTCGCCATCTAAATAGCAGATAAAAAGATTAGCCTAGAACTTGCTTGATTGCACTCTATGCTCAATTTCTGCTTTTTCTTTATGTTTTCCTCTGAATTGGTAATGGATATGAATTCCCTTTGGTTCATATTTCTCCTAATTCACCCATGTTTGACAGTTATCTAGGGATTCTTTACTGCTCCTAGATAGAGCTCATTCACCTTCCCTCTGTTAAGCTGAAAGAGAGATTCTTAATTGCCTCTCATTCCTTAGCATTCAATCCATTTCCATTTAGCTCGAAAGTTGTTTCATGTGTAGCTACCTTGCTCCATTTTTCTCTTGTGACCAAGAAAACGCACCAGCAGTCCTACTCCTTGACTCCATGCCCAATGGTTGAACTTATCATACTATGCATTACCTCTCTACTTGAAAGCTTCATCCTTCCCACCAAAACTCAAAACAAAAACCCTTGAACTTAATAACTAGCCTAAAATCATCATCAACAAAGCTAAATCATAAAGAGAGAGCCCTCTTTGATTGCAGGTGGGGTAGACTTGCAATCCAAAGATTGGTTTGTGGTTACCTCGGCCGTATTCCCTTGGGAGTCAAAGGGAACAACCTGAGTGATAACAGGTGGTATGCTATGAGTCATGAAAAATGAATGAGCACGAGTAGAACTAACCCACACATGATGTTGAGTTGGAAACAATCATACGTGCATTGAAGATGTGGAGGCACTATCTTCTTGGCAGGAGGTTTGTATTGATGAGTGATCACAATGGTTTGTGTTATCTGTTTGACCAACCAAATTTGAATGGTAGGCAGGCTTAGTGGTTGGCCACAATCAGTGAGTTAGACTTTGAGATCATGTATATCAAAGGTAAATAGAACAAGGTGGAATATGCTCTTGGCAAGCGGATATAGGAAAATCACTTAGCTACTATGAGCTCCTATGGGACAGACTTACATGATAGGATCTTTCAGGTAGGTCAGCAGGATGTTAGGTATATGTATATTGTGTATAGGTTACAACAGAGTTCAGGTAATGGTACATGTACAGGTACAGGTAGTGGTACAAGTACATGTATAAGTAGTGGTATTGGTATAGGTATAGGTACATGTATAGGTAGTGGTACATGTACAAGTACATGTACAGATGCAGGTGCACAGGATGTGGACTATCATCTCATGGAAGATGGATTGGTTAGATTTAGGGACAAGATATATGTGCCAGATAGAAGTGAGATTAAGAAGATGATCTTGAGGGAGTTTCATGTGAAACCATATTTGGGTCACCCAGGTTATCAAAATACACTAACAAAAGTGAAGAAATTCTATTATTGGCCAAATTTGAAGAGAGACGTAGCAGAGTTTGTGGCTAGGTGCTTGGATTGTCAGTAGGTGAAGGCATAGTGTAAGAATCCAGGTGGACTGCTATAGCCAATTGCAATTCCAGAATGGAAGTGGGAGGTCATTTCCATGGAATTTATCACAAGTTTTCCGAGGACAATGAGACAACATTATTCCATCATGGTAGTGGTGGACAGGTTGACCAAGGTAGCGCACTTCATTCCAGTGAAGTCTACATTCTCAGTGAGTGATGTAGCACAAGTCTTCATCAGGGGTGTGGTCAGATTGCATGGAGTTCCAAAGAATATTGTGTCAGATAGGGATGCAAAGTTCACTTCCAAGATTTGGAAGGAGTTGTTTGTAGGTATGGGCATAGAGTTGGCCTTCAATACTACTTATCATCCGTAGGCAGATATACAAACATAGAGGGGCTACAAGATATTAGAGGAAATGATGAGGATGTATGTGATGCATCAACAATGAAAGTGGGAAGAGTACCTTCCACTAGTAGATTTCTCTTATAAAAATGGGTACCAGGAGTCACTAAGTATGAGTTTGTTTGAGGCATTGTATGGGTGGAGTTGCAATACTCCCATAAGTTGGACTGATCCAGTTAACAGGGTTTTGATTGGACCAAACATGTTGGCATACATGGAGCGGGAAATGTAGGTAATCAAGAAAATTTGAAAGTAGCACAGGATAGGAAGAAGAGCTATGTAGATTGAAACATGTTGTTTAAGGAGTTCTACGTTTGGGAACATGTGTACTTGCACATCAAACCGAAGAAGAGCTCCTTGTATATTGGATCATGTGCCAAGCTGACACCCCAGTTTTGTGGACCTTTCAGGATTATTGAGAGGTTTGGGCCAGTAGCCTATCAACTTGTTCTGCCTCTGAGAGTGAAAGTACATGATGTTTTCCATGTGTCATTGCTTAAGAAGTATGTTAAAGATGCTGATCATGTGATTGACTGGCCTGTATTGTAGGTGGAGCCAGAAGGATAATTCCAACTAGAACTGCAGTGTATGTTACAGAGAAAGATGCTCATGCTCTAGAACCGAGCAATCTAGTAGGTAAAGGTGAAATGGAAGCACTTTGAGCCTGATAAAGCTACGTGGGAAATGGTGGATCAGATGCAGGCTATGTATCCTTCCTTATTTGATGGTTGAACATATTTTTTGGTATATGTTTTGGTGATGTTTGGTATATGTACATATGTATATCGATGTAAATACCACCATGAGATTTATTATAAATCTCTAGTAAACTGTATGGGTGTCATGTCATTATGACATTAGACTTGTTATGTTGTCATGTTGGTGTGTCTCTTAGTAGGATGATTGTTGTAAACACTGCAACGAGCTAAGTTATAAGGCTCCATTGGTAGTATGTTTTGCTTATAGCAGTCTTGTGGTTATAGGTGTTGTTGAACACCGAGGTTGGCATTCCCCAAGTGGGAGGGTTCTGTAACAACCCTGGTGAAAATTCCATGTAATAAAAGTTAGTGAAGACAAAATAATAACCACGGTTGATGGGACATGTATCACAAGCTGAATTTTGGGCAAAAACATAGTGATGGGGATCACTTGTGGTTAATTAATGGCTAAGGAAATTAGCAAAGGCTTTGGAAAGGCAGAGTGGTATTTATTGGCATTTATTTATGAAAATAATGGAAATTAGGAGAAAAGGGAGGTGAAAGTTCACAGGTTACATGTGAGGAGGAAAATGAAGAAAAATAATGGAAAATGAATAAAATAGAGGCCTCATTAATAAAAAGGCTTATGAGGATTAGTACACAGAACTTTTTCAGTTCAATTTTGGAGCTCTCTCTCTCTCATACTCTTGGACACTTAGAGTTTCCTTGGAGAACTCTTGGATAATGTGGCATACGTGGAGTTTTGGAGCAAGAAGGAAAAGGAAGAGCAGGAAAGCATAAGAGGACATCATGATGAACAACTACAATGGGTTTTTCTTGCAGGTACTGAGTTTCATGTATGTTTTTCTCACTAGTTTTGGCATGCATGGCATATGCATGTGGTATTGGTCATGATCTATCACTGGCATGAAGGATTTCCTAAATTGACAGTGGATTTGCCTAGATTTTCCATTTCCTAGATAGCCATGGTGTTATGTGTTTATTTGTTTGTTTTTTGGTTGCTTCTCATATTTTCCGTAGCTTGGGTTGAGTTACTAGTTCCTAGAGCCTTGGTTGTGTTGAAGAAAATGTAACTGGGTTCGGTGTTCATAATGACATGATCTTTTGTAATTGATGTAATAAATTATTTTTGTAATCTTGCTACATGGGTTTCATGAGCAAGAAGTGTCATTAGGTAAAAGACTTCTTCTTGATGTCTTTAGGATTTGATTTATTTGTCAAAGAGTCATGTCATGTAATGAAAGCTCTTCATGAGCCTATGTAAATGTATACAAGTCCTCAAAGTTGTGTATCAGCCCTCCATGACCAAGATCAATGCCTCAGAAGCAAGCTCGCCAAAATCTACAAGAAAAATAATAAAGAAATCTTATGTTGACTCCAAAACGAATTAAATATATAAATGGATGTCATGCTGGTTTATAAGTACACGTTGGATCAAATATATGGACGTGACCACTATAAATACCCATCTAGGGTTAGTGAAAATAATCAAGAAAAATTTCAGATGCCTCTGAAATTTCGTATGGAGGAGCAGAGCCACGGTTAGGGTTTGAATGCACCTTGTTTGGAGTTTAGGTGCAGTCATGACCTCGGCTAAATGGAGCAGAATGATCTCGTGTAAATGGACGCTGCAGTGATTGGAGGTCTAAAAATTCTCGATATATCTATGGATGGCAATCTTGACATTAAAGTGATAAACTAATATCGCATGGAAAGGAGCAGTCTTGGCATCAGATCTCAGTGGTTATCCTGTAGCAATGTAGACATATTGGACAACAGTGATAGATCTCTCACTCGGCTCAATGAAGATTATGTCAAACGTTGTCTCAATCTCATATATATATATATAACAGTCTTGCCACAACCTGATGATGAAATAAGGTTTCGGTGATAATAAATAGATCCTCGACATACCTGTGATGGGAGACATATAGTCTCATTAGCTACCACAGTATTCGGATCTAGCATAATGCAGTTTTGATGAGCTACAAGGAGCAGTGACAAGTATCACAATCTTGATCCCAGTAGAATTGTAATCATAATAGATATGAATTCTGATCTTATATTTTAGTGATCTCATGGTGTCAAGGTGCAACAATGATCTCAGTGCAATAAGAGATGCATTAGAAAATGATCTTTGTGATACTGTTGTGAAGGTCTCTATGTTACATCAATGATGACCTCAAGGAAAATATAACAACTATGGTCTCAGTGAGAAAGCGACAAGGATGATATTAGATAAGGTACAACAATAGTGCAACTATGATGACATCAGTATAAGCAACAATGATAATGATGATCTCAAAAATGAAGAGGATTGATGTCTTGGTCCTGGAGAGGCAGAATATGTCAATGGTCATGGTCATGGTATTCATCAGTGGAATCTCCAGAAGAAGAATTTATGCATGGGCTTTCCTCTCCAAGAGGGAGAGGTTTTGGCCCTAGCATAAAACCAAAAATTTTTGTTCTTGTCTTTTTTGTTTTTTATAGCAGTTTGATGAAGCTAACATATACATGCTAATAATGAAGTAAATATCAAGCTAAGATAAATTGTTTAAACACTTCACAAATTATTGTCATGTAATGAAGAATCAACTTAATTATGCATGCCCTAGACTCTTCAACATGGTATTAGAGAGAATGGTTCAATAATCAAGGAAATGGGCAGAAAAGAAACATTCATAGGTCAAGGCATCAATCTAGCTGAAGGATCTACAATCAAAGAACAAGACCTAGATTCAAGAAGCATTCTTCATCATCAAATCTACATCAAAGGGTTTGAAGGACAACAGTCAAAGGATGAAGCATTCATGGAAATGACTTTAGTGACTCCCACAGTTTTGATCTATGCCACAATAATCTCAACCATTTCACAATCGCATTACCTCTATAGTCTTGACAACTCGAATTGTCAAAGGCTTACAGAATCACATCATCTATAACATACAACCTCAAATTGATGCTACAAGGATAAGATATTCAAGTCAATTATTTTGAAGGCTTAAAGATAAGCTTCAACAAGGATCCTATCCGGAGGAAGCATCAATGCATCTACCTCGAAAATGACCAACATCATTAAGGAGAAGATCTCGTCTTCACGTATCAAGTAAGTATCTTTGTATTCTATAATCAAGTTTGGTTCATTGACTTCATCATTGCAATAATATCTATGGGTTAGATGGGTCATCAAAAGTTCTTGTAGTAGGATTGACATAATCCTTATGAAGAAGTGAAGTCAGTACATTAAGGTTTCCTTTGAAGTCATAAGAACTCTTAAGGTTCTATGAAGTAAGAAAGGAGACATAAGAGGATATACTATTTGAGATGAAGTGCAGAAGGTGCCAGGGAATGGAGAAATATCTTCATGAGATATCGATTGAGAGATCTGAGAAAATGATGAATATACAATCATCATTGATAAGCAAGGTGACAATTGTTTATGAACAAGAAGATCACCTCAATCAACATTTTGCGGTCTCTATGCCAGATAGAGAAAGGTAAGTTGAAAAGACTCAACTATTTGCAAAGGAAGGATTAACAAGACAGAACAACACTAAGAAAATATTATGGAAAAGGGTTCATATCATTTGAGGGATAGAGGAAGCTGAAGGGAAGAGGGAGTAATAGATTTCCAGTATGAGTGAAATGACATACTTGTCAAATGGGTCCTATCAAAACTCCTTGCAGATATGATCATGGTAAGAACATGCATTGTGGCATCATGAAAACAAGAGCTCATATGAATCATGGAGGATATAGATCTTGGGAATCTCATTGTACATTAAAGGAAAGGAAGATCCAGGTCAGAGGAAACATATTCTAGATGGGGATATACTAGATCCTGAAGGATCTCTGATAGAAATATCAGTGGAGGATCTCCTAGTTCGGGAATGTAGAAAATGTCTCCTCAGGAATTCCAACTTTTGGAAATCATGAGATGAAGGACTGATGAAAAACCAAGGGATTGAAGATCCGGTCAATCAAGAAGGCTACATAAATTATCCCAAAGGAAAAATGAGGTATATATACTTGTAATTGTATTTGTATTTGATTTTGTGATGTCATGTTATATGGCTATAGGTTAAATGGATCAAGCATGATCAAAAGGGAAAGGATCTCCTCCTCTGAAAGGATGTAGAAAGACATAAGTCAAACTAGATGAAATCAACATAATATGTCCTAATAATGTAGTATGAGGTAGTTGATGACCATTGAAGAACTCTGAGAGCTCCTAGGAATGAAAGATATGAGGATGGAAGAGATTGTGAAGTATGCAAGCTTGATGAAGGAAATCAACATCCAGAAGATCAGGAAGACTTGACCAGGAAATCTCTCGGAAAGATGTGAAGTGATCCAAAATGGATCCAAATACCCTCTAAGTCTTCGAAATCATTTACAAGAGCAAAAATATCGCATGAGGAAAAACCATTCGAATAGGCGAAAAACACTATCGGCAGCCAAAAACACGAAGAAATGATTAAAAAAATAGGCTTATCGGCAGTCAAAGGAGTAATGCACAGGAGCTGTCGGAACTGGCCGATCAACGGTCCATATCTGATTAGCATATCGCAAATCGGCGGAGGCGATTGGAGGCTATCGGAGGTAGTCACATAAATGTTGCAATAGCGATCGGTGGGGTCAACAAAGACCATCGATTAAGCGCACAGATCGATGACCCACGTTGCATCGCGATATCGCATTGGCAGATTATAGCGGAAGAAATTGCTAATGAACGGGGGCTCGTGTGACATGCGATTGCGACAAGTCGCATCACAAATTTGCATCGGAGCTACACAGAGGAGCAGACATATATATATATATATATATATATATATATATATATATATATATATATATAGATATATATATATAAGCGACGCGATCGCCAGACCCGATAGAACCATAAACGATATTCCATATGCTTTGAGATCCGCCCAACAACAGTTTGTGTGTATCGTCACGTATTCGGTTATTAAATGAAATATGATGGGAAAGCGCTGATGTGATGAAGACTAGACCCGAAAGGGTTTGCAAATAAAAATATATACTGTTTCAAATCCGCATAAAGCCATTTTTGCGATATTTTAAGCATTTTAATGTATTTAAAAAATACAAAGGGGAACTATGGAACGGGCATTCGCAACATGCGATAAGCGACTAGAGGCGGACCCGATAGGAATATAGTTCGGATTTAAGGACTTTTGAAGTCCAAAAAACTGTGTTTTGGCAGATTTTTTCCGTGTTGAATATATTTCTTTGTGTAAATAGAGAATGGCCATTTCCGGGATTTCAAAGGCCAGATGGACTCTTTCGTTGCAGAACAGGTGGCCACCTCCCCTGAAGACGTTAGGCTATGATTGCTAACACTCAGAAGGGGGATTCGAGAAGACAGAGGCTGGGAGCTAGAGAGCCCAAGAAGAGGAAACAAACAGACATCATATATTGGCTTTAAAGCCATAGACTTCCAGAAACAGAGACAAGCAGTGTTGAGACAGAGATCAAACAGAGATAGAGAGTCAATGAGGAGAGTCTGTGTACTCAAAAGAGACTTGGGGGATCCAAGTAAAGCCTTATTATTTTGTATCTGTTGTACGAGGTCCAATTTGAGTTCACTGTTGTAAAATTTTTCTTCTGAAGACATAATAGAGAGGCCACCACTGAAGGCTGGACCAAGAGACGTAGCCCAGGAGTTTTGGGTGAACTCCATATTAAACTTGTTGTGTTTATGTGTGTTGTCTATTATGTTTCTTTAACAACTTCATTGTCTATGTATTTTGCAATCTTATCGATCCATTGCACAAAGTAACATAGGCATATCCATGCACATGAGTCTGTTATACCTTAATAATTGTCTAATATCTCATTTACAGATCAAGTGGTATCAGAGCTTTAGGTTGCTAAGGTTAGACAAGCAATGCTAGATTGTTGAATGCTAACTAGGTCAAAGCTCAAATTAGGAGAAGGAGAATTGGTTGAGACTAATCCAGAAATAGAAAGAGTCTATCCTAGGAGGAAAATGACAGAAGAAATTCCCTCAGAATCAGACTCTCAATTCATGGACAGTTTCATGACCATGAGAGCCATGGTAGAAGAGATGTATAGAGAATTTAAGAAAGGTAGAGGTGAAGACACTTCAACCTCCAAACAAGACAAAGGAACAGAAGAACCTCTTCTAGATGGCCATTCTGAAGGCAAAGGGAAAGGAAAAGAGCCTCCTCTAACAACACCTCCTTCTAGCCCTTTGATTAAATTAAATGTAAAATTTGATTTGCCAATATATGATGGAGAATTAAATGCGGAAAAGCTAGATAACTGGATTAGACAGATTGATGTATATTTCAGGGTGCAGAACATCAATTTAGAAAGGAGAAAGATTCAGCTAGCTAGTCTTCACCTTCGAGGAACTGCCCTAGTGTGGTGGGAAGGCAGGACCCAAGTTGATTTAAATAAGCATGGTAAAATTCTTTCTACCTGGAGTGAATTTGTTTATGCCATTAAAAAATAATTCTATCCACTAGCTTATATGCAGCAAGCCATGATGAGTTGGCAAACTGTTTGCCAATTAAAGGGGCAAAGTGTAAAAAGCTATACCCAGGAATTTAGAAAAAGAGCTTTAATTCTAGGCATTCCTCTAGACTCACTTGAAACTTTGCTGAAGTATATAGGTGGTCTGCATAGCTATTTGAGGCACACCATTCTCATGTTTAACCCTACTAGCATAGATGAGGTATTAGTTTAGGCTACACATCTGGAGGCTAGAGGCAAGAATGTGAACCCAAAGATTGGGGGATCATCAAAACCCACTGCAAGCAAGAACAAAGAAAAGAGGAAGCAGAAATGAAAAGAGAGGAAGGAAAATGCTGTACAGAAAGACAAACCTTCATGCACTCACTGCAAGAAGGATGACATGATGATGAACACTGTTGGTCTTTGCATCTGGAGCTGAAACCCAAGAAATTCGATGGCAAGAAGAAGAAGACTGTTGCTTCTATTTAGAAAGATTTTGGGTCAGACTCAGGTGATGAAACAACAGTCACAACTACAGGTATAAAAGGTAAAAATTTTGAAGCATCCTAGTAATTCTTCATAGACTAATGATAATGAAGAAAACGAGAGGAAAATACATGAGCTTTTTCATATTAGAGTTGTTTCCAAGAATCAAAATACTGATACTTTATTTAATAGTGGTTCACAGGTAAACTTGATTTTTGAAGAAATTGTAAAGAAGTTGGGACTACTAACCACACCTCACAAGAAGCCATATCCATTAGGTTGGGTATGTGATAAAGCAAAGCTACAAGTGACTAGACAATGTAAACTTAGGTTTGCTTTTGGGTCAACATTTATAGATGAGGTTGAGTTAGATATAGTTCCCTTGGATATATGTGGTATTGTTTTAGGAAGTCCTTACTTGTATGATAGAAAAGCCATTTTCTATAGAGCTGAAAATAAGAATCAACTCACAAAAGATGGAATAGAATATATTGTAAGAGCTCATCAGCTCAAAAATAACTAGACTCTCCTAAACTCATGACAAATGAAAAGAATTGTAAATTCATGCAAGCAATTTTACTAATGGTTGTAAAGGAAAATACCCCTGATAAAACCAATGCATTTGAAGGCTGTGATGCTAAAGAGAAATCTGATTTAGAAAAAGTTGTTTCAGAATATGATATCATATTTCAAGAACCTAAAGGTCTGCGACCCAAAAGGGAAATTGTACATGATATTCATTTGCAACAAGATGCTCCATTTCCTAACATCGGAATGTATAGGTTATCCACTTTAGAGAATGCAGAGATCAAGAAGCAGGTATAGGAGCTGCTCAAGAAAGGGTTCATAAGGCCAAGCACATCACCATGCGGATCTCCAATCATGTTGGTGAGAAAGAAAGATGGTTCATGGAGGATGTGCATTGATTACAGAGCGCTGAATAAAATAACCATCAAGAATCGTTATCCCCTTCCTCACAATGATGATATATTGGATCAACTGAAAGACGCTGTTTACTTTTCCAAGTTGGACTTGCGTAGCGGCTACCATTAGGTTAGAGTAGTAGAGTAAGATGCACGGAAGTTTTCTTTCAAAATGAAGCAAGGGCTGTATGAATGGCTAGTTATGCCTTTTGGCTTAACTAATTCTCCTACCACTTTCATGAGAGTTGTGAATGATGTACTCCGACCTTTTATTGATGATTTTGTAATTGTATATTTAGATGACATTCTTGTTTTCAGTAAAACATGGGAAGAACATTTGAAGCATGTAAAGCAGACTCTAGATGTTTTGAAAAAAGAAAATCTCTATGTTAAGTTATCAAAATGTGAATTTGGCAAAACATCTTTGAATTATTTGGGTCATATTATAGGGGGTGGTGAATTGAAGATAGATCCCTCTAAGGTTGAAGTCATTATGAACTGGCCTAAACCCAAATCTGCTACAGAAGTTAGAAGCTTCCTAGGAGCAACACAATATTGGAGAAAGTTTATTGCTAACTTTTCCTTGATTGTAGCTCCCCTACATGCTTTGACAGGATTGAACAAGGTGTTTCAGTGGGGATGCAAACAGTAGAAAGCCTTCGACACCTTGAAAGAAAAGATTAGTACATCACCAGTACTAGTATTGCCAGATCTTGAAAGACCATTTGAGATTGAAACAAATTCCAGTGACTATGCCATGGGAGTAGTGTTGATGCAACATGGTAAACCCATATGTTATCATTTTGAGACATTTAATTCTACAATAGTTAATTATCCCGCATATGATAAAGAATTGTATGCATTAGTGCAGTGTGTGAAAAAATGGAAACATTACTTAATGGGCAAAGAAACAGTTATACATACTGATCATCAACCACTTCAATATTTACACTCACAAACTAAGTTGCAACAATCAAGACACTATAGGTGGATGGGTTTTCTACAACAGTTTCATCTTGTCATCATATATAATAAAGGAATACACAATGAATTTGCGAATATGTTATCAAGACCAATCATAAATGCATCTGCTATACTTAAGCATAATTCAGTATTGCATGAAAGCTACATTGAACAATATGCTCAAGATATAGATTTTAAAGATGTATATGGAACTTTAAGTCATGGAAAACAAGTAGAAGAATTGTATTATCATATTAAGGACCAACTCTTATATCATTTGGGAAAGTTATGCATTCATCAAACTGAAAGAGTTAACATAATCTGAGAAGCACATACTTTTCTAATATCAGGTCATTTTGGTGTAAGTAAAACAGTTGCACAGCTGCAAAGATTCTGCTATTGGCCAAGAATGCATGAAACAATTTCTAGATATATTAAAGGGTGTACCATGTGTGCTAAAAGAAATCCCAACAATAGAAAATTAGGCTTGTACACTCCACTTCCAATTCCTTCTCGTCCTTGGGAAAGTGTTTCCATGGACTTTGATTGGGGATTTCCAAAATCTAGAAAAGGTCATGACTATTTATATGTTATTGTGGTCAGGTTAAGAAAAATGTGTATTCTATTACCTTGTAACAAACAGATTACAACTGAACAAATAGTGAAGTTGTTCTTTCAGCATGTCTGGGTGAATTTTGGGTTACCCAATTCCATAGTATCTGATCGAGATTCCCGATTTGTTGGGAAGTTTTTGTCAATTCTGTGGGAATTGATGGACACCAGACTGAAGAAGAGCACAACCTTTCATCCACAAACATATGGACAAAAAGAGGTGGTCAACAGGACAGTGATCAAGTTGCTTAGGGGTTATTGCAGCAAGCATCCCAAGCTTTGGGATGAACATTTATGTTATGTGCAACATGCTTACAACCATGCCAAACATTCTTCTACACAGAGATCTCCTTTTGAGACTTGTTTTGGTTTCACACCAAGGTCTCCCTTGGATTTTGTCTTTAGTAAAGACATAGTAGTTGATGGACACAATGATGTGGACAAAGCAACCAAGTTCATTGAACAAATCCAAGACATTCTCCAGGCAGTGCAGGAACAACTGGAAAAGAGCCAAACCAAGTACAAGGCAAGGCATGATAAGCATCGAATTGAACATAGCTTCCAAGTTGGTGATCAAGTCTGGCTATACATCAACAAATACAAAATGCAAGGTGAGGGAAAGAAGCTGAAGCCAATAAAGTATGGGCCTTTCAAGATACTTGAGAAAATTGGTGAGAAAACTTTTTGGCTTGATTTTCCAGCTTACATGCACATCTATTTAGTGGTTAATGAAAAAAATTTAAGACTGTTTGAACCTTCATTAATTGAAGATCCTGAAGAGCAAATTCAGTTGCCTTCTATTGATGATCTGTTGCCTGAATATCTTAATGATTTGCAGAAAGATATAGTTCTGGACAGAAAGGTGAGAACTATGCACAGAGGGGATGTTGAGTACCTAAGAATCAGACTCAAAGGTTCAAAACTAGGTGGTGCACTATGGATGGAAATTGGACAAGTGAGGAAGCTGTATACTTATTTGATCGATGCTTGAAAACCAAATTTTGGTGGTCCAAAAGCTTTTTCAATGGGAAGGAGTGATCCAAAATGGATCCAAATACCCTCTAAGTCTTTGAAATCGTTTACAAGAGAAAAAATATTGCATGAGGAAAAACCCTTAGAACAGGCGGAAAACATTATCGACAACATAAAACACAAAGAAATGATCAAAAAACAGGCTTATCGACAGTCAAAGGAGCAACGCACAGGAGCCGTCAGATCTGGCTGATCAACGATCCAGATCTGATCGGCATATCGCAAATCGGCAGAGGTGATTGGAGGCTATTGGAGGCGGTCACATAAATGTTGCGATAGCGATTGGCAGGGTCAATGAGGACCGTCGATATGTGCGCGTTGCACCCCCATGTCGCATCAGCAGATTACAGTGGAAGCACTTACCAATGAATTGGGGCTTGTGCGACATGCGATTATGACGAGTCGCATCGCAAATTCACATTGAAGCTACATAGAGGAGCGGACATACACACACACACACATATATAAGCAATGCGATCACTAGACCTGATAGAACCATAAACGATATTCCATACGCTTTGAGATCCGCCCAACAACAGTTTGTGTGTATTGTCGCGAAAGGGTTTGCGAATAAATATATATACTATTTCAAATCCACATAAAGCCATTTTTGCGATATTTTAAGCATTTTAATGTATTGAAAAAATACAAAGGGGAACTATGGAATGGGCATTCGTGACAGGCGATAGGCGACTAGAGGCAGACCCGATAGGAATATAGTTTGGATTTAAGGACATTTGAAGTCTGAAAAACTGTGTTTTGGCAGATTTTTTCCGTGTTGAATATATTTCTCTATGTAAATAGAGAATGACCATTTCCAGGATTTCAAAGGCCAGATGGACTCTTTTGTTGCAGAATAGGTGGCCACCTCCCCTGAAGATGTTAGGTTATGATTGCTAATGCTCAGAAGGGGGATTTGAGCAGACAGAGGCCGGAAGCCAGAGAGCACGAGAAGAGGAAATGAACAGACATTGAAGATTAGCTTTAAAGCCACAGACTGCCAGAAACAAAGACAAGCAGTGCTGAGATAGAGATCAAACAGAGACAAAGAGTCAGTGAGGAGAGTCTGTGTACTCAAAAGAGACTTAGGGGATCCAAGTAAAGCCTTATTGTTTTGTCTCTGTTGTGTGAAGCTCAATTTGAGCTCACTATTGTAAAACTTTGCTTTTGAAGACATAATAGAGAGGCCACCACTGAAGGCTGGACCAGGAGACATAGCCCAGGAGCCTTGGGTGAACTCCATATTAAACTTGTTGTGTTTATGTGTGTTTTCTATTATGTTTCTTTAATTTCTTCATTGTCTATGTATTTCGCAATCTTATTGATCCATTGCATAAAGTAGCATAGGCATATCCATGCAAATGAGTCTGTAATAACTTAATAATTGTCTAAGATCTCATTTACAGATCATGAAGACACTAATGGAAGTCTAAAAGGATGAGGACCCTTGACAATATATATCATTGGGAGATGTGTCAACATGTATGCAGGATGATTGATACCTACAGGAAGATGTCACTGGAAGAAGGCCATCACCAAAAGGTAATATGCGATTTGTTTTTGGTGTCTGGCCTCTTGGAAAAGTCTGGGTATGTGTGTAGGATCAAGGAAAGGAGAGTTGTGAAGGATGTCACAACTATGTACCTTGTGATCCAGAGAAATTGTTGTTGAAGGAAAGTGAAGACATTTGAGCTTATGAAGGAAGCCCCGGATGTAAAGCTAAGGAGGATACTTTTCGAAAAAAGAAGGAATGACATGATAGAGGAAAGTGATGGATGGCTGAACCCTACATTCGAAGAAATTGATGACATCAAAGTCTTGGATCGTCAGTCAACTAGAATAACCTATAAAGCACTGATGATAGAGTCCCTGGGTAAGAGGGAGCTTTGAGAGGCTCCTATGAGTAAAGGAACTCGAGCAAGTTTTTGAGTAAAGAGAAACTTGGAACTCATCCCTGGTTAAGAGGGAGAGTTAGACACAACATTCTTGTCTTTACTTTGGAAGAAAGAATGGAGGATTGTGTAATCATTTGGCATCCGACACTCCTTGAGGATGTGGTAGGGAATCCAAGACAAGAGTGGGCAAGAGGGCTGATATTCTTGAGGGCTGGGAATTTGTTGTAGCAGCTACAACCACCCTCCAAAATTTTGGCCTGCACCCAATTTCAGAGCCTCCCTTGAGAGTTTCACTTGGTGACTACACACACTTGGGTTTACTCCGTGAGCTCATGTGAGTCCTTGCATCCACCTTGCTTGTTCATTTCATTCAATTTTCTACATGCTGGTGTCTAAGTCATGCTTGTGACCATGTTCTAGTTATGTTCAAAGTCTTCGCTTCATATGTTCTTTTTGTGTTCGCTATGAAAGAATTTGTCACACTCACACATAGAGTCACATTCACTGTCTCGCAAGCGTCATCTTGATCAATGAATGGTCAATCACAAGTGTCATGCTTGTCACTTGCACTGTCGGTTAGTCATGTTGAACATGTGTCTGGATGGTTTGGGTCATTTCATTGTCGAGTCATGTGGGTGTGTGTTCGTATGATCACCTATGCATCTTTTGACTATTCACAGACTTAGTCACTTTTTTGAATTTCTGACGACCAGACTCCCCTCCGACAGCCATACCATCACCTTGCCATCGACTTGATTGGCTTTCAACCAGAATAGCGAAGAAGCACCAAGATAGTCTTTTCAAGCTGCACTTCCCGCAAGCAATTCAATAAGCTCTCATGTTGGCCACCTGGACATTCAGACCCGACAGTCACCCCGGGACTGAATCCCCTTTAAAATTGTACAGAGGCCACTGACCTTGCCCACTCAAATGACTGAGGAAATTACATAGACAAGCCAGACATACACCAAGTGCCTGTCCCTGTCTTCCTCAGAAAATTGTGCAGTTTTCCTAGCCAGTCATTCCGACAGTCGACCGACTGTTAATCTAAGAAATTGCGCAGTGTTCATGAGCTGGCCTTCCATTTCCCATCAATAATCTCAGCTCATAAATTGTGCAGAGATGATCAATAGGCTGACCTTTCGACCTCACTGCAGTTTTCCTTGCCAGCAGCCCCTAGCAGCAAACCACCAATTCCCTCCAGGAATTGTGCTGTTTCTGCTACAAGTGACTCCAGCAGCCAACTGGTAGTTCCCTCTGGGAATTGTGCAGTTTTGGATGCTAGTGACCCCAGCAGCCAACTGGCAGTTTCCTCTAGGAATTGTGTAGTTTTTGGTTTCCAGTCTCCCAGGAAGTTCCCCAAAAAAACTGCACAATCCTTGCTTGCTGACCCTTCATGCAACCCGACCCGTTCCTCTTGAAAATTGTGCAAATCTGGCTGTCCAGCCTCATTGCCCATTCATTCTAAAAAATGTGCAGAGTATGTCTACCTTTCCTTTAAGCAGCCTAAACTATTCCTCCCAAAATTTGCACAATTTTTCCTCCCAACCGAGCTAGACCTCACAGACAATCAATGTCGACTCAGATCTCCCATCTCCATCACTTAATGACTCTTGTAAAATTTATCAATGCTCAGAACCATCATCTCGCATCATAGCCTTGCTACCTCTCTCGGTCACCTGCATCCAAATGATCATGTGTCATGGTAGACTAGGATGTTTTGGATTTGATGTCGTCTCATCATGAGTGACTGTAAGTACAGGTACACCAACAACCATGGCAAGACAATGAATGAGATGAACCAAGGGAGCACATGCAAAAGGATAGGTTCACCAACGAATGTACGAACAAAGAATGTGAAGCGGGAAAATGTGACGAACATGCACCTTCACGAACAGATGAGCCTTTTCATCCTTCCAACATGCAAGCAAGGAACAACATACTAAAGCTTCATCAAGTGAACCAAGGACCATTGAAGACTCCATGCACTTCACCATGTGGAGGTGAAGTGATGATACACCATGAAGACATCCATCACCCAACAACACTCTAGCTCGACATGCACCCCAACAACAACACGATTGTACCAACATTGTCATGTCAAGTCATGTCGAGTTACGTCACGAGTCATGTCGCCCACATCTCCACTATGGGCTTGTTGTCAATCAATGTGATGTAACATGGAAGTCCAAGAGACCCACTTGTTGAAAAAAGAGTCATTTAAGTTGAAAAGTCATGGAAGTCAAATGGTCATGAGGGTAGTCGAATAGCCACAAGGGTCAGTTTCACCCTTGACTATAAATACCCCTCATTTGTACATGCAAAATACTTTTCACCTCAGCTCCTCCCACATAGACAAGAGAGTTTGTAATCTTTTCTTTGAGGAGTAAGTAGTGGTTCCAATGCCCCACACTCAGGGTTAGTGATGTATGGTGTAACGATGTGTCTTGGAAATTTCACTTAATTCAGAAGCTTGCTAACAGGCCAACACGTTTTCACACATGTATTGTATCTGTTGCAAGACTGATATTTAACACTTATAATGCATGTTGCTTTAACCTGTGTTCTACATCCGAAGTGCTTCATTTGTTGTAATTCATAATCTATTAATGGAAATGTGTTTTATATGCTGTTAACATTGTCTCGCCCGTGTAGACTGCTCTCTCGGACATCAGACAAACCTTTCACATGAAGCTTGCTATAACAACTGTTGCACTCGTTCGGTCTGCTCCATGAGTGATGTATGCGTTATCTCACCTTGTATGTTGTGACTACCACATCTGTGTGGATTGCTCCGCCAAAAGCTATGCATGTCCTGTTGTTTTGTGTGTTCCTAGCAATGTTGGGATTGCTCCCAATCGACCTGGAACTCACTCTCACCCTATCCCTCGACAGTGAAAGAACCATTGACACAAGTGACACTTACATTCACCAGGCACACGAAACTCACTTCTCAAAGACAAAAAGAACCACTTTCCTATGCTGACAAGCAAGAGTTGAGGCAAATCCTTAAGACAATGGCAATCGAGCCATCATACTAGATGGGACTCCCACACCAAATAGTGTGAGGCCAAGTTGGGACTTCATACCGGGGTGATCCCCTGAATGTTGGTGGGTCCAACACCATCAACATTTCTGGCACTAGAAGGAGGGCAACTAGTTGTACATGGCTAGAATTCCCCTCACACTCACTCATTAACCATCTGGTCAAGGCAGTAATTCACACTCCCTCTCACCTACATGTGACTCTGTAGTTGGTTACTCCTCACCTCCAAAAATTGAACACGATATTCCATATCAATACCTTCACTCCGTCCGTCCCATCACTCGCTAGTTCGTGAAAGCAGTTAGACTGATCCCAAGCATACAACACCTTCCATATGAAATAAAGAAGTCAAAATCCACTCCCACAGGAGTTGTTGTGTCATCGGTGGACGAAGCAGTCCTTTCCACACTCGAAGGTTTGGTAGAAGCTATTGAAGATGAAGAAGAACCTATGGTCTTCCGACAATGCGAACAAGACTCTCTTGTGATCTTGGGATTAAACTCCGGTACAAAAGGCGGAGGGGAAGGAAACGGAGCTGGAGGTGGAGACGAATCAACAAACTCAGAGCTGGAACCATCAGACTCTGAAAGAGAGGAAAAGGATGATGAAGAAGAAGAGATGGCTGACCCAAATCTTGAATGGATGACTCAGGGACCATTGGCTCTCCCGGCTGTTCTGCACAAGATGCCAAAGTGAACGGAAAGAATGAACATCAAGTTCAACCTTGACAACACGGTGAAGGTAGAAGATCATTTGGACAACTTCTACCTGCAGCTGCAGACCCTTGAGGTACGACATGATGACATAACTAGTAGATTGTTCCCATGTACCTTGGACATTTGCACAGCTGCGTGGTATCACAACCTTCCACCAAACTCCATACAGAACTGGGGTGCATTCAAATGCATGTTCCTTAAAAATTTTGCTGATGACAAGACCCCAACTATGTTAATGAAAGAATTGGGTAGCCTAAAGATGGAGGGGAAAGAAAAGATAAAATATTTCAACTAGAGGTTTACATGCATATTGAAAAAATTTGCAGTGGAAACCAAGCCTCATGACTCCATCACTGTTGATTACTACACATCCGAACTGCTGACCATAATTGCACAGTTCATCAAGTGAGTTGCGAAACCAACACTCTTGGAAAACTGTGAAGAGGCTATTGTTTTCGAAAAAGACCTACGCATGATTGGACTCATCAAGGATGATGAACCAACAAAGGAATCCAAAGATGTGAGTAGGAAGTCCCAAGCGATGGCGAGAAAGGGTAGAGACAAGGAAGAAAATGATATTGAAACCCTCACTCGCCTCATCAAGAACTTAACAACTAAAGTGTCTGAGCTTAAACAATGGAAAACAAACACATTTGCAAGGAACTATCCACCTAGACATAGATAGGGAAGCAAATCATTAGGCAACAATTGGTCCACTCAAGAAAATGCGCATAACTATATGTTCAATTTTGATCAGTGTGCAGATATCGAGTTTTGTTTGTTCCACGAAGAACATCACCCCGAGAACTTCTGTTCGGACTAGAAGTGAGTCACAAACTCGGTATATAGTCATACACTCAATGCAGAGAGTGGTATGCAGAAGGAGCTAGATGAAAAAGATTATGACAAAGGTATTGGACCTGTTGAAGCATCAAGTTTTGGGCATGTGGTGAACGCATATCAGTGCTGAAGACCAACACCAAGAAGCATCCCCCAAGACAAAATGACCATTACAATCTTAGGAGTAAAGGGGCCTACACTTGGGGAAATGCAAGAGAAGATCAAACTATTGATAAGGAAGGTCGATCCACCAGCTATCCCAAAGAAAAAACACAAGACAAGTCCAGGAAGAGAGCGGTGGGCAAGAGTACTTCCATGAGCAGCAAATTGCAAAAAACTCCGCCGGAAAACATGAACATCTATTCTACCCCAGAAACCTCGTTAAGTCTATAACCTCTGGACTAAAACATTGTTGATGACATGAAGAAAACTCAAGCAAACATCAGTTTGTTCGAGTTGGCTAAGATCTAGAGTCAACGAGATATCCTGCTGCGTGCACTGGGATAGACAACAATAGACAATGCAACCTCTACCAACAAGGGGGAAAGCACACCTCCCAGATCACTTTCCACTGTGCTCAATACAATCTGGATCGAAGAAGCACACTCAGGTTTCCCCCCATTCCTGCTATCTTTTCAAATTTTCAACTGTAATGTTCACAATTTTCTAGTCGACTCTAGCGCGGCAGCCAACGTCATGCCGCTCTCCGTTGTGAAAAATATCAATGCACAATGGAGCAAAACATCTGTGTGAATCATCAAACTTGATCGAACATTGGTACCAACCATTGGTGAACTATGAGACGTGATAATCTGACTATCTCATGATAGTCGAGTCCACTAATGCATCAACATAGTGGTTGTAGACATCCCAGAAGCATATGGTCTACTACTCAACAGAGATTGGTCCATCAAGCTAGAAAGATATTTTTCTACAAACTGGTCTCACATGTGGCTTCCATACAAGGGAAAATGCAACCAAATCCAGGTAGAGTCTGAGAGCTACATGAAGCATAATGTCACTTCCCTTAACGATGAGAATGAACCGTTGGCCTTCGCAGAACTCATGTTTGGAAACTGCCTCTTGGAAAAGACATTAGAGTGTTATCCTACATGGCCAGCTCCAACCTCATCAGACATGCATTTGGGACTCCTTCCTTGCCCAAATGATGGTAATGAAACTTGTACATTTTATTTCTTCGATAGTAGCAGTAGTAACAACAACAGTAGAAATAGTAGTACTAGCACACCAAACGGTTTGTGTCTAGACGAACTGTGGGCCACGAGTCCTGACGAATCAGAAACACACGATGGCTCAAGGATCGAGTGTACCTCTGTCGTAAAAAACAATAGACAATGCATGATTTTGAGTTGTGTGAGGTTCAAAGGCACAAAAAATGATGCTGAGCATGAAGCACTCAGGTTGAATACATAAAGGAACAACACTATGAACGAACAGAGCAACCTGGGAACCTATCATGATCCGAAGATAGCTAGTCTCAATACAAGCTATACACCGCGGCAACGAAAAAACTTTGATCGCTTGACAAAACAGTACTGGGATGGGTCTACATGGTTAGATGATGACCTGAGTACACACTACATGCAAGCAATCCAACTCGGGATTCCAGGTAAAGGAGGAGACAAGCCATTGCAGCGAAGACTAGGTAACATATACATGTTGTTTGCACTCCTTATATGGAAAAAATTGACTAACATTTTGGATGATCAGATTACTTGCAAAGTTTATCATCATACTTGGTCTTCTAATTTGAATCCCGAATGTAAGAAATCTGGGAAAATCTTCTTACGCGTTGACTTCAGAAATTTGAACCCGTCCTGGAATAAAAACAACCACCCCATGCCATCATCCAAGCCCGTGTTGCATGCAGTACTTGAAACAATGGTGTTGTATTCACCTGAAGGTCTTTTGGAATTCCCCCTGGTTTTGGTAGCAGAGCCTGATGGACTTGCACTGGCCTAAGAGAAGCTTGGCCCACACACGTATCATTTTCAATCACTGGACAGGAGGATTTACAACCTTCCTACCAACGGCCAAGATCTTAAAAATTATTTTCAGTAGGCTGGGCCACGCCCACGCCATGTACATAATTTTCTTGGTACTTGTTGTTTTCATTCGGTTTGTTTTTCTTATTGCCTTTACTTTTTCTTTGTTTGATTCCGCTTACTATTTTTGTTCACATTCGTTTTGTTTGTTTGATATATTACTTTTTTTTTTTTTCCGGAAATAAGTGCTTCCAACTACTATGTTCTGGCTTTTGAATAGTGCATGTGGCTAAAATTTGAAGAGACTTGTGACATTGCAACACTTGGCCAGTATTGTGTCTGTCTTCTCTATGCTTGGTTATAATATTTAGCCGATGAAGTCTTTACAGAAAATACGAACTTCTTGCAAGGGATGTTTTGGTCCAACCATTAACCTGTGTCCACAATGGGATGCCCCATGCCTATACTCAGCCTTTTGCTCTGTGTGCTCAAACTCATCCAACTAGTAGAAATAGAGAAGCGGAAATATAAACGAGAAAACCTATGTTAGAGGTCTTACATGCTTCTCTGAAGGAACAACCTCTTATGCTCTCAATAAGGCAGGATCCCTCTTCTGCCCCAAAAATAAATAAGTGCCTATGCACATTTCTTGTTAAAAATACAAAGGTGAAAGAAGAGAAAGGATTCCTGCGTAGAGAGGTGAAGCATGCAACTCCACCAGGGTACTGACCAGGTTCGTTGGCAGTGGAGAAGTGTGTGTGTTCCTGCGTGACTTTGTCGGAGTACTATCCAGGCCTGCTGGTAGCGAAGCAACACCAGAGATGAAAACTTATACTCTGAATTTTTTTCAACTCGCAAGCTAAAGTACCATTCCCAATTCGAAACACTGTGATCACACTGAACTATTGATTGTGTTTGATTGAGTTGGAAAAAGGTGAACCATGTATGTCCATGGGGTAAGTGGGGAAGCCAAAGTAACCTGCAAAAAAATTCAATACTCCCTAAAAGACCAAGGCCCTATGCTAGAAATGAATTGAAATAGAGAAGCTAGAGTTCTACTAGTGTGTCGCCAAGTGTTGTAGCGGCTACAACCACCCTCCAAATTCTTGGCATGCACCCAATTTCTGAGCCTCCCTTGAGAGTTTCACTTGATGACTACACACACTTAGGTTCACTTTGTGAGCTTGTGTAAGTCCTTGCATCTGCCTTGCTTGTTCATTTCATTCAAGTTTCTGCATGCTGGTGTCTAAGTCATGCTTGCGACCATGTTTTGGTTATTCTCAAAGTCTTTGCTTCGTATGTGCTTGTTGTGCTCACTATGAAAGCATCTGTCACACTCACACATGGAGTCACATCCACTGTCGTGCTTGTATCATCTCGACCAATGAACGGTCAATCACAAGTGTCGCGCTTGTCACTTGCACCGTCGATCAGTCATGTTGAACATGTGTGTCTGGATGGTTTGTGTCGTTTCATTGTTGAGTCATGTGCGTCTCTGTTCGTATGATCACCTATGCATCTTTGGTCATTCACACACTTAGTCATTTTTCTGAAGTTCTGATGACCAGACTCCCCTCTGACAACCAGACCATCACCCTGCCATCAACTCGATCGACTGTCAACCAGAACATCGCAAAAGCACCAAGCTAGTCATTTCATGCTGCACTGTCCGCAAGAAATTCAATCAAATCTAATGTTGGCCACCCAGACATTCGGACTCGGAAGTCACCTCGAGACAGACTCCCCTCTAAAATTACGTAGAGGCCACTGACCTCAACTACTCAACTGACTGAGGAAATTGTGCAGACAAGCTAGATAGACACCAAGTGCATGTCCTTGTCTCCCTCAGAAAATTGTGCAGTTTTCCTAGCCAGGCATCCCGACAGTCGACCAACTATTCATCTAAGAAATTGCATAGTGTTCATGAGCTGGCCTTCCACTGCCCATTAGTCAAATTAGCTCAGAAATTATGCAGATATGATTAGTAGGCCGACCTCCCGGCCTCAGTGTAGTCTTCCTTGCTAGCAGCCCCTAGCAACAAACTGCCAATTCCCTCCAGGAATTGCATAGATTCTGCTGCTAGTGACTCCAACAGCCAACTGGAAGTTCCATCTAGGAATTGTGTAGTTTTGGCTGCGAGTGACCCCAGCAGCCAACTTGCAGTTCCCTCTGGGAATTGCATAGTTTTGGCTGCCAGTCCCCTGGGCAGTTCCCCAGAAAAATTGCGTAATCCCTGCCTGATGACCCTTCATGCAACCTGACTTGTTCCATTGGAAAATTGCACAAATCTAGCTATCTAGCCCTACTTCCCTTTCGTTCTGAAAAATGGGCAGAGCATGCCTACCTTGCCTTTCAGTAGCCCGCATTGTTCCTCCCAAAATTTGCACAATTTTTCCTCCCAACCAAGGTAGACCTCACAGATAGTCACTGTCAACTCAGATTTCCTGTCTCCATCAATCAGTGACTCTTGCACAATTTTCATCAGTAATGCCCAGAACCATCATCCTGCATCACAACCTTACTTCCTCTCCTGGTCACCTGCATCTGAATGATCATGTGTCATGGTAGACTAGGAGGTTTTGGATTTGATGTCGTCTTGTCATGAGTGATTGAAGGTACAAGTACGCCAACAAACATGGCAAGATGAAGAACGGGATGAATGAAGGGAGCACATGCAGAAGGACAGGTTCACCAACGAATGAAAAAATGAAGCATGCGAAGTAGATGAACGTGACGAACATGCACCTTCACAAACCAAAGAGCCTGTCAAGCCTTCCATCATGCAAGCAAGGAACAACATGATAAAGCTTCATCAAGTGAACCAAGGACCATCGAAGACTCCATGAACTTTGTCATGCGGAGGTGAAGTGATGATACACCATGAAGACATCCATCACCCAGCAACACTATAGCTCGACATGCACTCTAGCAGCACAAATGTACCAACATTGTCATGTCAAGTCATTTCGAGTCACGTCATGAGTCATGTCGCCCACATCTCCACTATGGGCTTGTTGTCAATCAATGTGATGTAACGTGGAAGTCCAAGAGATCCACTTTTTGAAAAAAGTGTCATGTAAGTTGAAAATTCATGGAAGCCAAACAATCATGAGGGTATTCGAACAACCATAAGGGTCAGTTTCACCCTTGGCTATAAATATCCCCTCATTTGTACATGAAAAAGACTTTTCACCTCAACTCCCCCCCACATAACCAAGAGAGTCTGTAATATTTTCTTTGAGGAGTAAGTAGTGGCTCCAATGCCCCACACTCGGGGTTAGTGATGCATGATGTAACAATGTGTCTTGGAAATTTCACTTAATTCAGAAGCTTGCTAACAGGTCAACACGTTTTCACACATGTATTGTATCTGTTGTAAGGCTAATCTTTAACACCTGTAATGAATGTTTCTTTAACTTGTGTTCTACATCCAAACTACTTCATTTGTTGTAATGCATAATCTATTAATGGAAATGTGTTGTATATGCTGTTAACACTGTCTCACCCATGTAGACTGCTCTCCCAGACATCCGATAGACCTTTCACAGGAAGCTTGCTATAACAACTGTTGCATTCGTTTGGACCGCTCTGTGAGTGTTGTATGTGTTATCTCACCTTGTATGTTGTGACTCCCACATCTGTGTGGACTGCTCTGCTGGAAGCTATGCATGTCTTGTTGTGTTGTGTGTTCCTGGCAGTGTTGGGACTTCTCCCAATCAACCTGGAACTCACTCTTACACTCTCCCTCGACAGTGAAAGAACCATTGACACAAGTGACACTTACACTCACTAGGCACACCAACCTCACTTCTCGAAGACAAAGCGAACCACTCTCATATGCTGACAAGCAAGAGTTGAGGCACATTTTTAAGACAATGGAAACTGGGCCATCATATTGGATGGGACTCCCACACCAAACAGTGTGAGGTCTAGTTGGGACTTCATAATGGGGTGATCCCCTGAATGTTGGCGGGTCCAACACCATCAACAGAACCCAAGATGAGAATAGTCCTAGTACGGAATACTCGGAGAACACTCGGGTGGGTATGCCCCTAAGAGAGACAATGATGATGTGTGTCTATCAGCCATTGGTCTCGCCAACATTTTTCTTTGATATAAGTGAGAGATGGAGTTGTTAGTCAAGGCCTTGCTCAATGGAAACAATGTTTGTTGAAATGATGCTATAACAGATGGATTGCAAATCCGATTTTTCTTATGATAAATTCTTCAGATTGAGAATGACCAAGTGCCATTATGATTACCTCCCTAGTTAAGAGGGAGTGATGAAGAAAATGTAACTAGGTTTGGTGTTCATAATGACATGATCTTTTGTAATTGATGTAATGAATTATTTTTGTAATCTTGGTACATGGGTTTCATGAGCAAGAAGTGTCATTAGGTAAAAGACTTCTTCTTAATGTCTTTAGGATTTGATTTATTTGACAAAGAGTCATGTCATGTAATGAAAGCTCTTCATGAGCCTATGTGAATGTATACAAGTCCTAAAAGTTGTGTATTAACCCTCCAAGAACAAGAACAATGCCTCAAAAGCAAGCTCACTGAAATCTGCAAGCAAAACAACAAAGAAATCTTATGTCGGATCCAAAATGAATTAAATATATAAATGGATGTCATGTCAGTTCATAAGTACACGTCAGCTCAAATATATGGACGTGACGACTATAAATCCCCATTTAGGGTTAGCGAAAATAATCAAGAAAATTTTTGGATGCCTCTAAAATTCGTATGGAGGAGCAAAGCCACAGTTAGGGTTTGACTGCACCTCTTTTGGGGTTTAGGTGCATTCATGACCTCGGCTAAATGGAGTAGAATGATCTCATGTAAATGGACGCTGTAGTGATTGGAGGTCTAGACATTCTCAACATATCTATGGATGGAAATCTCGGCATTACAATGATAAACTAATCTCGCATGGCAAGGAGTAGTCTTGGAATCAGATCTCGGTGGCTCCTATAGTAGTCTAGACATATTGGACAACAGTGATAGATCTCTCACTCAACTCAATGAAGATTATGTCAAACGTTGTCTCAATCTCTTATGTGTGTATATATGTATATATATATATATATATATATGTATATATATATATATATATATATATATATATATATCTGTATATATGTATATATATATATATATATATATATATATATATATGTATATATATATATATATATATATATATATATATATATATATATATATATATATATATATATATATATATATATATATATATATATATATATATATGTATATATATATATATATATATATATATATATATATATATATATATATATATATATATATATATATATTATGTAGTCTTGTCACAACTCGATGATGAAATAAGGTTTTAGTGATAATAAATAGATCCTCGACATACCTGTGATGGGAGACATATAGTCTCATTAGCTACCACAATGTTTAGATCTAGCATAATACAGTTTTAATGAGCTACAAGGAGCAGTGACAAGTATCACAGCCTTGATCCTAGCATAATTGTAATCATAATAGATATGAATTATGATCTTGTATTTCAGTGACCTCATGGTGTCAAGGTGCAACAATGATCTCAGTGCAGCAAGAGATGCATTAGGTAAAGGGGGTGGGGAGCAGGTGGGTAAATTCTTGAAATTTCTCCCGTCCATGATCCAATAATTCGTCGTACCAACCCCCTCATCCCCTTTTCCCCATCTCTCGTCTTTGCCGCACCCCACCCCCATTTTTGCATTCCATTTCCACCCCTCGCCAAATACTCGTACATGGCTTCAAGAAGTGACCACATCCCGCCCCTCTCCTCCTCCTCCCTACACCCCCACCCAAGGCCTAAAGTAGTGGTTTTAAACTTTTCCCCTCCCCATTTCCCAAAAAAACCCCTCCTTATCCCCTTGATCATCCTTTCCATGGCATGTTGTTTTTCTCCTTCCTTGTACAACCCCTCACTACACCCCTATGCATGGCTTAAAGTAGCAACCTTGTCCCATCCCACTTCCACCCCTCCCAACATCCCTGTGGGTGGTGTTAATAGCCTATTTTCACTCACTTATATGTTCATGGAAACTTTCACCTAGAATCATCACTTTTGTATCTTTAACCTTCATTCCCATGATCATACTGTTGTGCATATGTCTTCACTGATGTCAACTACAGTTCCATTGATGTCAAATCCAAACAACATGGGAGATTGTTGAATGTGTTTCACAATCCTTGATGCCATTAATGTAAGAGATTGTTGTTTAAGAGATTTTTGAGTATTGCAATCATATTTAGTTAAGTTATCCTAATCAAATGAACATGAAAAGTATTTGGTTGGAAAGTCCCCTCAACTTACCTTTCCATTGGTATATGGCTCTTAGTCTAACTCCCAAGGGAAGAGGAGAAATGAGGTTTTGAATATTAGATGGGTTTCCAAAGGCTAATGGTTTGCAAGGGATCCACCTCATTGAATCAACGATAATTGGAAGGAAGTGGAAGGTATCATCTTAGGAGAAACTCATCGACGGTCGATAGGTGGTGACCCAACAAGGCACTAGTCAGAACTCCAAGTCACCAAGGAGCTAGCGATAAGAACCTAGGCACTTATCGTATCACCCAAATCAAATGACCTGCTCACATGAAGATTTGGGTGATGAGAACAAGCAGTGACCAATAAGGTTCCTAGTCATATCCCCTGGTCATTCGGTGCTTGGCCTAAGAACCCTTATCAGTTCGCTAGGTCTAGAACATGCACTCAACACAAATTGGCATTGAGTAGAAAGCAATGAGCCTTGGCACATTTTTCAAGGTTATAGGTGGAAGGATAAAGATGTGGCCCATGATATAACGACATGTGGTGGTGACATGTATGGGATGACATGTGACACTTTGTGATCTTGACACATAGTAGGTGGATTTCAACTTTTTGGGTGGCCAACTGGCCCTTTTCTAAGTGACACGTGGTAGTGACATGACATGAAACATGGCAGATGATGTGGAAAAGAGCTAGTATTCACGCCAAGAGGATTTTTAGTGGATTTCCGCAGTGTTAATCAATTTGGTAAAGTTGTTGGCCCAACAACCATCGACCACTGGCCACTACCCATTGACATGAGAACAAACATTATGACATCCTGGTATGGAAGTGAGTAGTAGATGGAAAGGTTGAATGTTAAATAATACATACATTGAGTGATAGATTGTGGATCCATGCCCTCATTAAAGTCTCGATAGTTAGGGGGACTTGTGGTGAATTGTCCGCCATCAAATTTGATCATTTCTCGAGATCATTTGGCATGCTCACAAAAGATGAGGGTATGTTAAGTTCTTTATACAAAAAGTTGCAGTCCCCACTCTTCTCATTAAATATTGGAAAGGTATGGGGGTTGCAAAATGCTTTGTACACCGTCAATATTAATTAAATTAATTGGAACCATCTATAAGTTGATGATTGTTTAAATTGCATTGGAGAAAGGTAATTTTTAGATATGGTGGTCCGAGGGCACATGAAGTATACACCTTAAATTAATGCTCATATTTGAATTCGACTACAAAATTAGAATGGTCAAAGTTCCGATCCAACATGCTTATGTGTAGAATTAATATAAAAGTTATCTGACCTCTAATTAATCTAGGTCTTGAACAAGTGTACGCCATAAGAAAATACCCATATTCCTGGATATCTAGAGCTTTTTGTTTAAGGATGTGGTCCTGTACTTAGCTACATGGGATAATGTTGAAGCCCCTAGAGTTAGATTTAAAAAATAAATCTAGGTAGAAAGCGATTCAAGTTTCTAATAAATTGTTACAAGCAAGTGGACCTAGATCTAGATTTAGTGGAATGACTAGTTAATAGGTTCATATCATGTGCTTTTCATGGAACTAATTTTAATCGCCCAAGAGCCAAGAAATTGATGATCTAAGGTCATTTAGAATATATTTATAGAATTAAATAAGCCACTATTCATGTGATACATACCATAAATTGTGGATCTAATCTAGTATAAGTAAGCCATATATGTTTGGAAGTTGTGGGAGGCATTCGATCAAGGAAGATATAAGTGGTTTTTTCATGTATTGTGGTTATGTGGTAAGAAAGGTGTGAAATAATTGTATAGCATGAAGTATGTGTAGGACATGTGGTCATGGAAGAATTAAAGAGGATAAATTTAAAATTTGAATTGAAGATACAAAACAGGGAGTAAGGTGCAAAAGTAGGGGAGAGTTAGAAGGGAAACAAATTGGATCAAAAATCAAGAAAAATGTATATAAAAGAACACCTATGGATCTAAGTTTGAAAATGTATGAAAGAGGGATTTTCTAGGAAAAGTAGGTTGTTTTTGCACATCAGAGAGTGGGTGCTTCCTTTAGATTGGTGCTTGTATTGTTCAGGGAGTGGGTGCTACCTTCATGTTGGTTCCTGTAAATTTTAGGGGGTTGGGGCCTCCTTCAAGTGGGTGCTTGTAATTTTAGAGGATGGGTGTCTCCTTATGTTTGGAGCTATAAAAGATAATGTAACTGTAGGTTGTAGTCAACAACAACATTTAGACATAAGGTTTTTGGTTTTCTCCCTTTATATATTTCCACATACATATGGTGTTTCTATGTGTTGTTTACATGATTGAGTGCTGAATAAGTTTAAATATTGGATATTGTTGATAATTGTTAAAATTGTCCATTACACTAATTCACCTCCCCTTCTCAGTATAATCATATTTCCAAAAATTGGTATAGAGCAAGTTCCTTCAATAATAGTCTAACAAATGGAAGGTAGATCTAGATCTGTAACATGGCAAACTAGGATGGAAATTTATCTAACAAAGCTCCTTTGTTCACTAGAATGAATTATGAATTTTGGAAGGTAAGAATGAGGAAACGTAATTTACCTTAGTGTAAGTTTTCTAGGATGATATATTGAATGGTTATGAAAATTCAGATGTATTGGTTGAAAAAGAAGACAAGATTGAGTTTTCTTACAATGCTAAAGCAATGAATGCAATCCTAAATGGATTGTCTAAATCTGAATTTGTTAAATTAATGCATTATAACAAAACCAAAGAAATGTGGGACAAGTTGAAGAACAACTATGAAGGAACAACAAGGTGAAGAAAGAAAAACTCCAAACCTACAGAATGCAATTTGAATCATTAAAGATGAATGATGATGCATATGTAGCAATTTTTTTTTTTTGTGTGGGTGAAATAGTGAACACCAGGAGAGGTATTGATGAAATTGTGAAGGAATCCACAGTAGTTCAAAATGTGTTGAGATCTCTTTTACCAGATTCAGTGCCAAAGTATCATCCACCAAGAAGATGCAAGACCTTAACACATTAACAATGGATCAACTACATGGAACATTAATTACCGATGCAATGAGAACCATAAAAGGAAAATCTACATTAAAGGAAGCAACCTTAAAAGTTTATAAGAAGATCAAAGAGGATAAAAAATACTTGAGCTATGA
Organism: Pinus tabuliformis; assembly: GCA_031772625.1. Lineage (NCBI taxonomy): Eukaryota > Viridiplantae > Streptophyta > Pinopsida > Pinales > Pinaceae > Pinus > Pinus tabuliformis. The sequence goes on along the minus strand of CM062806.1, from coordinate 609,092,106 downwards.
ATCTGACGAAGAAGAAGCCAAATACAGTTAGAATTTTGAAGATAGGGTCCATCAAATACAAAGGTAAGTTTCCTTTTAAATGTTTTAATTATGGAAGAGTAGGTCACTATGCATCTAAATGTCCATACAAAAAGGAAGATAATGAGCATAATAATAAGGAAAAGTGGAGAGACAAAAAGGAGTAAAGCCTAAAGAATAAAATATTCTATACCTAGGAGGACAACACCTCCTTAGAGGATGGCAATGAAAAATATTTTGATGAAGAAGGGATTAATGACTTCATGCTCATGGCTATAGAAGCCCAATTTGAAGACCAAGATGAATATGAGATAGGTGAAGAAGAGGCAATAGTAGATTTGGAAGGTGAATTAGTCAGTTCCTTGGAAGAAATCAATAGAATTATGAAAAATAATAAGAATTAAAAGGAGCTATTAATCAAGTATGGAAGAGAAGAACATGAATCTAAAGTTTCATTAGTTCTAAAGGTAGAGTTGGGGGTAACAAAGAAGATTAAAGACATTATGTTAGAGTAACTAAAATAGAAGGGCAAGGAATGTGAACAAATAGAGGAAGAGATAGTCTCCCTTAGAAAGGAATTAGGGAAAACCCAAGCTCAGATGAACTAGAACTAAAGTACATTAAGGGATCTAAAAATTTAGATGAAATTATCAATTTTCAAAGATCCCCCTTCATGAAGACTAATCTGGGCTATGAAGGTGAGAGAAGCACACAAAAACTTGAAGACAAAGAACCAATCAACTTCGTTGAAGCAGTCAAAGGACGTAATAGAAAGTAATGATAACAATCAATAAAAAAAATGAATGGAAGCAAGACAATTAAAGACAATGATGGTCAAAGTCAGAAATAGTAAGGAGAAGAAAATGACAACAACGCAATAAGGGACAATGATAAAACTTAGCTGTAGCATGGGAAGGAAAATTACACCAATTCAAACAACCAAAGAGATCAATTGAGAAATCAACAAAATTCCTCTGTCCCTTAAAGAGAAAGCCATCAAATAATTAGAAGACCATATCCTCAGAGGAAAATTTCACCTAGGTAGCAAGATATCTTCTATGGTTACTGCTATTCATGTTTGAGTTTTGTTCATAAGGCTATAAATTAGAGAGTTTATCTTAGAAATAATCAGAGCAATAGTACAATATATGAAATCCTTTCAGTCTACATGAAATATAGATAACAAAATAATAATTCCACACTGGAATAATTCCAGAAACAACAATACTTTTTCTCCCATAAATAAGAATACTTTTTCTCCTTTATTTGATCATATTGAATGCTATAATTATCATAACTATGGAAATAGAGAAACTAATTGTAGAATAAGAAAAATTAGATCATGTTCTTAGGTTAAGAAATCACAAGAAGAATCTAAGACATGGATGAAGAAAAAGGTAGAAAGAAAAGACGAATGTGGTATTGTCTTGTATGCCCAAAATCAAGGCAATCATTGATATGTGGATAATGGATGCTCCAAATATATGACTCGTGATAAGGGTAAATAATTATCACTAAGAGAGGATAAGGTAGGAAGTGTTACCTTTGGTAATGTTATAGGAAAAGTCAAGGGAAAAGGCACAATTAGCTTGGACAATGGAAGAGGGAAGGCTAAGAATGTTCATTTTGTAGATGGACTCAAACACAATATGTTAAGTGTGAATCATATGTCTGACCAAGGGTGTGATGTAACTTTTTGCTCCAAAGATTATGAGATAAAGTAAAAAAAAAATAAAAAAAAATCAAAAAAGGTAGTAGCAAAGGTTGTGAGAAATTCAAATAATGTGTACATACTCAAAGAAGAAAATGATAAGTGTTATATGGGGAAACTTGATGAGCGATGGTTGTGGCACTAAAGATTAGTACACTTGAAACTTGATCATGTAGTAAATTCAACAAAAAACAAGTTGTAATGGACTTGCCAAAGATTTAAAATCCAAGCAACACAATTTTCAAATCATGTCAAATTGGTAAACAAATTCGAGTACCATTTAAGACCAAAGAAAACTCACCAACCATACCTCTACAACTAGTTCATATAGATTTATGTGGACCTTCAGTAATTATAATCCTAAGTGGAGAATGATATTTTATGCTTATTATTGATGGCTATAGTAGGTTGACTTTGGTTGCGTTTTTAAAGGAGAAATATGAAGCATTTTATAAGTTCAAAGTATTCAAAGCCTATGCTAAAAATCAAACTGATTGTAAATTAAAATTCCTAAGGTCTGATAGAGGTAGGGATCTTACCTCTAGAGGGTTTGATAATTTTTTTAAAGAGCATGGAATAATAATACAATGTTCAATTGCAATCATCCCACAACAAAATGGTGTGGTGGAGAGGAAAAACAAATTAGTATAGAAATTGGATAGAGAAATTTTGGAAGAAAGAAACATTCCAAAGACCTTTTGGGCTAAATATATTCATACAATAATTCATATTTTAAATAAAACACACCTCAGGCCAAATAGTGACAAGACTCCCTACGAGTTGTGGTATGGAAAACCAAACTTAGTCAAGAACTTCAAAATTTTCGTTAGCAAGTGCTACATCAAGATCAATGATGACAAATTGGGTAAGTTTGATGCAATAGATAATGAGGGCATATTTCTAGGATATTCAACTAAGAGAAAAGGCTATAGATCCTATAACAAGAGATTGTGCAAGATTGCTGACATCATTGATGTAAAGGTGGATGAAACTTTACCTCTCAAAGATAAGCAACCAAAATATATCATTTGAAATGACCAAATCAAAAGAGAGTATGAGGATGAGCAACATGAGGAACCAAAATAGGAAGAAGAAGAAGATTCAACACACTCTCATTTAAAAAATCCTTCAAGGTACATACAAAAGAATCACCCTGAAAAAATAATTTTTTGGTGATAAGGAATTAGGAGTTGAAACTAGAAGAAATTTGTTAGGTACTTCTAGTCAAGCACACATTGCCATGTTAGCTATGATTGAACTCAAATATTTTTCTCAGGGAAGTCAAGATGAGCAATGCATAAATGCCAAGAATTATGAATTAGATCAGATTGAGAAAAATCAAACTTTGGAATTAGTTCCAAGACCAATAATAAAAATTTCATTAGCACAAATTGGGCCTTCAGGAACAAATTAGATGAAGATGGACAAATTATAAGAAAAAAGACCAAATTAGTGTGCAAAAGGGTATGCACAAGTTGCAAGAGTAGAATTTGAAGGAACATTTTCTCAAGTATCCAGACTTGAAGTAATAAGGATTTTCTTGGCTTTTGCAAGCTTTACGAGGTTAAAAGTTTATCAAATGGATGTAAAATCAACATTTTTAAATGAGGAACTACAAGAAGAAGTTTATTTTGAGTATCTAAGAGGATTTAAGCTATAAGAAGACAAGGATTATGTGTGTAGATTGAAGAAAATACTGTATGGTTTAAAACAAACACCTAGGGCTTGGAATTCTGGATTGGATAAAATATCTTCAACTTTAAAGTTTCAAGAGAGGGGAAATAAATAATAACATTTACATCAAGATTGGAAAATATAACTTGCTAATCATTTTTGTCTATGGGGATGACACAATATTTGGAAATGATGTTGATTCTATGAGAAAAAGTTTTGAAAATAACATGAAGAAGGAGTTTGAAATGTCTATGACGGGGGAACTATCATTATTTCTTGGTTTGTAGGTTCATTAACTAAAAAAGGGAATTTTTATCTCTTAAAACAAGTATCTTAAAGAGATATTAAAGAAGTTTGTAATGGAAAGTTGTGCACTCGTGAGTACTCCCATGATAAAAGGATGCAAGCTCAGTAAGGATGATCATTCTCTAAAAGAAAATTAGTGCACATATATGTTAAAATATGCAACTGTGGTCAAATTCAAGTTTGGAAAACTCATTTTATGGAGGTGATGATTTCATTTAATTCTTCTTTTTTAGAGAACCAAAATCGACCTAAAGATCACTCAAATCATATAAGGGAAAGTGTACTTATGAAGAAAATCCCACATGTGCATATTTGATAAGGTCAACCCTAAAGCAAAGTGGATACCCTTGGGTGGATATAAATAAAAGTGACCTCTACCTCATTTTGATATCATCATGATGCACTCTTCTATCTTGGTTTTTGGCTCACATAGGTCTGAGGCTTGTTCATGGAGGACCAAGTTTGCTTGAAGATGAAATTTTAGGGTTTGAAGCTCACATTTCTATTTTAGGGTTTTGGGCCTCAGTCGTCGGCACAATATAGAGAAATATTGACTGTAGTCTCTCTCTACCAGGCTCATCTATGTGACCGAAGCATCCCAGTCACACACACAACCCATCCTTCATGCGACCAACATCTAGGGTTTCAGAATCTCAGTTACAGACTGCAGTCGCTCACTTGTAGGCTCGAGAGAGTGATTAGAAGCTTCCCAGTTGTTAGAGCCTAGATCGACCTCAGGCTGAAGAGAGGCAATCCTAGGATAACCATAAACCACGATTAACCTAGTAGCTAGCCCTACTAGGCCGGGAGAGGGCTCTCCCCTTTTCAATCTCAGTTAGGATGACTGCAATTACAGCGTGAGATGACTGGAATGAATATGGATTTTAGGCTAGGTATAGTAGCTCTAGGGTTTTTTGGTTGATTTTGATGAGTTGGTTGCTGGATCAAATGGAGCAGGCAGGTTAGGTCTGGGAAATCAAATCAGGGATACATACATGTTCTGTGGGGCGAGGTAGACAAAGGATTTATGTACTAGAAATTGGTTAAGATGGTAGAATTAGACCGCTGAGGGGTTTAAGAGGGCATGAGGAGCATGAATCCTCTTCAAATTGTTGAAAAACACAGAAAACCAAATGCATTCCCAAGACAAAGCACTATAAATTAGTGTATTTTGTCTATTCACCTTGATTCATTTAGTTTAGAAGAGAGAGAGAGATGTGGATACATATAAAACATCAAAAAAACTCATTACAAAGAAAAAACGATACATAAACTCAATATCACAAGAATCCCACAAAAATAGCCGTGAAACCTGGTTTTATTCCTTGCCAACTGCTGTATAGATATACAATAGAGCTCAGAGCTTCCACAAAAGTCCAATCTTTTCAAATGATTAAGAAAGTACATAATATAGGCATCAAACCACCTATGCTAGCCATCAGGGGTCGAATCCATGAGAAAAAGAGTGGTTTCAACCATATCTAAACTAAGAACAAGAATATAGGTAGTGGAACAACTTGCCTCTAAAACCATGGAAACTGATTCATTCCACCCCCAACGACTTCAAAATGATGAATTTACCCCCAAGAGTCATTTTGTAATTATATTTACATCCCATAGCATCAATTACATTCATAGATTTACCTAGAAAGAGCCCAAAATTCAAATTACAAAAAATCTAGGTGAAATTTTGATTTTGGAGCCAAACTGGCAATTTCCATCCAATGCGCAACGTCCTTGATCCAATGCGCAACGCTTTTTCCAAGCTAGTTTTGGGGACATTCCCGATGTCTAGATTGGGTGCCGGATAGCGTGTTGGAAATATTGTTGAGCCTACTTTCTGGAACAACTTGAATTTCTGGATTTGGTTGTCATTTGCCCCCTCAAAAAATGGACACTCCCAAGACTACTTCCCGTGTGTCAAAAAAGTGGCAGAGAGGTTATTTTTTGGGTGTTTTTCCCCTTTTGGTGACCAATATCTTCTCCAAAGTTTCTAAAACTTTTTGGGTTTGCTTAATTTTTGATGCTTAATCTAAATATGCAATCCATTTTCCATAAGAGTGTTCGCATCAAAAGCGCAGTGCCACCTATTGGAATTTCCTGTGTAAAAATTTCCAAAAATGCAAAATGACCAAAAATTATCAAAATTTCTTCAAATTTGGCAAGAGGCAACCCCATTAAGTGCTTTGCTGAGCTAATGAAGCGTCAACCAAGATTTTGAGTTTATCATGCTCTTTTTTGCTCCTTAAGGCCTTTTTCAACTTAGCCTTAAGCCTCTTCATCCTTGAGTTACATATCTTGTTCTGGGTCAAATAGTGATAGGCCATGTGGCGAAGCATTTTCTTCTCTTTATTAGCTTTCTCAAGCAGCTTCTCTAGGTGAATGTTCACCCTCTCTAACCAAGATTCTCGGTCATTCTCAATTTTTTCTCAATGGAGGTCATCTTGCCCTTTGCTTTCTTTGCCTTTTGCCAGTTTTCTTTGATCATTTGTAACTCCATGAGGTCTAGCTTGTCTGTCAACTGTTTGTTTTCCTGCTCAAGATAGTTAATGATCCATTTGGCCCTTTCTAGATTTACTGACAAGGCTTGTACCTCAGCCTCTTTCTCTTTGATGATCATGTCTTTGATCCTTGAGTCTTGAGCACCCAAGTCAATGACATTCACTCTTTGTACATCCTCATTATTAATCAAGACAAAATCTCTCTCTTGCCCTTCACCAGGATCCTCCTCATGCATCTTTTTCTTTCCTTTATCTTTGTCCTTGTGTTGCTAGTCAACCTGTACCTGTCCTGCTGAAGAAGAAGGCAAAGCCCCTTCCACTCCCAGTGGAGATAACATTTTCCTGTGGTCTGGAGAAGAAGGCGAGACCCCTTCCACCCTTGGTGGAGATGATACTCGCTTGGCAACAACAAAAAGCTTCCTAGTGCCTCTCTCATAACTTAAAAACACTAAAAATCCTGTGGTCTCAGTCTCTTGGACCCCTTGCTGTCTTGAAGGTCCTCATTCCTCCTGAGGCACCGATGGAGATATCTGAGGGCCCTTGAAGACTTTGTGACAAATGAAGGTCTCCCATGACATGTTGATGAAGTTCAGCTGATGTAAGACAATGATCTTTATCAATGAGAAGTGATAGATATTGTTCAGCTGTTGAGGGTATGGTTTTCTCTGAACAAAATGTGCCATCTTTTCTATGTTCCTGTGCTCCAAATATTTTAAGGCAAACACTCTGCTGATTTTGCTATGATATTTGGCCTTAATGTAAGGCTCATAGTATTCCCTGTCAACATATTGTCCTTTTTTCCACTGTTCACCTACATTTGGAATACTTGTTTCTTCTGAAATAATAGTAGGTGATAATGTGAATGAAACACCAGTAAGGTTTACCTGACCATTGTTCAGATGAGCCAAAAATAACCTGGTTAGCGCATGGTGAAACTTGACCCTCTCCACTATTTCACAAAAATCAAAGCAAGAGTGATGTCTGAAACATGATATGGCAAGTGGGCAAGTAAGCAATTCTCTCAAACTGATTGGTTCCTCCCTGATTATTTTTCCCCCTTTGTGAGGTTTCCTTTGCACATGTTTTTCCCTAGAACTGTCACTAAGGGTTTCTTCCTCCCTTTCATAATAAATGTCACTCTCCATGGCTTTTGGTGACTATAGCTGCTAGTGAGAAATGAAGGAATCGGGTGGGGACAAGATGAGTACGAAGATATTTTAAAAAGATAGAAATGAGTGAGGTGAATGGGGATGTGATTCAATTTGAGGGAGTGGAGGTTTTGGGGTTTTAGGGTTTTGGATTTTGGGGAATAAGTCTAGTGAATTAGGAATAGGGGAAGGGATTTAGGAATTTAGGGGATGGGATTTGGGGATTTAGGAAAACAATGAAAATGGAAAGAGGGAGAGCACCAATGAGTCTTTAATAGCATGTGAGAGATTACTTAGTGACTAATTAGGGTTTGAGAGGAAATTCAAAGACACCTAGGGTTTGCTTTAAATGAGACCACACAACCCAAGAAACCAAGCACTAAATTCTCATTAGCAAGAAGGATGACTGTACTTACTTGGACAAAGGCATTTAAGAGCTTTTGATGAATTTGAATGCAATTTAGAGGTGTTTTAACTCTCTCCAACAGGTGCTTAACATCGGTGAACAGGTGCACAACACACTTTTAATGCGCAACACCAGGCAATAGGTGCACAACGCCAAGAAAACTCCTCGATTTTTGCTGTTCTTCCTTTTCTTTGCTCAATGATGGCTAAAATCGCGTTTTTGGGCTCTCCTTAGCAAGTTTCCTTTAGCAATGAAGAAATAAAACACATGGATGGGATTTTTATACTTTCCCTCTTTTTGATTTTTCATTAACCAAAACCCACTTTCTAATGTTTTGATAGCTTTTTGAAATACTCTGTTTTGCTGATATTTGACTCTTTGGCTTTTGTAGGTGGACTGATACTAATCTCATTGATTTTTTGCAGTGGCAGGAACTGGCATTGTCACTAGGTGACCAGGAGCAGCTTGTAGATACTTATTACATATAGGAACAAATAAAATTACATAAATTTACATGAATGAAACCCTTTAGGTACAAATGCTTTGTTTTTCCTCAAAACAGAGTTTTGAGATTAAAGAGCTTTATTGAGTTCACAAAAAGACAAATGATGACTTTATGAACTTTTTATCCTCCTCATGTGTTTGCTGACCATTTTATTCATTTGAATGACCATGATAAAAAACCCTAAGACCTAATGAAACTAAATCCTAGGATTGGTGAAAAATGAAATTGAAAATATTATGACAACCAATCAACAAGTCAGCAGGTATATGACATGAGGGAAAATGAAATAAAACCTCTACCATCAATTGATCCATGACATAACAGAATGTAGCTGATTGAATGAGACACCTAACATGAATTCAAAAAAAGTAATTTTGATCACTGATGGCAGTGTGAAACCACTGACACTAACATTGGCTCCAATGGGGATGGTAGCTCCTTGGAGGTGCCAAGAACTATAGATCTCTGGAAAAAGTAGACTAGTGCCTCTTCCATTGGGCAATACGGTCAATACATTTCAAAAACTGAAACTGATACTATAATATTGACTTAAGACTCTAACTGAGAAACTGAAATTGACAAACTAATACAAAACTAAAATTGATACAAAACTCTCAACTTTATAGCCTTCACTTTGGGCCCCAAGCTGAAATGAATTGTATTTTTGAAAACTTGTAGTGAAAAGAAAACGGTATATACAATGATCACTTCGTGACTTTAGAAATCACCTTAGAAGAAGTAGCGCTTCAGGAGCCTACCATTGACTGGTCCCCCTGAACAATCTTGTCTATCCATCTCTTTGAGCAGGAATGCATTTTCCCCTCAGTATGCAACAATCTTGTAGGGACCCTTCCACAAGTTTTCAAACTTGCAATGCTTGCCTTTATCTTCATTCTGCATATCCCACCGTAACACCACATCATAAAGTTGGAATTTATTTGCTTTAGTTTTCCGATCATAAATACTTTTGATCTTCTCTTGAAAGTATTTTGGAAGACTTCCTCCCTTGTCTACTATAAATGTATCATCTGATTGATTCTTCGCTGAAAATCATCTTCCTCACTACCAGCTTCCTGCAAAAGTTTCACAATTGGGACTGCCAGGGATTTCGGAAAAACTGTATCAGTGCCATATACAATTTCAAACGAAGACATGCCTATAGATTTCTTTTGGCTCACTCTGTCCGCCCACAATGCATTAACCAATTTTTTATGCCAACCCTTCTTGTTTATTTCCAGTAGCTTCTTTATGATATTCACCAATGATTTATTAGATGATTCGGCGAGACCATTACCTTGCGGATAATATGTTGTAGAGTGACCCAAGGTAATATTATATTTGCTGCAAAAATCAATCATCTTCTTGGATTTGAACGCAATTGCGTTATCTGTGATGATTTTACTAGGACAACCAAAGAGAGATAAAATATTCGATTCCAAAAACTGAATGATTACTGTGTCGGTTGCCTTCCTGTTCGGGATTGCTTCAATCCACTTGGTAAAATAATCCATTGATGTTAGGATCCACTTGTGCTGAGCCGAAGATGTTGGATGAATCTCACCAATAAAATCGAGTCCCCACTGCTGAAAAGGTGCGCTGACTTCGACTGGCTTAAGAGGGAGTGGCAGCAACTTTCTTTTACCTTGAAAATTCTGGCATTCATGACAGCTCATGACAATTTTGTAAACATCTGCAAATAAGGTCGGCCAATAGTAACCTGCTCTCAGAATTTTGTTAGCCGTGGTTTTACAAAGTAAGTGACCACCACAGTCTCCCTTATGAAAGTCACTCATGACCTGCTAGGCTTCATCTTCAATTAAACAGTTCAACAAAACACCACTTGGATCCCTCCAATAAAGGGTAGTATTCAAAATGCAGAATTTAGTAGCTTTTAGTTTAAGAGTTCTACCTTTATTCTTTGACATTTTCGGAGGCGGAGAAAGGTGCTGAAGTACATAGACAATATCTGAATACCATATTGACTGAAGGAACATTTTAGACACTTGAATTAGATAGCTGTCCTCTTCATCTTCAGACATGGCATCAATAAGATTTATGTATAATGCATGCAAATTTGATTTCGCCATCAACCTCGCCAAACATTGTCCTTTGATCAGCTTTGTAGGCTTGATCTCCAAGTTGTATTCTAACATGGCTGCAATCCATTTTCCATGTCTCCCTTCCAGATCAGTTTGTACCATCACATCCTTAACTGCTGCGTTGGGAACATATGCTAGGATATGAGAGTGAAAAATGTACACTCGGAAATCCTTCAAGGCTTTGACAAGAGCAAGAGCCTGCTTCTCAATTATGTTGTACTTCAAGGCTGCATCCCTAATAGTTCTGCTGAAGAAAGCAATGGGATCTTCTACTTGATCTCTCTTTTGCGTTAAAACTACTGCCATGGTATGCTCAGATGCGAATGAGAATAAAATGAAATCTTGTGTATAATCTGGACTAATCAAAACCAGAGCTGTAGATAAGGCATAATTTACCAAATTAAATTATTTCATGGTTTCCTCCATCCATTTCACCACCCTATCCTTCTTCAACATATTAGTGATTTCTCTCAAATGTTCAGCAAGATTAGGTACAAATATTCGTAATAAATTCATCTTACCGTTGAATGCTTGTATTTCCTTCTTGTTCCTGGGAAAATCTATTTGCTGAATTGCTTCTACCCTTGATGGATCAATGTGAATGCCTTCCTTCGAGATAATATGTCCAAGAAACTTCCCTTCATCCATAGCAAAGAGACTCTTCTTCGGGCTAAGTGATATCCCGAATTTTCTGCATTGCTAAAATACAATCTTCAAATGGTAAAGGTGCTCATCATCTGAATTAGAAAACACTGTCAAATCATCAAGATATACAACTAAAAATAAATCTTTTTCGTTTGCAAAAGAAATGTCCATGGTGCACTGAAATGTAGCTCCGGCATTTTTCAAGCCAAATGGCATCTTGACATAATGGAATGTTACCCAAGGGGTGGTGAATGCAGTCTTGTCCCTGTCATCTTCATGGACCAAAATCTGATCGTAGCCTGAATATCCATCAAGCAACGACATACGAGATGCCCCAACCGCTCTCTGGAGGATGTGATCCATCTTTGGCAGCGGGTAATTTTCCTTCATTGACAGTTTATTTAAGTCTCTGAAATCAATGCACAATCTGATCTCCCCGGTCTTTTTCCTCATGGGAACAAGATTAGAAATCCAATCAAAAAATCTGATTGGAACAATTATACCAACCTTGTATAATCTATTTACCTCTTTTTCAATTGAGGGCAACAACTTGGGATTAATCCTTCTCAGCTTCTGACGGAAAGGCTTCTGATTTGGCTTGATGGGAATTGTATGCTGAATTATGTCTTTGTTATACACCTTTAAATATGAATAATCACAAGAAAACACATCAGCAAATTCAAACAATAATTTGACATATTTAGATTTTACCTCGGGGGATAATGACTTTGATAATTTCACAAACTTTGGCTTCTCGGTTGTTCCAAGGTTCACCTCTTCAACACCCTTATCTGTTGGCACCAAGCTTGGCTTCCTAGCCACATCATCCTAATCGAAGAGTTCTTCTAAAGGAATAAGACCTTTAGGAATGACATTGTCCTTTAGCTGCAATACTTCCATCTGATTTACTTCTATTTCTGGTTCATCATCATCACGATCATGATTTATGGAAGCATCCTTGTAGTTGCCTTCATTTTGCAAGAAATCATTAATTTCTTTGTCATCTTCAAATACCTGCCAATATCTCAGATTTGTTCAATAAGAGTAATAACAATAATACTATTAATAATAGGAATTTTAATAATATTATTAATATTAATGAGAATAGTTTTATTAATAATTATAATAATTATATTAATAATAACAATTATAATAATATTATTATGAATAATAATATTGATAATAATAGTAATGATTTTAATAATATTGATATAAGAATAATAATATTAATATTAGTGATAATAATAATGTGGGTATTGGTAATAATAATAGTAATAATAATAATTTAGAGGATGACGTAACTAATTTTAGTTCTAGGAATAATTATATAGTAAGTAGTAATAATATCTTTAATAATAATAGGTTAAAGGTTCTCAATAGGTACAATAATTCTAAGTTTAAGAAGAATCTTAGTAGATTTGATCCTCCTCCCCCTCCTGCTCATGGTAATAAGAAGGTTGTCAACTTGTCTAGTTTCTCCTTTCCCCCTTCTGTTTTTAGGGTTTTAGGCAAAGGTTTAAATTTTTCCTTGGCCCCCAAGAAGATCCCGATTGATGACATTATTTGTGACATAGAATGTGGGATTCGTGGTTTACCTGATAGTATTAAAAACACTATTAGGCAAGATTGTGTTGTTGTCCTTAGGAGAGCTAAGCCTCCTAAGAGCAATCTTAGCAGGGACGAATTTGAAGCCCTAAAATCCTTGAATCAGAACTGTTATCACTCAGGTTGTCCCTTTTGACTCCTAAAGGGATACGGCCGAGGTAACCACAAACCAACTTTGGACTGCAGGTCCTAGCCTACCTGCAGTCAGAGAGGGCTCTCTCTTTATGATTTAGCTTTGTTGAAAAGGGTGATTTTAGGCTAGATATGATGCACAGGGGCTTTGATTGAGTTTTGGTGGGAAAACTGACACTTTCAGGTAGAGAGGCAGAGTATAGTCTGAATGTTTCAAACCATTGGGCATGGAGTCGAGGAGGGGAACTGCTGGTGTCTTTCCTTAATAATAGTGAGGGGAAAATGGAGCAAGATAATTGAAGTAGAAGCAACTTTCAGGTTCAAAGGATGGAATGAATGCTAAAGAAAGAGAGGTAGTTAAGAATCTCTCCAACAAATTAGCAGAGAAAATAACAGGGCGCTACCTAGGGGCAGTTAAGAATCCCTAGATAATTGGCCAGCACAGGTGAATTGGGGTAAACATGAGCCGGGAGGAATTCAATGTTCATAACCAATTCTTTTAGAGGAAAACATAAAGAAACAACAGAAATTGAGCATAGAGAGTGTTTAAACTAATTCTAGGCTATTCCTTTTTTCTGCTATTTAGATAATGGCAAACACATAAACAGAGATAAGAGGCACTTATTGCTTCAGACCGCAGCGCAGGAATTCCATCTTCAACTCTTCAGAACATTCATCAGCAACAGACAGTTCGCTCTCCAAGCTTTAAGCAATCTTTGATTACAGAAAAGTTCAGGTATACACAGCGAGTCTCTAGTGAAAATCTCAATTAACCAACCCTTAAAACTATACAGAGGGTGGTATATATAGGGCAAAAACTCTCTGCAGAGTTCCTTTATTACATCTTGACCTAATTAGGTCATAAAAATGACTACTTGACCTAATCCTATCTAGAAATGAATGCAAAAAATATCTCGGGCCGTGCTCAGGGCCGATGTGTCAAAACTGAATAAATGATGCTGTCCTCGGTGGCTTGCTGCAGTGTTTTCTGCAATAAATGAGTATGGGTTTCTGCTTCCTTGCTGTCCTGGTGCTTTGAATGCCTTAAAGGTGATTTGAAGGCAAGGATGGGCTGATGCTTATTGATTTGACTTTCTAGGGGCTTCATCAATGTTCAGGTGCCTCGAGCCCCTAAAAAATCGTGACTGATTCTCTCTGGCGTCCTTTCTTCCACTGATACTCTCTGACAAAATCTGGACTGCTGATCTGCTGTGCTGTTGGTCTAATCACCAGTAAATGGCCATTGTTCGGCCTCTGTATCATCTGGAATTGTCTTCTGATCATTTTGGTATGCTCTGTGAAGAAAACGGATCATTTTTGCGCCTTTTCGGGCTTCCTGGGGCTGCATGGTGAGAAGATTCCCTAAAGATTCCCTGAAGATTCTCCATTTTGGCCCAAAAAATCCTGCGATGAGCGATTCAAATTGCTCATCAAAAACTGCCTCAGAATTCGATTCCGGGGCTCCGAAGTGCGACTTTTGCGCCTTTGCGCCCAAAAAAGTGCTGATGACGTCAGCATTGTACGGCGGGTGACGTCAGCATGACGTCATCATGTACGGACTATGACGTGGCAGGTACGGTGGAGGGGACACGTGGCAGGAGGTGGTAAGCGGTATATGGCGCACCGCTTATGGGCAAAGGCGGTTTCGGGGGAGGGGGCTCTGCCACAGCCCAGCGCCTGACGCGTGGCGGGAGTACGGCGGCAAAACCGCCGAACTCCCGGACGTTAAAGGTCGGGCGTGTCGGGAATGGGGATGCCCGCCCACCGTCGATCTGCGGGGCTGTGGATCGGACGGCTGGCGGCGGATGCGAAGGGACGGCGGGTTAACGGGTGGGAATATTCGCAGGAATATTCCCTTTTTAATACGTGCGGCGGATGGGTTAAAACTTAGAAAAACAGGTTTATGCAGGTTTTCACAGGCGCGGGTTAATATTTATGCACAAAACTTTGGTTTAGGGGCGGAATATGGGTTTTTTGGGGGTTTTTAGGTTTAAGGGGGAGGTTACTAGCTGACCAGATGTCAAACTAGTTCCTTAATGACGCAGATGGGCTAAAAACAATCCCAGATGGACTGTGATTTCCCGGACTTGGTAGATTTATGGCTATAATGCCAGGGAGGGGTATTTACATAGGGAGATTTATATACATGATTTTAATAGGGGAAGGGAAAAACTAATAGGGAGTTTATATTAGAAGGGTGATGAGAAGAAGAGAGAGGTTAGTGAACTCCAACCTGAGTACCTCCAACTGAAATACTGCCTTAAACCGAAAAATGGATTGCTTATCAAAATTGGAACACAGCAGTGGCACTTAGACTAGCATACTCTTATGGACACTTCTTTGGCCATCTGTAGCAAATATGGAGCATTGCAGCATGCATAGTACGACATATTTGGCATGTAAAAATGTCGATCATGAAAAATGGTTAACCTGCTGCAGCAGGAGGCTAACAGTGGCTCCACTTGGGGATGGCTTTTCCTTGTGAAAAGTCAAGAACAGCAGGTCAGACTGCCTTGTATTCAATTGTTGCTGTGTTCTGCAAATTTCTCTTGGCTGGCTGCCTTATTGATCCTACCTACCTACCTACCCTAACCAGTACTTACTTTGCTATTAGGTGTAGTGAAATAGCCAATGTAGCCACTTAAGCAATAATAACATGAGTGGGCTTTGCTGCTTGTGCTTGCCGGTGAGACCAATTGAGATTCTGCAATTTTCTATGGCTTTGTCAATCTTTGAGAAGATCAGGAAGCTACTGACCTCCTTTGCGGTGTTTAAATACTGTACAAAACTGTCCTGCAACATATATATACAATTTCTAGGATGAAATAAAGAACTGTACAAAGGTTGAGGATCACTACCACGCCTTGGAGTCGGGAGATCATCGACAACCCGATACTGAGCCTTGCAGCCTGTTAATGGAGAAGAGCACTAATCTCTTTCATCATTCTGCCTGCTAGCGGATAGGTCATTCAGAACTTGCAGAGGCGCTTGTAATTTATTACAACCTGGCTCGAATAGGACTTGACTGATCTGTGCAGGCTGCTGGTCTTCTTCTTCTTTGAACAACTCAGATGGCTGAAAATAATGAGGCGGGGGATCCATTTGGATCTTTTGGTCATATGCTGCTGCTTCTGGATCCTCCTCAATCTGATATTCAATGGCTCTTTGGGGCTGCAAAATTGGAGGCAATACCTTTGGAACAATATCTTGATTAACCTCCAGACGGTCAATAGCAGCACGTGGTGACACTTGATCATATATAGCATGATGGTTATCCTTGATAAATTGAAATGATTCAAAACAAAAGGGTAAAGTTCCTTCACTGAAATCAACGCACTCTGCGTTTTCTTCCTTTTCTTCATAGCTGAGATGGGCATGCTGATCATGGGTTTCAGGTTGCTGAACCTGAACACTGCTTCCTGCCAAAATAGGATCTGATTCCTCTGCAAGGCTGATTTGATCGTTAGGCTCATAATCATCATCATATAGATCATATTTGGGCAGACAATTGAAAGAAGAGAAGCTATTATATTCACACAGTATATCAGGAGACTGCTCCATCATGTATGGCTGGATGAATATGTCATCTGTTTTGTGGCAGGTTTGTTCGTGAATGTCACTACTTTCCTGTTGTGAAACAGATCTGTTCTGGTGCTCTGAACATTCCACTTTCATTGTGATCAGCTGCATCATTTTCTCTGTCCTTTGTAACACACTATGAAATCTTTCTTCTTGCTCTGCTTTGCGTTGTTCTTCCCTCCTTCTTAAATTTGCCTCTACGTCCACAGCTATGTCCTGCATCTGTTTCAAAGTGGATGAGCCTCTTTCTCTCAAACAGAACTCCATTTCTGTGTCAAATGCTCTAGGATATTGCAATAGAGCTAAATCAAGGGGAGGTCTTATATTTAAAGGCATGGACTGATAAACTTGATTGAATCTGTCTGAAAACTGCTGAACAGATTCATCTGGATGCCTTTCTAAATGATTGTATTCTTTGATGAGCACGAAGAAATTACCTCTGATCATCCATCTATCAAGGAAAAGCTTGGCACACTGCTGAAACTTAGAGATGCTCGCCTCAGGCAACGCTTTAAACCAAGTCCTAGCTTCGCTTTGCAAAGAAAGGGCAAATAGTCTAAGACTGACATCTTCATCTTCCACTTCAAATGTATTAAGATAATCTTCAAAAACCTGGATATGTTTATGGGCAGTAATGCCATTCTCTCCATCAAATCTAGGGAGATATTCAGGATGATTTGCCGGCAGGGGACCAAGCACAGGAGGCAAAATAAACGGCTTATATCTTTCAGGAACTTTACGAGGCACAGGAGTATGTACAAGAACTAGAAGACTGGGTTCTATTTTTGGTTCCTCCTTGGCTGTATGATGATCTTCAACAACATTTGAAAGCTGCTGCTCTGATGTGAAAGGAGGCTTTTCAACAATCTTTTCCAAAGGAAAAACATAAAAATCTGACATAAAATCGTTTTTAAAGTACAATATGCATAGCAAAATCTGGTGCAAGAGAAAGAACATGATATCTTGGATGTTAGTCCAAGTCAAGAGCCTGATCTGCTTGTATAATTCCTTCGGGTTCATTTCTCTAGCGGAGTCTTTATTATGAGGATGATGTGGAGTCGCCAGGTGGATGAATTAACCTTGAAGTGCCTGATCTCTGTCCACCATCACAGATCAGAGCTGAACATGAAAAACCCTGAAGAAAAGGAACACTTTCTCCAGAAAACGAGGCGAACTGGTCAAAATTGAGGATTTATACTAATAAACACATGATTCATCTCCCCAGCGGAGTCGCCATTATGTTATCACTCAGGTTGTCCCTTTTGACTCCTAAAGGGATACAACCGAGGTAACCACAAACCAACTTTGGACTGCAGGTCCTAGCCTACCTGCAGTCAGAGAGGGCTCTCTCTTTATGATTTAGCTTTGTTGAAAAGGGTGATTTTAGGCTAGATATGATGCACAGGGGCTTTGATTGAGTTTTGGTGGGAAAACTGACACTTTTAGGTAGAGAGGTAGAGTATAGTCTGAATGTTTCAAACCATTGGGCGTGGAGTCGAGGAGGGGAACTGCTGGTGTCTTTCCTTAATAATAGTGAGGGGAAAATGGAGCAAGATAACTGAAGCAGAAGCAACTTTTAGGTTCAAAGGATGGAATGAATGCTAAAGAAAGAGAGGCAGTTAAGAATCTCTCCAACAAATTAGCAGAGAAAATAATAGGGCGCTACCTAGGGGCAGTTAAGAATCCCTAGATAATTGGCCAGCACAGGTGAATTGGGGTAAACATGAGCCGGGAGGAATTCAATGTTCATAACCAATTCTTTTAGAGGAAAACATAAAGAAATAGCAGAACTTGAGCATAGAGAGTGTTTAAACTAATTATAGGCTATTCCTTATTTCTGCTATTTAGATAATGGCAAACACATAAACAGAGATAAGAGGCACTTATTGCTTCAGACCGCAGCGCAGGAATTCCATCTTCAACTCTTCAGAACATTCATCAGCAACAGACAGTTCGCTCTCCAAGCTTTAAGCAATCTTTGATTACAGAAAAGTTCAGGTATACACATCGAGTCTCTAGTGAAAATATCAATTAACCAACCCTTAAAACTATACAGAGGGTGGTATATATAGGGCAAAAACTCTCTGCAGAGTTCCTTTATTACATCTTGACCTAATTAGGTCATAAAAATGACTACTAGACCTAATCCTATCTAGAAATAAATGCAAAAAATATCTCGGGCCGTGCTCAGGGCCGATGTGTCAAAACTGAATAAATGATGCTGTCCTTGGTGGCCTGCTGCAGTGTTTTCTGCAATAAATGAGTATGGGTTTCTGCTTCCTTGCTGTCCTGGTGCTTTGAATGCCTTAATGGTGATTTGAAGGCAAGGACGGGCTGATGCTTATTGATTTGACTTTCTGGGGGCTTCATCAATGTTCAGGTGCCTCGAGCCCCTAAAAAATCGTGACTGATTCTCTCTGGCGTCCTTTCTTCCACTGATACTCTCTGACAAAATCTGGACTGTTGATCTGCTGTGCTGCTGGTCTAATCACCAGTAAATGGCCGCTGTTCGGCCTCTGTATCATCTGGAATTGTCTTCTGATCATTTTGGTATGCTCTGTGAAGAAAACAAATCATTTTTGCGCCTTTTCAGGCTTCTTGGGGCCACATGGTGAGAAGATTCCCTAAAGATTCCCTGAAGATTCTCCATTTTGGCCCAAAAAATCCTGCGATGCTCATCAAAAACTGCCTCAGAATTCGATTCCGGGGCTCTGAAGTGCGACTTTTGCGCCTTTGCGCCCAAAAAAGTGCTGATGACATCAGCATGACATCAGCATTGTACGGTGGGTGACGTCAGCATGACATCAGCAGGGCGACGTGGTGGGATGACGTCAGCATGACGTCATCATGTACGGACTATGACGTGGCAGGTACGGTGGAGGGGACACGTGGCAGTGACGTGGCAGGAGGTGGTAAGCGGTATATGGCGCACTGCTTATGGGCAAAGGCGGTTTCGGGGGAGGGGGCTCCGCCACAGCCCAGCGCCTGACGCGTGGCGGGAGTACGGCAGAAAAACCGCCGAACTCCTGGACGTTAAAGGCCAGGCATGTCGGGAATGGGGATGCCCGCCCACCATCAATCTGCGGGGCTGTGGATCGGACGGCTGGCGGCGGATGCGAAGGGACGGCGGGTTAACGGGTGGGAATATTCGCAGGAATATTCCCTTTTTAATACGCGCGATGGATGGGTTAAAACTTAGAAAAACAGGTTTATGCGGGTTTTCACAGGCGCGGGTTAATATTTATGCACAAAACTTTGGTTTAGGGGCGGAATATGGGTTTTTTGGGGGTTTTTAGGTTTAAGGGGGAGGTTACTAGCTGACCAGATGTCAAACTAGTTCCTTAATGACGCGGATGGGCTAAAAACAATCCCAGATGGACTGTGATTTCCCGGACTTGGTAGATTTATGGCTATAATGCCAGGGAGGGGTATTTACATAGGGGGATTTATATACATGATTTTAATAGGGGAAGGGAAAAACTAATAGGGAGTTTATATAATAAGGGTGATGAGAAGAAGAGAGAGGTTAGTGAACTCCAGCCTGAGTACCTCCAACTGAAATACTGCCTTAAACCGAAAAATGGATTGCTTATCAAAATTGGAACACAGCAGTGGCACTTAGACTAGCATACTCTTATGGACACTTCTTTGGCCATCTGTAGCAAATATGGAGCATTGCAGCATGCATAGTACGACATATTTGGCATGTAAAAATGTCGATCATGAAAAATGGTTAACCTGCTGCAGCAGGAGGCTAACAAGAACAAAGATATTGTTGTTCTGAAAGCTGACAAAGGTGGGGCTGCAGTCATTCTTAACAAGGAAGACTACCGCAATAAAATGTTGGAGCATCTTCATAATAGTGGGAGCTACTAAAAACCTATTGAATAAGATCTCCAGGAATGTGGCCCTTGCCATCAAGTTCAGTAGCTCAGCGGGTCCCTTGCAATTTAAACTCATTGAGAGCAATCCTATCACTCATAGAATCTATGGTCTCCCTAAAATTCATAAGGAAGGAGCTCCTCTTAGGTCCACTGTCAACACCATTGGGGGTCCTACCTATCCTCTGGTGAAGTTCCTTGCCTTGAAGCTTAAACCCTTAGTTGGTCGTATAGGGTCCTTCGTTAAAGACTCCGCTTCATTTATCGAGGAGCTCAAGGACATTAAACTGGACTCTGAAGACATTCTAGTCAGTTTTGATGTGGTTTCCCTGTACACTTGCATACCTATAAATGAGGCTATGGAAGTAATCTACCGTCTAACCGATCCTGATACCGCTCAGTTAGTTGAGATCTACCTCACATCGAACTTTTTCTATTTTTAAGGTGAGTTCTTTGAGCAAACCTGTGGGGTTTCCATGGGCTCACCCCTTTCCCCTGTTGTTGCGAATCTTTTTATGGAGGACTTTGAATCCAAGGCTCTTAACTCAGCTCATTTCTTGCCTAAACTTTGGAAAAGATATGTAGATGACACTAATGTCATCTGGTCTCATGGCCAAGAGGAGTTAGACCTCTTCTTCGAACATCTCAATAGTCAATCCACTGCCATTAAGTTCACCAAGGAGCAGGAAGTTGATGGCTGCCTCCCTTTCCTGGATATTCTTATCTCTAAGAATAGTGATGGTTCCCTCTCCCACTGGGTGTTTCGTAAGAAAACTCATACGGAGCAATATCTTCATGCTAGTTCCCGCCATTTCCTAGCTCAGAAGTTGGGGGTTCTCAACACCATTGAACTCGTGCCTTAAGAATCTCCAATGATAAGAGCTTCGAGGAGGAGAAATCCCATCTCCTTAATGTCTTTTTTGAGAATGGGTTTAGTAGGCGCTTGGGAAATAAGGCTTTCCTCTTAGCAGCTAAGAATTCGATAGCTAAAAGAGATAAGAAGGAGAGGATTCCCAGGGTCCATCTTCCATTTGTTCAGGGAACTACGGATAGGATTGTGAGGATTCTTAAGAAGCATAATGTCCCCTCGACCTTTAGACCTCTCAATACCATTCGTAAGTCCCTCAGATTGGTGAAGGATCCTATCGACCCCAAGGACATGAAAGGGGTTTATATTATTCCTTGTTCTTGTGGGATCCCCTATATTGGTGAGACTGGTCGCTCCATTAATCAGAGGATTAGTGAGCACGCAGCTGACCTTAAGCATAGGAGAGCCAAGTCTTCCGCTTTAGCAGAGCATGTCGAGAAAACCAATCATCATGTCTGCATTGAGGAGGCTAGTGTGATTGCTAGAGTGTCCCAATTCCATCTCTGGAAATTTAGGGAAGCGCTCGAGATTGCAAAAAGGCCGAATAATCTCAATAGGAAGGATAGCTGGAAGGTCAGTAGTTTCTGGGTTCCAGCCCTCTTCTCCTAGTCATGGTCTTCCTGCCTTCCCTTCCCTTTGTTTTCTCTCTTTGTCTTTTTTGATTTCCCCCCCTGGTTTCCTGTTTATTGGGGTCTTTGTTCCTTGAGGTTTTTCTAGTTTAAGGTTTTGTTGTAGCACTTATTCTTGCTGATAACTTCAAGTAATTGAGCTTGAAATTATTCTTGGTTTATTTTTATCCATTAACTTTAATATTAAAAATTTTCTTTTTAACCCTTATATGACTCTATTATTTATATAGTTAACTAACTTTTAAATAACTAATGAATTGGAATTCTTTTATTTTATTTTTAATCAATTTATCTTAATATATAGAACTATAAATAAACTTTCACTCACTTATATATATATATATATATATATATATATATATATATATATATATATATATATATAACTTGCTATTTATATATTACCCTAACATTTATAAATTTTAACTAACTTTTCTAATATTTAGATTTAACGACTTGGATAACTTACCTTTAATTTATATTAATTCATTTTATATATATATATATATATATATATATATATATATGTATATTTCTAATATCATAATTATAATTAAATTACTCTAGTTACTCTGACTTATTTAAATAACTATTATTTAAAATTTTAAAATTAATTTAGTAGATTATTAATATTTATTAGTTTGTGGAATAATTCCATTGACTTATATGTGAATAATATTATATATGGATATTTATATATTTAATAATAAATTTTATAACTAACTATTAACCAAAATTATTTAGGTTATAATTTACTTTTAAAACATATATTCATAATTATAATTGGTTAAAAAGTATCCATTTACTCTTATTTTAATAAGAATTTAACTAACCTAAGTTATATTTTTTAATTATATAATGGTCATACCAAATCTAGCCGTTATCTATTTAGCCGTTACCTAGTCAAGGAATTCAGCCGTTGGAGTTTCTGCTCTATCTCTTAAACATGAAAAGCCTGATTTGCTCATTCAACTTGTCCTGACGATGAACCACACTAGCTGGTTCGAAACGCGTCGATAAATGAAATATCTTGTGATTTACGCCGAAAAATATCTCATAAACTTAATATGGATCACAAAAGCCTCAATTCAACAATATCTCAGATTGTCTGGGATAGCTGGACAGTGTTTGACATGGATCTCAAACTTGTTATTTGAATTCATCGGGATCTTCAAATTATTGGCAACAGTAGCTAGTGAATCTGCAATTACATTTTGTGCATGTGGTACACATGTCAAGGTATAATCTGGAAACATCCTTAGGATATCTAAAATTGCATTACGGTAGGCCCTCATCCGTGGATGTTTAGCTTGATATTCACCCTTAACTTGCTTGATTATCAGCTTTGAGTCTCCATAGACTGATATCCTCTTTGCATTCAACTTTTTAAGAATCTTCAACCCTGCAATCAACGCTTCATATTCGGCTTCATTATTAGAACAGTCAAATGCCAATTTATATGAACAAACTCTAACATTGCTAGGGACTTTATTTGGCTAGAAAACAGGACTGCGTATCCAAATCCCAATACCTGCACCATCTTTATCTACTACTCCGTTGAAATCCATACTCCATAAACCAGCTTCTTCTTCTAGGTGATGAAATTCTAATTGTTCTTCTACCTTTGGCTGTTGTCCATCAATTTTCTGTTGTTGTCAGAATGTAGACTGCTCAGCGGTACTTGCAAGTTTTTGTCTTTCTTGATCCAGAACTGATTTGAAATTCTCTGAAATTTTAGGCAAATCTTCTACTTCTACTATCTGACTATCAACCTCATTAAAACCACTATCTGAATATAATACAAACGATTCTAGATTTGTATGTACAACATTAATCAGATGATTAAGCGGTTTCTCTTTGCTTGTAATCATGTACTTCATCTTCTTTTCCCGGTATAATTTTCTCAGTTGGCCAAACACAGGAATTGTGGCATAGGAGAAATCTAGTTGTAAAGTCCCTTTTAGTTTCGCACCCCACGATCTAGACAGGAGCATGCCAAATCGAGGAGGGATGTCTGCAACAATTACATCCATGAGAACATTCTTTGCTGGAATCTGATCTAAGCTCATGACCAAGTCCTTAATGAGACCAATACATCTGACCCTATCGGAATCGAAAGAATAAAGGTCATGATATTTACGAGTGATGTCGAGACCCAATTTTTCCATAATAGCCTTTGGCATCAGATTGTGGGATGCTCCTGAGTCAAACATGGCATTGTGTAAGACATACTCGTGAAATCTAAGGCTAATATAAAATGGGGCACTTCACTATCCTCAGATTCACCTTCTAATGCGGGACCAAAAATAAGTTCCAATTGGTCATCTTCAACATTAACCATATCAGACAGGGGATCTACATTCAAAATCTTTGACAGTTGACTCTTATGACTGATGTTATTTTTTAGTTCAGTTAGAGGTATTGAAACTTTTAACTTCGCAATCTCATTCTCTAAGCTAAATGTTGTAGTCTTATCTACCTCTTTGACTGATGAGTCCTTCTTTTTAGGCTTTTCCTTTGTTGCATTTAGCTGATTGGTTTTTTCATTTATAGATTGTGCTTTGTTGGAAGTAGGGTCTGCTGGCTCCTTCCCTTTTTTCTAAATATTTGAAGAATCATTCTTAAGTTGTGCTACTTCCTTTTGCTTTTGGACCGGATTAATTGGTACATCCCTACTTCTTAGTGAATATTGTTTTTGCTGCGGTGTCAATGCATTCATATATCCTCGCTGATGTTCATTGGATTCTTCCTCCAAGGCTGTCTCATTGGCTAATATATAATCTTCATCTTTCTGCACATCCGGGATCTCAGAATATTCTTTGTCTTCTGTAAGATAGATAGGCAAACCATCAGCTGTAAAGAAATTGTTTTCCTCCCCTATTGGATCCTCATCATCCTCAGACTCTGGGCCATGCACGTAATTTTGTTGTAAAGGGGTTTTGATTTGCTGTTGTACCGACTGATCTTGTGCCTTTTGCTCTCTTTGTTTAACCATGAACTGAGGTTGCTACTGTCCTCAGAAGTTTGGATTTCTGATTGTGTTCTCAGGCTTGTCTACAATTGTCAACCGATCAAACATCTTCTCAATCTTCCGGAGTATATGATCTGCCTTAACATCTGAGGAAGATGCCTCTTCCTTTATAGTCACTTTCTTCTCTGTCTTCATTCTTGCTCTCTTCGCCAGCAAATTTTCCTCTACACTTACTGCATTCTTCTGCATATCCTCAAGCGTGGTTGGATCTCTTTCTCTCAACTGATATGCCATATCAACATCGAAGCCATCGGGAAATTTAATCAATGCCAACCCCATTGGTGGCTTGATGTTAGCTGGAATAGCATTATAAATTGTATTGAACCTTACACAATAGTCTTGGACACTTTCAACTACATTCCTTTTTATATTTTCACACTCAGAAAGAATTTGAAGTGGATTTTTCTTTATCTCCCATCAGTCCAGGAACTGTCTATGTAGAACCGGAAAAGTATTGATAGATCTTGCTGGTAATGCTCTAAACCACTTTCGAACCTCGCCTCCAAAACTTTGTACAAATAAACGCATGGTCACATTCTCTTCATCTACCTCATGTAGATCATATAAGTCATTCATTCTGTCAACATGCTACTGCGCTGTGATACCTTGAGTGGCATCGAACAATGGTATCTTACTTTGGTAATTAGCAGGCATAGCATCCAAATTTTGAGGTAGAACGAGAGGTGCATATCTAGCAGCCATGGCTCGTGGCGGATTTGAAACTGATGATGAAGTAACTGAGGGATTTGTGACAACAAGAGGAGTTGATGTAGCGGAAGTGATGGGTGTTTGAGGGGTAATGATAGGCTGTTGAGGGATTGAAGGTATGAATGGGTTTATGGAATGACTTACAGGAATATGGGGAATTGATGATGAGGCAAAAGATGTTGAAGCCAAATCAGAGAGTTTAGGAATTTGATCAGTGGTGATAGATGACTGAGGAGAATTTTGAAGATTTCGATTACTTATCAAATTGGCTCGTTGAGTTTCAAGCTCGTTGATGAATTCTGGGCTTGCAACTAGGTCCAATAGTTCACTGTCAGATGAGGTTCTAAACAAGGATAAACCAAATTGTTCGTCAAAGGGAATATCTTTGAGGAACAACCACTTCACAGGGCATGAATGAGATCTGAAAACTGGTCTAGGACTTGATACGCTCTCTTGTCTGAGGATCCGAGGGGTAAGATTAGGATTTTCAAATACGGGAGGAGGATTAGGATCAGGGTTGGACCTGGTGTATCTTCTTGAAGCCAACGTGTTTAGAAATTCTCAAAAGTTTGATATTGCTTTACAACTTTTCAGCCTACGAAATTTCTAAACTTATCATCCAAAAGTTAAGAATTTCTCAAATGTACTAGGGTGATTTAAATTCGATCCCCAGTGTGGTTGCCACTATGTTAGAGCCTAGATCGACCTCAGGCTGAAGGGAGGTAATCGTAGGATAACCACAAACCACGCTTAACCTGGTAGCTAGCCCTACCAGGTTGGGAGAGGGATCTCTCCTTGTCAATCTCAGTTAGGATGACTGCAATTACAATGTGAGATGATTGAAATGAATATGGATTTTAGGCTAGCTATAGTAGCTCTAGGGTTTTTTGGTTGCTTTTTATGAGTTGGTTGCTGGATCAAATGGAACAGGCATATTAGGTCCAACAAATCAAATCAAGGACACAAACATGTTCTGTGGGGTGAGGTAGACAAAGGATTTATGTACTAGAAAGTGGTTAAGATGATAGATTTAGACTGCTGAGGGGTTGAAGAGGGCATGAGGAGCATGAATCCTCTTCAAACTGTTGAAAAACACAGAAAACCAAATGCATTCCCAAGACAAAGCATTGTAAATTAGTGTATTTTGTCTATTCACCTTGATTCATTTAGCTGAGAAGAGAGAGAGAGATGTGGATACATATAAAACATCAGAAAAACTCATTACAAAAAGAAACAATACATAAAATAAATATCACAATAATCCCACAAAAATAGCTATGAAACCTGGTTTTATTCCTTGCCAACTGCTGTAGAGATATACAATAGAGCTCAGAGCTTCCACAAGAGTCCAACCTTTTCAAATGATTAAGAAAGTGCATAATATAGGAATCAAACCACCTATTCTAGCCATAAGGGGTTGAATCCATGAGAAAAGGAGTGGTTTCAACCATATCTAAACTAAGAACAAGAATATAGGCAGTCGAACATCTTGCCTTTAAAACCATGGAAATTGATTCATTCCACCCCCGACCACTTCAAAATGATGAAGTTACCCCCAAGAGTCATTTTGTAATTATATTTACATCCCATAGCATCAATTACATTCATATATTTACCTAAAAAGAGCCCAAAATTCAAATTACAAAAAATGTAGGTGAAATTTTGATTTTCGAGCCAAACTAGCAATTTCCATCCAATGCGTAGCGCCCCTGATCTAATGCAAAGTGCTTTTTCAAATCCCGTTTTGGGGACCTTCCTAATGTCCAAATTAGGTGTAGGATAGTTCATTGGAAATCTTGTCGAGTCTACTTTCTGGAACAACTTGAATTTCTAGATTTGGATGTCATTTGCCCCCTCAAAAATGGAATCTCCCAAGACTGCTTCCTGTGTGTCAAAAAAGTGGCAGAGAGGTCATTTTTTGGGTGTTTTTCCCCTTTTGGTGGCCAAGATCTTCTCCAAAGTTTCTCAAACTTTTTGGATTTGCTTAGTTTTTGATGCTTAATCCAAATATTCAAGCCATTTTCCAAAAGAGTGTTCCCATCAAAAGCGCAGTGCCACCTATTGGAATTTCCTGTGTAAAAATTTCCAAAAATGAAAAATGACAAAAAAATTCTCAAAATTTTTTCAAATTTGGAAAGAGGCAACCCCATTAAGTGATTTACTGAGCTAATGAAGCCTTAGCCAAGATTTTGAGTTTATCATGCTCTTTTTTTCTCCTTAAGGCCTTTTCAACTTAACCTTAAGCCTCTTCGTCCTTGAGTTACATATCTTGTTCCGGGTCAAATAGTGATAGGCCATGTGGCGAAGCATTTTCTTCTCTTTATTAGCTTTCTCAAGCAGCTTCTCCTGGTGAATGTTCACCATCTCTAACCAAGCTTCTCGGTCATTCTCAATTTCTTGCTCAATGGAGGTCATCTTGCCCTTTGTTTTCTTTGCCCTTTGCCTGTTTTCTTTGATCATTTGTAACTCCATGAGGTCTAGCTTGTCTGTCAACTATCTGTTTTGCTGCTCAAGATAGTTAATGATCCATTTGGCCCTTTCTAGATTTACTGACAAGGCTTGTACCTCAACCTCTTTCTCTTTGATGATCATGTCTTTGATCCTTGAGTCTTGAGCACCCAAGTCAATGACATTCACTCCTTGTACATCCTCATGATCAATCAAGACAAAATCTCTCTCTTGCCCTTCACTAGGATCCTCCTCATG
Organism: Pinus tabuliformis; assembly: GCA_031772625.1. NCBI lineage: Eukaryota > Viridiplantae > Streptophyta > Pinopsida > Pinales > Pinaceae > Pinus > Pinus tabuliformis. The sequence continues at coordinate 609,063,954 of CM062806.1, read as the reverse complement.
CATCTTTTTCTTTCCTTTATCTTTGTCCTTGTGCTGTTGGTCAACCTGTACCTGTCCTGTTGAAGAAGAAGGCAAAGCCCCTTCCACTCCCAGTGGAGATAACATTTGCCTGTGGTCTGGAGAAGAAGGCGAGACCCCTTCCACCCCTGGTGGAGATAATACTCGCCTGGCAGCAACAAAAAGCTTCCTAGTGCCTCTCTCATAAGTGACAAACACTGGCACTCCTGTGGTCTCAGTCTCTTGGACCCCTTGCTGTCCTGAAGGTCCTCCTTCCTCCTGAGGCACTGATGGAGATATCTGAGGGCCCTTGAAGACTTCATGAGAAATGAAGGTCTCCCATGGCATGTTGATCAAGTTCAGCTGATGTAAGACAATGATCTTTATCAATGAGAAGTGATAGATACTGTTCAGTTGTTGAGGGTATGGTTTTCTCTGAACAAAATGTGCCATCTTTTTTATGTTCCCGTCCTCCAAATATTTGAAGGGAAACACTCTGCTGATTTTTCTATGATATTTGGCCTTAATGTAAGGCTCATAGTATTCCCTGTCAACATACTGTCCTTTGTTCCACTGTTCACCTACATTTGGAATACCTGTTGCTTCTGAAATAATAGTAGGTGATAATGTGAATGAAACACCAACAAGGTTTACCTGACCATTGTTCAGATGAGCCACAAATAACCTGGCCAGCTCATGGTGAAACTTGACCCTCTCCACTATTTCATAGAAATCAAAGCAAGAGTGATGTCTAAAACATGATATGGAAAGTGGGAGAGCAAGCAATTCTCTCAAACTGATTGGTTCCTCCCTAATTATTTTTCCCCCTTTGTGAGGTTTCCTTTGCACATGTTTTTCCCTAGAACTGTCACTAAGGGTTTCTTCCTCCCTTTCATAATCAGTGTCACTCTCCATGGGTTTTGGTGACTGTAGCTGCTAGTGAGAAATGAAGGAATGGGGTGGGGACAAGATGAGTATGAAAAGATTTTAAAAAGTTTGAAATGAGTGAGGTGAATGGGTATGTGATTCAATTTGAAGGAGTGGAGGTTTTTGGGTTTTAGGGTTTTGGATTTTGGGGACTAAGTCTAGTGAATTAGGAATAGGGGAAGGGATTTAGGAATTTAGGGGATGGGATTCAGGGATTTAGGAAAACAATGAAAATGGCAAGAAGGAGAGCACCAATGAGTCTTTAATAGCATGTGAGAGATTACTTAGTGACTAATTAGGGTTTGAGAGGAAATTCAAAGACACCTAGGGTTTGCTTTAAATGAGACCACACAACCCAAGAAACCAAGCACTAAATTCTCATTTACAAGAAGGATGGCTGTACTTACTTGGACAAAGGCATTTAAGAGCTTTTGATGAATTTGAATGAAATTTATAGGTGTTTTAACTCTCTCCAATAGGTGCGTAGTGCTGATGAACAGGTGCGAAATGCCCTTTTAATGCGCAACACCATTGTAAAAATACACTGTAGAAACTCAATAGGTGCGCAACACACTTTTAACGCATAGTGCTAGGAAATAGGTGCGCAGCACTAGGCAAACTCCTCGATTTTTGCTGTTCTTCCTTCTCTTTGCTCAATGATGGCTAAAATCGCATTTTTGGGCTCTCCTTAGCAAGTTTCCTTTAGCAATGAAGAAATAAAACACATGGATGGGCTTTTTATACTTTCCCTCTTTTTGATTTTCATGAACCACAACCCACTTTCTAATGTTTTGATAGCTTTTTGAAATACTTTGTTTTGCTGATATTTGACTCTTTGGCTTTTGTAGGTGGACTGGTACTAATCTCATTGATTTTTTATTTTTTTTGCAGTGGCAAGCGCTGGCATTGTCACCAGGTGACCAGGAGAAGCTTGTAGATACTTATTACATATAGGAACAAATAAAATTACATAAATTTACATGAATGAAACCCTTTAGGTACAAATGCTCTGTTTTTCCTCAAAACAGAGTTTTGAGATTAAAGAGCTTTATTGAGTTCACAAAAAGACAAATGATGACTTTATGAACTTTTTATCCTCCTCATGTGTCTGTTGACCATTTTATTCATTCTGAATGACCATGATGAAAAACCCTAAGACCTAATGAAACTAAACCCTAGGACTGGTGAAAAATGAAATTGAAAAGATTATGACAACCAGTCAACAAGTCAGCAGGTAGATGACATGAGGGAAAATGAAATAAAACCTCTACCATCAGTTGATCCATGACCTAACGGAATGCAGTTGATTGAATGAGACACCTAACATGAATGAAAAAAAGTAATTTTGATCACTGAAGGTAGTGTGAAACCACTGACACTAACACCAGTCACACGCATGAATCCTCTTCCATGTGACTGAAACCTAAATTATGGAATTTCAATTTTCTGAAGATTTCACCCAGTGACCGTAGTGTTTGATAGTTGACCACAGACAGTGATAGTTCATTACAGCCTTCAGAATCAGAATTTTGAGTATAAATATTGTTGGGTTCATTTCATGGATATTATGTAGTTGTTTTTGTTGGATAGTTGTATGGATGAAGATATGGATCATTGTACTCTCCTTTACTGAATCATTCATTGACAATCTAATAAGAAGAATAATCTGAAAGGGTTTTCCCCATAGTGGGGTTTTCCCTAGTCTCCAACCAATCCCGGTGTCTCTATGTGTGAATTCTTTTCTTATATTTTTCCTTTATGTTCCGCTGCATTGATGATGGTGATGATATTGTTATTTCTATATAATTGCATATTTTTCTAAATAATGATGTAAATATGAATAAAGTTATGATGCTATGGGGTAAATGTAATGTTTTATTTAAGAAATGCAATTATCAAAGCAAAGAAAAATTAACATGGTATTAGAGCTGGGTTGAAGAAACGTCATGGAGATCACCCCTATGATGACACCATTGAAGGATGAAAGAAAGGATGGAGGAGACATAAAATAATTCTAGGGTTTGAAGGAAACCCTAGGTAATTTGGTTATTAGGGGTTGATGGATAGTATGAGGTTAGGGTTTGGGAGAAACCCTAGTTTATGGCAAAAATTTGAGATATGAAATCTAGAAACCCTAGTGGGGTCAATGTGAAGATGCTCAAGCACTTGTGTAAGAATTTGATGAAGCCCTAGATGGGATAATCTCTATTAGGCCTGGTTACTGATAAAGTTTGTTGAAATATTGAAGGCAACATTGTTATATGGAAAATGGATAGTGATGGCTCTTGAAGGCTGGTTCAAGAGGGAGATGATCACCTGTCTTTGAATATAAGTACTTTTCGATTTATGATCCTTCTTTATGTATTTACTTTTGTTTAGACTTATGGATTTGATTATTTCTTTGATTATTACTTATGCTTCTTGCATATATATTTGAGTATTTGGATGCTTCTAACTTCATGATGAGATATGATAAGTGGATTCTTCTTGAGGATCATGGCTAGTGCAGGAAGAGGCATTTGATGGAAAGGTGACAAAGCGCTATAAGCTGCCTATGTAAAATAAGAAGGTGCACATGTATTTAAATACTACAAGGTATGCATGGTATATTGTTTCAAAGTTATGTTTTAGCTGCAATATTGATGGCAAGGTAAGGTATGATGGGAATGTATCCTTCTCAAATGGTTCATGCATGCATATGAAAGTGATTTGGATGCATGATATCTATGATGAAATGATGCAATTAGTAGTGAATACGTATCTTACCTTTTAGACATGATGAAATTCTTGATTCTGTGAAGCTAATTAATATTGATATTTGATATATTAGTATAATTTATGTTTGGATATGTTGATCCCATGAAGAAGGCTAGCACCTTGATTATAGTATATGGTAACTTAACATTATTGAAAATATTAGTAAAAATCATGGTAGCCATGATGATATAAGTATAACAATGAGACTGATATTTAGGGTCTTTTGTTGACCATGGTTATGTTTTGATGTGTTTAGTAATTATGGCATATGGTAAAATTGAATGCCTTGACTTGATGGACAAATAAGTAATGTTGTGATCATGACCCTTGATGTTTACTCCTATTAGATATATTGATGTTGTTAGCGCTTGAAATTTCACCTCAGGCTGAGAAAGGTAAACCTCAAGGCAACATCAAACCATTTAGCCTCGTAGCTAGCCCTACGGGGCAGGAGAAGGCTTTCTTCGGTCTATCTCGGTAAAATCTTCAATAGATGAGATGACTAATAAGGTAACACTGATATTAGGCTAGTAAACTGATCAAAGAGTTTGATTTGGGGTTTTTTGGATTTTTGGTGGCAAATTGAGGAGAGGGCAATTTTGGGTGCGGGGATTGGACACAGCTTCTGCAGGGGGTTCCTTGGGGCGAGGTAGGAGACAGTGTTGATGCATTTAAATGAGGTGGATGGTTAGGAATGAAAGGTGAGGAGCTAAAGAGAGCAAACAATCACTTTGAATTCTCTTTAGACAGTGGAAAACATTGAAATTAAACAAACTTAAAAGCAGAGCATGGCAAGCATGAATTCTTACTTTAACACTTCATTTGTTTAATGTGCAGATGTAAAAGAAAGGAAATGAATCACATAAAAAGCTTACAAGTACATTTAGAAACACACCATCAACACATGAGTCCACCAGAATCCCAAAGAGGACTGCAAAACCCTGGTCTTCCTTAGCCAAAAATTGCAGAGATACAATGAAATAATACAATGATAGCTTCTCCCTCAAGAGTCCAACCTTCCAACCCCTGAAAATGACTAAGAAAATACATAATATAGGCAAGCTAACACCTTTCCTTGCCTCTAGGGGTCGAGATCATCCTTCTAGGAGCTGTTTCAACCAATTCTAAACTGAGCACTAAAATCTAGGCAGTCAAAACAACTTGCCTCTATAAACTAGGAAACCAATTCATTCATTTAATTTTCACCCTTTTCATGAATGAATCTTCTAGAAGTGTTAAACAAGAGTAAAAGTGTCTTAGAGTTACAATAATTACATCAAAGATAATCATATTCCACCCCAAAAAGTCAAACTGGGTCAAAACTGCGTTTTCTGGGCTGTACAATGCAATCTGGCAAAAAACTGCCTGACAGGTCGCGCCCCCCTGCCTGACGGGTCGCACCCCTTTGGAGCTCTGTTTGAGGCACTTGCAGGTGGCCAAATTGAGCAAAAGTGGGCTTGTTGGAAAGGTATGTGAGTATACTTTCCAACCCAACTGGAATTTTTGAATTTGGAGTTCATTTTCCCTGTCAAAAACCAATTCTCCCAAGACAGCTTTCTGTAGTTCAAAAAAGTGGCAGAAAGTCAAAATTTTCATGTATTTTGACCTTCTGGAGGCCCAAAACTCCATAAAAACTCAAGTCCATCCATGGGCATATGTAACTTTGCATAAAAAATCAGGAAATGCTGAGTTTTTGTGAAAAGGAGTTTCCATGACAAAGGGTCTCACCGGGGGTGAGACCCGTTAAAGAGCCAAAACCTGTAAATTACCAAAAAATGCCAAAATTACCCAAAATTCTCAAAATTTTTTGGGATTTGAGCTGTGGCTAGGCTATTGAGTGCCATGATCTTTGAGTGAAGCCTCAGCCAAGATACGGAGTGGATTGGTCTTCTTTTTCCCTTTTAGGGCCTTGGACAACCGCCTTTGAAACATCTTCATTTTGGCCTTGCACACATGCATTCTTGCCCAGTAATGGTTTTTCATGTTCCTCAGCAACTTTTTATCTTGATTGGCCTTAGCCAATAGCCTCTCCAAGTGTGCGTTCTCTTGGATGAGCATGGACTCTCGGTCAGCGGGCAATGGATCACCGGGTCTTCTTTGGTTCAAGACTCGGTCACTACGAATCCTCCATAACTCATCAAGTCCCTGCTCATCTTCCAACTGTTTGTTGCGCTGCTCAAGGTAGGTGATGGTCCATTGTGCCCCCTCTAATCTCCTCTGTACCTCAACCTCTGACACTGATGACTGGTCATCACTTTGCTCATAGGTTTCGGTTTCTGACATGTTTAAAAGAGCAAAGTGGACAAAATGTACTGCTGCTTCTGCTTTATAAAATGCTGATTTGTATGCTGTTTCAAGGGGACAAGGAACATGAGGGACATGTTAGGGGAGGGGTATTTTTACAAGGAAAATGGGAAAACAATGTATACAACAGGGAATTTAGGGAAATACACTGTAAACATCATTGCATATGCATCATCAAATTCATATGTTTACATGGGCATAAGGAGAAGTAGGGTTAGGATTTCATTTTTATTTTTAAAGGGAAAAGGGGATAGGGTTCATTTGCTTTACAAATTTAAAAGGGAAATGGACATAGAAATATAGGGAAAAGGAAATGGGAATGAGGAAAATAATTACAAGGGAAAAAACCATGAAACAGCACTAAACCCTAGCACTCTTTTACAATGTAACATACAGCCATATGGAGGTCTTGCTCTTGAACATTTTGATCATTAAAAACACATTCATAATAACTATTAACCATAACCAGCAATCATTCCAAGCTTAGAGAACCTACCTCAAGCGATTTGATGGCTTGGAGGGCGTTTGAGCAAATTTGAAATAGGTTTGAAGGGAGACAGCTTGACGGGTCACGCACCTCGCCCAACGGGTTGCGCGGGCCTGACGGGTCGCGCCCGTTGAAAATTTACACTGCAGGGAACCCTCTGACGGGTCGCGCGCACCTGACGGGTCGCGCGCCTAGCCTGACGGGTCGTGCTTTTTCAGGAGGCTTTTGGAGGCCTTCCCGGTGTCGGAATCGGGCGCAGGATAGCTCGTTGGAAAGGTATTTGAGTCTAAATTCCAACCCAACTAGAATTTTTCAATTTGGAGTTGATTTGACCTGTCAAAAATCAAATCTCCCAAGACTGGTCAAAAAGTGCCAAATGAGGCCGCCTCAAGGAAGAGTGCTGTTGCAGTCAACTTTTGAATGCCTTCCTCAACCCCAAATTGAGCTCATGATAGCTCATTGGAAATATATTTGTGTCCAGTTATCATTTTACCCATCAAGCAAATAATTTGGCCAACTAAGCTAGGAGAAAACTTGATTTTCCCAAGGTCACTTCAGAGGTGTCTTTGATTCTCCTTAGGCAACGGAATTCTTGAAATTTCTCTCAAACCATGACACCTGTGTAAAAAGTGAAGAAGGTTTTTCTTCCTTGGCATGTTTTGAGAAAAAACCTCTCTCAGTTTTGCAAAATTCATCTCTGATTGCTCTGAAACAGCTTTTGAGTGAAACTTATCCCGATGTGTGGAACAAGGAATTTTGTCGAAATGAAGCAAAATGAAGGGGATAGGGGGCTTCTAAATTCTTGGGGAAATTTTTGGGAGTGGGGAGGGATGTTAGGAAGTAGGGGAAAATGGAATCTTAGAGATTGAGTGAGGGGAAGGGGTCCAAAAGGGCAAAACACAGGCCCAACCTAGAAAATTGCCAGGTTGTAGCTAGAAACTAGGGTTTGTGCAAAAATGAGGAATTTGGGGGATCTAAGGGATGGGAAGCATTTGATAGGGTATTTTAAGGATAGGGGAAGGTGTATGAACATCAGGATACAAGTTTTGCCGATGATTTGACTGTCCAAAAGAAATTGACTTCAAAACCCTAGGAGAGGGAAATGACCTTGCCTAGGCGCAACTGAAGCATGAACAAGATGTAAAATGACTCATTAGACACTGACATGATAATGAAAACCCTATGAATGATGATAGACTCAGCTGAATAGTGACATAGATTGGCATTTGGGCAACTTTGAAAGGAGTGAAAGCAAACCCTAGACCTAATGCCTAGTGACCAAATTTTGCTTGAAGACTCACTGAAATGACAAAATTTGACCTTGACACTCTGAGACCACTTTGTAAGAGCATATTTGATCATTGGAGGAAGGCTGGAAAGACTGACACTAACAGATGTCATGATGAAGTAGCTGATTAACATGATATAACCATCATGAATATGTGATATAGTCCGACTTTATAATCTAACATATCTGCTAATGCATGGCACTATTATAGACAAGTTTATGAGTTGAATAAAGATGAATGAAGTGGATTCCTATTCAGAGGGAGAATCTCTTCATAAGATCCTTACTCCTATTACCATTGGAATTATATGTATATTCTTTACTATTGAAATAAGATTTAGGGACATGAATAGAAAAATATCTGACATTGTTAATTTGTAGTAAAGTTCTGATATGAGAAGAGAGAGCTTTCCCTTACCCTAAGCCTTAGTCATAGGGAAGAAAGCTTATAGGTGTGACTGTAGCCTCTCAGATGCAAGGAAGTAAGGTTAAGGGTGCGACTATAGCCTCTCAGACACAAAAAATTAAGGTCAAGGGTGCGGTTGTAGTCTCCCAACTGCACAAAAGAAGGCCTATAGATGCATTTATGCCTGTAGGCCACTAAAATGAAGTTTTGTGCATGAAATCAGATGTTCGCGTAAAGGATGTCAATCCTACAAACATGAAGCAGACAATAGAAAGTTCTGTGAGAAGGGAAGTTTGGATGTTTACTATAATATGAATATGTAGACTGAACTTGTGTTTGCAGGTGACTGAGATATGCATATAGATATGTCATTATGATTTGACCATTGGAGTTTGTGTTGCAAGAGTTTGACTAGATTTGGCTAATTGATATTGATAAGCAATATTTGCAATTCTGACATGATGCTTGATAATGATTTAGAAATTTGACTTGATGATTAAGATATGTTTTGGGCTATATATCTCACTATGATAGGAAATTTGGGATTTTACTTGATGACTATTGATTTGATTTGATGACTATTGATTTTCTATATGGGCATAGTGACTTTTAGTGACTAATGTTGATATTCGATAATGGTTTTGTATTGGCCTCCTTATTCTTAGCATAATGGTTGAAGTATTGACTGTTGTGATTCAATGTGAAGTAATCTCATGAATGGAACCTATTCTTAGTATATGCTTTTGCATCTAGTGACATATATTATGACCATGAGGATGACTTGATGAAGCTTGGTTTGATAATTAAATGACAACTTGTTGGCATGATAATATATGAAGTCATGACTTGTTGAGAGCTCTACCTGCCACCCAGTCTAAAGAATTTGATATTGTGATATTGATGATTTTGATATTATTTCTGATCTGGCATCTAAACTTTGATAAGCTGACTTAGTTGATTTGATTGTACAATATTGATTTATGTAAGACTAAACATATTGGTTTGGTAAAGTGTTATGTTTGAAAAGAGCATTGTATGAAGAAAGCTCCTTGATCTTGATGTGTCCACATTGAGAGTTATCTGGTGAAGCCAAGATGATGTGTTGATCCAAACCTCTACTTCAAAGTTGTTCCAATGTAAGATTTTGATTTTGATTTTTGTTTTGGTTTTATATGCTGATGGTCTACTATTGACAGGTAATGAGCCTTTGATGATCTAGGTAAGAGGGAGATGACTTATGAAGCTCGAAATACTAAATCGTGGCATGATGAATTGATTTTTGAATTTTGGAAAATAAAATATATATTGAAAAGCTACTGAAGAAGTGTTGGAAAGTGGAAATGCAACTCCTTGGACACTCTGAGTGAATTTCAAGAAGTTGTGAAGAGATATTGTTGAACTCAAATTGGAAACTGACATTTGATTGAAGCATTGATGTTCTGATTGAACATTTGTCTGCATACATATATGATGTGCATAGTACCTGAATGAATTCATTATTGGGTCGCTTCATTCACATTGATTTGCCACCAAGCACCCGTTGAGATATTTGCTTGGGATGAATAATTTTTCGACTAAGACATTCCTTTTGTGGTATGTGACTGCATGAATGTACTGACGATGATTGGGATAATTATTGTCGAGCACATTCAAATGCTACCTTAATATGAGATCTACCATGATGTGTTTGGATGAGAAGTCTATAACATTAATCATGATCAAGGTTGAGTACAATGGTGCTAGCATGGATAGCTATGAGGCAAGATGAAGAAGATTTTTGGAGAGATGTTTGAGAAAGTTATGGATATGACATGGATACATTGTGATGGAAAATATTGGGAACTGATTGGCAGAGAATCCCATATATATAGCTGGGAACGAGATACCTTCATTAAGACAATACTATTGTACAAGATAGGCTTAGGCTTGTGGTTGGCACCTCCTTGAGATGGAATTTGACTATGGTATCCTTTTTATGATATGTATATTTTTGTTCTAATATGATATTTGATTTTATGTCCTATATGAACATGAGACAACTGTTATTGAGGCATGATGATTACCAAATATGAGCATGATGATATGTTGATGATATATAGAAAGCATCATTGATCGAGAACACTGAGCCAACTCTTCCCCTTGTTTGAGCTCCCAGGGTGATGAATTGAGATAAAGGGCTCTTAGGGTTGAGGGATCTATGGAAAATATGGTTATAGATGTTTCTCCCCTATCTGTTACTCATATGGTTAGAGTAGTAGCTCACCCTATATTGGTCTTTGTAGAGTATAATCAAGTTGGTATCATACCCACAATTTGGGCTTGTTGGGAATACAGCTCCCCATTTGGCCAACGAATTGAGAGTGTACTTAGGGTAGACAACCCAAGTTGATTATGATGCAGGTGTTATACCACATGACTATTGAGGGTCATTGTTGGGAAGATTGGTTGGAAATAAGATGGGTTGAGTAGTAGCTCCCCCATATCACCTATTGCTTGATATGGGGTCGTATATTTTTAACTCCTTGACGAGCACAAATATTGCAACAAGAATGATGCAACTCCTGGGGTTACCAGCTTTACTTTATCAACCTACGGTTCATACAAATTTGGAGGTGACAGTGTTGTATACACAAGTAAAAGTGATGGTTCTGCCCTTTTGTCACTGTTTAGTTAGCGAGAGACCACTAGGGTTTTTCAAGCCAGACTTCTATGGATTCAGAAGAAGCTTGAATATTGATGAGGGAAAGCAAAATCTACTCTAAGAGAAATCTTGTCTACTACAGTAAGGAAAAAGACTAAAATCCAATGCTAAAACACATCATTCCTAACTAACTGCTAAGAGACTATGCTTCAAAAAGAATGCTAAGTTAACAAGTATGAAATTCTACTATCCTAAGCATGTAAGTTCAAAACGTCAAACATTACTACTATGCATATAAATGACTAGAATAAATCTGTATATCCTTTTATCTTTTTTATGGAAGAGTGTGAAAGCTAATCTCTTTTAGCAATGTGGCAGGTGGCTTAGGAATGATGGTGGATGGTTGGAAGGTTTGGGAGACCTTTAGGTGACCTTGTCTGGCTTCCTAGAGGCTTTTCCCTCAATTCACCCTCAAAACAAGCCACTACAAGAAAACCTACAGGATGTCCTAAAAACCTACAGGATTCCCTATATTTCTACAGGATATAATTGAGAGAAAAATGATGGGTGCTGGAGGTGATGGAAGGCTTAGGGAAGGTGGTTGGTGGATGGAATAAGGTGAGAAAATTCATAGGATCACTCCTAACTCAAAACCAAGGTTGGGAGATGGTTGGATTTTCTCAAAATACTTGGAGAAGTTTCCTTGTAAAATGATGAAATTGGTGAGGGTCTTAGTGAAAGCAAGGAATGATAATGGATAGATGAAATTTGAAGGAGGTTGTTGGCTATGAGATATCTCTTTGATTTTGAAACACCTGCACTGCATCAAACATTGATATTTTCCCAAAAATCATGTAAACAAGGAGAATTTCAATAAGCTAGGAAAACAGAGTTTAATGAGATAGTTGTCTACTTCATGCATGAGGAAAACTTGCAACATAAGATGGAATCAGTGATGAAATCCACTGTAAGGTTGAATATGGAAGAAATGATGACTAGGTCCTACTCTTGCAAATTGATCAAATGCTTGCTTAAGTACAAAAACTCTAAATTCTATGAGAAAGTAGAATTCTGTCTTTTTGGGACTGCATAGGAGTCCTTTCCTAAAATCATGATCCCTGATGGAATAAGTGAGGCCAAAACACTTATTGACAGCTTTTTGATGGTCCTTTATCTCTTCTAAATTACTGCTGAAGTAAAGCACAAATGGAAGCAAACTAATAAACAAACTAATCAAATCTACACTACTTGCAATGAAATACTTCTAAGGACAATTTAACCATGAATCTATGAAATCAATCTAAGCATACATATACAAGAAGAGGAGCCTTTGCTGCTAGGTTTGGGTCCTAACCCAAGAGCTTCAACCCTCTGAGTTAACTCAGTATTGGATCAGGAAAAAGCTCATTCTCATTATCAAAACAGAAAATTACATAGCAATGTCTTCCACAAGTCTGGAGCTCAAAAATAACTAGTGTTTTTACAGCAAAAATTTGAATCCTAATGAGGCTCCTCTTTATTTATACAACTGAAGTCTCCAATGACTTCCTTAAATATAGGGAGGCTCGGCTCCTAGACTCAAGATAAAATAACTCTTTGACTGTCACTTTCTCGGATTCCTTTTGATTTTCATGACTTGGCTGCTTGTACTCCGAGCTAGTGTGATTGATGGAGGAATATTCAAATGAGGGAGGAGTAAATGAGGAGGATTTACCTCCTACAATCTCTCTTCCTTGACCCATTCGAGTTTCAACCCTTAATCTTGCCAAAATTCCCTGATTTCTCTCACTAACCTGCATTCAATGCACATTAGTCCACTAGGCATAATATCTCACTTGGACTCATCTCATTAAACAAAATATAATCAAAACATGTAATAAAATGTGAGAAGAGTTGATTTGACTAAGCTAGGAGGTGAATTAAGGTCCATATAGTTACCCAATGATGAGGCTTATCATCACCCCCTACTGAAAGTGCTGCTCATCCTTTGAGCAACTCAATCAATATCCATATCTATCATAGCCCTAGTGGCCTCCTTGACATCCCATGCTTCTGCTGTGGTTTCCTCTTCTTGTGCATAGAATCCTGCCTTCCTTTTTATCTCCTCCCACTACTTTCTTTCGTCCTCTTCCTTCCTTCCTTCTAACATCCCCAAGAGCAGTGGTGGACTGAGTCTCAAGCCAGTCCAGTTGAATTTGAGCCTTTGGATGGTTTGTTTGTACATAGGTGTCCTATTAAGTGCCTCTCTCATTCTTTAAGGAGAATGGTACTATCTGATTTTCAAATTGTATGGCAAAGTATTCCATCTCCTTTGGTAAGCTTGCATGTTGTCATCCCCTAACAACTTGAACATATCCTCAAAATGTGTAATTGCTTTCTCTTGGGCAACAAGATACCTGGGTGCAAGTTGAGGATAATTTGCGATTAAATTGTGTGCTGATGACAACCATTGGATTTGATTTCTCAACTCTTATCATGAGAGGCACTATTTGTTCCCTTACCAATATCTTTTTCATTTCTGTAGCCCTTGCTTCCCCATGGTTCATCCATGATTCCAAAGCCATCAACTGTAAATCCCCTAGTTTTGCATTAGGGTCCCATACATTTAGATTTGTCAAAGGCCATGTTATGCAAGTAGAACTCAGACATCTTATCCCTATCCTCCAGTTTGCTTTGATCACAAAGATCAATGAACTGTCTATAATCTTAGAATGGCATAGTGCCTCTCTATTCTAGGGTCTTGATTTAGAATTGCAGCCACTGTTCCTTAAGGTATAATGCATAAGACTTAGCTGACACCTTGCACTGGATTGCCTCTAGGGATAGACTGGCCAGGGTTTCCAATTGATTCTCTCTTTCTTTCAATTGTTCTTTCAACCATGCATTTTCTGCCTCCAACTAAGCTTTCATTATGGCCTCTCTGTCCCTCAGGTTTCTTAGTTCTTTGCCCATCTATTTGAGATTTTCCTCCATGTGACATATTTCCCCTACTCCCTTGGACTTGGGAATTTTCATCTATCTATGTGTTCTTGCTCTTTCTTTATCAAGCTCAAAGAATAATGGGATGGAAAATTTTTGTGGAATGACCCTACCCCCTTCAATAAATCTATAGTAGGAGTCAAGGTTAGGTTGAGGACTAGGTTCCCTTAACTTTGGATCCTCTTTCATTGTCTCTTGCTGCATACTCCCTTCCTTATCCAATTTTTTAGTTTCCTATAGGTTTAACAGAGTTTCCTGTAGGATTTTCTCTGATTCCTATAGGTCCTGTTGAGTATCTTGTAAGATGTCTTTTCCCTTGGATGAGGCAGATCTAGTCACATGCCTTCTCACATAAGTGATAGGAGACTTAGGGGAGGTTTGTCCTGAGGATCCTTCTCCTTGAGTTTTTATAAGAGGATCCATCTTCTCCTGCTTTTTAGGGTCTTCAATAACAATAGGGACCCTGGTGGGAGTTTGAGGTTTTCCCTGCCTTATTCTTGTACTTTTTTTTGTTCTAAAGTACAAAGGAGTTTGTCTCTATTTTTTGCCTTTTTGTTTGATAGGGGTGCTAAGGTTAGTGAGGAAATATGCCGCCTCTTTCTTAGTGGGTTCTGACGACACCCTGGGTGACTCCTCCTTGTCTTCTGCCTCCTATTTTCCATTTCCCTTTTCATCTTTGTCTTTCTCCTCTTCTTCTCCCTCTAGATCCTCACCTTGTTCATCAGTTTCCTCCTTGGCATCTTCTTTTGTTTCTTCACCACTTTCATTCTCTTTCTCTTCCTCTTCTTCCTCATCTCTTTCCTCTTCATTCCTCTCTTCTTCTTCTTCATCTGTTTCAGTCTCTTCTTCATCCCTTTCACTGGCATTAGGGATCTTTTCATATTCGAGGGCTTTTATATCCTCCTATGTCTGCATGTCTCTGAAAATTGCCCATGTGATAGGAATTCTAAGGTTTTGGAGGGAATCTTCTATGATGAGTCTAATTAATCCATGATGGGCTAGTTGTTGGTAGTTTCCTTCCTGCACCTTCATTCTCATATCTATCATTGATTAAAGAAGGAAGTAGGGTATGCTGAGTCTATGGTGAGGAGGTGTTTCTGCTCCAAACCTTAATTCTTCAAGAAGCCTAAAGTGGTATCCATATACCACACTATACCTACCTTCACATGATATATGATTTATAAGTTGGTAGCTTATTTCATTCCATGGGTATGGTAGGCTTGATCTTCTTACTCCATTTTTGTCTTCTATGGCCTCCTCTCCCTCAAAAATAATTTCTTCTCTGTAGTTTTCCTATTTCCCTTGTCTTCTTTTCTCCAAGGAACTCCTAAGGGGAGTGTGGTAATTCTGCTTATGAGTTCAGGGGTTAGCTCTATGGATATGCCTCTCACAACAACAGTGGCATGGGTCCTAGTTAGTGGAATGAGGGAGAGAGAAAAATCTCTGGCTACTTCATCATTATACCCCCTCAAATTCTCAAAGAAACCCATCCCATTATGCCTTGTGAATATCTCTAGCACATGAGGGTGTTTATGAATACTCACAATGTTGATGGGATCCCTTCTATTAAACCCCCTTGTCATTTTGTTTGATGGATGGAGGAGTATATATGTCTGATACAAAATTTTAATGAAGGAGGAAATTGAACTAAAATTTCTGTGGATACAATTCCCTTTTACTGCAATCAATTTCAACAAACTAGAGGATCTTTTTGTTCCTTTCACTTGGAACAATAGGAGGAAATGTAGAGCCTACCTCCTTACAATGCTTGATGTAGCCAACCATTGTTTTCCTCGATTTGAAATTTATCACTACCAATACTGTAGTTTGCCTGACTGTAACCTGTAGGATTCCTGTGGGATCCTGTAGGTGGTCTTGTGCAGGAAAACAATGAAATTTACATCTCTTGTAGATTTCTTGAGGGCCGAGAGTGACTTTGCTAGTGTGGGCCTCGAGAACGTGAATGCATCTATGCATGGGGATCAACGTTTATTTCCTCTTATGGTTGATTTTTTGTGAGGTGGTGTGTTGGCAGGAAAGGTACAAATATCTATTTTTGGATTGTTGGTCCCACTACCACATCATCATTCTCCTCACCTCGTAATCAACTCCCACTTCGGTCATCTGTAGCTTAACTTCTTTTGACCTCATCCTCCTTTTCTTTGAATTGATTGCTGCGACGTGTGTGAGGACTAACTGTTTTGTCCTCGCTGACTGAACGATGGTGGCCAAGTTAACTAAACACCTTTTGCTTATAAACAAACTCGTTCACAATATTTACATCTTTTAATCACATTATGAAAATGAGAGAGTGGAAGCGAGATACTTACCTATGGTAACAATACCTTGCTGTAGTTATTAAAGAAGCGAGGTCTTTGCTGTGATCTGGCTGCATGTGATTTCTCCTTTTTTTTTTTTATTGTCCTTTGATGATTTTCTTTGATGTGAAG
The DNA here is from genome assembly GCA_031772625.1 of Pinus tabuliformis. Classification (NCBI taxonomy): domain Eukaryota; kingdom Viridiplantae; phylum Streptophyta; class Pinopsida; order Pinales; family Pinaceae; genus Pinus; species Pinus tabuliformis. Next base: position 609,047,718 of record CM062806.1, on the reverse strand, counting down.
GTACCTGGTGTTGTTGATGATGATGCTACTACTACTGCTGTGATTTGGAGAAGCTTCTTCTACCTTTAGATCTCCATGCTTGAAACTTGCTACAACCTATGATTTCTGTTTTGTGGGATAGGCTGCTACAGGATTTCCTATAGGATGTCCTGTAGTTGCTTCTCCCTCAAACTTTGTAATCATATGCTACTGATTGGACCTGAGGATGATTAGCATGGGAAGGGAGGAGGTCTAGGGGTTTGTGAATGATGAAAAATAACCTTCAGGTGTTGTCCCCTTGCTCTCTGTCTTCATTTTTTTCTCTGTGTTTTTTTCTTGAAAATTTATTTTTTTATTTTATTTATTTTTTTATTATTTTATTTTTTTATGAATGCAAGGGTGATCATGGTGGAGAGATGTATGGTAACGAGATGGTAATGTAGGAATTTATTTCTTTGACACTGGTAGGCCATTTACTTGCTTTAGGGTCACTTCCTTTAGGATTCCCAAGCCATTGTAATTCCTACATGATCATCCTATAGGTTTTCAGGGGATCTTGTAGGTTTACAGGGAATCCTATAGAAAACAAAGAACCCTTGCAAACTGAGGTAAATGAATGAAAAAATGAAAGGAATGGTGGAATGATGAAGGATAATGAATGGATAAATAAAAATATGAGCTGAATAGGTCCCTTTTGATTCTCCATTGTTTCTCTAATCGTCCTCCTGCTGACCTGCAAACAATATTTTCATAATTTTTCTTTTCTCTTTTTTTTTTTGAAAACAACTAGTCTACCTCCAAGAGGTTTTCATCCTAGCTTCTTGCCCTGGGCACCTCAAGAGAGGTTTTCACCCAAAGATTTTTTTATTTCTCTCTCTCTCTCTCTTTTTTCACACCATTGGGTTGCATCAAGAGGCTTTCAACCCAACAGTGGGAACTAGGCACCTCATGGAGGTTTTCACTTGAGTTTCCTTATTTTTCTTTCTTTTTTTGTTTTTCTTTTTCTCAGTGACTTGATGAGGTAGGAGCTGAGAGTTGCTCCACCAACATCATTGTTTTGTTTATACCATTAATTAACTCTTTCTTTGACAATGGCCTTTTTTAAACTTTCAATCTGTGCCCATTAACAAGTAAAGGAATGGCTTCTGCATCTATGGTTCTGGTCTGCACTGAATCATTATCATGACATTTCTCTATGACATAAGGCCATAACCATCTAGTCCTTAACTTGCCCTTAAAGTCTTTATATCTGGAATCATATAACAAAGCCCAATCACCTTCTTGAAATTGCTTGTCCTTGATGTTATTGTCATGCCAGATCTTCCTCTGAATTTGAGTTACCTTTGTGTGTAGGAGGGCCTGCATTCTGAACTCATCTAATCCATTCAACTGGAGTAATCTCTCTTTTTGTGCACTGCTGAGATCTATATCTAGTTGGGCTTCCATCCTCAATGTATTGTACTCAAATTCAATGGGCAACAGGGCCTTTCTCCCATAGACCAAATCATAGGGTGTGAATCCAGTGGTGGTCTTCCAAGTGGTATTGTAGGCCCAGGTGACCTCAACTAGTCTATCTGCCCAATATTTTTTGTTGCTACTAACCACTTTGGTTATAATGCCCTCCAACACTCTGTTGGTCACCTCCACTTGCCCATTAGCTTGTGGGTGATAGGGAGTGGAGGTTCTATGCTTGGTCTTGTGTTGGCTTAATAAGTCTTCAATCATGTTGGATGTAAACTGGCTTCCTTGATTAGTGACCAGTTCTCGAGGGTACCCAAACTTGTAAAAGACATTTTCCATTAAGAACTTAGCCACCTTCTCCTCTTTTGCTACCTTGATTGCCTCGGTTTCAACCCACTTAGTGATATATTCAGTGCACATAATGATGTACTGCTTTTTCTTGGAAGGAGGGTCAATAGGTCCAATGAAATCCATGCCCCACTTGTCAAATAGTTCAAAAGTCACTTGAAGTTGCAGAGGAATTGCATCCTTTGGAGTAGGCCTTCCCATCCTTTGGCATCGATCACATTGACTAGTATATCTTTTCACATCTTGATGAAGAGTGGGCCAATAATAACAAGCTTGTAACACCTTGAATGTTGTCCTCTTTGTTGCAAAGTGACCTCCACAAGGCCCATCATGACAGGTCAGAATGATGTCAAAGACTTTCTCCTCCCTGACACATCTTCTTAGAATTTGATCCGGGCCTAGTTTGAAGAGGTTTCCCCCAATCCAAGTGAATGGGGCGCTCTTCCTCATAATATTTCTTTTTTCTTTGGAGGACAAATTCGGTGGGAACTATGTAGATACAAAATAGTTTGATATCTCAGCAAACCATGGAGAGAGAACTGAAATGGAGAATACGTGTTCATCTAGTAACTCATCATCAACCATTCCTTCCTCACCTGCAGGCAAAGTTAATCTGGACAAAAAATATGCAACAACATTTTCCTTGCCAGGCTTATCAACAATGGTTAGATCAAACTGCTGTAACAAAAGTAACCATCTAATAATCCGAGCATTCACATCAGGTTTATTCATTAAATATTTGATTGTAGCATGGTCAATATGTACAAATGTTTGATAACCTGTAATGTAATGCCTAAATTTTTTCAATGAATTCAAAACAACCAGGAGCTCCTTTTTGGTCACTGTGTAGTTCAGTTCGGCCTTTGATATATTTTTACTGATAAAGTAAATGTCATAAGGAAAAATTTCATCTATCTAGTCTAGAGCTGTTCCTATGGATTTTTGTGAGGAATCAACATGTATATGAAAAGGAAGGGCCCAATTTGGGCCTCGAAGAATCAGTGCAGTGGTCAACTTGTCCTTCAGGGTGTCTAGGGCCTCTTGACAGCTTTTTGACCATACAAACTCAGAGTCTTTGGCCAAAAACCCAAATAAAGGAGAAGATAACTTGCTGAAGTCTTTTATAAACCTTCGATAGTATCCAACTAACCCTAGGAAACTTCTAACATATCTCTTCTTTTGCGGAGGTGGGACCCTTTGAATGATAGCTATTTTGTTGGGGTCCACCTGCAGTCCTTGCTGGGATATCAAATGACCTAGCACAGTCCCTACAATCATCAAGAACTCACATTTTTCGGGACTAAGAGACAGGTTCATTTCAATGCATTTGTTTAGCACCTTACCTAATTTGGATAGAGCCTCCTGTAAATCACATTCATAAGGTGTAAAATCATCCATATAAATCTCTACTATATCATGGACTAACTTGGCAAAGATACTCAAGACTGCTCTCTGGAAAGTGGTAGGAGAATTTCATAAGCCAAAGGGAAGGAACCTATAGGCAAAAGTACCCCAAGGACAATTGAAGGTGGTTTTATCTTGGTCTTCTGGGCTAATCGGGATTTGATTGTACTCGTTGAATCCATATAGGAAAGAGAAAAGCCTTTTCCCTGCTAGGCCATCTAGCACTTGATCGATGAAAGGTAGAGGGAAATGGTCCTTATTTGTGGCTTTGTTTAACTATCTATAGTCAACACAAATCCTCCACTTACCATTTTTCTTTGGAACCAACACTAAAGGAGAGACCCACTCACTGTCTGAGATAGGGTAAATGAATCCTACATCTAGCATCTTTTGCAATTTTTCTTTGACTATATCCTTAAGAGCTGGATTCATCCTTCTTTGGGGTTGTCAGACTGGTTTTCACCCTTCTTTGATATAAATGTGGTAAGTACACACTAAGGGGTGCACTCCATTTCTTTGTATCTCCAAGCAAAGGCATCCTGATGTTCCTTTAAAATGTTGCACATCTTTTTTTCTTGGTGAACAAAAAGAGATGTGTTGATTTTCAAAGTTCTCTCAAGGCCGAATTCTATGGTTTTTACACGGATAGGGTTGGAATCAGCTAATCATAGATCAATATGATGGTTGTTCTGGGTTTCCCTTACTACTTCTTCTAAGGACAATGAAATGGGAGTTGGACTTTGGAGTATGTGTTCAATCAAATCATATTCATCAAGTTGTCCCCCTCCTATGGTTGTTTCTAAGGTATAAAGTTTGGCGGAATAAACTTCATCTTCTTCCTCCTCTTCTAGCCATAAAGGTAAGTCATGTTCTAGAGATGGATGAGAAGGAGGGTATAGGACTAACTTCTTGGACATATGCCCATTTTTGATAGTCATATTTCCAGCCTTGTATCTAATGTAGGCATCGACAGTGGCTAGCCAGTGCCTCCCAAGGATGAGAGGGTAACCAGTGAGCCTGGCCTTAGGCTAGAGAACTACGAAATCTGTAGGGTATTCCCAAGAGTCAATGGAGTTCATCACATCCTCCACAATCCCCTCAGGGGTCACTATGGAGCAGTCTGCAAGTTGCAGGACTGTTGTGGTCTTTCTCAATGAACCTTGGAGGTTGAGCTTGAGCATGGTGTCCTTGGTAATCACTTTAATGGTAGCCCCAAGATCAATCAAAGTGTGTGGGACAATGGTTCCATTGATGTGCACATCTACTACAAGGCTTCTAGGGTCCAAATACTTTGGACAGATTACCTGCACCAACATTAAGTCGGACAACTGCCCAATGACATTAATGGTAGGGGCATCTCTTCTTCGCCTCCCTGGATGTTTGAAGCACTTATCCTTAATCATTTTGTTGTAAATAGGAACATATTTTATAGCTTGGAGAAGTGGAATTTTGACACATAGATTTTTCAATTCTCCCATAAGTTCAATCTCTTCTGGGGTAGGATGGAGTGGTTAGGTTAATCTATCAGGAAAGGGTGGTGGATTTAATTTAGGCATGCTTTCCTCTCTTTCTTCCTCAACCTCCGTAGGTGGAGGTAGAGGTTGGTTGTCCAGGAGTACTCTCCCAGATCTTAGGTTGATTTCCTGAATTTCCACAACATAAGTTGGATAGGATGTCTCTCCACTTTATACTTGTTGTGCCTGTCTGTTGTTTGGATTCGGATTTGGTTAGGTAGGCATATGGGGTTGTTTAGGTGGAGCAGAGTGTAAAAGTTGTGGTTTTGCAGGTGGTGAAGGCAATAAAGCTGGAGCATTGTTGTATGGGGGCATCCACCCTCGGGGCCACTGAGGTTGTGGCGAAGCATATGGTTGAAATGACTGGCTGGTTGGCTGGGAATGATACTAAGGTGCAAAGGACCAAGGAGGAAGTGTAGACCAGGAAGGATGAGCAGGGGGCCCCCAAGAGGGAATGGATGTGGTCTGGTTGGGGTTGTAATATGCATGGTATGACCCTTGCATGCCCTGCTGGTATGGCCTAAGCCCATGAGGTCTCCTTTGGTTTATGTAGTAGAGCTGTTTAGATACCCCTTCAACTCCTTGATATATAGATTTTAGTCCAAGTAGAGAAGGGAACTTGTTTGTGGAGTGATTTTTTTCATAGACTGAGTAGATTTAAATTGAATTCAATGGACATTCATTCCTAGGGCATCTCCTAGTGCATCTAGGGAAGAAAATGGCTAATGTCCATATATAGGGTGATGGTTTACATCATCTCACTCTTGAAATCCTCCAACATGTTTCCAATTTCACCTTTGATGGATGAATTTGAAGGGGTTGGATTGTCCATAGGTTGACTACCCCTACCCTTTTTCCTAGCTTCCCTAGAATGGCTTCTAAAGACAATCTTGATATCCTCATAGGGTAATTGGTAGATCTCCCCTCCTGCTAACAAGTTTAGGGTATCTAGAAGATCTTGACTTACTCCTCTAAGCAGGACTAGCTTCAGTGGCTCAGGGTCAAGTGTGCACCTAGCCCTTTTGTAGCTAAGCTGGAATATTTCTTCATAATCCTCTAGGGATTCATCATGCCCTAAGGTCATCCTAAAAATTTCTTCTTTAGTGTATTTATACCTACAGTATTCTCGATACTTGTTGTTGACGACTTGCTGCATCTGAGCCCAAGTGGCGATGCTATCCCCAGGTAAACCCATGGACCAACACAAAGCTGCATCATTGAGAGTGGATGGGAATAGTTTCAACTTCTTCTTATCATTGGCGTAGTCATAGGTTCGAAATATGACAACAAATTCAAATAAGAAAGTGTCTGGATATTCCATGGTCAGACCATGGAAATGAGGAAGGGCATAGGGACTTATATTCTTCATCATAGTATCCCCATTGGTTTCCTTGATGGGGAAGGCACCACCAACTCTTTTCTCTATTTCCTCTATCATTTCTATTTTCAGCCATTGGATCAGTAGGAATGGGTTCTTCTTATTCTTCTTCCCTTGTAGGTTCTTCAAATATTTTAGGTTTCTCACCTAAGGGTTCCTCCAATTCACAGCCATCGAAGAAGAGGGAAGGTTAGCTATCTGAAGTAGTGGGAGTATTTGGCAAACATTTCCCTAAGTTATCCCTATTCCTACGAGGCATGAAAAAAATGTTTTTGTTTTGTTTTTAGTTTTTTCAAACTTTGAAAGTGATTGCAGAATTGAAATTGCAGACTGAATGAAAATTAACTGATTGAATGAAAACTAACTATTTGAATGAAATCTTACTTGTAGATGGAAATCAAAGCAAAGAATGCAGAATGGAAAAGAAAGCAACTAAATTTTCTTACAGAGCTAAAACTAATAACAGAATATCAGAAATAAGAAATGGAAGAAAGAAAGCAGTAATCACATATTACTTAGACACCTCCCCAGTAACGGTGCCAAAAAGTGATGAGCTCCAGTATTGCAGCAAGACTGCTACAACTCCTGGGGATACCAACTTTACTTTATCAACTCAGGGTTCATATAAACTTGGAGGTGATAGTGATGTATACACAAGTAAAAGTGATGGTTCTACCCTTTTGTCATTGTTCAGCTGGTGAGAGACTACTAGGGTTTTTCAAGCTAGACTTTTATGGATTCAGAATAAGCTTGATTACTGATGAGGGAAAGAGAAATCTACTCTAAGAGAAAGCTTGTCTACTGCAGTAAGAAAAAAATACTAAAATCCAATGCTAAAACACACCATTTCCTAACTAACTTCTAAGAGACTATGCTTCAACAAGAATGCTAAGTTAACATGTATGAAATTCTACTGTCCTAAGCATGTAAGTTCAAAACATCAAACATTACTACTGTGCATGTAAATGACTAGAATAAATCTGTTTTTCTTTTTATCTTTTTTATGGAAGAGTGTGAAAGCTAATCTCTTTTGGCGATGTGGCAGGTGGCTTAGGAATGTTGGTGGATGGTTGGAAGGTTTGGGAGACCCTTAGGTGACCTTGTCTAGCTTCCTAGAGGCTTTTCCCTCAATTCGGCCTCAAAACAGGCCACTACAGGAAAAGCTACAGTCCTAAAAACCTACAGGATTCCCTGTATTTCTATAGGATATAGCCGAGAGAAAAATGATGGGTGCTGAAGGTGATGGAAGGCCTAGGGAAGATGGTTGGTGGATGGAATGAGGTGAGGAAATGCCTAGGATCACTCGGAACTCGAAACCAAGGTTGGAAGATGGTTGGATTTGCTCAACATGTTTGGAGAAGTTTCCTTGTAAAATGATGAAATTGGTGAGGGTCTTAGTGAAAGCAAGGAATGATCATGGATGGATGAAGTTTGAAGGAGGTTGTTGGCTATGAGATCTCTCTTTACTTCTAAAACACCTGCACTACATCAAACATTGATATTTTCCCAAAAATCATGTAAACAAGGAGAATTTCAATAAGCTAGGAAAACAAAGTTTAATGAGCTAGCTGTCTACTTCATGCATGAGGAAAAATTACAGCATAAGATGGAATCATTGATGAGATATACTGTAAGGCTAAAGATGGAAGAAATGATGACTAGGTATTACTCTTGCAAATTGATCAAATGCTGGCTTAAGTACAGAAAACTCTAAATTCTATGAGAAAGTAGAATTCTGTCTTTTTGGGGCTGCATAGGAGTCCTTTCCTCAAATCATGATCCCTGAAGGAAGAAGTGAGGCCAAAACACCTATTGAAAACTTTTTGATGGTCCTTTATCTCTTATAAACTATTGCTGAAGTAAAACACAAATGGAAGCAAACTAATAAACAAACTAATCAAATCTACACTACTTGCAATGAAATACTTCTAAGGACAATTTAACCATGAACCTATGAAATCAATCTAAGCATACAGATACATGAAGAGGAGCCTTTGCTGGTAGGGTTGGGCCCTAACCCAAGAGCTTCAACCCTCTGAGTTAACTTAGTGCAGGATCAAGAAAAAGCTCATTCTCATTATCAAAACAGAAAATTACATAGTAATATCTTCCACAAGTCTGGAGCTAAAAAATAACTAGTGTTTTTATAGCAAAAATTTGAATCCTAATGAGGCTCTATGCCTCTTTATTTATACAACTAAAGTCTCCAATGACTTCCTTAAATGTATGGAGGCTCGGCTCCCAAACTCGAGATAAACTAACTCTTTAACTGTCACTTGCTTGGCTGCCTTTTTATCTTCATGACTTGCTTGCTTCTCCTACAATCTCTCTTCCTTGTCCCATTCGAGTTTTAGCCCTTAATCTTGCCAAAATTTCCTAATTTTCTCTCACAAACCTGCATTCAATGCACATTAGTCCACTAGGCATAATATCTCACTTTGACTCATCTCATTAAACAAAATATAATAAAAAATGTAATAAATTGTGAGAAGAGTTGATTTGACCAAGTTAGGAGGTGAATTAAGGTCCATATAGTTACCCAATGATGAGGCTCATCACTCCCCCATGAGATTCCAAGTTGAGATGTGCTCCTCGATGAAATGATTTCCAGTGATTATGTGAGTTGTAGATTTATCTCCCCACTAATGTTTCCCAGGTGGTAGAATTGGTCTCCCTACTGGAAATGACTCCAGTTGGTAGCAGTGTCTCCCTGATGGAAAAAGGGTGGTAGATTGATCTCCCCTCCGATGTCAAAATTATTCTTCTTTTAGATTCAAGAATGTTTAGCATATGAGCAGGGACAATCAAGAGATAATAAATAATAAGAAATATATGAATCTAGATGAACAATGACGATACATGATGATGAGATACTTGTGAATGGATATGATTTAATGATAGGATACACGAGACATGAGGCAAGTGGAATTCTCCCTAGTTGACAGGGAGTGTTAAAATATGCAGCTGTGTTCAAATTCTAAATTGGACAACTCATTTAATGGATATGATGATTGCATTGAATTCGTCTTTTCAATAAGACCAAAATTGACCTAAATATCACTCAAATCAGATAAGGGAAAGTGTACTTATGAAGAAAATCCCACATGTGCATATTTGATAAGGTCGATCCTAAAGCAAAGTGGATACCCTTGGAAGGCTATAAATACAAGTGACCTCTACCTCATTTGGATATCATCACGAGACACTCTTCTATCTTATTTTTTGGCTCACACAGGTTTGAGGCTCATCCACAGAGGCACATGTTCGCTTGAAGATGAATTTGCAGGGTTCCAAGCTAGCATTTTTGTTTTAGGGATTTGGGGCTCAGTTGTAGGAACATGAAAAAGAGATATCGATTGTAGTCGCTTGATACCAGGCTCATCCATGCAACCAAAGCATCCTAGTCACACACACAACCCATCCTCTGTGCGAGCAACATCTAGGGTTTCAGAATCTCAGTTGTAGACTGCAGTCACTTGCTTGTAGGCTCGAGAGAGTGGCTGTAAGCTTCCCAATCACGCACATGACTCCTCCTCCGTGTGACCAAAACCTAAATGATGGAATTTCAGATCTCAAAATATTTCACTCAGTGACTGTAGTGTTTAGCAGTTGACCATTGATAGTCACAATTCATTACAGGCTTCATAGTCAAAATTTTGAGTATAAACATTGTTGGGTTCATTTCATGGATATTGTGTAGTTTTTTTTACTAGATATTTGTATGGATGAAGATATGGATTATTGTACTCTCTATTGAATCATTAAATGACAATCTAATAAGAAGAATAATTTGAAAGGGTTTTCCCCTGGTCTCTAACCAATCCTAGTGTCTCTATGTGTGAATAATTTTATTCTATTGTTCCTTTATGTTCCACTGCATTTATGATGATGATATTGTTCTTTCTATATAATTTCATATGCTACTAAATAATGATGTAAATATGAATAATGTTATGATGCTATGGGGTGAATGTAATGTGTTAATGAAGAAATGCAATTATCAAAGCAAAGATCAATAGAATATATCCCTAAGAAAAATTAACAATATAAGTCCATGATCGACACATTTCTTTACTTAACAACATCAAGATCGGATATCAATCCGTAGGTCTGGTGGGGATATTTCAATCACTCCCAAAGGAATCTCAAGTGAATGCATTCAAAAGGATATTTGGATATCTACACGACATGAAAGATTATGGCTTATGGAATCCAAGGGGAACATATATTGCCCTCAAAGCTTATATATATGAAGATTAGGCTAAAAGTTTTGATGATGAAATAAGCACCAGTGGATGAGCCTTATTTTTAGGCAACTGTTTTGTCTCCTGGATCAACAAGAAACAAACCTCCACTTCTCTATCCCAAACTGAAGGAGAATATATATCAACATTATCATTTTGTACTGAAGTCTTATGGGTGAAGAAAAATCTCAAGGATCTTCAAGAAAATGGTGACCATCCTGTACCTATCACGTGTGGAAATACTAGTTCTATCAATATCTCAAAAAACCTTGTTAGGAATTCTAAAACAAAGCAAATTCCTATCAAGTACGATTTTCTTTGAGAACAAGTTACTATCAAATTGTCAGATTGGAAAGCATTCCAACAAAATAAAAAATTGCTTCCATATCTACTAAAGCTTTACCCAGAGAATTTTTTGAGTATCTTAGATATAAAATGGGAGTAATGTATTCCTCACAAGGTTGAATGACTCACTTATTCAAGCTAAGAAGCATGCTTGTGATAGGGGGAGTTCAAGAAAATTGTATGCACCAACATAGGGGGAGTATATGCCCTTTTCCACTAATGTCAAAGAGGGAGAATAAGCAAACATTAAGAGTAGATCACTCAATATTCAACAAGCAGATAGGGGGAGTCTAGCCCAAGATCAACGATGAATAAGTAAATTTCTGGTATTGTTGCCATCAATGCCAAGGGGGGATATTGTTTTGCATATGATGTCATTGATGTCAAATACAAACAACATAGGAGATTGTTGAATGTGTTACACAATCCTTGATGTCATTAATGTAAGAGATTGTTGTCTAAGATATTGTTGAGCATTGTAGGCACATTTCCTTTCATTATCTTGATCAAATGAACATGCAAAGTATTTGGTTGGATATTACTCTTAAATACCTTTCAAATGGTTAATGTAACTTAGTTTAACTACCAAGGGAAGATTAGAAATAAGGGTTTGAAGATCAGACATGGTCTTGAACGCTCATAGTTTATTGAGGCACCCAACTCATTAGATCAAAGATAATTGGTAAGAAGAGGAAGGTGGTAGCTCAGTAGGTACTCGTTGATGGTCGATGGGCAGTGACCTGACAAGGAGCTAGTTGCAATGCCTGGTCCCTAAGGATTTGGAGGCAAGCACCTGAGTGGTTATTGGACCACCCAATTGAAACGACTTTCTCACATGAAGATTTGGGTGGTGAGAGGTGAGTGGTGGCCAACAAGGCTCTTGGTCATATCTTTTGGTCACAAGGTTCTTAGCATATTTAATTTTCGTTAGGCCCTAGATCTGGTCTGAGGCTAATCACACACACGAATAAACTAGGAACCCTCAACCTTCTAACACTTTTCACAACAAAATTATTTAGTAGTGAAATTAATTTAATACACAGATTTAAGGCCAAAGATTAATTATTTATTAGTTCATCAATAAAATAATCATGGGGCTCCCATACCAGGGATTATGGCCCTCGATCATTAGTACAACTATTATACATAATATACAACTAGGGCTTGCAATCTACAACTTCATATCTACAATATTCCCACAAAAGAAGACAAGAACAAAACCCTTAACTTGTTGTTGTATCCTATCTAGATCAATCCTTTCAGTACTTGTAGTCGACACCTGAAGGTCCTTTTTCCTCCTTTAGATCAACTACTCATAAGTGTATTTGCTGCTCCAAAATACAGAATATACTTAGCCCTTGTAGATCTACTTCTCACAATGATATTTACCATAAAATCAATGTACAATCAACTCTCAAACAATCAGTTTACTCATAATATATTTTTCCATCAACCCACTACACACTAGCCCTCAAATTTCACTTTGTTAACAACTACATTTGTGAACATAATTATGAAAATAATGCTCAACAACCCAAGACTCCAATGCATCAAACCCTTCACCACCCTTACTGCCATCTCTCTACAAATGAGGTAACTTTCTGCTCTGATCCAAGGTTTTGAGATTAGTTTTGGCCTCCCTTAGGGCTCGAACTACACATAGAGTTCCAATAAGACTACCATAATTAGCTAGAAGGAGGCACATTAGGCCTATTATAGGATCTCATCCATTCTCCCTTTTGTATAGAACAAAACAATGATCTCCAATAGACTATTAGAAAATTATCTTGGCCTGTGAAAACCTCTGTTAAAGTATGGATCTTTGACAATTTCGGTTTCGACTCCTCTTAACCATGACCTGGATAGAGCCCTATTTTTGAAATACTAGCTATGGAATATCTTCATAAAATTATTTATTTTCAATGTATTTGAGAAAACAAAATTATTATTTCAAGTGGCTTCATAAGTTCTAGGATGGATCTTTTAGATGATCATGTCGACTTACCCAAGATATCACATGACGGCTAGTTGTCTTTCCTAGAAAATCAATCACTCAGATTAGATCAGTCTTGGTCAAGACAATTTTCCAAGGAACTCACCACTTTAGATCAACTAATGGATAATAAAGAACTCAATTCTCTTTCCAAAAAAAATATAATTTAATCACTCACTCATATATGATCTGATCTCTTACGCAGAGGATTACAAGGAAGCACATAAGGGCACATCAAGGAAAGAAAACCTTGTTTTATCTCTCTCTAAGATCTGATCCAGTCCAAGTTTAAGGCACAAGTTCTATAGATTCTCTTGGAGGGTCTGAAGTCCAAGTTTTTTGATCACTATAATTTTCTCCTTGTTTGAGATAATTGTCATTCGAGTTCTACTTCTAGGCCAAGTTCTAGAAGGGTGTATCCAATTACTTTATGAGGACCAAAATCTTCCCTAGTTCGAGATCCTTGAGTGTTGAAGGTTGATCTCTAAGCCAAGTCCTAGAGAGACATCATAAACGTATTGTTCAAATGTTTGTAACATTGGTTTGAGGTCTAGAAGGAAGTTTGAATTTTCCCTAGTTCGAGATCATTAGTTGTTGGTCTCTAGGCCGAGCCCTAGAGAAGTATCATTTGTGTGTTGTTTTGTGATATGAGATGTATTTAGTCTTAGTTTGAGGCTTCCTCAAATACACATATAGGATGAGACCTGAGATGAGATATGAGCCATTTAAAGACCATAACTGGTCCAATTTTTGTGTTTCCTCAGGACTATACTCTATCACAAATACGAGCTTCAGAAGGGGTGTATTATCCAAGCTTGGGTACAATGTTATGGTAAGAATATCAACCTCTTGAAGTTGATTTTCAGGATCTTGTTGGATTATTTGTTGACATTGTATTGGAGACATTTTCATTGCTGAAGCCTTCTAGTGTCTAGAATAGTCCATCTCTTGATGTATTGTTGAAAGATCTCTCTAAGGAAATAATTTGTTTGGTTTTACCCTTAGTGGGATCTTTTCCCTAGTCTTTGACCTAAAAATTAATGTCTCTTATTATCGTGCTATGTGATCTCTTATTTATCATTAATATTTTGTTTGATGGAGAGAAAATAATTAGGAAGAAAAACCTAATATATTCACAAATAAATATCAAAATTTTAGAAAGATTGCTTGTACACATTGTACTTGGATTTTCAAAACTATTAGGGCACAAAAAACATAGAGAAATCACAACCTTCTTTCACAAGTAGACTCGACCTTCTTCCAAATAGATTAGACCATTATAAATTTTATTTTCTCCCTATGGATCCTTTCTCGTCTTCTTCATAGGCTTGATTTATTCTTGATATAGGTCACTATGGTGTTTTAGATCTGCCCTCAGTCCTTCTTCATACTTCTATTCACTCGAAATAGTATCTTGAAGTACTCAACCTTCATCCTTCATTCCTCGACCTCCAATTATAACTTGGTTTCATAGCAAGGATAATGACCAAGCCATGCTAGAGGCCCTCAACTTGTTTTTCCTTTACCCGAACCTCAGATATAGGGCTTGGTTCCATGCTATAGTTTCCTCACTTGGATGTAGCATAAATCGACACCTTTCGAATGCTACTAAAACTTCTTAGAACAAGAGTATATCAGCCTAATGAGTATAAATTGACCCTCTTAGGGAAAAATTGACACATGAGGGCTACATTTCTCTTGCACACGATGTGTCATGAGCCTCCTCTTAGACCCATTTTATATTTTTCCTTTGGTCACTTAAGAAACCTGCTAGATCTGGGGTTTTAGAGTCTTTGTACTTTAGAATATTTAATTAATTCTCTCTTGGTCGTAAACCCACTGCTTGGGTCCAAACCCAACCTTTTTGTAAATGACCAGACTAACAACTTATTGGTGGGTTTTCCTCTCTTAGAAATACCTTCCAAGATACCCAAAGTCTAACACTCCCTCTTAGTGAGGAAGGTATTTACTTCATGCTTCTAGCTCCATGGATTTCCTTGCTTGCATGCCCCTGACCATCCTCATATGAGTCTTGAATTTCCTCAGGTAGCCATATATGTCTTATTATGTGCCACAGATTCTTTGTACTAGGAATAACTTTGTCTTGCATGGTGCATGAATATTCTCACATGCAACAAGATAGCCTGATCCTTGCCTATCCTCGTAGGATCTATGCCTTTATTTGCACCACCACGAATGTTCTCTCATGGTTTGTGTCTGTCCTTTCATGGAATGAAAAATTCTCAATATGGTTTGAACCTAAATATTTGAACTTCCATAGGGTAGACTCCATTTTAAGCTAGACTCCCTCTAAGTCTACACAACCTTCATTGGAACACTCTGCTTCCTATAGCTACTCCTACACCTACACCTATACCTTCACTTGCTTCTTGCGCAAACTCTAATCCACATGATCATCAAAGTAGCTTTGATACCATGTTCAATTTTCACTAGGCCCTAAATATGCTCTAAGACTAATCACACACAAACACACCAGGAACACTCAACCTTCTAACGCTTTGCATAGAAGAAGTATTCAATAGTGAAATCAATTTAGCACACAAATATTTGATCCCAAAGATAGATTATCTTATTATTTCATCAATAAAATAATCACAGGGATCATGTACTAAGGATCATGGCCCTCGATCACTAATACATATAGTATACAACTAGGGATTGCAATATTCAACGTCATATCTACAATCTTCCCAGAAAAGAATACAAGAAAAAAACCCTTAACTTACTTACTGATGTGTACTGTTTAGATCATACCTTTCAGTACTTTTAGTTCTTGATACCTTTTAGGTCCTTTTTCCTCCTTTAGATCAACTTCTCACAAGTGTATTTTCCACTCCAAATTACACAATATACTCAAACCTTGTAGATCTACTTCTCACAGTGATATTTCCCACAAAATCACTGTACAATCAACTTTCCAACAATTAGTTATCTCATAGAATATTTTTCCATCAACCCATTGCACACTAAAATGCACTCTGTTCACAACTATGTTTGTGAATAGACTTATGAATACAATTCTCATCAACCCAAGACTTTAATGCATCAACCCCTTTGCTTCCCTTACTGCCATCTCTCTGCAACTAAGGTAACTTGCTTCTTTGATCTAAGGTTCTTAGATTAGTTTCAAGCTCCCTCACGGCTCGACCTACCCACATAAATCCAATGAACTTCATGTAGCCTTGTGGCCTTCCACACTTAGCTAGGAAGAGACATGTTAGGCCTCTTCTGGGGTCTCAACCCTCCTCCCTTTTTCATAGAACATAACACTGATATGTAACAAAATATTAGAAATTTTTCTTGGCTTGCGCAGACCTATGTTACGACATGGATCTCAGACAATTTCCATGGCTTTTCCTCTTAACCACAACCTATAAAGAGCCCTATTAGGACACAAAAGACGCAAATAAATAGCGACCTTCTTTGACAAGCATACTCGACCTTCTTCCGAATAGATCAAACCATTATAACTTTTCGTTTCTCCCTATGGCTCCTTTTGTGTCTTATTCTTGGTCTTGATTATTTCTTGAGATAGGTCATTATGGTGTTTTGGCTCTACCATAAGCCCTTATTCATACATTTGTTCACTTGGCCTAGTATCTTGAAGTCCTCAACCTTCATCCTTTAGACCTCAACCTCCAATTCCAGCCTAGTTTCATATCAAGGATCATGACCAATCCATCCTAGAGGCCCTTGACTTCTTTCTCCTTACCTTGACCCTCAGATCTAGGGCTTGATTCTATGTTGTAGCTTCCTCACTTGGCTATAGCATAACTCGAGACCTTTCCACCCCTACTTGACCTTCTTTGAACATGAGTATCTTGACCTTATGATAAGAACTCCACCCTCCTAGGGTACACTTAGCATAAGATGGCTACATCCCTCTTTCACACAATGTGTCATGAGCCTTTTCTTAGACTCCTTATATAATTTTATTTAGGTCACTTAGGAAACCTTCTATATCCATGTTTTTAGCCTCTTTGACCCTTAGAATATTTAATTATTTCTATCTTATTCCTAAACCCAATGCTTGTGTCCAAAACCCCAGTTTTGGGTAAATCACTGTAACCACCCCTCCCATATCTACCCAGTTTCATCACCCTGATAGGGTAAACATAAGAGGAGGAGCTACTATGATATGACCTGACCTTTTAACTTCATTAAGGAAGTAGAGTCGATAAAATGAAACTTTACTGACCTTGCTTAGGAGCTAAACAATCACTCCAGGTGCCCAAATCTTGAGCTGGATAGTTATTTTCTTGACCTAGCCTACTAGCCGCATGCATAACACTACGTCCATGCAATTATAGGCCCCCAGTCACATGCATAAGCCTTCAAGGTAGCGAATGAAGTCCTAATATCTCAGTTCTGAGCTTGTGACCTTGGAATCAGAGGCACCTTTGCAGGGCTAGGCTCCAGGCCACTGCCAAGAACTTGATGAAAATTTATAAAACTATAAATGACAGAAGGAAAAATCCTATAACACAAAACTTGATCAAATACTTGACCTAACTAGGCATAACCATGACAATTATTTCATGGAACACATGGTGAAGATGTAATCTACAGGTCATGAATGCATATTTAAACATAGGGGTATGATACTTACTTGAGAATTGCCAAGAAGGTATGGTTCCCTCTCATAATGGTTGCAATAACATCTATTATATCATGCATTCATTAGCCATCCATCAACAAATCAAAACACATCAAGAGACATAACCAACATACATCTTATAACTAGCATATAACCAAAAAATGAAAATATAAGAGGAAAATATCTCTTATTAACATATGAAAAATCTAATCAAGTCAGGGACTTCCACATACCACCTGAACATAGATTGGGATGAACCAAATATCTCTTTTAGCCAATCAATCCCGCATCATATTCCAAGCGTGAATGTGGGATCTCATGAATAACCAAGAAAAACCAAACTAGGGCTTCCAAAGGCCAAACCACCTCAAACATCATCCAGTGATTCCACCTCACGGTCAAACATCACTAACACCAATAAGAATTGTCTCTACCTAAGCTTCCTAGGGCTCCAGAGCATTTGTCCCAACCATGGCTCTAGCAACTAATAACTTAACCCACAACCTTCCAAGGCTCCAAAGCGTTTTTCCAACCAAGGCTCTAGGACTAGTAACTCAACCCACCAAGGGATCGACATCGTTTTTCCAACCAAGGCTCTAGGAATAGTAACTCAACCCAAGCTGTTCTAGGGCTCTAGAGCATTTGTTCCAACCAACGATTCTAGGAATTAGTAACTCAATCCACAACCGTAAGGAACCTGAGCAAAAACTAGAAACAACAAGTGGAAAAACCAGCAACACCATGTCTATCTAGGAAATGGCAAGGAAAGGCAAACCACTGTCAATCCAAGAAATCCTCCATGCCGATGACAAATCATAACAAAATAAAAACATGCATATACCATGCATGCTAAAACTAGCAAGGAATTCATACATGCAACTCAATACTTGAAAAGTAATCCCATTGTAGCTGTTGATCCCGCTATTCCCTTGTGCTTTCCTTCTTTTCCTTTGCCTTATTTTTCCAAATCCAATGAAAACTAGAGTGCTCCAAGCATGCTCCAACAATGCTCCATGATTTCTCTAAGTGTGCAAGAGTATGAGAGAGAGAGAGAATGGAAGAGAGCTCTAAGCTAAAAATGACAAAAAGTTGTGCTGACAAAAGATGTGAACTAATCCTCAGAAGCCTTTATATAATTTAGGCCTCTATTTTCTTAATTTTCCTCTATTTTTCCTCACATGCAATTATGTGACCTTTCTCCTTCATTTTCTCCTATTTTCCATTATTTCATAAATAAAATTTCAATTCATGCATATTTACCTTTGCCAATTTCCATAGCCATTAATTAATCACAAGTTATCCCCATCGTTATGTTTTTTCCCAACATTCAACTTGGAATATGTGTCCCATGACCTTGGTCTTTCTATTTTATTTACATAGGAAACCAACTAGGGATATTATAATCGCCTAACAAACAACTTATTGGTTGGTTGTCCTCTCTTGGAAATACCTTCCAAGCTACCAAAAATCTAACATAGATTAAGCACCCTAGTGCTTTTCAAGCTTCTAGTTCTAATAATATGCACACAACACAAACAAGTAGCGAGCGATAGGCGATGAACCTTGGCACATTTTTCAAGGTGTCAGGTGGCAGAGATAGATGGCAGGTGAATTTGGATTTTTTGGGAGGCCAAGTGGCCCTTTTTTGAGTGACATGTGGCAGACAGATGAAGTGGCAACTTGAAGAAAAGACATGTGGTAATGACATGACATGACACATGGAGGAAAATGACATGGCATATGAGGTGGAAAATTCTTAGGATTCATGCCAGGAAGTTTTTTTGTGGAGTTCCATAGTGTTAATCGATTTGGTAAAGTTGTGGGGTTGATAGCCATTTGCCTCTTCCCACTTCCGATTGAAATGAGAACAAGCATTATGACATTTTGGTTTAGAAGTGAGTGGGAGATGAAAATATTTTGTACACCATAAATATTAATTGAATCAATTGAAATTGTTTAGAAGTTCATGGTTGTTTTAAGTGAATTTAAGAAAGATTTTTTTGGCATATGATGGTCCATGGGTGTAGGAAACATACACGTTAGCTTAATGCTCAGATCCAGATTCAACTACAAAGGCATATTGGTCAAATTTCAAATATAGCATGTTTTTGTGTAGAAGTCATAAAAAATATATCTTACCTCCAATTCATTTAGGCCTTAAGAAAATGTGCGCTATAAGAAAATCTTCAGATTCCTGGATATTCAGAGCTCATGGTTTAAAACTGTGGTCCTAAAATCGATCACAAGGGATAAAGTTAATTTAAGCCCCTAGTGTTAGAAATATGTTATCATTGATGGAAGAGGCAAAGAAGATGAAGGGAGAATATTATAAATGTGTTTTGATTGATGTAAAAAGTTATGAAGATAAAAAACAAAAGCATAGGTGATAGCAAGAATTATGAAGATCATCTCAACTATGGAAAAGGTGAAGATGGTGAAGATGTATTGAATTTGGAGCCATTTTTGTATAGAATATTACCTAAAATTCAATTGAAAACCACTTAGTTGGATAAAGATCTGAAAGAGAATTCTAGTGGTATATAGAAGTTCTAGAATGGACTCCGAGATCACAAGTTATTTCCAGTTAAATCATATTATCCCCAAGGTCAAAGTTGTAGAGTTAAATTAGTGAAGGACCCTTTGGAGCAAGCTAATTTGGTGGAATTTCCAAACATAGTAGAGTGGTTTAGCAGAGTGGCTATGAAACGTGTTAGGCATATGTGGCAAAAAATAACGTAGTGGAAATAATTTTGATTGAATAATGGTGGAAGCCCCCATCACACTTCAACCTGACGGAGGTAGCCTAGAAGGAATTAAAGTTGAGAACAGAAGGGAAGCCTGGGATAACGTAACTCTAGGTGGGGTTAGCAGGTATAGGTGCATTTCATTGGCTGAGTTAAAATGTGGGAGGTCCCCATGGGACAACTAAGCCTGAGAGGTCTTCCCCGAAAGAACAAAGGTATGTGTAGAAGTGATGGCCCAAGATGATTAAGCACTGTGCTAGCATGTCGAAGTAGAGCCATAACAAAGATCAATAGAGAGGCAGCCAGGAAACCATGGCAGTTGTAGTAGTGTAAAATCGCCTGAGATCCTTATAAATTTTATAAAGAAATTGGCTGAAAAACATGGCCCGGGGATCCTTTTCTCTCTCCTCTACAAGAGACATATGGAAACATTTTCTTGGATCAGTGATGACATCAGCATGATGTGAGACCAAGTGACACGTGGCATGCATTTTTTAAATTTTAAGGTGGTAGAAAGGGCCAAATATGAGTGACACATGTCACCACTTAGATGGAACCATGTGGTGTTAATGACATGAGCCTGACATCATCATGGTCCTTGACCCTAGAATATTTCTAAAGTTGCAACAAGTAGAGCTCCGGGCTTACTAGGTTCTGGGAAATGGTAGAAGTTTTCAAAGACAACTCATCCTGACTTGTCATTTATTGGTCCAAGAGCGGAACAATGGTACCTACCAAGACAACTCATCCTCATCCCTAGACCCTAGAAGGATTTAAATTAGCACAAAGGAGGATTGCCAAGATGACAAAGCACCAAGACATAACGATAGTACAATTGGGAGAAAAATACCAATGGGAAAAGGCATAGGGTAGACCCACATTGGCATGTAATCCTAGAGGGAAAGTCGAGGGATAAATTTAAAGGGTTAGTACGAGGACTTGTTGCAAGAAGTGTGACAAATAATGTGAAGGTATTTGCAGTGTTAAATAATCCCTTGGGGATAAACCACATAAGGGGCCCACACAAGGTTATATGCATATTATTTTTATATAAAGTGTGCCTGGGCTCAAGACTATTTTAAATTATGATTAAAATAATTTGGGCATACGATTAAGTGATTGTAAGCTATGTTTGAAGGTTTAAAGCAAAAAACATATCTATAGCCTTGATTTTGGTGTTTATGCCAAAATATAATAAAGGACAGAGATAGAGCTAAAGCAGGTATGAATGAGTTGGCATAGACTTTAGTGACATGGACAATTTTAGAGGTAGTTTTAGAAAAATGCTAAATCTGGAGATTCACCAAAATAGAATTCCTAGCTAAATCTTGTAAAAGTTCTAGAACAACAAATTTAAGTAGTTTAACTCATAATTTCCTGTAATAAGAGGTAAGGAGAGGTAGATCACTTGGAGAGTAGATTCAAATGACTTGACAAAAGAAAGATAGAGTCAAAAATAAAATATTCATGCAAGAATTGAAGTGCAAGATAACTAAAGTTTTAATTCCAAAATATCAGTCCAAAATTACTTTATAAGCATAATCGAATTTGCAAGGTGAAGGAGTGCAAAAATGAAATTGTGTTTTTGTTAGTGTGTGATGGATTGTTGCTATTGTGCATGGTGAGTTGTTCAGTGACAAGAGATTGTTGAAGGTGTTTGAAATGGTGGTTTTGGTGAGTGTTTGAAGTGATAAATTGATTTGTTTTGTAAAAGGGAACGACTTCATGATTTGAGTATGAAAATTGTATGAAATATGAATCATTGAGGTCAGACAAGTTGTAGCTTGCAAGGAAGGGGTTGCAGCTCCTTCCAGTAGTTGTTGGTAAATTTAGGGGTTAGATCTCCTTTTAGTGGTAGCTGATAAACTTAGGGGTTGTAGTTGATAAATTAGGGAGTAGTAACTTCTTGCTGGTTGTAGCCAAAGAAATTTGTAACAAAACATTGTAGCTTGCCATTGATAATGAATTTAAGAAAAAATTGAAGAATTTATGTTTTCTCTTTGTTTTATTCATGTTATTTCTTGCCATGCTCATGGGAATTAATTGCTGGAAAGTTTATTGGTGTCCTAGTATCTTTGCAAGTGAAAGAAAATTATTAAAATTCCTACAATATTGATTCACCCCCACTCTCACTATTGTCCTGGTTTCTAAAAAATTATATCAGAGCCAACCAGGTTATTTCATATCAATTTAACAACTAGAAGAAAGATCGAGGACCATGGAAAAACAGGAAGGAGGATTTACTAATAGGGCACCTATGTTCAATGGAACAAACTATGTGTTTTGGAAAGTAAGGATGAAGACCTACATTCAATCACTTGAAGTTGATGTATGGGATGTTTTGGAAGAAGAATAACAATAGCCTCCAATAGTGATCAATAAAGATTAAAATATGGAATTCACATGCAATGCTAAACCTATGAATGCCTTGCTTAGTGGCCTACCTGAATTAGAATTAGTCAAGTTCATGGATTTCTCAACTGTAAAATCTATTTGGGACAAGATTAGTAGTTTCTATGAAGGTGACATTAAGATAAAACAAGCTAAACTTCAAGGTTTTAGAATGCAATTCGAGTCTTTAAAGATGCACGATGATGAAGTTATTGAAAAGTACTTCCTAAGATTTGATGAGGTTGTGAACACTATAAGAGGCCTTAATGAGAAAATTCAAATAACATGCAATAGTTAAAAAGGTGTTAAGATCCCTCTTGGAAAGATTTGATCCCAAGGTTTTAGCCATTAAAGAGATGAGAAATATTAACTCTCTCACTTTGGATCAACTACTTAGTACACTCATTTCTTATGAGATGAGAGTTTAAAATGGAAAGATTGCAACAAATGAATCAACCTTCAAAGCATATAAGAAGTCCAAGGAAGAGCATGATGATTCGTGTTGTGAATCAGATGAAAAATAAACCAAGTTTGTGAGGAAACTCAAGAGAGGCTCAGACAAGTACAAAGGTAAGTTACCTTTTAAGTGCTTTAATTGTCACAAAGTTGGTCACTATGCTTCTATGTGTCATGAGAAGGAGAAGAAGGATTATGATCATAGAGTGGGATTCAAGAAAATTCAAAAGGAAAGAGAGAAGGCTAAGAAAAAGAGTCTCTATACCTATGAAGCCATCTCCTCTGAAAGTGAAGGAAACCAATAGTCTAATGAGGATAGAGATGATGAAGGTCCAAAAGAATTCATGCTTATGGCTATAGAAAATTTAGAATTTGAAGCCATCAATTCTGATGGAGAAGAGGTTAAGGTTGACTTAGAAGGAGAGCTAGTCAGTGAACTTTAACAAATTGAAAGGTTTAGAAAGAAAAATAAACCTAGAAAAAGTTTCTTACCAAGGAGAAAGTTGAAGCTGTTGAACCTCTGCTCCTACAAATTGAAGAAGGTAAGAAGATATAAGAGACTTTAAACTAGCAAATTAGTGAGAAGAATCAAGCATGTGAGAGGATTCATAGAGAAGTTTTTTTGCTAAGAAAAGAGTTGGAAAAGGTGAAGACTTGGTTGGGTTTCAATCAAAAGTTTGGAACGGGGACTGATAATTTAAATGAGCTTCTGGATGCATAGAGAGCTTCCACTAATCAAACTGGTATTAGATATGAGGCCGAATCAAGATCAATAGTAGAATTAAAAGGTAAGAAGTTGATTACCTTTGTACAATCGACTAATATGGGTGACAACACAACAATAAAAGAAGGGTCATTGTAGCCACCAAATGACAAAAACTAAACACAACCCAGTAACTAGTTAGAGGAAAATCAACAATAATGAAATAGAAGGAGGATTTTTTCTTAGTAATAGGCAAACAACATTGAAGGAGAAAATTGAAATGCAAAGAAAGCAACCCAACCAATTTTTAGAAATTGATTTTCTCTTGGGAATGCAGACATATTACTAGGCTATTGTTTTACATGCACCAATTATGGACACAAGGAAGAAGATTGTAGGGTGAGTTTATCATATAAGCAACTTAGACTAAGAATAAGAAATTATTAGTGGAATCATTCAATCAGACAGAGGATGAGGAGACCCAGGTACAACGATCCATTTTCTCCTTTGAATAATGTAATTCAATGCTTTAACTCTCAAAATTTTGGGCATAGAGAAACTAATTTTAGATTTAAGAATAAGAGGCTCTGATCCAGTTATAGAGAAAATAATCCAGGAGCCTAAGGTCAAGAATTCATAGCAATGTAATATTATTTTTTATACTCAGAATGAAGGCAGTCACTGGTATGTTGACAATGGCTATTCAAAGCACATGTGAGGAGATAAAAGTAAGTTTTTTACATGGAAACTTGTTGAAAAAGGTAATGCGACCTTTGGTAATAATGCACCTAGTAAGATTGTTGGTAAAGGAGTTGTCAGTCTATCAAATGGCATAGGTAAAGCCAAGAATGTATTGTATGTTTATGGGATGAAGCATAATCTACTCAATGCATATCATATGTGTTTTCAAGGTTATGATGTGATTTTTGAGGGTAATATTTTTTAAATCAAGTCTCGAGGCACTAGTGAAGTTGCATATGAAGTTGTGAGAATAGATGACAATGTATATGTACTGAAAGAGAAGACATAGAGGTGTTTATTGTCAAATATTGATGAAAGCCGACTATGGCATATAAGACTTGGACATTTGAATTTTGATCATATAGTCAGACTGGGAAAGAAGAATGTTGTCAAATATTTGCCAAAGTTATCAAAGCCTGAGAATACTATTTGCAAGTCTTGTCAGTTGGGTAAGAAAGCTTGAGTACCATTCAAGTCCAAGGAGAGCTCATCAACCAAGCCATTGCATTTAGTACATATGGACTTGCATGGGCCATCAATAACGTAATCACCCATAGGTGAATTGTATTTCATGCTTATCATTGATGATTTTAGTAGAATGACGTGGGTTGCATTCCTTAAAGAAAAACAAAAATCCTTTAAGAAGTTTAAATACTTTAAATCCATGGCTCAGAATGAGACAAAATGTAAAATCAAAATCATAAGGTCTGATAATGGAGGTGATTTTACTTCAAAATAATTTGATGATTTTTGCAAGAAACATGGCATGAAAAGGAATTTCACTATAGTAGAGACTCCCTAGCAGAAGGGTGTAGCAAAAAGAGGCAATATATATATTCAACAATTAGCCAAAACCATGATGGGATAAAGAAATGTTCACAAAAGATTTTGGGTTGAATCCATTCACACAATTGTGGTGATTTTAAATAAATCTCACTTTATACAAAACAAAAATAAGACCCTCCATGAGCTTTGGTATGACAGACATGCTACAATCAAGCATTCCAAAAATTTTGGAAGCAAGTTCTATATCAAGAGGAATGATGAAAATATTGAAAAGTTTGATGCAAGGGCTGATGAAGGTATTTTTATTGGATATTATCATAAAAATAAGGGGTACAGATGCTACAATAAGAATACAAAGAAGATTATTGATTGTATTGATGTCAAAGTGGATGAATATGTTGAATCTGATGTCAGTAAACCAGTAAATACCAACTCGACTAATCCAATCAACAATGATGAGACACATTTAGATGAAGACAATGAAGAGCCCTCCAACCTCAAGCCAAGGATCCTTAAAGGTATGTGAAAAAACATCATATAACTAATTAAATTATTGGTGATTTAAACAAAGGTGTGCAGACGAGAAGGAAGCTTCTAAATACCTCATACTCAAGTGCATGTAGTTCTATTATTCATGGAGGAGCCAAAGGATGTCGCACAAACCAACCAAGATGACAATAAGTTAAAAGCTATGCATGAATAACTGGACCAAATCAATAAAAAGAAGACATGGGATCTTGTTCCTAGACCAACAAACAAGAATGTAATTGGCAAGAAGTGGGTTTTTAGGATTAAATTGAATGAGTGTGGAGAAGTGGTAAGAAACATGACAACATTAGTGTGAAAAGGCTATGCACAAATAGAAGGTTTGGAATTTTATGAAACCTTTTCTCTTGTTACTCAGTTAGAGGCGATTAATATGCTATTGGCATTTTCTTGTTTCAATAAATTCAAAATATATCATATGGATGTCAAATATGATTTTCTAAATGGAGATATGCAAGAAGAAGTTTACATAGAGCAACCATGTGGTTTTCAACTATAAGAACAACTTGATTATGTTTGAAAGCTGAAGAAGGCCTTTTATAGTCTCAAGCAAGCCCCATGGGCTTGGTATTCCAAGTTGGATAACTACTTGCTCAAGTGTGGTTTCAAAAGAGGTGAAATTGATAGTAATTTATATGTTAAAGCTAATGATGGAAAATAAATATTGGTGGTTATCTATGTTGATGATATTATTTTTGTCAGTGACTCAAATCCACTAACATGCCAATTTGCAGTTGATATGAAGGTTGGAACTGAGATATCTATGCTTGTAGAGATTTCTTATTTCCTTGGTTTGCATGTTGCATAGACTCCCAAAGGGATTTTTATCTCACAAAGTAAGTATCTCAAGGACTTATTGAAGAAATTTGGCATGGAGGAGTGTTCTTTGGTGAGCACACCAATTGATCCAGCTCTTTTATTTCAAGGATGCATATAGAATTGCATTTAAAAGAGAATGTAACCAAGTGACACATACACATAAAAGAAGTGGAAATCAAAAGAAACCATGAGATCAAAAGCTCACAAACAACTTGATAACGGAGTTCACCTAGTGTGGGATATGTCTCTGGGCCCTGGGAAATGTAGGGAGGCCTCTTTCATTAAATGGCAATAGAATCAAATTACAAGAAATCAAAAAATGACACCATGGCCTGGAAATGTAGACTTTTACTGAAGAAACAGATTGCATGGTTGGATTCCTAGTGAAAAATCATGAAAAATGATTATAAAGTCAGCCCTGTTCTGTGTTGGTGACCTTTGGTGCTCTAGGGAATATTTTAGATTCCTTGCAAGATTTTATGCAGAATATTCCTTCAAATATTCCTTGGAATATTTCTTGAAATTGATGCTTAGGTGGGGCGTGGTTCGACTCCGGGTTCAGTAGGCAGTAGGCATTGGGTTTTGTCAGCCGCCACCTCCTCCGCACATGGCATTGGTTTAATTTAAATATATGGTGCAGGTGGAGTTTACATAAAAAGGCCGTCGAAAGCGGTGGTCAAGGCAGCCAAGTTAGGTTGCTAGTGGGTCGGGGGTTCAACCTTGGCCCTGCCCATTGGTTGATGCTTATTTTATATGTGGCAAAAAATCCATTTTGGCCTTGACCACTAGTGGTCTGTCATGTATTAACCGTTGCGCTATCATATTTTAATTGTGTGTTTATATATATCTAAAACCATTGCATAATCATCGCTAGGTTTGACCGTTCGCTACGAGGTGGTCGAAAAATATTTTTTATTTTTAATTCAATTTGGCCGTAACGACCCATTTTCCTGCCAATTATTTTGGGGATTACCAGTCGTTTTAAACATGCGATAATGTGGTCATCGCCAGTGGTTGAAAAGGTGTAATTTTTTACCTCCTTAGCAGAACCTGGCGACACTGACTGAGCTGCCATGTGTCGCTCCCTGATTGGTCCATATGGTTGAATTGGCTGCTGATGTCTTGCTGATGTCAGCTGCCATGTGTCACTTTCTGGTTGTCTCTCCTCCATCCATACAGACATGCCACCTTCTGATGTTATCACCTATATGGATGATGTCAACATCCATACTACTGACGTTAAAATGACAAGTGTCCATGTGGGTCTTTCCTGCAAATTTTTTAGTTGTTTTTGAAAAACTTCAGTGGGCCATAACTTCTTCATACGATGTTGGATTGATGTGCCATTCATGTCGTTGGATTTAGAATGATAAGCTCTTCGTTTTGAGACTATTTTTCTTTCTTTTTGAGGAGTTTAAAAATCTGGCTTTTTAAGATCCTCCTAGATCATTCCTCCCCACTAATGAGCTTTTGGGATGCTAAAAGATTTATTATTCAATTGGCAAGTGATGGAATTGTTCCCTCACTTTCTCCTTTTCAATCCA
Source organism: Pinus tabuliformis (assembly GCA_031772625.1). Classification (NCBI taxonomy): domain Eukaryota; kingdom Viridiplantae; phylum Streptophyta; class Pinopsida; order Pinales; family Pinaceae; genus Pinus; species Pinus tabuliformis. Next base: position 609,019,704 of record CM062806.1, on the reverse strand, counting down.
ACAAGCCTTACTTGGAGCATTCCCTTGAAACCAATACGAAGGTACTCCACGTCTCCCCATTGTGAAGTCCTAGTTCTCTCATCAAGAATGATATTTTCAAGTAGATTTTCCAAGTATTCAGGTGAAAAATCGTCCACTGTAGGAACTGTTGGCATTATGGCTAAAGTGTTGTCCTTGATGGCAACCCATTCAGGTGACAGGTCACTGTACTTCAAGTCAGCAGCAGAAGTTGATGATCAGCTACCAAATATTGAAGGAAATAAGGAGGACGCAGGTATACCTTACAGAAAGTGCGTACCCGCAGGTACACCATGCAGAAGCCGCGTCCAGAGACGCAGGCCAGTCGTTCAGGAGGTGCGTCCACCCAGTGCACACATTTTAAGGCAGAGAAAAGCACACGTGGGGGTTTCTTGTGTTTTACTCTTGGTATCTAGCCGACGGTATTGCGTTATTATGGTGTCGGCTCGTGGTATTGTTCCATGATTTGAGGAGGAGCTTGCCTATATAAAGCAAAGGAGATCATTTGGTTTAGGTATGTCTTTGGTTGAATATCTTATTGGGTGAGATCTGGTCTAGATCTAAAAGGTGAATCTATTGAAGGACTGAGATCCCTTTGGCGCAAGATCAGATCTGTAGATCTGACTGTTTGGGTTACACTTAAAGTTTTGAAATCATTCATACCCGAAGGGACGCAGGTACAGTGAAAGGAAAGCGCGCCGGGACGCAGTGCAGAGTCTGGAGATCTGCGTGGGGATGCAGGGCAGACGAAGTTCAGGTGCGTCTGGGACGCAGTTCAGTGACTGGAGATCTGCGTGGGGACGCAGAGCGATCAAGGTTCAGGTGCGTCCCTGTAGCAGAAGGACACGGCGCGATAGTGTTTTTGGGTGCGTCTCTGTAGCAGAAAGACGCGGCGCGATAATGTTTCTGGATGCGTCCCTGAAGCAAAAGAACGCAAAGCAGTTAAAGGAACAGTGCATGGGCACGTAGCGCAGTAGAAGGATATCTGCGTGTGGACGCAGGGGAGCAGAAGGTTAACTGCGTCTGGTCGCAGGCCACAGAGAGAAAAACTGCGTCTCTGTCTTAAGATGTTCTGTTGATTGAATATTGATAAGGTGTTCTGGGTTACTTCTGTTATTGCTGATCTGATATCTGTAGTGGACTGTATCTGTTATGTACTTGTTGATCATCTGATGCTTTATGAAAAGAAGTAGGGGGTTGTAGCTCCCTTCCAGGAGTAGACTGGAAAACGAGAGAGAGAGAGAGTTGTAGCTCTCTGCAGGTTGCAGCCTGCGTACTGGTAAAGGACTGCACCAGTACAAAATCATTGTAAAAGAAGTTTCTAATTTGAAAGAAGATAGAGACATATTGCAGCAGGTGGTTTTCACCCACATTGGGTTTCCACCTTACATCTTGTGTTCTTTGGTGTGACTATCTGTTTTTCTTTGTTCATGCTCATTATTTTATGGTACTAACATGCAAAAATAATTCAAAGATCAAATAAGGAAGATTTATTAAATTGCTAGATAATACTGATTCACGCCCCCCTCTCAGTATTATTTCCAACAATTGGTATCAGAGCAGGTCCTTCAGAGAAGCTTGATCGCTTGAAGGTAGATCGTTCATCATGAGCAACTACGAGAGAGAAGCATCAATCAGGTCACCGGTTTTTTATGGGACAAACTTCAATTATTGGAAGGTAAGAGTTACTGCATATCTTCAATCTCTTGGTACAGAAGTTTGGGACATTGTAGAAACAGGCTATGCTTTTCCTTCAGCTACTCCTACAGATCCAGCTGAGAAAAAGAAGTATGAAACAAATGCAAAAGCAGTCAGTACTCTATTAGGAAGTATATCCCAAACGGAATTCATGAAGGTAATGCACTTCAAATCAGCAAAAGAGATATGGGACAAAATGGTCACGAGCTATGAAGGAGATGAACAGGTAAAGCGAGCTAAACTTCAAACTCTCAGGATTCAGTATGAGACTCTCAAGATGTATAATGATGAAAGTGTGGCTAATTATTTTCTTCGGGTAGATGAGATTGTTAATTGTATGAAAAATTTGGGTGAAGAAATAAAAGAGGCTATAGTAGTTGAAAAGATTCTAAGATCATTATCCCCCAAGTTTGAATCTAAAGTATCTGCAATAGAAGAAAAGGAAAATCTCCGAATTCTCACTATGTCTCAGCTACATGGAATTCTAACGGCTTATGAAATGAGAAAGGGAGGTCCATCAGACAGAAGGGAAGCTGCTTTCAAGGCATCAGGCAAAGAAGATTACTATGAAGCAAGCCATGTTCCAGAAGAAGAGGAAGAAGAATCAAATTTTGCCAGAAATCTTCAAAGGGGTTCTGGAAGGTTTAGAGGTAAGCTACCTTTCAAATGCTTTGCTTGTGGAAGAGTAGGTCATTATGCTGCAAAATGTCCTCATAAGGATAAAGGAAAGGAACCTGCTAGATGGAACAAGAAACAAAGTGCAAATAAGAAAAGCTACCACACCCATGAAGATAGTGATGGTCTATCAAACAGTGATGAAGATGAACGAGGTAATGAATATAAGTTATTAATGGCATTTGAAGATGATGATTATATGGATGCTATAGATGTGGATAACCTTTATGATGAAATCACTAGACTCAAGAGATGTATAGAAGAAAAGAATGTGATCATTGATACTCTACAATTTCAAATTGATGAAAAGGAAAAACATCTTGAAAAACTAGAAGGAGAAATTGTTGGTCTTAGAAAAGAGATTGAGAAAACAAAATCTATTAATCCTAAGTTTGTCAAAGGATCTGAAACTTTGGATAAGATTATCAATGTGCAACGGTCTCCTCTAAACAAGACAGGTCTGGGCTACAATGGAGAAACCTCTCAAGCATCCACCTCAAAGAGTTATCTTGATGCAACAAGAAGAAATGAGCAAAAGAACAATGAAGATCATCAGGTAAAGCAGGGACGAATTACAAACAGAAACTATCAAGGGCAATCCATCTTAAGGGTGAACCAGCCACAGGTAAAATCTTCTCAATTTGGTTCAAGAATAGATGAAAATAGAAATTACAATCAGTTGGCTGGTAGATTCGATAACCGCAGAAGTTTCTTCAATGGACAATGCTTTTCTTGTCATAAATTTGGTCACAAAGCAGCTCAATGTGTTGCATATAAAACAATCATGACTAGGGAAGCTCAAAAACAAAGAAGTATGACAGGGATTACAAAAAGGACCTATAACAACTTTTCGGTTCTTGAAAATGAAGTCGAATGTTCTATTTGCAATAACTTTGGTCATGAAGAATCTGAATGCAGGAGCAGGTTTCTGCAGAAAAAGGAGCAAGCCTCAAGCACCAAAACATGGAGAATAAAGGAACCTCAAACAGAAAGATGTGGAATAGCATTCTATGCAGAGGGACAGGAAAATCTATGGTGCATTGACAATGGATGTTCGAAGCATATGACAGGTGATAAAGAAAAACTTGAATCTTATTCTGCTCTAGAAAAAGGAAAGAAAGTCTCTTTTGGAAATGATACTCCTGCAACTATAAAAGGAAAAGGCATTGCTCAGTTAAAAGAAAAGGTCAAAGCTGGAAATGTTTTGTATGTTGATGGATTGAAGCATAATCTTCTAAGTGTCAGCCAGATGTGTGATCAAAGAACCGAGGTTATTTTCAGATCGAATGGATGTCTTGTTCGTGATCTTGATACAGGTAAAACAGTACTCAAAGGCAAAAGAACTCCAAATAATATGTACATATTTGAAGAAGGACAACAACAATGCTATCTGAGCAAGGATGAAGAGCACTGGTTATGGCATCGAAGGTTGGGACATCTAAGCTTCTCACAAATAAGGAAAGCATGCAAATATCAGGCAGTTCGTGATCTTCCAGATATCAAAATTCCTGACAACACCATATGCAGATCATGTCAGTTTGGAAAACAAACCAGAACTAACTTTCCAGAGAAAGAAGGATCAGCTAGCATGCCTCTTGAGCTAGTACATACAGATACATGTGGTCCATTCAGGAAAAGAACACCTAGAGGAGAGGAATATTTGATATTATTTATTGACGATTTCTCCAGGTTTGTCTGGTTGGGACTTATGAAGCACAAAGATGAAGCATTCGAAAAATTCAAATCCTTCAAAGCCTTGGTTGAAAATGAATCAGGTCACAAAATTAAGTGCCTCAGATCCGACAGAGGTGGGGAATTTACTTCAAATGAATTTTTCGATTTCTGTGATGAACATGGGATAAGGAGAGAATTCTCTACAACTAGAACTCCTCAGCAAAATGGAGTTGTTGAAAGAATGAACAGAACAATCCAACAAATGGCTTGTGCTATGCTTGATGAATCAGGAACTCCCACAACTTTCTGGGGTGAGGCTGCACATGCTGCGGTCGTTATTCTCAACAAAACAAATGTCCGGGTGAACAGCACTCAAACTCCGCATGAGCTTTGGAGTGGCAGGACTCCTTCAGTAAAGCACTTCAAAATCTTTGGGAGCAAATGCTATATCAAAAATACTGATGAGCAGCTTGGCAAACTTGAACCTAGGGCAGATGAAGGCATTCTTCTTGGTTACTCTCCATATAGCAAAGCATACAAGTGCTACAATAAAAGACTTGGCAGAATTGTTGACAACATTGATGTAGTGGTTGATGAGAAGGGATACATTCCTAGGCAAGTCCATCATGAAGACATCGAAGAAGATGAAGGCTACCCTCAAAGACAGAATGATGAAGAAGAAGAACCTCAAGAAGAACCTCAAGAAGAGCCAGAGGAGCAAACAAAAATAGAAGAAAAGACTCCATCCAGATATGTTCAGAAGAATCATCCAGAATCTCAGATTGTGGGGCAGAAAGAAGCAGGTGTACAAACAAGAAGAACAGTTGCAGAAGCCTCAAGCTATTTAGCATTACTCTCCTCTACTGAACCACAAAATGTGAAAGAAGCATGCAAAGATGAATGTTGGGTGAAAGCAATGGATGAAGAACTTGAGCAAATCGAAAAGAACAACACTTGGGAGCTGGTTCCTAGACCAAAAGATAAGAATGTTATCGGAACAAAATGGGTCTTCAAAAATAAATTGAATGAAAATGGAGAAGTAATTAGAAACAAAGCCAGACTTGTTTGTAAAGGGTATGCGCAGCAAGAAGGAATAGACTTTGAAGAAACTTTTGCTCCTGTTGCAAGACTTGAGGCCATCCGAATGTTCCTTGCTCTCTCAAGTTTTCAAAACTTCAAAGTATTTCAAATGGACATGAAATCAGCCTTTCTGAATGGAGACTTGGAAGAAGAAGTGTACATTGAACAGCCAGATGGGTTCATTCTTGGAAATGATCCAAATCTTGTATGCAGATTGAAAAAGGCTCTCTATGGTCTCAAACAAGCTCCAAGGGCTTGGTACTACCGGTTGGACAAATATCTTCATCAACAAGGTTTTTCAAAAGGTTCAGTAGATAGCAATCTGTATATAAAAGTTGAAAATGACAAATTGCTAATACTTGTTGTGTATGTAGATGACATTATTTTTGGCAGCAATGAAGAAGCTATGAGTCAAAGCTTTGCCTCGGTCATGCAGAAAGAATTTGAAATGTCCTTGCTAGGAGAACTGACATATTTCCTTGGTTTGCAAATCCAACAAAAAGAAGGAGGAATCTTTTTATCTCAAACCAAGTATCTCAAACAGATTTTGAAGAAATATGGCATGGAAGATGCAAAACCAGTATGTACACCCATGGTCACAGGATGTAGTCTCAGTGCAAATGATGAATCTGCAGCAGTACATCAACCAACCTACAGATCTATGATTGGAAGTTTACTATATTTGACAGGTACCCGACCGGACATCATGCATGCAGTTGGAATAGTTGGAATATTTCAGGCAAATCCGAAGGAGACTCATCTTCAGGCAGTGAAGAGAATTTTCAAATATCTTCAAGGGACTCAAAATTATGGCTTATGGTATCCTAGAGATACAGATCTTACTCTTCATGCTTATACAGATGCAGATTGGGCCGGAAGCGTGGATGACAGGAAAAGCACAAGTGGTGGTGCGTTCTTTATGGGTTCCAGACTGGTATCTTGGTTCAGCAAGAAACAGAGTTCGATTGCCTTGTCTACAGCTGAAGCAGAATATGTTGCTGCTGCATCTTGTTGCACCCAACTTCTTTGGATGATGCAGACTTTGCAGGATTTTCAAATCACTTGTACACCACCTATCCCCATCTTATGTGATAACACAAGTGCAATCAGCATCTCAAAGAATCCAGTTATGCATTCAAAAACCAAGCACATACCAATCAAGTATCATTTTCTCCGGGAACAAGTGCTTGAACAGAAGGTCAAGTTGGAGTATGTTCCTTCTAAGGAACAAGTTGTTGATATTCTCACCAAACCATTGCCCAGGGACACTTTTGAGTACCTCAGGCAAAAGCTGGGGGTTGTTGATGCATCATCTTGTTGTTGAACCTTTTCTGATTGATGGTATAGGTTCAGGGGGAGCATATAATGCATTGTTGGCATTATGGAGGATGGTCAGAAGGAGATCTTGGAAATAGCTGCAATATGTCTCTATCTCTTTCATGGAGGATTATGGTTCTTTGTTGCAGATCTGGTTCATATTCAGGGGGAGCATGTCCTTAGGGGGAGCATACCCCTTTGCCCTTGATGTCAAAGGGGGAGAATGAAGCTGAAGGTTGTGAGGTTGCCATCAAGTCCAAAGGGGGAGATTGTTGGCATTATGGCTAAAGTGTTGTCCTTGATGGCAACCCATTCAGGTGACAGGTCACTGTACTTCAAGTCAGCAGCAAAAGTTGATGATCAGCTACCAAATATTGAAGGAAATAAGGAGGACGCAGGTATACCTTACAGAAAGTGCGTACCCGCAGGTACACCATGCAGAAGCCGCGTCCAGAGACGTAGGCCAGCCGTTCAGGAGGTGCGTCCACCCAGTGCACACATTTTAAGGCAGAGAAAAGCACATGTGGGGGTTTCTTGTGTTTTACTCTTGGTATCTAGCCGACGGTATTGCGTTATTGTGGTGTCGGCTCGTGGTATTGTTCCATGATTTGAGGAGGAGCTTGCCTATATAAAGCAAAGGAGATCATTTGGTTTAGGTATGTCTTTGGTTGAATATCTTATTGGGTGAGATCTGGTCTAGATCTAAAAGGCGAATCTACTGAAGGACTGAGATCCCTTTGGCGCAAGATCAGATCTGTAGATCTGACTGTTTGGGTTACACTTAAAGTTTTGAAATCATTCATACCCGAAGGGACGCAGGTACAGTGAAAGGAAAGCGCGCCGGGACACAGTGCAGAGTCTGGAGATCTGCGTGGGGACGCAGGGCAGACGAAGTTCAGGTGCGTCTGGGACGCAGTTCAGTGACTGGAGATCTGCGTGGGGACGCAGAGCGATCAAGGTTCAGGTGCGTCCTTGTAGCAGAAGGACGCGACGCGATAGTGTTTTTGGGTGCGTCTCTGTAGCAGAAAGACGCGGCGCGATAGTGTTTCTGGATGCGTCCCTGAAGCAAAAGAATGCAAAGCAGTTAAAGGAACAGTGCGTGGGCACGCAGCGCAGCAGAAGGATATCTGCGTGTGGACGCAGGGGAGCAGAAGGTTAACTGCGTCTGGTCACAGGCCACAGAGAGAAAAACTGCGTCTCTATCTTAAGATGTTCTGTAGATTGAATTTCTCTGTTGATAAGGTGTTCTGGGTTACTTCTGTTATTGCTGATCTGATATCTGTAGTGGGCTGTATCTGTTATGTACTTGTTGATCATCTGATGCTTTATGAAAAGAAGTAGGGGGTTGTAGCTCCCTTCTAGGAGTAGACTGGAAAACGAGAGAGAGAGAGAGTTGTAGCTCTCTGCAGGTTGCAGCCTGCGTACTGGTAAAGGACTGCACCAGTACAAAATCATTGTAAAAGAAGTTTCTAATTTGAAAGAAGATAGAGACATATTGCAGCAGGTGGTTTTCACCCACATTGGGTTTCCACCTTACATCTTGTGTTCTTTGGTGTGACTATCTGTTTTTCTTTGTTCATGCTCATTATTTTATGGTACTGACATGCAAAAATAATTCAAAGATCAAATAAGGAAGATTTATTAAATTGCTAGATAATACTGATTCACCCCCCCCTGATCCGAATGGAAAATGGCATCAACCCATGGTACTCATCCACCCATATTATTCATCGACCCATGGAATTTACCCATGGTATTGTAAATGGCATCCGCCCGTGGTATTGTAAAATCCACCCATGGTATTGTAAATGGCATCCGCCCGTGGTATTGTAAAATCCACCCATGGTATTCATTCACCCATGGAATTTACCCATGGTATTGTAAATGGCATCTGCCCGTGGTATTGTAAAATCCACCCATGGTATTCATTCACCCATGGAATTGACCCGTGGTATTGTAACTAAAAAATACTATAAGTAACAAGTCACATTTTGTAAAAGGACAGATTGTCCGCCACAATGTAGCCTTTACAGTTATTATCGGTTTTAATAAAAAAGTTTCTTTGTGGTTTTGTTTATTGGGCATTCTCCTATTTTTCTTCTGGCAATGCAAGTTTTCAGATCTTGGGGGTCTCTCCTCCCAAGATCCATTTCAATCTTCTAGATCTTGGGGCCTTTCCCCCAAGATCCATTTCAAGTTTTCAGATCTTGGGGTCCTTTCCCCCAAGATCCATTTCAAGTTTTCAGATCTTGGGGGTCTCTCCCCCCAAGATCCAATTCAATCTTTTAGATCTTGGGGGCCTCCTCCCAAGATCCGGATCAGTGGTATCAGAGCAGGTTATGATTCCATGGAAATGAGGGTTTGATGCATATTTTAGTTTCAAATTTTGCAGCAATATTCAACAAACTTCAGGCATGTGCTACAACCTCCACAGAGCACTTTCTTGGGTCAAGCAGGAAGAATTTTTCTTTTCTCATTTTTTTGCAGGAATTTTTTTGGGCGGCGACTTTGCAGATCAGATCTGAAACATTTGGTACAAAATTTACAAAAACAAATACCATATCTGGATTCCTCTTGAAAAATCACCCAATTTCAAAAAAAAAATGGGTCGAATCAGAGTTCGGATGTGGGAGATATCACTGATTTAAAATCAGCTATTTTATCAGAATTTTTGTGACGGCGGAACTGTTGCAGCGCGAATCTGAGATCTCAGAGTGCCCAGATAAGGATTTCCATCACATGGGAAGATGCAAAATGGTCCTTCTGCTTCCAAAAACAGGTTATAATAAATATTCTGAGTTATATTGGCCGAGTTATGTCCATTTTAATTCTGGAGCAGCATTCGGAGTGGGTTTCCATTGGAGACGTGCCCTCCCACCCCACTTTAGTAGGCACCTGCTTCACATTCATCAGTTTCAACATAGCAGCAATCGGCTTGGGTTATTTGGAGATGTGCCCTCCCACCCCAGGCTATGTAGGCACCTGCTACTTCATCAGCAACCAACATCACGGTTGTGGGTCATCCACAAACCCACACTTCATCGAAGTCCATTTGCTAGGCCGTACACTATTAGTATCACAATTGGTCACAAGCATTACAGGGTATCTCTATCCTCGGATCTTCGTTCTTCATGGTTATGGGTCATCCACAAACCCACAGTTCATCAAAGTCCATTTGCTAGGCCACACACTGTCAGAATCACAGTTGGTCACAAGCATTACAGGGTATCTCTATCCTCGGATCTTCATTTATCAGGGTTTTGGGTTAACCACGTAAAACCCTTATCTTCAGTGGATCTTCATATTCAACAAAGGCTTTGCAGGAGGGAACTTTACGCAATGGGGACCATTGCTTCTTAAGGAGGGAGGAATGATCCGAATGGAAAATGGCATCAACCCATGGTACTCATCCACCCATATTATTCATCGACCCATGGAATTTACCCATGGTATTGTAAATGGCATCCGCCCGTGGTATTGTAAAATCCACCCATGGTATTCATTCACCCATGGAATTTACCCATGGTATTGTAAATGGCATCTGCCCGTGGTATTGTAAAATCCACCCATGGTATTCATTCACCCATGGAATTGACCCGTGGTATTGTAACTGAAAAATACTATAAGTAACAAGTCACATTTTGTAAAAGGACAGAATGTCCGCCACAATGTAGCCTTTACAGTTCAGAGGCATGTAGCCGTCACATCTCTTCTCAGAGATAAGCTACCATCGCCCTAGCTAGTTTATTTCCATTTCTATTGTAAGCATATTTCAGTATTTTCCATTAATGAAATGAAGTATTATTTCCGCTGCATCTTTGTGTATATGGTTATCTCTGTAATTTGTTGCGTTCCTGTTTAAATCCGGATCAGCCCCTCTCAGTATTATTTCCAACAGGAACCTGTCCAACCTCTTCGGTATCCATGATCAAAGGAGGCTCATAAAAATTCAAGTTTTCAATGTTCACTACCGAGTAGATCTGCATGTATGCTGGTAAATCGAGATGAAAAACATTGTCTCCAATCTTCTAATATGGTGATAGGAACATATTGACTTGGCCTCAACTTCTTTCCTTCCCTTTTCATTTTTTCTTTGCTGATGTGACACCCTATCTCCATCCTAGAATTGGTGATCAAACTAATGCTTGTCATTTCGAGCCTTGTATTGAGCTTGAATTTTCTCCAATTGCTCCTTCACTACTTGGTGAATCATATGAATCCACTGAATAAAATTTCATGCCTTGTCTCTATCATTTGACTCACTTGAATCTTCATCTCTCCCAAATACCATGTCTAAGGGATCCTTTGGAAAATATCTAAAGAATGTCTTGAATAGTGAGCTATGAGTGGATGAATGCACTACCCTATTGTATGCATGTTGTACATAAGGAAGATTCTACCACAACTTGGGGTTCTCACCACAATAGCCCCAGAGTAAATCTATCACTGTGCGGTTGACAACCTCTGTTTTTTCATCGGTCTGCAGATGAAATGTTGTGCTCCTCTTAAGATTGGTGTCTATCATTCTCCGCAAACTCATCTAGAACTCCCTAAGGAAACAAGATTCTTGAATAGACACAATGAATGTGGGCAACCAAAAGTGTACCCATATAAATTGGAAGAAGAGATGATAAGTCTACTCTACAGTGATCTGCTTGTTAGAATGCATTAAGGAAGACATTTTTATAAATTGATCCACAACGAGATACAAATATCATGACCTCTTCTAGACAAAGGTAAACCACCAACAAAATTAATTGACACACTTTCCCATGGACGACTTGGAATAGGGAGTGGTTTGTAGAGCCCCAGTTTTCTATTAGTGGGCTTACAAATTGAACAGGATGCACATCCCTTTACATATATTGTTAAAATGTTTTTCATGTGAGGCCAATAAAGAAACCTCTGAAAATGACACAAAGTTTTCCCTAGACCAAAATGACCCAACACAAGAGAGGTATGTGCCTCTCTGATTACTGTATTATTTAATTCTTGGGGATACAAAGTTTGCCAAGGTGGTACAACAATTTTCCCTATAAATGGTAATTATCTACCTTCTATCCATAAGTCAACTTTTCATAAATCTCCTTAAAATCTTCATCGTTAACATACTGTTCAAAATAAATTTCAAAAGATAAAGAGGAATTTTACAAAATAATAGATGAAGAAATATGAGGGCGAGAAAGCATATTTGTGACTTTGTTTTTAGTGCCCTTCTTATATTTTATTACCAGGTGAAATTTCTAAAGGAGCCCCATCCATCCGAAATGACGTGACTGTTGAATCTTGGTTTGCGACTGGAGGTACTATAAGGGCTATTGATCGGTATGAATGATGGTCTCCTTTCTAATAAAATTTTTCTTCCACTTCTTCACACTATGGAACAAGGCATACAACTCCTTGTCATAGGTGGGGTAATTCATAATGGCTTGGGCGAATGCATCCAAATGGTAACATACAAGTTTCCTTTGCCGCATCAAAACGGCTCCCATGATACCCACTAGCATTTGTCTCGATCTCAAAATATTGTTGGAGGCCAGGTAAGGCCAAAACTGGTGAGGTACTAATCTTGTCTTTAAGTGTATCATAGGCTTTTTGTTGCTTTCCTCCCCACTAAAAGCTTTGCTTCACACTTTTCAATCCATGTAAGGGGGATGCAATGATGAAGAAGTTGGCAATGAACCTTCTCTAGTATTGTACTGCACCCAAAAATCTATGAACCTCTGTAACATTGGTGGGTTTAGGCCACTTCAAAATCACATCAACTTTAGAAGGATCTATTTTTAATTGTCCACCTCCAACAATGTGACCCAAGTAAACCAAATAGGTCTTACACAACTCACACTTAGAAATTTTCACATACAATTTTTCTTTATGCAAAACATCAAGCACCTTTTTAACATGACTCACATGATCTTCCCATGTTCTACTGAAAATAAGAATGTCATCAAGATACACAAGTACAAAATCATCAAGAAAAGGTCTAAAAATGTCATTCATCACCCTCATGAATGTGGATGGATCATTGCAGAGTCTGAATGCAATCACCATCCATTCAAACAACCCTATTTCATTTTGAATGCAATCTTCCATACATCCTGTTCTGCAATCCTGACCTGATGATAGCCATTGCGCAAGTCTAGTTTTTTGAAATAGACAACATTTTTCAATTGGTATAATAAATCACCAATACGAGGGAGAGGGTACAGACTCTTCACCGTTATTTTGTTGAGTGACTTATAGTCTATGCACATCCTCCACGTGCCATCCTTCTTTGGCACCAACATGATGGGCGAGTCACATGGAGAAGAAATTGGCCTTATGACCCCTTGGTTCAATAATTCCCGCACTTGCTTCTGTATCTCCTCCATCTCAATGGATGACAACCTATACATACCAATATTTGGTAAAGGAGCATCCTGCTGCAAGTGAATTTCATGTTGGATCTCACGCTTTGGAGGCAACCCACTTGGTTCCTGAAAAATCTCATTATAGTTAGAAACAATTTCATACAATTCTTGTTTATGAGTGGGATCACAACCTTGGAAAGCTTCAGATGTCTCTACATCTTTTGCTCTCACAACCATGAGCATACACCCTTTGCTAGAATTGATCAATCTCTTCATTTGACATGCACTTACAAGAATTTCACTGATCTTGGCATGATGAGCTCTAACAATATATTCAACCTCATATTTCATGAGATGATACTTGTTTTAATGGCGAAAGAAAACTACCTTCCTGTCATACAAATATTGTTAGGTCCCTATACTACTACTGTGACCCCTTATTGTTATTAGTGCAACCCCATTATTATATTATTGTTCCCATGTAGTACCCATATCGTTATTATTGTGCCCCATAGAAGCCCACTATAGTTATTATTGTGTAGTTACATTATTATTGTTATGTCAGCTCTGATTGTATTATGACCCCTTAGACTCCTATATATAAAAAGGAGGTATTTTCATTTGTATCATCAAAGATTTGTTAATTTGTTTAATGTAAAGGAGGTTGCCCCCTCGAACAGGCTTATTTCTAAGGTGTTGATCTATCTTTTCTATCTTTTTGTGAGCTGGTTTCATAAAATTTGGTATCAGAGCTTCAGATTTTGGGGTTTTGCTGCTCCAAATAGGCCTTCATGGCATTTTTGCTATAACTTTTTTTCTGCAACGTTTCAAAAGATAAAAACAAAACCCATTTGAGATGAAATCGTTTTGAACCTCAGGTCCAAATTTCAGATCTTGTCTCGCTATATTCTCAGAGATCTGGTATGAGGAAATTAGGGTTTTCACAAGCTCTAGAATTCCATATCAAAGAGGCCATCATGGAATTTTCGCTATAATTATGTTTATACAAAGTTTCAGACTCTAAAATTAAAATCCATTTTAGCGAAAACTTGGTGAATCTCGGGTGCGAATTTCAGATATTGTTTCTCTATATTTTCAGAGATACAATCCAATACATTTAGGGTTTCTAAAGGCTCCCGAATTACATCTTAAATAGGTTACCTTGAGAAAGTCATCATAACTTTCTCTCTGGGCATCAGATTGAAATTGTGTAAGTAGTTGTGGAAAGAGGACAAAGTTTAGTTTTCTATGGATCAGTTGTAGGTCCTAAGGTCGAAACAGTAACACATTGGAAAGAGGACGCGGAGGGCTACTACAGGTCGTAATTTCATACTTGGAGGTTCAAAATTTCAGAGATACAACATATTCAATATTGAGTTGCTAAAAGCAAGAAAAAGAATGACTCGAATCAAGAAAATAGAAACACCTAGTAAGCAAAAAATGGATGGATGATTTGAAGAATGCGATCGAAACTAAGATAAATAGTTTTATCTATTCCATGGAAGTTGATATCGATTGTATGAAAGAATATTGGAAGAAAGGCATGGAATATTTGAAGAAAGACATGGAAGGTTTGAAGGAAGGTGGGACAAAGCTACTACAAGAAAGGCCTCCTAATGGTGAAAAGGTAGTAGAGGAAACTCATGATGAGAACAAAAGTAATGTTAATCATGGCTTCATAGAATATAACATTGGAATGAAGACCCAACATATTCCAAAGATATATATGAGGAAGTTTGATGGCAAGGATCCCGTCACATGGATACTACATATGGAGAAATATTTTGATCTACATAATGTGCAAAACACACAAAAGGTACATATTGCATATTTATATTTAGAACCGAATTAGTTTGTATGGTATAGAGGGATTTTTTCTCGTAAACAAATTGTCACCTTGTCAATTTTCACGGAGGAAATGATAGCACATTATGAGAATACAAAGAGAAACACCTTCTTTATCCAATTGATAAATCTCAAACAAAAGGGTTCAATGGTAGAGCACATTGAGCACTTCCAAAAATTGAATATAAGGGTAAATGATATTCTAGAGAAGCATAGGATTGAAGTCTTCATAGGGAATTTAAATGATAACATTAAACATGAGGTTCATCTTTGGGAACATGATTCATTAGAGAAGGCATTCAGGTTGGCAAGAAAAATTGAAAGCGAAATTATGGAAACAAGGAAGCCTACCACTCATAACTATAAAGATGGAATTGTTGTTGCTCCTAGCCTTTCACCACCTACAAGGTTGACACCAAAACAATTGGAAGAAAAAAGAGCAAAAGGGCTTTGTTACAATTGTGATAGAAAATACACTAAAGGTCATAAGTGTGCTAAGCATAAATTAATTTACATAGATGGGGAAGAGGAGCAAGAAAAGGAACAAGAAACGTCAAAAGAAGAAGATATACACTAGGAACAAACCCTGGAGAAAGAAGAAATGAATCCGACCATATCTTGTAATGCATTGGCTGGAATCACAACTCCTCAAACTATCAAGATAGAAGGACATATCAAGAAGAAAAAGGTAATAGTGTTGATTGACTCGGGCAGTACCCATAATTTTATTCATTGTAAAATAGCCAAGGAATTGAATTGCTTCCTATATCCAGCTCCAGAGTGTCAAGTGATGGTTGCAAGTGGAGGAACCATAAATTTCTCTAGAAAGTGCCATAATATCAAGCTATCCATGGGAGAATACATATTGAATATCCCAATGCTTTCCATTCCAATGGGTGGTCTTGATGTAGTACTAGGAGTCCAATGGCTACAATCCTTGGGTACAATAGCTTTTAATTTTCAAGAACTTTTCATGAAATTTTATTTGGAAGGAAAGGAAGTTGAATTAAGGGGTATCATAGGGAAACTAGGAAACATAATCAGCTCTAACAGAATGAAAAAGCTTCTAAAGAAAGAACAACGAGGTGTAATTGCACAATTATGTTCTCTAGAGGTTCCCACATCAAAATCATCTATTTCTCCGAATCTCAAAAAGTCTTGGACAATCATTCCAAGGTATTTGAGACTCCTAAAGGCCTCCCACCTATTCTTGATCATTATCATGCTATTCATTTGATTCCAGGAAGTGTTCCTCCAAACTTCAGGCCTTACAGATATCCATATGCCCAAAAGAGTGAAATTGAACGTATGGTTGCAGAAATGCTAGAGGTTGGTATAATTAACCAATCAAATTTGATAAATGAAGCAAGTGATAAATGGAAGAATGCTGAAGCAGGGTGGGAACTCATTCAAAAGTTGTAGAAGATCCTAGTTCAAACAATATTGTTAGAACTTGACGAGGAAGGAAAAGTCATATTGGAACCTGGAGCAGTCACAGAAACAAGAACCCGACAACTACAAAATCAATCAATTTCAGAGTATCTCATCAAGTGGAAGAACTTACCCACTGAAGATTCCACATGGGAGGACAAGAATTTTATACAGAAGCATCCAGAACTACTCAAGCATTGAGGACAACACTTTTTGAAGGAGAGGGGCATGTTAGGTCCCTATACTACTAGTGTAACTCTTTATTGTTATTAGTGCAACCCCCTTATTATATTGTTGTTCCCATGTAGTACCCATATTGTTATTATTGTGCCCCATAGAAGCCCACTATTGTTATTATTGTGCAGTTACATTATTATTGTTTGTCAGCTCTGATTGTATTATGACCCCTTAGACTCCTATATATAGAAAGGAGGTCTTTTCATTTTTGTCATTGAAGAATTGTTCATTTGTGTAATGTAAAGGAGGTTTTCCCCTCGAAGAGGCTTATTTATAAGGCAATGATCTATATTTTCTATCTTTTTGTGAGCTGGTTTCATAACAAATATGGTCTCCCCAATACAATGTTGCATATATCCAACAATACAACATCAATTTCAACCTCATCTATGAGTTTGGATGCAATAAAAAAATATAGCCCTACACTACTTGATTACATGTAATTTGACTTTGTTACACACCCAACCAAGAGGGTAGGGGTTTGAATGAGGCTTGGTATCCAACCATATTTTCTTAACCAATGATTCTAAAATCAAGTTTTCTTGTGAGCCCAGATCAAACAAGGTATCCCCTTTAGTATGTTTCAACACAAATATATTGTGGAACAATTCAATCATCTTTCATTCATTAACAAGAGACTCATTTGGAGAACTTGTACTTGCATGCAATTCAAAATTTTCAATAGCATGAAGAAAAAGGTTACCTTGTATGCCTAGTGCTGTGATCTATGTCTCGTCACTGGAATCATATCCAAGGTCTTGTTGCATGGTTGTCACCGTCTTTTTCTTTCCCTTTCCACAAAATATATTTGGCTTCAACTCTAGATTCAACTTCCAACAATGTTCATCATCATGGCCTTCCTTCTTGCAATGTGTGCAAGATGGATTTTCTCCTTCTTTTTTCTTGGTTGTAGCTACCTTCTTGTCCTTTCCCTTTACTTTTCCTTTGAACTTGCCATTATGAGGTGTGAAAGATGATTTCTTGGGCTGATATTGTTTTTCATTCTTGGCCCAATTTCAAGGTGAATGGCGTTCACACTGTCTGCATATATAGTAGTAGGCTTAAAGAACAACAAATAATTCATGATGTAACTATGTAAAGCACCAATATACTTTATTACAGTTTCTGGTGAATCAAGTGAAATGCCCAAATTTAAAGCTTGTTTTCTAAAATCTTTTGTGAAGCTTTTTACATTTTGACTCTTTCCTTGTCTCAAATATTTCCATTCCATTAAAGACTTTTGTTGATAACCCAAAGGATAGAGTTGATCTTTTAATGTAGAAAAAAAATTGGACCAAGAAGAAAGGATATTACCTAAGTTTTTTCTACCTTTCTGCAACTTTCTCTCTCACCAGACAAGAGCAGTGCCACTCAGTTGAAGGGATTCTAATTGGATATTGGCCTCATCTTTCTTGATTTTCCAAATTCGACAGTAGACCTCAATTTTTCTAATCCAATTTTTTAACTCTCCGCATTACTTTATCCATTATATGTCGAAAAACCAAACTTTACATCTAGCTTAAAAAATGGATTTTTAGATGTATTCCTATGATGCTTATTAGAATGATGAGAAGAAGAATAAGAAATGTTACTGGAAGATGAATAGGGAGGGGGATCTTCTCCTCCACCTCCATGGTTTACTGAGGCATGATCATCTAACTCTTTCTTCTCATGCTTGATTGTCTTCTCATATTCTGCAAACAATTTGTCCACTTTCTCTGCCATGGTGAAGAAGATCTTATGATAATTTTTCTCTTCATCTATTTAACCTTCCTCATCTGCCATTTTCTATCTTCATGTTGCATGTCCCACTTCGGGATCAAAGAATCTGAGTTTTCCTTCAATTTTTTGGAGCTTGTTCCTGGTTAGCATTCACTCATGCAACTTGCACCAAGAAGACTTTCTTTGATACCAAACTTGGTATAGATATTTTACTTCAAGGATGCATACAAAATTGCATTTAAAAGAGCATGCAACCAAGTCACACATATACATAAAAGAAGTGGAAATCAAAAGCAACCATGAGATCAAAGGCACACAAACAACTTGATAACGAAGTTCACCTAGTGTGGGCTACGTTTCTGGTCCCTGCTCAATGTGGGGAGGCCTCTTTCATTAAATGGTAGTGAAATCAAATTACAAGTAATTAACAACTGACACTTTATACCTCCACTTCTGGGGATGGCCTAAAAATGTAGACATCTACTAAGGAAACAAACTACACAGTTGGATTCCTAGCGAAAGATCATGAAAAATGACTATAAAGTTGACCCTGTTCTATGTTGGTGACCTCTAGAGCTCTAGGGAATATTTTATATTCCCTACAATATTCTATGTAGAATATTACCTCCAATATTCCTTGGAATATTTCTCAAAATTTGTGCCCAAGTGGGGTGCAGTTTCGCTCCAGGTTTCATAAGTAGTAGGCTTCGAGTTTCGTCGGCCGCCTCCTCCCCCCACACATGGCATCATTTAATTTTGAATATATGTTACATGAAAAGTTTACATAATGGGGCTGCTAGACATGGTGGTCAAAGTAGCCAATTTAGGCCGCTAGTGGGTCAAGGGTTGTGGGTTCAACCCCGACCTCACCCACTGGTCGACGCATGGCAAAAAAAGCCATTGCGGCCTTGACCGCTAGCGATTTGTCGTTTTTTAATCGTAGGGATGTCATATGTTAGCCATGTGTTTATATATATATAACCATTGTATAACCGTTGCTGGTCCAACCAGGTTTCGCCGGTGGGGTTTGACCGCCTGACGGTCGACGACGGAAAAATATTTTTTGTTTTTAATTCAATTTGGCCATAACAACCCTTTTTCCTGCCAAAATTTTTTGGGGTCACCTATCATTTTAAACAGGCGATAATTTTGTCGCCACCAGTGGTAAGAAAGGTACAATTTATCGCCTCCTTATCAGAATCTAGTGACATTTACTGGGCTGCCATGTGTCAGTTCTTGATTGGTTCGTATGGTTGACTGGGCTACTGACGCCATGTTGATGTCAGATTCCACGTTTCATGTTCTGGTTGGCTCTCCTCCGTCCATATGACCATTTCACTTGCTAAAATCATCGTCTGTATGGCTGACGTTAGTATCTGTACTGCTGATGTCAATATGCCAAGTGTCCTTGTGGGTCCTGCTTACAAATCAGCGAGCCATAACTTCTTCATATGATGTCAAATTGAGGTGCTGTTTGTGCCATTGGATTTAAAATGATGAGGTATTCAATTTGAGATTCGTTTCGCTGCTTTTCGAGGACTTTGAAAATTTAGCCTTTTAGGATCCTCTTGGATCACCAATGGTTATAGGTTGTAAGCTTGACAAGATTGATGAATCACTAGAAGTGGACCAAACTTTATAGAAATATATTATTAGAAGGCAATTATATTTGACAACCTCAAGACCAGACATTATGTATGTAGTCGATATTGTTGGAATATTTTAGGCAACCCCTAGAAAAATCCATCTTCTTGTAGCAAAAATGATTCTCATATATCTTAGAGCCACGATGGATTATGGACTTTGGTACCAAAGAGGTAAATATTTTTCACTAATTATTTATGCTAATTCTGATTAGGCAGGTGACGTTGATGATCGAAAGAGCACTAGTGGTGGTGCATTCTTTCTTTGAGAATGTCTAGTTTCATGGTTGAGCAAGAAGCAAGCTTTAATCTATCTCTATAAAATTGAAGCAAGAGATATAACAGAAAATTCTTGTTGTACTCAACTCTTATGGATGAAGCAAAATTGCAAGATGTAAAAGTGTTCTATGATAAAACTATTCATATTATTTGTGACAATACAAGTGCCATCAACATGTCAAAGAATCCTTTTTTCACTAAAAGACAACATATTCCAATCAAGTACCATTTCTTGAGAGAGAAAGTTGCAAATCAAATTTTCAATATGGAGTATGTATCCACAAAACAGCAGGTAGCTGATATATTCACCAAACCTTTCATAAGAGATCATTTTGAATATTTAAGGTAGAGATTGGGAGTTGTTCCTCTTGCCTCCCTCCACTATATCTTCCTTCAAGGGGAAGAAAGAAAACCAACAAATATTCAACATATCAAGATGTAGCTTCCAAGTCCATAGGATCAACATGATAGTTGGAGGATGTTGGTATATTTTCCATTTATGTCAAAGGGGGAGAGACTACGTCAAACCACAAAGATAAAAGAAGTGTTGGTGATCAACTAAAAGAAGGATATGAACTTCAAACAAAATAAAAAAGGAGAAGTACACCAACATAAGTATATCAGAGCAACAACACACAAAGGAACAACATCAAAGGGGGAGAAACATTCAAAGGAAGAGAAGACAACAAGAAATAAGAAGCAAACTTTGCTTTTGTTTCTTTATTATGTTGTTTGAATGGTGTTTCCATCAATGCTAAAGGGGGAGAATGCTATAAATATGTTATCATTGATGGTTCATACAAAGAATATGATGGGAGAATGTTAGAAATGTGTTTTCATTCATGGAAAAAGTGATGAGGATGAAGGAAAAAATAGAGGTGATCAAAAGAAGTATGAAGATTAGCTCAAGTATGACATAGGAAAATATGGTCAAGGTGCAGTGACTTTGGGGCCATTTCTTGTATAGTAGATCACCTCAAATGAATTTGGAAACAATTTAGTTACATAGAGATCTGAAAGATATTTCCAGTGGTATATAGAGGTTCTAGAATGGCCTCCCGGATCGCAAGTTATTTTCAATCAAGGTTTAGTACTTGCAAGGTCAAAGTTGTAGAGTTAAATTGGTGAAAGAATCTTTGGAGCAAGCTAGTTTAGTGGCATTTCCAAACATAGCAGAGTGACTATCCAAAATGCTGGGAGAATGTGGTAGACAATAGTGCAACATAAATCACTTTGATTAGCCAACGGTGGAGCCCCCATAACACTTCATCCTAACGGAGGTAGCCCAAAAGGAATTAATTTTAGTGCAGAAGGGAAGCGAGGGATGATGTAACTCTAGGAAGAGTCAGTAGGTGTAGACACATTTCACTAGCGGAGGTCAGATATGGGAGGTCTCCAAGGGACAAATAAGCCCAAGAGGACTTCCCTGGAAGAAGAAGGTATGAACAAAATTGATGGCATTAGATGATTAAGCGCTAGACTAGTGCCGTGAAATAGAGCAACAACAGAGACCAATAGAGAGGAATCAGGGCAACCGTGGCGGTTGCAATAGTGTAAAATTACCCAAGACCCTCATAAATTTTACTAAATAAATTGATTGAAAAACAAGGCCCTGGGATCCTCTTGTCTCTCCTCTCTAACAGGCACTGTAACAACCCTGGTGAACATTCCATGTAAAAAAATATATAAATACCACAGATGACGGGACATGTATTCCAAGATGAATGGTGGGGGAAACATCCTAATGGGCATTGATTCGGTTTATTATGGCTAAGGAAATTGGCGAAGGCAATGGCTAAGGCTTTGGAAAGGCAAAATGACATTTTTGGTACATTTATTTATGAAAATAATGGAAATTAGGAGAAAAGTAAGGTGAAACGTCACATGTTGAATGTGATGAGAAAAATGAAGGAAAATAATGGAAAATAAAGAAAATAGGGGCCTCATTAATAAAAAGGCTTCTAAGGATCAGTTGGCAAGCTCTTAGTTAATGCAATCTCTTGGCTCAGACTTGGTCAATTTAGTTTTGGAGCTCTCTCATTATTATCTCTCTCTCATACTCTTGGAGACTTGAGTTTTTTGGAGCATGCTTGGAGGGTGTGGAATACTTGGATTCTTGGAGAAAGAAGGCAAAGGAAGAGCATGAAATTGCAAGAGCACATTAGGATCGATAGCTACATCAAATTTTCTTGCAGGTACCACGTTTCATGTATGTTTCCTTCACTAGTTTTGGCATGCATAGCATATGCATGTGGATTCTTGGTCATGATCTATCATTGGCATGGAGGATTGCCTAGATTGACAATTGATTGACTAGCCTTGCCATTTTCTGGATAGCCATGGTGATTGTGGGTTTACTTTCATTGTTTGTTTTTGGTTGGTTCTCATGTTTCCTTAGCTTGGTTTGAGTTACTAGTCCTGGAAGCCCTGGTTGGACAAACACTTCGGAAGCCTTGTATATGTTGTGGGTTGGGTTACTAGTCCTAGAAGCCTTGGTTGGAACAAATGCTCTAGGAGCCTTGGAAGGCTAGGATGGAAACCAATATGATGATGGTTTCGTGATGTCTGACTGTGAGGTGGAATCATTGTTTGATGCCATTAGAGGAAATTTGATTTTAAAAGTTAACATTGAATTTCCATGTCATAATGTGTAAGCCAATCAAAATCCATTAAAATTCAAAAGAGATATAGGTGTGACTAGGCATTGAAAAATTTATTAATAATATAATTTACCTACCTTAAGCGAGAATTGTGCCCAACTCACCCAAAAATACATTAAATGCTAAAAATAAAATTAATATCTTATTCTATAAAATTTATAATATCGAGAATATTTTTAATGTAGGTTAAAATATGGGTTTAGTGTTTTTAATGACATGTAACTAATTTAAATTTAAAATTTGCTTCCTTTTTTTTAATTTAAATTTCATTAAATCTTGTGTTGGTAAGTTAATAAATATACAAAGATATTTTGATAAATGTGCATTTATTTGGGTAATTTAAATTTAAATCAAATTTTAAATTATCTAGTTCGAAACGTCGACCAAATAATACTGATGTGATTAATCCGAAAGACATGCTTACTACATTATGGATAAAAAAAGCCTAAGATCTAACTTTAAATTTAGTTTTTTAATTTAAATATTATTAAATTTTGTGTTAATAAATTAATTTAAATTAATTGTATATATATATATATATATATAGATTGATTGATAAAAGTCATGTTTATTTGGGTAATTTAAATTCGAGTAATTGAAAATTAAATTTTAATTTTAAGTTTACTTTTAAATTTTATTAAATTTGATGTTGGTAAATTAATAGATATATATATATATATATATATATATATATATATTGATAAATGTGACATTTATTTGGGTATATGTGTGTTTGTGTGATGTTTATTTGGTTAATTTTAGTTTTAATTTTAATTTGCCTTTTTAATTGAAATTCAAGTAATTTAAAATTAAATTTTAATTTTAAATTTACTTCTTGTGGTGATAGATTAATTTAAATAAAAAATATATATATTATTTTGATAAACGTGACATTTATTTGGGTAATTTTGATAAAAGTAAAATAATAAAAATGATATATTAAAAAATTGTCTACATGACATTATTTTTTTAATTTTTTAATTTTTCTTAGGTGGCTATTTTTGAGTTGAAATATCCTCTAATGGTTGAGGTGGATGGCCTCTGGAAGCCCTGGATGAGTTTTGATTGATGTGTTCGATGGAGATCGCACATTCATGCTTGGAATGTGGCACGAGGGTGAATGGTGTTAGAAATACTGAGAGGGGGCGTGTAGGGGGGAGGGGTGAATCAGTATTCCTTTCAATTAGTATTATTATTAATATCTCAGAGCATTAGTTAATCTTCAATTATTTTCAGTGTTTGTACAATGATATCAGTAAAGAAAAGGAACACAAATGCACACAGTTTTTAAGGTGGAAACCCCCTCTGGGACAAAAACCACCTGAACACTTTTCTAATAATTCTTTAATCTTGAACTGCAATTGAAAAGAAAGCTCCAACTTCTTAGAATCTAGAAAATTATTCTTCTCCAGCTCCCACTAGATGGACACTCCAACGCCCAAGATTCTTCAGTAGTCAACTGAAGGAATGCCCCAACACTCAATGAGATACAACTCACCTTAGCACCACCCTATCACCCTAAAGTTTTCATAGGCTTGAACCTGTTGGTGACTTCATGCACTAGCCTAGCACCACCCTACCACCCTATAGAAGAATAAAAGAAGAATGGACTCATGTACCAGGGAAAATGATCCACTTTACAATGATATAGAAGAAAAAGACACACTAGACCATAACCCCAACTATGACACAACCACCTAATGATGATCCTAGACCTCCCAACATTGCCTCTTCAACACTTGGTAGATAGACACTTGTACAAATTTTATAATGATGCTTTTACAATGACTCTGTACAATGATACTTTTACAATGACTGTATATAGTGTTGCCCAATTGAAGACTTCCCGTGGTGAACTTCTTGCTACTGTTCTGCACCTTGATTGTTTCTCTTGTCATGCTACCGTTTCTCACTCTTCAGAACATTAGATTATGCATTGAGTCTTCTCTTGATGAATATATAATACCTGCAAAAGATCTTTAAGGAAATACCCATGACATGAAAATAACAAAACTTACATCATCCTGTAGAGCATATGTCAGTGCTAAACAAAAACTACAAATTAGAATAAAAATAACCTAGTGCAATTAAGAGATAAACATGTATATACAGAAGATAAGTACTTGGATCCTACCTTCGCTGCATCATTTTGCCGCACCTTGCTCTTTGCTGCCCTAGAAAGTTTGGTCCTTTGCACCCCTTGATAACACTTGATCTAGTTTGTTTTTCCTTCTAGGAGCACGCTATTGAATCTAATGTATCTATATGATTTCATATCCCAAATATGTGATCTTCGGTCCTATAGTATCCCTCTAAGTATTATTTCCAATGCCGCAGGTCTGACCCGATTTGGATTCTTCAAGGCAAAGTTATGCCCAATCTCTCACAATGACCTAATTATGGACTAGTTCAGTAAAGCGAACTTTTACGGCGTGCCACGTGTCACTGTTTCCTCCTTTGGCTTTGAAATTGATACATATAAAACTAGAGTCTTTGCACTATCCGCTACATTTTACATAATTCCAATACACTTCTCAGAGAGAGAGTTATGACAATTTTTCAAAGGTCACCTCTTTGAGATTAAATTCGGGAGCCTGCAAAAACCCTAACTTCCACAGATCATATCTCCAAAAATATAGCGTACCAAGATCTGAAAATTGGTCACGATGTTCATCAGGATTTCAACTCAAATGGATTTTCATTTTAGCATCTAAGACGTCATAGAAATAAAGTTATAGAAAAAATTCCACAATCACAACTTTTGGAGGATATATGAGATTTCTTTTTGTAGAGTTGAGAGAGGCTTTTATAGAGAATGTTGGAGGGATTTTATGAGCTTAAAAAATTATTAATTATTGACTATTCAATGATGAAAATCAATGATAAATTCCATTCCACAACCCCATGGGAATTTAGCCCACTAATTAGGGTTACTAACTTCAATCTTGAATAACTTACAAACTTGAGGAATTACGAGGAGAGATATATACCAATAGAAAGATATTTTTGAGTAGAGTATTCCTATAATGGTTATGAGACGAGAAACCATGAATGAGGAGGCCCATTGTGCCATGGAAGTTCAGGGTCATCATTGGTGCTGCTTGGGTTGACATCAATGACAACCTCAAATCATCTTTAGATCAACAAATGGCTAAAGATAAATTTGGCTCAACCATTCTATGGTCGGGTGGAACGTGGAAGTATCATCCCGGGTTTGGGTTTTGCATAATTAATGAAAGGTTATTTTTCCTTGTATTTCTATAAGCATTATACTGGATTATATGACGTTTATATGACGATAATTTCATTGGTATTTCTGTCCCTATTATGCTCGTTATGTATATGTTTTATGATAGTAGCTATGTATGGCTCTCATCATGTTTTTACTTGTATATGAATGAACAATATATCTATGGTCTAATAGATGGAATGGTAGTTAATGTGTTAAGGCATCAATGCTTCATGAAAAATCTCAAATAAGTATGAGACCCCTATGATTAGATATGTTATTTACACCTGTAGTTTACATATTCATGATATGTTTGACGAAATTCCTGTCATGGCTAGTAGGGGTCAAGTCAAGGTCTTAAACAAGTATTTTCTTTACTGCTTTCATTTCCATGTTATTTTACTGTTCTAAAGAGATGGTTCAATTCTGGGTAGTGACCTAGGCTCTGGGCCTGAAAAAGTGGCTCAAATCCTAGGGACACTAGCATAGCACTGACAAAATGAGTCTGTAGACACTGGCAGGCAAGCCTGTGAGAGTGACTCTGGGTTTTTGTATGCTGTCATGCCTATGGCATGAGAGTGACTGAGGCTTAAGTTGTCCAAAAGTTCAATGGGATCCAAGGAAAAGCTATCTAAAGTGTTGGATTAGTTCTCAGGGGTCCTGAAGCTGATGTTGAATGTCTGTATGGTGTGTTTCTGTCGGTTCCACTTCCTTAACATGACTTAGGAGGTCGAATCATATCATGATGGCCTCTCGTCGCACGTTTACCCCAACTAGTCGGTTGGTTGGGAAGATGTGGGAGGAGGGTGTTACAAGCACATGGAAACATATTATTGGCCCAATGATGATGTCAACATGATGTCATACCTGGGGACACATGTCATTCATTTTCATATTTTTAAGGTGGTAAAAGGGGCCAAATATGAGTGACATGTGTCACCACTCAAATGGAACCACATGGAGTTGATGGCATGAGCATGATGATGTCATCTCGGTCCCTAGACCTCGGAAAATTTCTAAAGTTGCAGTAGGAAGAGCTTTAGGATGACTAGGCTCTGGGAAATGGTGTTAGTTTTTAGAGAAAAACTCATCCCAACTTGTCATTTATTCTTCCAAGAGTACGGTGGTAGTACCCTTCGGGAGAACTCATCCTAGTCCGTAGACCCTAGAAGGATTTAACTTAGTGAAAAGTAGGATTGTTGGGATGATAGAGGATTAAGACATGGCGATAAAAAAGTTGGGAGAATATGACCAATGGGAAAAGGCATAGGGTGGATCCACATTGGCACGTAACGTCAGAGGGAAAGTCAGTGGATAAAGATAAAGGGCTAGGACAAGGACTTGTTGCGGGCATTGTGACCAACAACCCAAAGGATTTTGCATTGTTAAATAAGTCCTTAGTGATAAACCATATAAGGGTCCCATGCAAGGTTATATGCATGGTTTTTTTATATAAAGAGAACTTGGGCCCGAGATTGTTTTAAGTTATGATTAAAAATATTTGGGCCTATGATTAAGCGGTTGTGAGCTATGTTTGAAGGTTTAATGAAAACAATGGATCTACAGTCTTGATTTTGGTGTTTATGCCAAAATATAATAAATCACAAAGCTAGAGCTAAAGTAGGCATAAATGAGTTGGTAGGGAATTTATCGACATGGAAAATTTTAGAGGTAGTTTTAGTAAAATGCTAAATTTGGAGATTCCCCAAAAAAGAAAGTCCCAGCCAAATCTATTGAAAATTTTAGAACAACAAATTTAAGTAGTTTAACATAGAATTTCTTGCAGTAACATGCAAGGAGAAGTAGATCACTTTGAGAGTGGATTCAGATGACTTGACAAAAGCAAGATAGAGGAAAAAAAAAGATTGATGCAACCATTGATGTGCAAGATACATAAAGTTTTAATTGCAGAATATCAATCCAAAATTAATTTATAAGAAGAATCAAATTTGTAAG
Source organism: Pinus tabuliformis (assembly GCA_031772625.1). Lineage (NCBI taxonomy): Eukaryota > Viridiplantae > Streptophyta > Pinopsida > Pinales > Pinaceae > Pinus > Pinus tabuliformis. Next base: position 608,991,890 of record CM062806.1, on the reverse strand, counting down.
GTGAAGGAGTGCAATAGTGTAATTGTGTTGGTTGTTAGTGTGTGATGGATTGCTACTAGTGTGTATGGTGAATTTTTCAGTGATAAGATATTGTTGAAGGTGTTTGTAATGGTGGTTTTGGTGAGTCTTTGAAGTGACAAATTGATTTGTTTTGTAAAAGAAAATGACATCATGATTTGACTAGGAAAATTGTATGAAATATGAATCATTTAGGTCAGGAAAGTTGTAGCTTGCAAGGCAGGGGTTGTGGCTCCTTCTAGTAGTTGTTGGTAAAGTTAGGAGTTGGAGCTCATTTTAGTGGTAGCTAATAATCTTATGGGTTTTAGCTCCTTTTAGTTGTAACTAATAAATTAGGGAGTAGAAGCTTCCTGCTAGTTGTAGCCAAAGAACTTTGTAACAACAAGTTGTAGATTTCCTTTGAGAAGTAATTGAAGAGATGTTTGAAGAATTTATGTGTTCGCTATTATTAATGTTGTTTATTGTCATGCCCATGTGAATTAATCATTAGAAAATTTATTGATGTCATATTATATTTTCAAATGAAATAAAATTAATAAAATTCATACAATACTGATTCACCGCCCCCGCCCCACCCCACCCCCCCCCCCCCCCCCCCAATATTGTCTTGGTTTCTAACACCGGGAGTTTGAGTTAAAAAGAAATATAGAAATAAACTGTTCTAAGTGTCTAATAGCTTATTGCAAGCAATTGGACCCAGATCCATGTTTAGTGGAATGACTGGTTAACAAGATCATATCATCTAGTTTTATGGAACTAAACTAAGTCCTATAGAGCCAAGGAGTCAATGGTCTAAGTTCATCCAAACCAGATTTCCAAAAATAAATAAGTCAGTATTCATGTCATCCCTTCCATAAATTATGGATCTAATTCAGTATAAATATGCCAGAGATGTTTGGAATTTTTGGGAGGCATTCAATTAAGGAAGACATAAGTAGTTTTTTCGCGCACTATGTTTTTGTGATGCAAAAGGTGCAAAACAAGTTTGTAACATGAAGTATGTAGAGGACGTGTGATCAAAGAAGAATTCAAGAGGATAAATTCATAAGCCAAGTTGAAGATATAGAACATGGAGTTAGTTTTAGAAGCAGAGGAGAGCTTAAAGAGAAACAAATTGGATCATAAATCAAGAAAATTATATAGACAAGAACTCCTGTGGATATTTGTTTGAAAATTTATGAAAGAGATATTTTCTAGGAAAAGCAGGTTGGTGCCTACGCATAAGGGAGTGGGTGCTTCCTTAAATTTGGTTATTTGAAAGTTCAGGGAGTGGGTCCTTCCTTCAGGTTGGTGTCTCCTTCAAGTGGGTGCTTGTAAATTTATAGGATGGGTATCTCCTTTTAGTTAGATCCAAAAAGGTTGATGTAATAGTAAGTTGTAGCCTAAAACTATTCTTCTTCTCTTCTATTATTAGTCAAATTATCTTTTACATAAACAATCTAGCCCCAAATAACTATTACGTTGGCAACTACCAATAAGGAGCTACCACCCCTGATCTAGGTGGCTCCAGAAAGGCTCTAAAATCAAAGTCTTTGGATTTCATTGAAAATAATACCAAAGCATAGATCTTGTCTTCCTAATTCTAATGGTGCAAATGTTGCCTCAATCTGAGTTCATATGCGAAAGTTATGCTTAGTCAAAGTTTCAGTCAAATCGGGAAAAAAGTCAAATCAACATTCTGCCACGTGGAAGGCCATACAGATGACACGTGATAGAAAATTTAGCAGGTCTAGTGGGACCTACAAAGATAATGTGGCAACCTAGTCAACAAACCAAGTGGACCCACAAGCAAGTTATGTGGCAACACCACAAGTCGACACATGGAAAGTAGGTGGCATATGATGTGGACCAATGAGAGCCTGCCACATGGCACCTCAAATTAGGCCCAAGTGGCCTCGACATAGTGTAACCTCAATTTTTTTCTTATTCTCATGGCTTTGGGAGTCATTACAATATGGACATACAATTTCCATACATTATATAGTTTGAAAACTATATTAAAACCAAAATTGGGCTTTAAAACCATATTAAAGCAAAATTAGGAGTCTATGGGTTTTGAACCCAAAACCTCCCCAAAAACAAGTAACTTAATATAACTATGCCAACCATTGTGCCAGCGTCACACTTTGTCTTATTCACCTTCACACTTTGTTATAAAATGCCATTCAAATGATTCAAAGGGAACCATGAAGAATACATGAGAGATGAGGGTGCAACCAAGCCAATGAAGTCATGAATCTCAAGAAGATTCTAGGAATATTTTTAGAGAAATTGTCAGGGAACATTTCAAAGAATATTCTCTATGAGGAATATTTAAGGAATCTTTAAGATTCCATGGGGGCAGAATTTTGAAGGTGTCAGAATTATGTCGAGTTTATACTCATTTGAACCAATTTTTCATAAGTGACACAGTGGTAAGGTTAGATTTGTCATATGAGAAGCCATATTCTAGTCAACCCGTGAGAATGAATCTTTGGGTAATATTTTATATTCTCGAGGATCCAGATTTTGATCGAAGCAAAAGGGGGTCGACTTTACATTCAAATTTTACGATTTTTTGCCATGAATTCCACCATGCTAGATTTTCAGGCCATCCTCAGATGTGGAGGTATAAGATGCACTGACGCCATGTCTTATTTTGATTTTTGTTGAGATGATGCTTTGATGTTGAGATCCTTATTTGCTACTATGTTGGAGGATCTGTGTAGGCCACTTCATGTGAGAGTTTGATATTTTGTCATGTTGATGCAGAGATTTTATGAGTGAGATTTCTTATAGGAGAACGTCTCATGGAGAGACATGCCACTCTAGTTAAGGGAATTTTTCCTTATATTGAAAAAGAACACATTGTATATCCATCATCATCTTGCAACAATTAATGAAGTGACCTCCTCACTCTTGACACTGGGCTCAGAGACGTAACCCACACTGGGTGAACTCCATTATGAAGTTGTATGTGTTCTTTGATTTGATGGTTTCCTTTATGTTTTCTCTTCTTTAAAGTATGCACAAGTGGTTTTTCATACTCTTTCACATGAAATTATGCTAACGTCATAGAAGTAAAATATCTTGGTTAATTTCGGTAGCTGAGAGAATCTAAATCAAGTTTGGTATAAGAGTGGTCTTCCTGTTTATGTGAGTTACACATGTATGATAACCAAGGAAAAGGTCCAAAGAGGTGAAGGAAAACTTAATTCCTTTGATCCAGAAGTTGGGTGTCCAACATGAAGAAGGAAAATGACAGACGAAGATGCTTGGTTGGAGGAATAGAACAAATTTCGCAAGGCCTTCTACACCATAGCAGAAAAGTGGACAAATTGTTTGCAGAGTATGAAAAGACAATGGAAAAAAAAAAGAAGAAAGGAGGACTAGATGATCATGCCTCGGTAAATAATGAAGGAGGAGGGGAAGAGCCCCTTGAAACTTCCTCTCCATGTGCTAGTGAATGCTCCAGTTCTTCCTCATCTTCTCATTGTTCTAAAAGTAGAAAAGATCACAATTTTTTTTTGTTCAAGTTGGATGTCAAGTTTGATTTGCATGTGTTTAGTGGGGAATATAATGCAGAAAATCTAGATAACTAGATCATATAGGTTGAAGTATATTTTCGTATATAACGAATCAAAGAGGATGAGGCCAAGATTCAGTTATCATCCCTTCGATTGAGTGGCATTGGTCTGGTATTGTGGAAAATCAAGCTACAGAAAGGTGGTAAGAGTAAACGTAAAATTCTTTCATATTGGTCTGAGTGTTTATGCTCTAAGAGGACACTTTTACCCATTGGTCTACAAGAAAAAGGCCATGATGGAATGGAAACATTTGAAACAAAGTAAAGGTCAAAATTTTCAAAATTTTACAGAAGAGTTTAGGAAACAAGCATTAGCATTGAATGTTCCATTAGAATCATTTGAAACGTTGATGAAATACATTGGATCATTGCATGGTTGTTTGTGTCATTCATTGTTACTGTTTGAACCTAAAACTCTTGATGAATCTAGTTTGAAGGTTGTACATCTTGAAAGCATGGGAAAGCATGAGAAAGATGATTGTCCAAAGAGGGAAACAAGAACTACGAGGAAATAAGAAAATCCCTCTTGTACTCATTATGAGAAAGAAGGGCATGATGAGGATCATTGCTAGAAACTACATCCATAATTGAGGCCAAAGAGGACTGGTAGGAAGGATAAGAAGAAGAAAATTACAACTGTGCAACAAGACCAAGAATTAAATCAGAGGATAATGAGAAGATCATAGGTGTAGGAATTGTAGGTGTTGGACCAATTGACCTGGTATTGGACTCATGTGATGAGAGGAAGATTGCAACTATTAGGATTGCAGAAGATGGACCTATCGACTTGGGTTCTGATTCAAGTGATGAGGCAAATATTTCAGAAGATGTTGTGCTAAAAATGAGAAGGGAAACAAATACTACATGGCTCCAAGAACTCAAAGAGATCAACCAAAGCATTCAAGCGGGGAATTTTTAACTAAGGAGACTCCTACAAGAAGCATAGGAGGAGAAACAAATGTTACAACATCAATTACAAGCTAATGAGGATGCATTGGAAAGGTTGCAACATAACAAGGCTGAGGTAAAAAGTGATTCTTCAATTTCATGTTCTATTTATGATGATGATTTCACTGCTTTTGAGAAACATACTATAGTAATTGGATCAAAATTGATGAAGAAAATGGGGTATGAAGGAGAGGGCCTTGACATTAATGGCCACGACATTATGAATCCCATCAAAGTGGAGGAATTTCCTTGCTATGCAGGACTTGGTTATGTCAGAAAGGAGGTTGGAGAATGCTCCAAGTCAACCAGTGACCAATCAACGATGGATGATGGGAGCACATCAAGACATCTCATTGATAGTGAGGATTCCATAGGAAGTTATCCTCATCAGGGACTCATCAAGAACAAGCATTCAAAGAAGGTCCAAAAAGTTTGGAGGAGAAAGAATCATTGTAGTCACTGCAACAAGGATGGACATCAGAGAGCCACATGTTAGATACTCCATGACCAGAAAGCACTTATGAAGGAACGAGCTGGTGAAGTTGTTCAACAAGTAAATTAGCCACAGGGAGATGACCCATTCACTTTGAGAGATGGTTTTAGTAGCTTGTCATGGCCACATTTTGTAAATCACATGTTGCGAGATATTTGTAAAAGTGATGAAGTGTTTTCCATCACTTATGAATGTAATATAATGATCTTTTGGGCCTTCTTTTTTTATAGTTGGGGCATTGGTTTCTATTATGATTCTGATGTAAACTTGACCAAATGGTGTGTGCTATAAACTCTTGGCAAGTATGGGGTTTGCTTGGATCATGTTTGGTCTTGTAAGGGAACATGTATTTTGCAAAATTATACTACATATTTGCATAGGGTACATGTGTTGGTTCATCAATTATGGATCCGAAGAACAAAGGTGAAGGAGAAGGAAGTGTGGAATGTTAGGGCACTTGCTATGTAGACGAGGGAGTACAATAGATTGCAGATAGTGTTCATGCTTTTGGAGGACCAGGAATGATCCACGTGGCTCTAGAAAGGCTAAAAAATCAAAGTCTTTAGATTACATTGAAAATAATACTAGAGCATAGAGCTCATCTTCCTGATTCTAATAGTTCAAACGACTCCTCAATCTAAGCTCGTATGCGAAAGTTATGCTCAGCTAAACTGGTGAAAAAGTCAAAGTCAAAGTCAACATTCTGTCACGTGGCAAGACATACAGATGACACATGGCAACAAAGTCAATAGGCCTAGTGGGACCTATAGAGCTAATGTGGTAGCCCAATCAAGAAACTAAGTAATGTGGAAACACCACAAGTCGACACATGGCAAATAGGTGGTATATGATGTGGACCAATGAGAGGCCGCCACATGACCCAATCACATGGTGCAACATGGCACCTCAAATTAGGCCCCAGTGGCCTTGACATAGTGCAACCTCCATTTTTGTCTTACTCTCATGGTGTTGGGAGTTGTTACAATATGGACATACGATTTTCATACATTATATAGTTTGAAAACTATATTAAAGCCAAAATTGGGATTTAAAACCATATTAAAGCAAAATTAGGAGTTCGTGGGTTTTAAACCCAAAACCTCCCTAACAATAGGTAAATTAATATAACTATGCCAGCCATTGTGCCAACCTTACACTTTATATTATTCACCCTCACACTTTTTTATAAAATTCCATTCAAATAGTTCAAAGAGAACTGTGAAGAATACATGAGAGATGAGGGCGCAAGTAGGCCAATGAAGTCATGAATCTCAAGAAGATTCTAGGAATATTGTTAAAGCATATGTTAGGGTATATTTCAAAGAATATTATCTATTAGGAATCTTTAAGATTCCCTAGGGTATAATTTTGAACTATGTCAAGTTTATACTCATTTGAACCATTTTTTGCAAGGAGCACAATGGTGAGGTCAAATTTATCATCTGAGCAACCGAATCCTAGTCAACACATGGGAGGGAATCTTTGGGGAATCTTTTAGATTCTCAAGGATCTATATCTTGATTGAAGCAAAAGGGGGTCAAGTTTACATTCAAATTTCATGACTTTTCACCAGGAATTCAACTGTGTAGTCCATTTATTCAGCAGAGGTGTGCATTTTCAGGCCGTCCCCAGATGTGGAGGTATAAGATGCATTGATGCCATGTCTACTTTTGATTTTTGCTGAGATGATGCTTTGATGTTGAGATCCTTGTTTGCTACTATGTTGGAGGATCTGCGTATGCAACTTCATGTGAGATTTTGATATTTTGTCATGCCGATGGAGAGATTTTATGAGTGAGATTTCTTATAGGAGAATGTCTCATGGAGAGACGTGCCACTCTATTTAAGGGAGTTTTCCTTGTATTGACAGAGAACACATAATGTATCCATCATCATCTAGAAACAATTAATGAAGCAACCTCCCCACTCTTGACACTGGGCCCGAAGACGTAACCCACACGAGGTGAATTATATTATCAATTTGTGTGTGTTCTTTGATTTAATGGTTGCCTTTATGTTCCCTTTTGTTTAAATTATGCACATGTGGTTTTTCATACTCTTTCACATGAAATTCTGCTAACATCATAAAAGTAAAAGATCTTGGTTAATTCTGGTAGTTGAGATAATCCAAATCAACCCCTACAACAATTAAGCAACTCCCCACTTGCTTGAGGCCATAACCTCTACACATATAATTCTAAAAATATATCCAAAGATAATACAATTTTTATCTCTATAATAATACAAGGAACAACACACAACAAATAAAACCTTGCAAAAATTCCCTCTAAAATGTCTTGAAAATGACTCAAACAAAATATATATGATGGAGACAATTATTCTACACTTTTTTCACTCCAAATATTCATACCATGCATAAAATTATGATTCAAACATGCATTACAATTTATGATATAATTCTTCGATATTCTTGAGGAAGCTGCTAAAATATTGAACAAAATAACTTGTCACACAATTGGCTCAGAATGCATTGCAATATCACTCACACACAATAGAACCAACCTCACCTTTACAAAGCTATCTCCTATAAGTAGTTTTCTGGAGTGATTAATCAATAATCACCCTCAGAGTGATGGAGAACCAATCATCTCTGTTCATACATTGTTGATTTGGTCCGGTTCATAGGATTTTCCTCCTTGAATCGACTCCACCATGATCTTTATTGAATGTGAGATAATTTAAAAGTTAATCACATGCCTTTGATGAGGTAAAACATGCCTTGAATTAGTAAAACCAATACCATGGGAGATTACCATCAAATTTTCCTAGGGTTTTTCTAGTCACACCCTACAAGAAGTGTTGCAAGTATAGGATAAGAATACTTCAACAAGTGTTGTGTGCTAAACATGAACATACAGTGACAAGTTGTAGTGTCACTCTGTGAGAATGAAAAGCCTATGATAACCTGTCTAACCTTGGAAATTTCAACCATCACCATCCCAAACTTGCAAATCAACTTCAGGACATCATCATATAGACCCAAACACTGTCACAACCATGCAAGATAATTCATTAAAATCATTACATTGCAAACAAGACATTACAAGGAAAATATTGTTGATTGACATCAATGCCAACACTACAATGTTAATAATCTCTCCCTTTGGTATTGATGGCAACCTGTTGAGCCAACTTGAACTTGATCCTTCCACCTAAAGTTGACCTCTGAAGCTGATATCCTCACTCTCTCCCCATTTGACATCAAAGGAAAAGGGAAATACATAGCAATGAGAAAGAAAAATGCCAACAATTTAGGTATGAGAGAAATGAACATAATACCCTTGAAGTACTACAATATATACTCCCCTCGAGCTATTGAACAAACTCCCCCTGCATAAGTAAAAACCATGCTCCTTTGAAGAGATAATAGGAAGAAAAAAAATCAATACGTATTACATTGAGGCACATAGGTCCAAACAACCACCAACTTGAAAAACGCTTTGTAGTTGATTGTGGCAAATTTTGACTAGATGCCATCTCCGTAGAAACACCTTAATTCCTTTGAAAAGTGACCTCTCCTAGATGTTGTTGAAGATGATCAAATACATCTCTTGAAAGAGGCTTGGTAAAAATATCTACAAATTTTTTATTTGTGGCCACATACTCCAATATCACAACACGATTAGCAACTTGATCTCATAGAAAATTATACTTAATTGGAATGTGCTTTATTTTGGCGTGGAGTACTCGATTTTTGGAAATGCTAATCGCACTAGTGTTTTCAACCATGATAGGAATATGATCAATGTATTCAACCTACATATATTGGAGAGCCTTCTTCATCCAAAGGATTTGGGTGAAACAAGTGGTTGTTGCTACATATTCATCTTCAATAGTGGATAATGAAATGGATTTCTACTTCTTACTTTCCCAGGAGACCAAACCATTGCCTAAAAAGAATGATGCTCTTGATGTGATTTTCTTATCATCAATGTTGCCAACCCAATCTGCATCATTATATGTAACCAAGCTGAAATATTTACCTTTAGGATACCACAGGCCATAATCAATGGTGCCTTAACTGCATTTACATGAATTTCCTTGGGATTAGATTGAAATATTGCACCAACCCTACCAATTGCATAGTTTTAGGTGTAGAAGTTGTTAAATACAACAAGCTACTAATCAATGATCTATAAGTGGATTGATCTATCTCATGAGACTCATTATCTTTGCTCAATTTGCAACCAATCACCATGGGTGTGCTAACTGGTTTGCAATCCTCCATGCCAAATTGTTTCAACTTTTCTCTTAAGTACTTGGATTGAGAGATGAATATACCTTTGTTTGTTTGTGTAACTTGCAACCCAAGGAAGAAATTCAACTTTCCCAACATGGAAATTTTGAACTCTTTTTTCATGTCTTCAACTAACTTGTGGCTCGTTTCCTCCAAATCGCTTCCAAAAATGATGTCATCTACATACACAACAATAACTAGAAAATGATTATCATCAAATTTAATGTATAGATTGTTGTCCATTGATCCTATTTTGAAGCCTTATTGCTATAGGTTCTTGTCCAACTTTTCATACCAAGCTCTTATACCTTCTTTCAACCCTAAAGAGCCCTTTTCAACCTAAAAACTTGATTTTCATCATAAATCAACTGAAATCCTTCTAGATGTTCTATGTATACTCCCTCTTCTAATTCACTGTTCAAGAAAGCTGATTCGACATCCATTTGATAAATATTTATATTCTTATAACATGCAAATACTAAAAAGTTTAATAGCATATAGTCTAGCTACTAGTGTAAAGGTTTCTTCAAAATCAATACCTCTACTTGAGTATACCCTTTGCATACCAGCATTTCCTTTTTTCTTACCACTTGTTGTTGTTCATTCAACCTGTTCTTGAATACCCATTTGGTTGCAATGATATTCTTGTCCTTTGGTCTTAGTACTAGCTCCCAAGTGTTGTTCTTTTCAATTTGGTCCAACTCCTTGTTTATTACATTGTTACAATTCTTAACTTCACTAGTCTCACTGAAATTATTTGGCCCTACTTTGGACAATAATGCAAAGTGTGCTTGGTTTGAATTTCTCATCAATCTTCTACTTGTTTGTTCTCCTATCTCTCTGTTCCCATTTATGTTTCTATTAGGATGCTTATTTTGTATGTGACTAGGAGGAGCCTTGATTGATAATGGGATATTCTTTTCTTCTTCTTCTTCTTCCTGATTTGACACTTTTTGATCTTCATAATCTATGATATCATAACTTTCATCAACTAGTTCTTTATTCTCTTATGATTTTGGCAAGATCCCACCCACTACAATATCAATGCACTTCACTGTTTTCTTAGTCCTTTTGTTATAACACTTCAAGCCTTTGCTTTTGAATGAATAACCAAGAAAAATACCTTCATCAAATCACGAGTAAAATATTCCGAGTTTTTCATCATTTCTTTTTATATAGCACTTGATGGCAAAAAATTTGAGATGATCTACTTTTGTAGGCCTTCCTATCCATAGATCATAAGGTGTCTTGTCACTATTTGGCTTGAGTAGAATTATTTTTTCCAAATAAACTACTGGTTCAGCAACTTCTCCCAAAAAATATGCACAACATTAGTCTCATCCATCATTTCTTGTGCCATATCCCGAATTAACCTATTCTTCCTTTCCACCACACCATTCTGATGAGGTGTTTTAACAATTGAATATTATCTTTTAATTCCATGCTCTTCACAAAATTATTCAAACTCCTTGGACATATATTCACCTCCTCTATTGGATCTTAGGCACTTTATCTTCAAGTCCTTATCATTCTCAAGTTGAGATTTAAAATTTTTGAAGGCTTCTGATTTCTATTTCATTAGCATGATCCAAGTAGCTCTTGTGAAATCATCAATGAACAAGATGAAGTACCTTTATCCTCTTGGACTTTGTTTTCTTGTAGGCCCAAAAATATCGGTATGCACTAGCTCCAAGGGTCTAGAAGTAGAATATTATTTAGTCTTGAAGTGAACCCTTGTTTTATTTCCAATTTGGCATGATTCACATATGATGTTGTATGCTTTATAAAATCTTAGCAACCCTCCAACTGCTTCAATTCTGATGATCTTGACTAGGTTTTCAAAATTCACATGGCCCATTCTTCTATGCCACAACCATGATTCATCTATTTTTCTCATGAAACACTTAACTATGGAATCATAAAATACATATATATTTCTATACTTTATTATTGTTTTTTCCAACCAATTTTCCATATCTAGCACTTCTAATTTCACAATCTTTAGATCTAAAAATTACATCATAACCATTGTCACACATTTGAATTACACTTAGAAGATTGTGCTTCAATCCATCCACATAGAGCACATTTTGAGCCTTGGTATTACCATCCAACCTTACAATCCCTTTGCCTTTGATTGGAGTTGGAGCATCATTGCCAAAACTAACATTTCCTTTCTCGAACTCTTTTAGACATAAAATCTTTCTCTTATCACCTATCATGTGCTTGGAGCACCCAACGTTAATAAGACAATGTTCATTGATCATGGGATGTTAATGATAAACCACATTTTTTAGATATATCTAATTTTTCCTTCCATATTTTCAATACTTTTTTTTTGATTTGGTCTCTCTTGGATCTGTTGCTTGGGAGGACTAGAAAAACTAGATATACACTCACTTTCCTTATGGCCAAAATTGCCACATCTAAAACACTCGATATCATTCACTAGTGGAGAGAAATAACTTTTACTATCAACAAGTAAGCCAATAGAGTTTTGAAAAACTCTCGATCTATCAACATCTCTTCTGGAAAATAGATTCATTCTATAATTGATGGATTTGTGCCCAAAATTATGACATGCAAAACAATAACCATAAAACAAATTTGGATACCTAGAATTGCATTTCCATTGAGAGGGAGTTGATTTGTTGGACCTTCATTGCTTCTCTTGCTGATTTTTTATATTTCCTTGAAGATTTTAAGTTGATTTCACTAGAACAATATTATTCTGTTTTCTCTTGTTACTGGCAAGAGTATTCACTTGGCTTCCCTTCCCTTTTAGTGCATATGCATAGCTGGTGCTTGTCTAATATTTTGTATCATTTTGGAGGTCTCAAACCTTATGCTGATTTTGTCTTCTAAATACCTTTCCACACAAAGAATATCCTTCAAAACTTTAGATCCTTTAATAAATTTTAGATTCAAATCTGATTGAGTTTTTTTCTTTCTTCATATCTAATCTCAAAGCCACAACTTCTACTTCAAGTTTTTGACAACTTCTCTCCCAGTATCATAGATGATTGGAGATCATTTCCTCCTTTATTTTTTCCTCCTCCAGTTACATTTTGAAACAACCTATGTCTTCTTCATGAGAACTTGGATTTTGAATCTCACATATCCTTAGCTTGAGAGATTGATTCTCTACTTCTAACTTGACCAAGTTGCTTTTCTAATCCTTCAACTGCTGGATCAAAACTTCTTTGAATTTTTCAATCTCTTAAAGTTGTGTCTTTAGGGATTGATCAACATAATATGACTTATCTTCTTTTATTTTCCATAGTTGCTTCTTCAACAATTTGTTCTTTTTCCTTTCTTTACTTAGCTCTTTCAATGCACCGATGAGATCTCCTTCATAGTCCACCACAACTTCTTCAAAATAAGATTCATTCTTGGATTCAAAGGCCATGAGAATGAACTCATTAAGTTCCTCTTTGAATGATGGCTCACTACTAGCTCTTTGAAAATCACTCTCTTCTTTGGAGTAGAATCTCTTTTTCTTTTGAGCTTTACCCTTCTAATATCTCTCGAATTTAATTTTTCCCTTCATTTCCTTTTGTTTTTCCTCCTTTTCTCCTCTTTTGTATGGAAAATTTGATGCAAAATGTCAAAACCTTCCACGATCAAAACACTTTAAAGGGAGTTTGCCTTTATATTTGATGGATCCCCTATCTAGCTTCCTTGCAAACTAAGAAAATTTCTGATCTAATTCATAGCTGCAAGATTCTTCCTGTTCCTTGGATTTATTCAAATATTACTTGACTTTCTTGGAAATTCTTGGAAACCTTGAAAGATACTTCTTTAAACTTTGATCTTTCTTCTCCAATTCACATCTCATATGTAGTGAGGGTCCCAAGGAGTTGTTCCATGGTGAGGTTACTTAAATCATACATTTCTTCAATGGATAATTTTTTTGCATTAAACCTCATTGGTAAGGATCTCAATATTTTATGAGTGATCACTTCATCTTCAATATTTTCATCTATACCTTTGATCAAGTTTGCAACTTCCTCAACTCTACAAAAGTATTCACCAATACTTTCTTCCGCTCTCATCTTCAAGCTCTCAAATCTCATTATGTAGCTCTAAAGTTATGCTTTCTTCACTTTGTCATTTCCTTAATAGTTATTATGGAGTTTATCATAAACATCCTTTGCTGACTTGCAATGCATCAATTTAATTAGTTTAGTCTCACTAAGTACACTCAAAATAACATTTTTGTCCTTCACATTATTTTTACAAACCTTCTTTCAACTAGGATCTATAGAAGTATTAGTAGGAACTATATATCCTGACACAATAGTTTCCCAAACATCAACACTCAAATTCATTAGATAATCCTCCACCCTTATCTTCCACACTCCATAATTTTCCCCATAAAAGATAGGCACTCTAGACTCTTGATAAGCCATGATTCCTTTTATATGTGCTTCTAACGATTAAGCCGGACTTGAAGGAGATGGCTTTGATACCAATTGTTGGGATCAAACAATACTAGAGGGGAGGTGGGAGGGGGTGAATCAATATTGCATAACCTTTTACAAAATTATGGATCTTCAAAACTTAAAACAAATAACCAAAAGATGCAACAATAAAATCATAATTAACACAATACAAGAACATCATAATTTTATATGGAAACCCTCTAGTTGAAGAAAACCACCATACTACTTTTTCTTCTTCTCTTTTATTATCAATAAATATTCTCTTTTACATATATAATCTAGCCTCAACTAGCTATTCTGTTGTTCATAACCAACAAGGAGCCACCACCCCTACAAAAATTAATCAAGACCCCACTTTCTTGAGGCCACAACCTTTACAATTATAATTTTGAAAATATATCCAAATAAAATATTTTTTTTTCCCTAGACTGATACAAGGAACATCATGCAACAAATAGATATAAATCCTACAAAAAATCCTTTTTCTGCCTCTTGAAAATGACTCAAACAAAAACTATATGATGGAGACAATTTTTGATCACTTTTCTTCACTCCAAATATTCATACCTTACATAAAAATCTGATTGAAACATGCAATGCAATCTTTGATATTCTTCAGAAATCTGGTATATTCATTCAACTAAAGAACTTCTCACACAATTGGCTCATAGTGCATTACAATTTGTTACGAAACCAGCTCAAGAAAAGATAGAAAAGAAAGATCAACGCCTTAGAATTCAGCCTCTTCGAGGGGGCAACCTCCTTTACATTACATAAATGAACAATTCTTGGATGATACAAATGACAAAACCTCCTTTCTATATATAGGAGTCTAAGGAGTCACAATATAATCCAGCTGACCTAACAATAATAATATAAAGCCACAAAAATAACAATAGAGGGATTCTATGGGGCACAGAAATAACAATATGGGGGTAATAGGGGCACAACAATATAAATAAGGGGTATAACTACAATAGTAATGGGGTAATCACTAGTATTATAGGGACCCAACATGCCCCTCTCCTTCAAAAAAGTGTTGTCCTCAACGCTTGAGTAGTTCTGGATACTTCTGCATAAAATTTTCATCCTCCCATGTGGAATCTTCAGCAGATAAGTTCTTCCACTTGATAAGATACTCTGAAATTGATCGATTTCGTAGCTGTCGAGTTCTTGTTTCTGTGACTGCTTCCGGTTCCAATATAATTTCTCCTTCCTCGTCAAGTTCTGGCAATATTGTTTGAACTGGGAGCTTGTATTCTATAACCTTCTTTAAACATGAAACATGGAAAACTGGGTGCAATCGAGAAGCTGCATGAAGCTCCAATTTGTATGCCATAGTACCAATCTTTTGCAACACCTTGTACAGACCATATTAATTTGGTGATAATTTATTATCCTTCTTAGCTTGCTTTAGGGACATTTACTTATATGGTTGTAGCTGTAGGAATACCCAATCACCTACATCAAAACTTCTTTCACTGCGATGTTGATCTGCCTGTTGCTTCATTCTATTTTGTGCCAACACGAGGTTATCCTTTAAGAGTTGGAGGACTTGTTGTTGATGTTCGATGTGATGTTCCACTGCCTGAACCTTAGAATTTTCTCTTAAATATGATGTGATGGATGGTGGTTGGTACCCATAAAGTGCCATAAATGGGGTCATTTTTGTTGCTGTATGGAAGGAAGTGTTATACCACCATTCAGCCAGAGGCAACCATTTGACCCATTGTGTCTGTTTATCAGATACAAAGCAACGAAGATATCCTTCCAAACATTTGTTTACTATCTTAGTTTGCCCATCAGATTGAGGATGATAAGATGAGCTATGAGCTAACTGAGTACCAAGACAAGAAAATAATTCTGTCCAAAAATTTCCAGTGAAAATGGGATCTCTGTCACTTACAATAATCTTTGGGTTTCCATGTAACTTTTGAACTGTTTCCATAAATGCAGTAGAAACTGTACTGGCTTTAAATGGATGTGATAATGCACAAAAGTGTGCATACTTGGTAAGTCTGTCAACTACCACCATGATGACACTATTTCCCTCAGACTTGGGTAAACCTATGATAAAATCCATTGAAACCTCCTCCCAACGTTGGCTTGGAATGGATAAAGGTTGTAATAGACCCGGTGTCTTAATTGTTTCAACTTTATTTTGTTGGCAAACCAAACATTCGCCACAAACTTTTGAATATCTGATTTAAGGCCATCCCAAAAAAATTCCTTCTTAACCCTGTGGTAAGTTTTTAAAAATCCTGAGTGCCCTCCTAAGGGAGAAGTGTGCAATTCCATAAGAATCTTTTGTTTTAGCTGGGAATTCTTACAGAGGTATAAGTGATCTTTGTACCATAACGAATCATTTTGCCAGCTAAATGTATCAGAAGTACTGGAATCTTGTTGTAGCTTTCGAATAAGTGCCCACACTTCTTCGTCATTCTTCCATTCCTCCTTTGCTTCGTTTATCCAATCTGGTTGGATAATAGAAATGGCACGCAACAATACTTCCATATCCTCATCCTTTCTCGAGAGTGCATCTACCACCACATTTTGCTTCCCTTTTTTGTAGATGATTTCAAAGTCATAACCCAACATCTTTGTGACCCATTTTTGTTGCTCTTCAGAGGATAATCTTTGTTCTAAAAATTATTTAAGGCTATCATGATCTGTTTTTACCTTGAAGTGTCTTCCCATTAGGTAGGGTCGCCATTTCTTAAGTGCATGGAGTATTTCCAACATTTCCTTCTCATAAATAGCTTTGCTTAAAAACTTTCCCTTGATTGGACGACTTTCAAAAGCAATGGGTCTTTCATCTTGCATTAGAACAACACCAATTCCCTTTCCTGAAGCATCACATTCCACAATAAAGGTTTTTGTGAAGTCCGGTGTAGCTAAGACCGGTGCTTGGCACATTGCCTCTTTAAGATGTTTAAAGGCCTTTGTTGCTTCGGGAGTCCATGAAAATGAATCTTTCTTCAATAATGTTGTTAGAGGTGCTGCTATTCTCCCATAATCCTTAATGAACTTGCGATAATACCCTGTCAACCCAAGAAATCCTCGCAGATGCTTTATGGATGTGGGGATTTTCCATTCCTTAATGGCTTTAATTTTGTTAGGGTCTACCTTAACTCCTTCATGAGATACAATATGACCCAAATATTCCACCTCCTGGACTCCAAAGAAACATTTGGATCTTTTTTCATATAATTGTTTCTCCTCCAATAGTTGTAGCACCCTGTCAACATGTTCAACATGATCCTTCCAAGACTTGCTGTAGATTAGTATATCATCAAAAAATACTAACACAAATTTTCTAAGGAATGGTTTGAAAATTGAATTCATCAAACCTTGAAATGTTGAAGGTGCATTGGTAAGGCCAAAAGGCATGACCAAAAATTCATAATGACCCTCATGAGTTCTAAATGCTATTTTCGGAATGTCTTCAATCTTCATTCTGATTTGATGATATCCCGAACGAAGATCCAACTTGGTGAAGTAAATTGATCCATGCAATTCATCCAGTAATTCATCAATGACAGGAATAGGGAACTTATCTTTAATAGTGAGCTTTTGAGCTCCCTATAATCTGGACACATGCCATGATCCATCCTTCTTGTGCACCAATACTACTGGAGCTGAGAAAGAACTTTGACTCGGTTGAATTATACCAGCCTCTAGCATTTCTGCAACCATACGTTCAATTTCACTTTTTTGGACATAGGGATATCTGTACGGCCTGATGTTTGGAGGAACACTTCCTGGAATCAGATGAATAGCATGATCATGATCACGCATAGGTGGGAGACCTTTGGAAGTCTCAAATACCTTGGAATGATTGTCCAGGACTTTTTGGAGATCTGGAGAAATAGATGATTCCAATGTGGAAACATCTAGCGAACATAATTGTGCAATTACACCTCTTTGCTCCTTTTTTAGAAGCTTTGTCATGCCATTAGAGTTGATTATCTTTCCTGGTTTCCCTGCAATACCCCTTAATTCAACTTCCTTTCCTTCCACAGAAAATTTCATGAAAAGTTCTTGAAAATTAAAAGCTATTGTACCCAAGGATTGTAGCCATTCGACTCCTAGTACAACATCAGCACCTCCCATTGGAATGGAAAGCATTGGGCTATTCAATACATATTCTCCCATGGATAGCTTGATATTATGGCACTTTCCAGAACAATTTATTGTTCCTCCATTTGCAATCATCACTTGACACTCTGGTGCTGGATATAGGAAGCAATTCAATTCTTTTGCTACCCTACAATGAATAAAATTGTGGGTGCTTCCTGAATCAATCAACACTATTACCTTTTTCTTCTTGATTTGTCCTTCTATATTGATGGTTTGAGGAGTGGTAATTTCCGCCAATGCATTACAAGATATGGTCGGATTTATTTGTTCTTCATCTAGGCTTTGTTCCTGGAATATATCCTCTTCTTTTGACCTTTCTTGCTCCTTTTCTTCTTCCTCTTCACAATCTATGTAGAATAATTTCTTCTCAGCACACTTATGACCTTTTGTGTATTTGCTATCACAATTGTAACAAAGCCCTTTTGCTCTTTTCTCTTCCAATTGTTGTGGTGTCAACCTTGTAGGTTGTGGAAGACTATGGGCAACAACACTTCCATCTTTATAGTTGTGAATGGTATGCTTCCTAGTTGCCATAATTTTTCTTTCCATTTGTATTGCTAACCTGAATGCCTTCTCTAATGAATCAGGTTCCCAAAGACGCACATCATGTTGGATATTATCCTTTAAAGACCCTATGAACACATCAATCCTATCCTCCTCTGGAATATCTTTTACCCTTATGTTCAATTTTTGGAACTCCTCAATGTGCTCCATTATTGAACCCTTTTGTTTGAGACTTATCAATTGGCTAAAAAAAGTGTTGCTTTTTGTATCCTCATAATGTGCTATCAATTCTTCCATAAAAATTGCCCAAGTGATAAATTGTTTACGAGAACAAAGTCGTTGATACCATACAAACTGATTTGGTTCCAAATATAAAGTTGCCATACGTACCTTTTGTGTGTTTTGCACATTATTGAGATCGAAGAATTGCTCCATCTGTAATATCCATGTGGCGGGATCCTTGCCATCAAACTTCCTCATATCGATTTTTGGAACATGGTGAGTCTTCGATCCAACATTAGAGTCTATGGAATCATGATTAACATTTCTTTTGTTCTCATCATGATTTTCCTTTAGTACTCTTTCACCCTTAGTGACCATTTCTTGTAGCAACTTATTCATATTTATCTTCAATTCTTCCATCTTATCATCCATGCCATCAATTTTAGCGTCCATGCGTTCACCTTAGCTTCCATGCCATCCATCTTAGCTTCTACGCCTTTCTTTAAACAATCCATCTTAGCTTCTAGACCTTTCTTTAAACCATCCATCTTAGCTTCTACATCTTTCTTTAAACCATCCATCTTAGATTCTGTTCCTTTTTGTGCAAGGGACAGTTGTTGCACTTGGTCTTGTAATTTTGATATATCATGTTGCATTTCTTCCTCTTCTTCATGAGTCATGCTAGAGCTTTTAGGTTCCTTACTAGGTGTTTGCATTTTCTTTCCTCAGGGCATCAGTTCCCGATAATAATGCTCTACTATGCCCTTTGAATTCCTTCAAAATAAATTTTCAAACCAAGCTTAAGCAAAAATTAAAAAAAATCTACACACCTTTTTTCACTTTGTAGGAGCTTGATATTGCCTCTGATGTATCTCTGTACTTTCCAATCATCTAGTTTTGAAATTGTGACCTGTAGTATCTCTCTGTGTCCTCTTTACAATGCCACCAGTCTGATCCAAATTGGATTCTCCAAGAAAGAGTTATGCACAATCTCCCAAGATGACCTGATTATAGACCTTTCCAGAAGAGTGAACTTGTATGAAGTGCCACGTGTACAATTTTCGACCTTTGGTTCTGAAACAGATACACAAGAAACTACAGTCCGTCCTCTTTCTGTACCTTTTTATGAAATTTCAATCCGATCCCTAGAGAGAAAGTTATGACGATTTTCCCTAGGTCACCTGTTTTGAATGTAATTCAGGAATCTGCAAAAAGACCAACTTCCTCAGAGCATATCTCCGCACATATCGCGCGAAAAGATCTGAAATTCGGACCCAAGGTTTAGCGCAATTTCTTTTCAAATGGGTTTTTTTACGACTTCTGAAACATCACAGAAAAAAGTTATAGCGAAAATTCCACGATGACCTATTTGGAGCAGCGAAACCCTAGAATCCAAAGCTCTGATACCAAATGTTATGAAACCAGCTCAAGAAAAGATAGAAAAGAAAGATCAACGCCTTAGAATTCAGACTCTTCGAGGGGGAAACCTCCTTTACATTACATAAATGAACAATTCTTGGATGATACAAATGACAAAACCTCCTTTCTATATATAGGAGTCTAAGGAGTCACAATATAATCCAGCCGACCTAACAATAATAATATAAAGCCACAAAAATAACAATAGAGGGATTCTATGGGGCACATAAATAACAATAGGGGTAATAGGGTCACAACAATATAAATAAGGGGTATAACTACAATAGTAATGGGGTAATCACTAGTATTATAGGGACCCAACACAATTTCACTAGCACACAATAGAACCAACCCCGCTTTTATAAATATTTCTCCTATAAATAATTTTGCTCGAGTAATTTATTGGAACCAACAATGTTTGGTTGGAATTGATGTCAACCTTGTAGCATGTGTTTGATTGGTTGCAAATGTTTGACTATACAATGTTGAGAGTGGAAAAGAGAAACCATGGGAAATTACCTAAGGTTTTCCCGTGGTATTTGGTGTGAGAGATTAAATGGTTAATTAACTTATTTTATTTGATGTGGTCATTATGTTGTATGGAAGGTAATTAATGTTTTTATTTGGTCCATTATGATGAGAACACATATTATAATTGTATTATTCTAGTATTGGAGGAGATTAGTGGGTGTGAGTGGGAGAGCTACTGTGCACAATGATCCTTCTTGTATACTTGTAGCATTGATCAACAAAGTTTCAAAGATTAATTTGTAGACTTAAGATGTTATTGGATGCATGTTGAGAAGATCATATTGGGTGTAATCTAATATTTTTTGAACCGAGGCCCGCATAAAGTTTCAGGAGGTTGGGGCCTCTGATAAGTGGTGGCTTGCCAAGATAAGAGTATGGATTCTTGTTGGTAGTGGCCAAAAAATAGTTGACAGAAAGTTGGGGCTTTGTAGCTAGTGGTGGCTAACAAGTTGTAACTAGGGTTGTATGTCCTACCTAGTAGTGGCCAACTCATCTATGTAAAGATTTACTTAACAAATATTATAAAATTAGAGAAGTGCAACAACAATAGCGTGGTTTTTCTCGCCTTGATGGTTTCCACTAGAAAACTTTGTCTCCTTGTGCATGATTTTCTTATGGAATTAATGTGTTAACTTTATTCTGAGTTTACATATTTATATCTATTTTGATATGCTGGGCTACTGATCATTTAACATCTTGGTAATTTTTTTTAAATTTTTTTATAAACCCTAGCACTTTTGATTCACCCACCTCTTAGTAGTGATTTGATTTCTAACAAGTGGTATTAGAGCAGGTTCATTTTTTGTAGCTTAATCACTGGAAGGTGGATATAGATAAATCATGGGTTATCAAGATGCTCCATGACTCAATGCAACAATTTTTTGTGCATGGAAAGAGAAGGTAAAATAAAAACTATCTACTTGAGGATTGAGATTTTGCTAGAAAATGATGATAAACCTTTTTCACAATAAGCTCATCTATTGGATGAAAAAGCCAGATGTGTAATGTATGATAATATTTAGTATTGGGACATTGGGAAAATCATGGATCTTAATACTGCAAAAGAGATCTGGGATAGGTTACATGCACTACATGGAGAAGAAATATGGAGAAATGATGAAGGAAAGGAAAAATTGGTTAAACATCACGCTTAACTTAGCTCATCATTGGCAGAGATAGAGTAGATCTCAACATAAAATAGAGATGTGAAAAATCTTCTCAAAATACTTGAAGAAAGATAGTACAATTTTAGGAAAGAAATTTTGGATCTAAAAACCCAGTTAGATGAAGCAAGGATATATGAAGAGGAGATTGGAAATTATCTCAAAAATCATATCAACCACTGTGAAAAAATAAAGGATAATATGGTTTTGGCAAGAGAAGAGTTCGATAAGAGTAAATCCAACTCAAAGGGAGTTAGTGAGGAAATAGTCATGTTGACAGTGCAGGACCTGCCAACATGTTAAGGGGATCTCCCCAGTAAGAAGTCCCAATCAGACCTCAAATTGTTTAGTGTACAAGTCCCAACAATGGGTCGTAAGGTAATGCCTTGACCATGATTCGCACAGAGGCAAGTAAGATAACTCTATCAGTAGCAAGGGTATGACTGATGCGGTGATTCAAGGAAGATGTATGAGAGGCTCTAACACTTTGAATGGAGCAGGAGGTGAAGGTGAGTTCCAGGTTGAAAGGGATCAGTCCCAACTCGACTAGGAACACACAACACAAAAGGACATGCACAGCTTCCGGCGGAGCAGTCCACTCGGATGTGATAGTCACATCATATAAGGTAAGATAACACATACAACACTCACATATCAGTCTGACACGAGTGCAACAATTGTTACATCAAGGTTCATGTGAAAGGTCTGTTTGATGTCTGGCAGAGAAGTTGACACAGATGGTGATAGCATTAACAACATACTCAACACATTAACAACAAGATTCATATAATTGCATACAAATCAATTTATACAAAAGTACGTAAGTTAAACAACATATATCATCAAGGCAACCGGAGCAGTCCAACTACAATAACAACATATGCATGAAAATGTGCTAGCTCTTATTATATAAAGAAGTGTAAGTCTCAATCATACAATACATCCAGGTAAACTTGCTAGCCCTAACAGTGGAACATTATAGCCACATCTGCCTGCTCCTCCAAAGAGATGAACCAGCTCCGTGCAATGGAGAAGCCA
Source organism: Pinus tabuliformis (assembly GCA_031772625.1). Lineage (NCBI taxonomy): Eukaryota > Viridiplantae > Streptophyta > Pinopsida > Pinales > Pinaceae > Pinus > Pinus tabuliformis. Next base: position 608,969,146 of record CM062806.1, on the reverse strand, counting down.
AAGCGCGTTACAATACTAACCAAGCTTTATCTGAGATAGTCTTATCAGAAGCTTTGTTGACCAAAATCCTGTACAATGAGTTATGAGGGACAATTTATAGAAAAGGGTGGGGAGACCCTTGACATTCCCCTTTGTGACAATTCAACTACCCTCATGACTCTTCACCTACTCTATGATTGTTACATCCAACCAATTACACTTGACTTACACTTGACATGACTCAACATTACAATGCACATGTACTCATGTGAGACAACATAGCTTGAGCAAGCCTTGCAAGACATCACTAACACTCAGTCCACTGTGATGAGACGAACTCTTTGACATGCTTGTGATGGTGAAGGTGGTGAGATGATGCCAAGCTTGGTCGTCCGTGATGGTGTGCATGCACCTGTTATGAAACCAGCTCAAGAAAAGATAGAAAAGAAAGATCAACGCCTTAGAATTCAGCCTCTTCGAGGGGGCAACCTCCTTTACATTACATAAATGAACAATTCTTGGATGATACAAATGACAAAACCTCCTTTCTATATATAGGAGTCCAAGGAGTCACAATATAATCCAGCCGACCTAACAATAATAATATAAAGCCACAAAAATAACAATAGAGGGATTCTATGGGGCACATAAATAACAATATGGGGCTAATAGGGGCACAACAATATAAATAAGGGGTATAACTACAAAAGTAATGGGGTAATCACTAGTATTATAGGGACCCAACATGCCCCTCTCCTTCAAAAAAGTGTTGTCCTCAATGCTTGAGCAGTTCTGGATACTTCTGCATAAAATTCTCATCCTCCCATGTGGAATCTTCAGCGGATAAGTTCTTCCACTTGATAAGATACTCTGAAATTGATCGATTTCGTAGCTGTCGAGTTCTTGTTTCTGTGACTACTTTCGGTTCCAATATAATTTTTCCTTCCTCGTCAAGTTCTGGCAATATTGTTTGAACTAGGAGCTTGTCGCCTATAACCTTCTTTAAACATGAAACATGGAAAACTGGGTGCAATCGAGAAGCTGCAGGAAGCTCCAATTTGTATGCCATAGTACCAATCTTTTCCAACACCTTGTACGGACCATAATACTTTGGTGATAATTTATTATCCTTCTTAGCTTGCTTTAGGGACATTTGCTTATATGGTTGTAGCCGTAGGAATACCCAATCACCTACATCAAAACTTCTTTCACTGCGATGTTGATCTTCCTGTTGTTCCATTCTATTTTGTGCCAACACGAGGTTATCCTTTAAGAGTTGGAGGACTTGTCGTTGATGTTCGATGTGATGTTCCACTGCCTGAACCTTAGAATTTTCTCTTAAATATGATGTGATTGATGGTGGTTGGTACCCATAAAGTGCCATAAATGGGGTCATTTTTGTTGCTGTATGGAAGGAAGTGTTATACCACCATTCAGCCAGAGGCAACCATTTGATCCATTGTGTCTGTTTATCAGATACAAAGCAACGAAGATATCCTTCCAAACATTTGTTTACTATCTCAGTTTGCCCATCAGATTGAGGATGATAAGATGAGCTATGAGCTAACTGAGTACCAAGACAAGAAAATAATTCTGTCCAAAAATTTCCAGTGAAAATGGGATCTCTGTCACTTACAATAATCTTTGGGTTTCCATGTAGCTTTTGAACTGTTTCCATAAATGCAGTAGAAACTGTACTGGCTTTAAATGGATGTGATAATGCACAAAAGTGTGCATACTTGGTAAGTCTGTCAACTACCACCATGATGACACTCTTTCCCTCAGACTTGGGTAAAGGTTGTAATAGACCCGGTGTCTTAATTGTTTCAACTTTATTTTGTTGGCAAACAAAACATTTGACCACAAACTTTTGAATATATGATTTAAGGCCATCCCAAAAAAATTCCTTCTTAACCCTGTGGTAAGTTTTTAAAAATCCTGAGTGCCCTCCTAAGGGAGAAGTGTGCAATTCCATAAGAATCTTTTGTTTTAGCTGGGAATTCTTACAGAGGTATAAGCGATCTTTGTACCATAACGAATCATTTTGCCAGCTAAATGTATAAGAAGTACTGGAATCTTGTTGTAGCTTTCGAATAAGTGCCCACACTTCTTCATCATTTTTCCATTCCTCCTTTGCTTCGTTTATCCAATCTGGGTGGATAATAGAAATGGCACACAACAATGCTTCCATATCCTCATCCTTTCTTGAGAGTGCATCTGCCACCACATTTTGCTTCCCTTTTTTGTAGATGATTTCAAAGTCATAACCCAACATCTTTGTGACCCACTTTTGTTGCTCTTCAGAGGATAATCTTTGTTCTAAAAAGTATTTAAGGCTATCATGATCCGTTTTTACCTTGAAGTGTCTTCCCATTAGGTAGGGTCGCCATTTCTTAAGTGCATGGAGTATTGCCAACATTTCCTTCTCATAAATAGCTTTGCTTAAAAACTTTCCCTTGATTGGACGACTTTCAAAAGCAATGGGTCTTTCATCTTGTATTATAACAGCACCAATTCCATTTCCTGAAGCATCACATTCCACAATAAAGGTTTTTGTGAAGTCCGGTGTAGCTAAGACCGGTGCTTGGCACATTGCCTCTTTAAGATGTTTAAAGGCCTTTGTTGCTTCCGGAGTCCATGAAAATGAATCTTTCTTCAATAATGTTGTTAGAGGTGCTGCTATTCTCCCATAATTCTTAACGAACTTGCGATAATACCCTGTCAACCCAAGAAATCCTCGCAGATGCTTTATGGATGTGGGGATTTTCCATTCCTTAATGGCTTTAATTTTGCTAGGGTCTACCTTAACTCCTTCATGAGATACAATATGACCCAAATATTCCACCTCCTGGACTCCAAAGAAACATTTGGATCTTTTTGCATATAATTGTTTCTCCTCCAATAGTTGTAGCACCTTTTCAACATGTTCAACATGATCCTTCCAAGACTTGCTGTAGATTAGTATATCATCAAAAAATACTAACACAAATTTTCTAAGGAATGGTTTGAAAATTGAATTCATCAAACCTTGAAATGTTGAAGGTGCATTGGTAAGGCCAAAAGGCATGACCAAAAATTCATAATGACCTTCATGAGTTCTAAATGCCGTTTTCGGAATGTCTTCAATCTTCATTCTAATTTGATGATATCCCGAACGAAGATCCAACTTGGTGAAGCAAATTGATCCATGCAATTCATCCAGTAATTCATCAATGACAGGAATGGGGAACTTATCTTTAATAGTGAGCTTGTTGAGCTCCCTATAATCTGGACACATGCGCCACGATCCATCCTTCTTGTGCACCAATGCTACTGGAGCTGAGAAAGAACTTTGACTCGGTTGAATTATACCAGCCTCTAGCATTTCTGCAACCATACGTTCAATTTCACTTTTTTGGACATATGGATATCTGTACGGCCTGATGTTTGGAGGAACACTTCCTGGAATCAGATGAATAGCATGATCATGATCACGCATAGGTGGGAGACCTTTGGGAGTCTCAAATACCTTGGAATGATTGTCCAGGACTTTTTGGAGATCTGGAGAAATAGATGATTCCAATGTGGAAACATCTAGTGAACATAATTGTGCAATTACACCTCTTTGCTCCTTTTTTAGAAGCTTTGTCATGCCATTAGAGCTGATTATCTTTCCTGGTTTCCCTGTAATACCCCTTAATTCAACTCCTTTCCTTCCATAGAAAATTTCATGAAAAGTTCTTGAAAATTAAAAGCTATTGTACCCAAGGATTGTAGCCATTGGACTCCTAGTACAACATCAGCACCTCCCATTGGAATGGAAAGCATTGGGCTAGTCAATACATATTCTCCCATGGATAGCTTGATATTATGGCACTTTCCAGAACAATTTATTGTTCCTCCATTTGCAATCATCACTTGACACTTTGGTGTTGGATATAGGAAGCAATTCAATTCTTTTGCTACCCTACAATGAATAAAATTGTGGGTGCTTCCTGAATCAATCAACACTATTACCTTTTTCTTCTTGATTTGTCCTTCTATCTTGATGGTTTGAGGAGTGGTAATTCCCGCCAATGCATTACAAGATATGGTCGGATTTATTTGTTCTTCATCTAGGCTTTGTTCCTGGAATATATCCTCTTCTTTTGACCTTTCTTGCTCCTTTTCTTCTTCCTCTTCACAATCTATGTAGAATAATTTCTTCTCAGCACAATTATGACCTTTTGTGTATTTGCTATCACAATTGTAACAAAGCCCTTTTGCTCTTTTTTCTTCCAATTGTTGTGGTGTCAACCTTGTAGGTTGTGGAAGACTATGGGCAACAACACTTCCGTCTTTATAGTTGTGAATGGTATGCTTCCTAGTTGCCATAATTTTGCTTTCCATTTTTCTTGCTAACCTGAATGCCTTCTCTAATGAATCAGGTTCCCAAAGGCGCACATCATGTTGGATATTATCCTTTAAAGACCCTATGAACACATCAATCCTATGCTCCTCTGGAATATCTTTTACCCTTATGTTCAATTTTTGGAACTCCTCAATGTGCTCCATTATTGAACCCTTTTGTTTGAGACTTATCAATTGGCTAAAAAAAGTGTTGCTTTTTGTATCCTCATAATGTGCTATCAATTCTTCCGTAAAAATTGCCCAAGTGATAAATTGTTTACGAGAACAAAGCCATTGATACCATACAAACTGATTTGGTTCCAAATATAAAGTTGCCATATGTACCTTTTGTGTGTTTTGCACATTATTGAGATCGAAGAATTGCTCCATCTGTAATATCCATGTGGCGGGATCCTTGCCATCAAACTTCCTCATATTGATTTTTGGAATGTGGTGATTCTTTGATCCAAAATTAGTGTCTATGGAATCATGATTAACATTTCTTTTGTTCTCATCATGAGTTTCCTTTACTACCTTTTCACCATTAGTAAGTATTTCTTGTAGAAAATTAGTCAAATCTGTTTTCAAATATGCCATGCCTGTCTTCAAATTTGTGTTCAAATCTATCTTCAAATTGTCCATCTTAGCTTCCATGCCATTCATCTTAGCTTCCACGCCATTTATCTTAGCTTCCACGCCATTTATCTTAGCATCTGTTAACTTTTGTTAGCGTGACATTTGTTGCACTTGTTCTTGTAATTTTGATATATCATGTAGCATTTCTTCCTCTTCTTCATGAGTCATGCTAGAGCTTTCAGGTTCCTTACTAGGTGTTTGCATTTTCTTTCCTCGGGGCATCAGTTACCGATAATAATGCTCTACTATGCCCTTTGAATTCCTTCAATATAAGTTTTCAAACCAAGCTTAAGAAAAAATTTAAAAAAAATCTACACACCTTTTTTCACTTTGTAGGAGCTCGATATTGCCTCTGATGTATCTCTGTACTTTCCAATCATCTAGTTCTGAACTTGGTACCTATATTATCTCTCTGTTTCCTCTTTCCAATGCCACAAGTCTGACCCAAATTGGATTCTCCAAGGAAGAGTTATGTGATATCTGCCACAGTGACTTGATTATAGACTAGTTCAGTAGAGCTAACTTGTACGACGTGCCGCGAGTCACTGTTTCGACCTTTGGATCTGAAAAACACCCACAAGAAACTAAAGCCCATCCTATTTCTGTACCTTCTTACAAAACTTCAATTCGATCCCCAGAGAGAAAGTTATGACGATTTTCCCCAGGTCACCTATTATGAATGTAATTCAGGAGTCTGCAAAAAGACCAACTTCCTCAGATCATATCTCCGCAAATATCGCGCGAAAAGCTCTGAAATTCGGACCCAAGGTTCAGTGAGATTTCGTCTCAAATGGGTGTTTTTTGCAACTTTTGAAACGTCACAAAAAAAAAAGTTATAGCGAAAATTCCACGATGACCTGTTTGGAGCAGCAAAACGCTAGAATCCAAAGCTCTGATACCAAATGTTATGAAACCAGCTCAAGAAAAGATAGAAAAGAAAGATCAACGCCTTAGAATTCAGCCTCTTCGAGGGGGCAACCTCCTTTACATTACGTAAATGAACAATTCTTGGATGATACAAATGACAAAACCTCCTTTCTATATATAGGAGTCTAAGGAGTCACAATATAATCCAGCCGACCTAACAATAATAATATAAAGCCACAAAAATAACAATAGAGGGATTCTATGGGGCATAGAAATAACAATATGGGGGTAACAGGGGCACAAAAATATAAATAAGGGGTATAAATACAAAAGTAATTGGGTAATCACTAGTATTATAGGGACCCAACAGCACCTCATGGTGACATCTTGCTAAAGAAAACTATTGCCTCTGTTGCAACTGGTGCATTGGTTTGACCCCTTCATCCAACTCATCTGGTAACATGTGCATGGTATTCCTGGGTACGGTTGAACCAACAACACACTGATGCATAGTTTCTGTGCTGATCTTCAAGTGTGTGTTAGTGGTCATGTGCATCAACTTGTTGAAGTACATGTTTAGCCCCAGTTGGACGTGCTTCTTGTCTTCACCTTGGTGAGTGTGTTGAATGGGTTGGATTGCATGCGTGCGCTCAACAACATGCATGCTATTGAATCCCTTGCATACGATCAACAAAACTGCTCACCATGTCTACTCTATGTCAGCTACTGGGATGGATCCTTAACTTGTTTGGGCGCAGTTTCATCCATGAGCGCATGTTGTGCCCACTGTTGTTCCTGTTCTGTTGCAACTCATTTGTCTGTCGTGCAGGTTCATGTTCTTCCCAAGTTGCTGCTTCAACACATGTAGCTCCTTCTTTGTTCCATCTTCTGCCTTCGTGCGATCTTCATGTCACACCATCACTTCATAGCCGGAGTCTCCAAAGTTTCTTTCATCATCAATGGACCTACTTGAGCTTGCAACCTTGTTCCGCCTCCATGTTGTCAACAACCCTCCTCTTTCATTTTTTAGTTTTGGTATGCTATCTTCAGCTGCTATTCATGATGTTGCTATCATATCTTGACGTCCTTGTCTACAAACAACTTGATGTCTTCTTGGGTAGGAAGGTCCATGGACGCTTGATCGACTGCATCCCCAAGTATGCTCTGAACGGTGTCTTCGTCTCTGCTCTCCTGGAAACCATTGTACCTATACTATTGAGAGGCAGGTAAACACCTGGGATACCTAGAAACATGGAAACAATCGTGGCAAGCAATATGTCATTCGAAAACCAAAATGAACATGAGAACTGACTTGCAACATACCTGGGTGCATGATCATGAAGGTTGCGCAATTTCACCTGGGAGGTCGGGAGACCAACTGCCAGAACTGCACAAGGCATAGTTTGGGCTGTTGGGAGACTGTTTGACTGCTGGAACTATGTAATGCATAGTCTAGTATGGCTACTGACTGTTGGGATTGTGAAATGCGCGATTCCAGCTCGGAAGGACTACTGGCTTAGGAACATATTTGCACAATTTCTTAGGCCAAGCAGCCACTATCCTTAAGAAATGCACAAAATAGTCCTGGAGGCCAGTGCTAGGTAGGAATGCACAAATATGGAGAGGAAGGTGAGCCTTCCTTCCCCAGATTGTGCAATGAAACCTTGGTGAAGGCAGAGTCCGGGCCAAGGTTGCCCCGACAGGAAACTGAAAACAACTAAGACAGTAAATGTATGGTGACACTAAGTGATAGCAGAAGTGATTGACAGTGCATGCAAAGCATGAATGAAAGATGCATCAAACAAATGAACATGCATGTGGGTGAGGTAGTTCTCTAGTTGGGCGAACATTAGAGTAAAACTGTTTCATGCATGCGACAATAGTGAGATAGCAACGAAAACTGAAACATAGCTAGGACAAGCTAGCATATATGTAGACAATAGCAAGCGTTCAAAGAAATCAAGCAAATAGTACTCCCACAAGAGAAAACACAAAAAAAAACATAAATGTAGCACAAGGCATGGGAAGTGGGCTTACCCCAAAACAACTGAGCTAAACGTGTCGACTGCTCCTAGATGTGATGTGGGATGCCAAAGTTGTAAGGTTAATGTGAGGAATGAGCTCTGCAATGTCCAATTGATTAGTTTTGATAACATCGAGGTTGTGACGTGCATGCCACGAACCTAGGGGAAGTGACACTTGGTGGGAGGTTTCAGAATTGCTCCTTGAATGTAACCTTCAACTGCTAAACATAGATACATAAAACAAGGGATGCCTTTGCATGCTACCTTGGGAGAAACAACCCATGCATGCAAGTCTGTTTGCTCGACCTCGGAGGGTATCGGTCAACTCAACTGTACATGCAAGAGACTGCTTGATTGTTGGAGATAAATGCGCATTTCTGGCTGGGACCTAGGCTAGCTGCCCAAGAGATTTGTGTAGTTTTTGGGCAGAGCAGCTGACTGTTGCCCAGATTTTCACAAATTATGGGCTGAGTAGCCTTGTTGGGGAAATTTGCACAAATACTGTTGGGAGTGTTGTCAAGCAGGATTGCGCAATCCTATAGCCCAACAAGCTGCCAGATAGGATTGCACAATTTCTGGAGGGAAGGCTAGTTACCCTCCCCAAATGCGCAATTTTCAAGGGGAAGCTACTCAACCTATAGCTGGACCAAGTTCAGGTGAATAGCTTGTGAGGGGAATGGATCAAGATGTGACCGACAGGATGCCTTTGTGCAAGAAAGACACTAAAGCTTGTGAACTTGACGAAGCAAGGAAATCTGTTATGAAGGTTGGAAGGGAGGTTGTGGTGCTTGTAGCCACTACAACACTTGGCGACACACTGGTAGAACTCTAGCTCTCTGAATGGACCTTGGTCATGAAAAGCAAGTCTAACACCTCTGGAAGTATTGTTCAGTTTTCAACTCATCTTGGTTTCGCACTAACTTGAATGTAAGATGTAGCATCTGCCAAACCCTTGGTCAATTGACACACATTCCAAACCAAGGCAACACATTTGTTTCGATTGGGGTTGAGGGGTATATAGGTGCACAAGCAGTATGGTCATCAAAGTCTTAGTTTCATCTCTGGTGTTGCTCCACTACCAATAGGCCTGGACACTACTTTGGTGGAGTCACATAGGAACACAAGCATGGCTCCGCTGCCAGTGAGCCTAGTTAGTACCCCAGAAAAGTTACTTGTGTTGCCTCCATACACAGGAAGCCTTTCTCTTCTTTCGCCTTATTCATTTTTCATTTTGAATTTTTGACTTTTCATTTTTTCATTTTTTCACTTTTCACTCTGCATAACACTTATTCATTTTAGAGGTGGAAGAGGGATCCTGACTTATTGAGAGCAGAAGAGGTTGGTCTAGCAGAGAACTAGTTTATTGTATCTCTGATGTTCCTTTTAAGGTTTTTCCCCTTACCTTACTCTACTTGACTGAGCTGACAAGGGTTAACCCAAAAACAATCGACTAGAGAAGGTGACACTAGTTAGCATGCAAGCGTTGTGTTTACACCAAGGTTCACTTTGAATAATACATATTTTTCTTTGACGTATCATGGACTAAAAGTAACAAGCTCATCATACAGAGGCAAGATGACAGATAACCAAGTAGTGATAGTTGTACAAGCCCTCTTGTACTTTACCTAGCTCACTTCAAGAGTCATACATGGTTTCATGCAAAACTAACCTATGAACGAAACAAGTGAATGAACTAACAATCAACAAAGCAAAGCAAGATCAGAAGCAAAAATGAAAGTGAAGCAAATAAACAAACAAGCAAGCAAACAAAGCACATAAGAAAACAAGCATGCAAGTAAACAACTGAAAGAAAACACTACTCCTACTCCTACACTAACGGTACATGGGCTTGATCACGTGAAATGATACTTCCAATGGAACCACCAACACATTGGTAAACCCATGTTGGTGAAGGCTTGGTCCACGAGCAACCCAGTTGTGCAAACCAACAAGCAAGAAAGATATAACAATGAAGACAACCACACTTCGTGATTCAAAGTTCCCACGGGACATAAGTGAGTGCATGTGCATGACAGGTAGTCCACACACTCATCATGATGCTGTGTGACACTACATGCAACTTTGAGGCATAAGCACACTCTTGACTATGACATGCAAGCAAATGAAAGGAATAAAGATAACTTGCGTCATGCACGAGTGCTTGCAATGTAAGACTCCTCTAATTCATGAGCAATGGTATCGTGTAGTTCGAGTGGAGGAAGTAAAATCTGAGTGTTAGATTGATCTTGAGTGCATACATATGAGTGATGAGGAGCCTTGAGTGTTTGAAAAATTTCCTTATCGAAAGCAAAACCAACCTCAGGAAAACAAGGGCCTGACATAACCATCAACTTGGGCTAAAGTGCTTTGACGGTCTGTGGAGTTTCGACTTTGCTGACAGATGGATCTTCATAACCAGTGGATTAGACGGATTAACAACAAGTGAATCAACATCAAGATTGGATGATGAGGTGAAGAGATCATGACAACTAAGATCAGAACAATCAAGATGTTGGTCAACATCCTCATGGTTTGATGAATCACACAGAGGGGTAGATGAGGAGGAAGGATGTTCACCTTCTTTGTTTCTGGAAAAAGCAGATGAAAGATCAAGTGGATTTCCAATGAATGATTTGTCCTCTCCATTGTTGGATGATGGGCTAACATACGGTGTGTCCTATGAAAGATAAACAATGGGTGCATCTGTGGATGAAGACACACATGAGAAATCATGGATGGCAGGTTCACCAACGATGTTAGGAAAAAATAGAGGGGTGCGGATGGAAGGGAGTCATCCTTCGCCGAGTGTTGAGGCTCAAGCTCCAACTTCATGAATGACAATGCATGTTGGTTGTGCAACACCAACTTCGTAAGTGGGTTGTTCTTTGTTCACAACAAGTGAAGAGTCTTGAATGGATGAGCACAAGATAACACCATCCAGAGGAACACCCAGGTGTGAAGATGGTGTTTGTAGAAAAGAATTCATATGAGAACTCGAAGGACTCACAACCAAATCTGTGCAAAAATTGAGTGAAGTGATGTTGGGAGGGTGTGAAGGATGAATAGGTGTGTGAGCATGATCCTTAACATCACTGGGCAGTGGTGGAGTTGTTGAATAAGAGGAAGGGGAAAACCAGTTGAGATAGTGCTCGCTTCCACATGAGATTACGCAGCTCCATTAAAGAAGAATGTTGAGCGAGGCTTGATCTCAAACTTTCTCTTGGGATGGGTAGACTTCTTAAGGCAGTACTTGAACGGTACCAAAGATAAGAAAATTTCATCTGGCTCCTTAGAGCTTGAAACTACAAGTCACGGAAGTGCTTCCAAAAATCAATAATGGATTCATGTAGAGCCCTCTGTTGCTGTAACAGTTTCCAGTCAAGATGTTCTCGATCAAAATGATAGAACGTGTCTTCAATAAGATCACATAAGTGCTCAAATGAGTGCACGGTGTCAGCCAGTAGGCTGAGCACCCAACGAAATGGAGATTCGCGAAGTGTGTATGCAAGCAACAAACTGACTTGTTCATCAGAAAACTCATCTTCCTCATGAATCATGGAAATAAAGTTATTTAGGTGCTCAGGCCAGGCCACTTCACCTTCATCATCATACATGTGAGTGGATAAGAGATCGAAAATCTTCCCCGAGATGGAGACATATTCATGATTCGGAAAACACCTCGGGGGAACAAGAGTGCAAGACTCCATGAAAGATATGCAAAAGTTCAAAACTGGATGAGATGACACAACTTGTCATCAAGCCCTCCTTCTAGTGCCAGAGATGTTGATGGTGTTGGACCTGCCAACATGTCAAGGCAATATCCCTAGTAAGAAGTCCCAATTAGACCTCAGACCATTTGGTGTAGGAGTCCCAGTAGTGGGTCGTAAGGTAATGCCTTGACCATGATGTTGCATAGAGGCAAGTAAGATAACTCTATCAGTATCAAGGGTACGTCTCAATCATACAATACATCCATGGAAACCTGCTAGCCCTAACAATGGAAGGTTATAGCCACATCCACCTGCTCCTCCAAAGAGATGAACTAGCTTCGTGCAGTGGAGAAACCAAGGCACGTTACAATACTATCCAAGCTTTATCCGAGATAGTCTTATCGGAAGCTTAGCTGACCAAAAGGCAGTACAATGAGTTATGAGGGACTATTTATAGCAAAGGATGGGGTGACCCTTGACATTCCCCTTTGTGACAGTTCAACTACCCTCATGGTTCTTCACCTACTCTATGACTGTTACATCCAACCATTGACACTTGACTTATACTTGACATGACTCAACATTACAATGCACATGTACTCATGTGAGACAACATGGCTTGAGAAAGCCTTGCAAGACATCATTGACACTCGGTCTGCTGTGATGAGACAAACTCTTTGGAAAGCTTGTGATGGTGAAGGTGGTGAGCTAATGCCAAGCTTGGTCATTCGTGATGGTGTGCATACACCTCATGGTGACATCTTGCTGAAGCGAACTCTTGCCTCCGTTGCAACAAGTGCATTGGTTCGACCCCTTCATCCAACTCATCTTCTAACATGCACATGGTCTTCTTGGGTATAGTTGAACCGACAACACACTAATGCATAATGTCCGTGTCGATCTTCAAGTGTGTACTGGTGGTCACACACATCAACTTGCCGAAGTACATGTTCAGCCCCAGTTGGACTTTCTTCTTGTCTTTACCTTGGTGAGTGTGTTGAATGGGTTGGATTGCATGCGTGCATTCAACAACATGCATGCTGATGAATCCCTTGCACACGATCAACAACACTAGTCACCATGTGTGCTCTGTGTCAGCTGGTGGGATGGATCCTTCACTTGTACGAGCACATTTTCATCCATTAGTGCATGTTGCGCCCACTCCTATTCATGTTCCTATTGCAACTCATTCATCTGTCTGTGTACCTTCATGTTATTCTTGAGTTGCTGCTTCAACACATGCAACTCCTTCTTTGTTCCATATTCTACCTTCGTGCGATCTTCATGTCACGCCATCACTTCATAGCTGGAGTCTCCAAAGTTGCTTTCATCATCAATGGACCTACTTGAACTTGCAACCTTGTTTCGCCTCCGTGTTGTCAACAACCCTCCTCTTGCATTTATTGCATTTGGTATGTTGTCTTCAACTATTGTTCATGATGTTGCTCGTTGTGATTTTGCTGCTTTCATATCTTGATGTCCTTGTCTACGAACAACTTGATGTCTTCATGGGTAGGAAATTCCATGGACACTTGATCGACTGCATCCCCAAGTGTGCTCTGAACTGTGTCCTCGTATTTTCTCTCCTGGAAACTATTATAGTTGTACTATTGAGAGGCAGATGAACACCTAGGATACCTCGAGACATGGAAACATTCATGGCAAGAAATCTGTCAGTCAAAAACCAAAATGAACATGTGAACTGACTTACAACATACTTGGGTGCATGATCATGAAGGTTGCGCAATTTCGGATAGGAGGTCAGGAGAGTGAATGCTAAGACTGCACAAGGCATAATCTGGGCTATTCGCTGACTGTTTGACTGCTGGAACTTCACAATTCACAGTCTAGTCTGGCTGCTGACTGATGGGATTGTGCAACGTGCAATTCCAACGGGGAAGGATTGTTGGCCTAGGGACAGATTTGTGCAATTTCTTGGGCCAAGCAGCCACTTTCCTCCAGAAATGTGCAAAACAGTCCTGGAGGCTAGTGCTGGGTGGGAATGCACAAATCTGGAGAGGAAGGTGAGCCTTCCTTCCCCATATTGCACAATGTAGCCTTGGTGAAGGCAGAGTCGAGGCCAAGGTTGGACTAACTCGTCGATAGGCAACTGAAAGCAACTAAGACAGTAAATGAATGGCGACACTAAGTGATAACAGAAGTGATTGACAGTGCATGCAAAGCATGAATGAAATATTCAACAAACAAATCAACATGCATATGGGTGAGGTAGTTTGTTAGTTGGGCGAATGTCCATGCAAAACATTTTCATACATGTGACAACAGTGAGGTAGCAATGAAAACTGAAACAGAGCTAGGAAAAGCTAGCATATATGTAGACGGCAGCAAGCGTTCAAAGAAATCAAGCAAACAATGCTCCCACAAGAGAAAACACAAAAACCGACAGAAATGTATCACAAGGCATGGGAAGTGGGTTTACCCCAAAACAACTGAGCTGAATGTGCTGACTGCTCCTAGATGTGATGTGGGATGTCAAAGCTGCAAGGTTAATGTGAGGAATGATCTCTGTAGCATCTGATTGATGAGTTTTGACAACATCGAGGTTGTGACGTGCATGCCACAAATCTAGGGGAAGCGACACTTGGTGGGAGGTTTCAGAATTTATCCTTGCATGTGACCTCCAACTGCTAAACATAGATCCCTAAAGCAAGGGATGCATTTGCATGATGCCTTGGGAGAAGCAACCCATGCATGCAAGTCTGTTTTGCTCAGCCTCGGAGGGAACCGGTCAAATTAGCTGCACATACAAGAGACTGCTCGATTGCTGGAGAAAAATGCATATTTATGGTTGGGCACTGGGCTAGCTACCCATGAGATTTGTGTTGTTTCTGGGTAGAGTAGTTGACTGCTGCCCAGATTTGCGCAAATTCTGGGCTGAGCAGTCTTGTTGGGGAAATTTGCACAAATCTTCTGGGGAGTGTTTGCAAGTAGGATTGCTCAATCCTGGAGCCCAGTAGGCTACTAGAGAGGATTGGACAATTTTTGGATGGAAGGATGGTTGCCCTCCAGAAATGTGCAATTTTCAAGGGGAAGATACTCAGCTTGCAACTAGACCAAGTCCGGGTGAACAACCTGTGAGGGGTATGGATCAAGTTGTGATCGACATGATGCCTTTGTGCAAGAAAGAAATTGAAGCTTGTGAACTTGATGAAACAAGGCAAGTTGCTATGAAGGTAGGAAGGGAGGCTCCAAAATGAGGCTAAGGAAAAATTTTGGAGGGTGGTTGTAGCCGCTACAACAAGTCAAAAATCACAAAGCATAAGCTTGTAGTAGCAAGAAAGGGAATATACATCAAAACCGAGAGCCAAAGAATGTGTCAAGTAAAACTATTAGATGTTTCAATTGTCTAAAACTTGGACACATTTCAGTTGATTGCTGAAGGAAAAAATCAAATATTCGTAGCAAAAATAACAACCAAGTAAGGAGCATTATCAAAGATTGGTCTCATTCATTTTCAGGTATAAAAATCGTTTTTATGGATATTGTTATTCTTGTAACATTTTTGGGCATAAAGCTATGGATTGTAGGCTTGATGTAAAGAAGAAAAGGAATAGAAGGATGATCAACACAATATTTTAGCCTTTTCCACCTTTCCTTGGTCAAATTACATGCCTTACATGTGACAATATTGGCTATATGGCCAAATTTTGCACGCGGCTCGCGAATCTTAAGGAATCTAGCCAAAAGGACAATTTTATTCAAAAAATAATTTTGAGAATAAAAGAAAAGAAAGAAAGAGATAAGGACAAAAAAAACATATTAGGTTTTGGAAAAATAAGGAATATCAAGAAACCCCAAAGGAAAATTGAGACTAGCTCAACCTTAGGAGGAGGTTGTAACAAAAGGTGCATAAGTTTAGGGGATGTCCTATAAGAAAAGTATTTTTTTCTTGTTAATTTATTATTTCAAGTACAAAAGTTATGTTTTGGTCCTGATTATGCTCCTAAAAGCTACTTTGATGGCTCTATTTTTGATGTAATCCTCTTATCTTTATGTGGCTTGATTTTTGTTTGAAAAGATTAGATTGTTCTAACTTGATCCACTTGATGTATCTTGAGGAATCAAAATATTGTCTTATTATAGTAGCTGTAATGTTCCTATGCATATGGCCTGATCGAAGGATATATCTCTGTGCACATTATGAGCTGGATAGTCTACAAATGTCACTATAAAAATACAATCTATGTGAGTTGGACATTATGCGCTTCAAAGGTCTAACTTCTACGTATGGTGTGATTGAAGGCCTATATGGATGCTCATGCAGTGAAGGCACTACCTAGCTTTGAATTCTCATTGAAGGAGGTGTTTGCACATGGGTAACAATGATTGAATTAAATTTACACCCATTAACTTTACTGATGAATTTGAAATGATTAAAACATCTTGGCACCTCATGTGACAATTGAGTTTTCTGTATATGGGTGTGATTTGGTCTTATGTTTCAAGGCGTAGTGGATGTATTTGAAAACGCATAGATTGACTTAGTTGTCGGATAGTGGCTAAATTGATCCAAAGGAGTCGATAGTGTTAATGCTATTGATATGGTCACATTTAATCGTTAATATTTAAAGCACTCTGATCTAGTCTTCAGTTGAATTTTGGTCAAATAAATGAGTTTCAAATATATTTTTTATGGAATTAGTTATTAATTGGTTCTAGTCCAAAAATTATTAGATACAATGTAATATGCTAGTGCCTGGTTTTTAAATTTATTAGTGCACAAGTGTTAAGGACGGGATTGTGAAGAAATTTTAGTTGATGACATCAATTAAGATGCAAATGGATTAGTGGGCTTGGGAACATGGTTCTAGTAGACTGTCAGTATGCATGAATATGGTCAAGCAATTAATGCTAGATTGGTTGAATTAATAGCACTCTTAATGAGTTAATGTTGCCAATGTGTTGTTTGATTTGGTCTTAAATTGAATTTCGAATTCAATCCATTAATTTAGTCATGCAATCATGTGATGATTTGTTCCACTAGATAACAAGAATGGAAAACAAAAAAGGATGCACATTATACTATTGTAAATATAACTGAATTATCAATAGAGACAAATGAGTTATTCAAGAAGCACACACTTTCTCTCTCTTTGTTGTTGGAAAAATCACATCAATCTTGCCACTATCAACCTCTCCGCTTCTTGATTTCCTTGCTATCGTTACGAGAAAGGATGGGAATTGGAAGCATGGTGAGTGAACATGTATATGTATGGGACACATTATGCCATTTCTCCTTTAGTTCCTAATAACTATCAAAGGCCTACGAGGCACATAAACATTCATATCCACTTAGATTTTGAATTTCAGTTATTTTTGAAGGTTCTAGCCAATGACTATGAGATGGTCCGTCAAGTGTAGTCTTTATCTTATAACAATGAGCATGATTTAATCCCATAAACCAAGAAACATTATCGAGACTGTTGTTATTACTAGTCCCACAAAATGGTTGGAATTCAAAGAAACCACCCATTCACAATGGAGTTTTTTTTCTCATCGGTCCCCGGCCTAAAGAGGACTCATTATCCGACATATTCCAGATGCTTGACCTTGATTATGACTATTAGAAATATTTGAGAAGCACTGAGAGGGGGGTGAATCAGTAGTGTAATTTATTAACAATTTTTACCAATTTAAACTTCTTACTGAATCACATATATTAGCTAGTAACACATTAGATTATTGCATGCATATAAACCATCTAAGTAGAAAAAACAAGATAACCATGAGAGCAACAATACTCAACACATCAAAAACACATCCACACAAGAGACACAATATATCTGGTGGAAAACCCTTCACTAGGAAAAAAAACCACCCTTGCTGCTACTACGTTTCTTTGAATCTTCTATTAAGAAAAATATGTCTTTTACATAGATTTGATGACTCCCATTAGCTAGGAGACTTGACCTCATATACAATAGGCCAACACCAATAAGCCTGGAGACTCAATTCTACTTATCATCTTGGAAGACTAAGTTCTCACATGGATCTATGGACTACCATCCACTGAAATCCACCACGATCAATGATCCTCGCCCAAATCCGATTGGACTATCCAACTCTGATTGGATGGAGAAATTGTTCCTTTTGCTGAAACTTTGCAATCACTGCTCCACACCCATGAAGTCACCCCTCCTCTACTCTATGTGGACCTTTTTTCATCTATTTTCATATTGGATCCCAAGACTTTTTTCTCAACTTGATTCAGCTCTGCAATATAATATCTAGTAGCAAGACACCACCAAAAAATCAAATAAAATCACCACAATAATATGCTTTCCACTTTAGAAAATTAGTGGCCACAATGCATGAAAATATGAATAATATAATCACCATAATCTAAAACAAACTCACATTCTTCCATAATATCAAACAGTCACTCCAAAATATAATTTCTGCATAATACAATCAACAACATAAAACACAATGGCTATGTGCCAAATGCAATATCATAACCTGCAAAATGAATGTGAGAGTCATAAACTTTGGAGGTAATACAAGTTCTCCATCAATACCAACAACTCTACTACAACTCTCTACATCTCTGGTATGAAATCAAAAGTTCTGAATCAATGCACTACTTCAACAAATAAATCTGCTCATTCTACTGCCATTAGAACTCATACATTGAAGCAATCTTACTCACCAATAAGTCTAAATTATACTCACACAATGAAACCCTTTCTAACTGACACTATCAACTCATCCAATGAACCAACAACACAATTTTTTTTTACATAAGTAAAAGCCAAAATATCCTCAACAAGTCTCCAAGTGAATACCACATGCAAATACCATGGTTATACCAATACCCAGGATACTTGTACCATGGTAATATCCAAACCAATACCACGTGAAAACACCTTGGTTATGTCAATACCAAGGACACCTGTGCCATGATAATATCCAAACCAATACCATGGTAATCTCCAAACCAATGCCACGAGAAAATACCATGGTTATGTCAATACCAAGGACTCCCGTGCCATGGCAATATCCAAAACAATACCATGAGAAAATACCATGGTTATGTCAATACCAAGACTATCTGCACCAAATAAATATCACATTCCAACCTACTACATACACACATACCAATACCAATAATACTTGTACCATGGTAATACTCCTGCAACATCATCATCAAGCCAACACATTGCTGCAAAAAATCATCTCCAGCATGAAGAACTAGATGAAGACCTAGCACTCATAAAGTGTGACAAATCAAAAACATAGATCACTTGAGAAATTATCTTCAACTCTTGTAGCAACAACATCTATCTATAGCAACAAAAACAATGCCTCTAATCATGTCAACTAAAGGCAACATAAGGAAACACATCCAGTAACACCATACTATCATCAAGCTACATCATAAAAGGATGACATCAAGGGTTGACTTCGATGCCAACATCACCATATCAATTCCAACTCAACTAGTTGCAACCATGCTACAAGAATGGCATCAACACATCAGCTAGGCTACATAGGATTGACATCAATGCCAACATGAGCTAGCTGCCATCATGAACCAATGCCAACATCATCTAGCTAGAACCATGAACATCGTAATTCCAACAATGATGAGAGGGTGTTGCCCTCCATTGGCAACAAGATCTTGAAGGCCGTCATGACACAGTTCAATACAAGCCAGCTATTGATCGAGAGGCCGAACATATATGTGTTGCGCTAGTTAGGGGGACTCTATTGCATTGTGCCAAGGATTTTCATTTTGTTAGATGATGTGGCCATCATCCATCTATCTCATGGCCCCAAGTTCTCAAGAGTAGTTGAACATAAAGTGATGGAGCTAGTACAATATTGCTTATGAAGAGGAGTAATGAATGAATATATTCACATTGTTGTCAAATAACCAATGGATGGCTTAATATACAAATTATCATCATGATTCCAAATATTTAAAGAAATCTTTTTGCCCTTCAGGACATCAAGAAAACACCTATATTATTGTATTTGTAAGAGGCCACTATGTGGGTAAACATTATCTATTTCTGTGTGTGTAATCAACTGTGCATTGTCAATATTGTGACTATATTTTATTGAATCTGTGTGTAGTTGATGGAGAAAGTGTAAAGTAGTGGATTGAGTGAGTTCCATCTGTAGCCATGTTCAATAAGGAGCACCACTTCGATCACAAGCGTAAATCAGGGTTTTTTAAGACTTTCCCTAGTATGATAGTACCATTTGCAAGAACGACTACATTGTTATCAAGGGAAGACCTTACAAGGTGGTTGAAGTCTCAACATTGAAGACTGGAAATAATAGCTATGCAAAATGCCATTTTGTAGCCATTGATATATTTATTACAAAAAAATAATGAAGATATTGTTCCTTCATGATGTTCCAGAGGTCATTTGCATTAATTACCAACTCCTTAGCATTTCAAAGGATAGATTTATGATCCTTCATATAGGTAATGGAGACACAAAGGATGACCTACATCTTCCAAATGATGAGAAAATTGTTTCTAAGATTAAGGATGTTTTTATATAAGGAAATGATTTGATTGTCTCTATGATGTCTTTTATGGGGGAGGAGCAAATATTCTCTCTCAAGGACACTGCGTCCAAATAATCTAGAGGGATTGTTAGCAAGGAAATTGTTTTTATTGTTGGACATTGGATAAACCAACACTCCCTGTGAGTTTTGTGACATGGACTAACCACCTCTTGTGGATCCTTATCTCTAGCGATATGATCAAAGTGACTAAAACCTGCAAGTTTTGGTCTAACGACAATCGTGATTCCCAACAAGTGGTATTAGAGTGTAGGTCACGAGTTTGATACACACTCGACTCGCGTTGGGGGAGATATTGTTGGAAATTGGATAAACCAACACTCCCCATGAGTTTTGGGACATGGACTAACCACCTCTTATGGATCCTTATCTCTGGAGATGCGATTGTTGACTAACACCTGCGGGTTTTGGTCTACCGACAATCGTGATTCCCAACATTTATACTCACTATTTTCTTGTGATATAGTGGTTTTATCTTGAAAGAAACAAAACTTTAATCTATAAAATGCAAGTGGTGCATGAAATGTGTAGCTGATATTTCAGAAACATTATTAGGTTATGATCTTTTTGCTATCATCATAAACACTTCATGACAATGCATTTTCAACTTTGGACTCTTTAGTTGATGTTAGAGAGAGACTAGAAGCTGTGGGCTTCATTATATCATAAAGGAATATTTGGTAATCAAGAAATGTATGTTATTTTTCTACTCTTATAACTTTCGAGTAGACAATGTAATGGCACAAAGGTCGCATGCTAAATAATTAATTGGATATTTCTCATTGAGACACTTAGATCAATTGATATGAATATATGTGCCTTGCACTTAAAAAAGAGTAGTTTACCTTTTTACCTGTCCATTCCTCCTCTAGAATACCACCATCCAAGGAACTTGAAGGCCCTCTGTTTATTGGATAAACATCAGTATCTACAACATCTACCCAAAATTGTAAAGGAAATCCTTCATCCAATCTCATGCACCTTGCACGCTCCATGATTGTCCTGTTCATCCTTTTTGACACACCATTTTCTTGTGGTGCTCCTATAACTATATTCTCTCTGCGAATTCCATTCTCTAAATAGTACCCATCAAACTCTTTACTGCAATATTCACCTCCATTGTATGATCTGAGACACTTCAACCTTTTTCCTGTCTCATTTTCAACCAAAGCTTTCCATTTGTTGAAAGTATAAAATACATTAGATTTATTGCGAATACAATAAATCCAGGTTTTTCTGGTCACATCATCAATAAAAGTAACATAATAACGAGAGTCACCAAGAGATGATACTTGAGTAGGTCCCCATACATCTGTATGCACAAGCTATAATTTTTCACTCTTCTTTTCTTTCCCAACTCTGAGGAATCTGACTCTCTTCTATTTTCCATAAACACAATTCTCACAGAATTTTATATTAACATGCTTCAAACTTGGCAAAAATTTTCTTAAGTGAAGAATCTGCATCACCTTCTCACTCATGTGCCCGAGCCTATGATGCCACAATGCTGTATATTCTCCTATAGAGTTTAAAGAATTAACAGAATTAGAAATACCATTGCATAAATGCGATGTACCAATCTTTTCTCCTTTTGCTATTACCAGGGATCCTTTAGTGACCTTCCAGGTTTTATTTGTAAAAGTAGTCACATAGCCTTCACCTCCCAACTACCCTGTTGAAATAAGATTTTTCTTCAGATCTGGAACATGCCTTACCTCCTTCAATAGCCATTGATTTCCATTCCATTGTTTTATGAAAACTGTACCCATTACAATGATTTTACAGGGTTTGTCATCACCCAATCGAACCTGTCCAAAATCTCCTTGAACATAATCATGAAAATGTTTCCTATCAGGTGTGGCATGGAATGAGGCCCTTGAATCTACCATCTAGGCATCAATAATATTTTCTAAAGAAAGATCAAAGCATCTTGCAACACATCACCTATCACATTCGCTTCATGATTGTTTTCTTGCTATACGTCTCCTTCTTTTCCCTTCTAAGATTTGCAGTCTTTCTTCAGGTGTCCTTTCTTCCCATATTTCCAGCACACTATCCCAGATTTGGACTTGGATCTGCCTTTCCTTGACTTACTACGATATCGCTCTTTCCTCTTTCCATTTTTCTTCCCCTTGTCTCTACAGTCAAAGCATTACCTGATGTCTCACTGAATCTTTTCCGTCGCATTTCCTCGCTAAGGATTGCATCGACAACATCATCAAGCTTTAAAGTACTAGATCCAGAGACAAAGTTACTAATGGCCATAACTAAACCATTCCAACTTTCTAGAAATGAGCACAAAAATAACAGAGCCCCAACTTCATTATCAAAAGTTACCCCTACAGAACTTAACTGACTGGCAACTGTATTAAATTCATTTAAATGATCAACAACAAATCCACCTTCTGACATTTTTATATTAAATAAATGCTTCATAAGAAATACCTTATTTGAGGCCGAGGGTTTTTCATATAGTTTGGCCAATGTTGACATTAAACCCTCTGTTGTCATTTCCTTTGAAATATTAAACGCTACTGATGCCCCTAGGCACAACGGTATTGTTCCAAGTGCCTTTCTGTTGAGAATATCCCATTCTGTGTCTATCATACTCATCGACTTCTTTGCCTTTCCACTCAATGGTTGGTACATATCTCTTTGATACAGATAATCTTCCATCTGCATCTTCCATAGCTCGTAGTTTTTTCCATTAAATTTTTCGACCCTAAACCTACCATCTTCCACCATTTCTCCCACTCGAATTAGGAACCCTTCTCTCCTGCGAGTTTATCAGCCAAATTGACCTTCGGCTCTGATACCAGTTGTTAGAAAATTATATATTATAGAGCAATGGAACACATAATATATTGCAGAAATATAAACACAAAAAACACATAAAACAAGAGAGACACAGAGATACATGTTTCACCCAGTTTGGGCTACGTCCACGGAGAAACGACCAGTCCTTCCTTTTATATTATCCAACAAACTGAAGAGATACAACCTACAACAGATCCACTATAATTCCCTTTTCGATCTCAATCTCCTCTCTCTTCCTCACTCAAAATACAAATCTTCATAGATGCAATACACTTCCCTTATATATAGTGAGGGTTTCCTTCGAGGGAAAAAAACCCTAAGTTAAACATAACTTCTACCATCAGATTTCCGCCTAATGAACAACCCAGATTGACTATGAAATTACAACATTTTACAAGGCTATTTTACATCTATTTTTAGCTTCAGGGGTGCTTCCCCTGATCCCCTTGCTAGGGGGGGATCCGAAAGGTCGTAGTTACCCCCCCGGACCCCCCTACAACGAATATTTTATGGGTGGCATTTCCGCCCCATTACGAACTGGGGTCCAATGCAGCGATACCTTTGAATATCGAAGATAATCAGGCTCCACACCCAACAAGATTGATGAGATTGTTTTCTGCTCCTTCCCTATTGAGCTATACGAGTGGATCACAAAGCTAGAAGATAGCCAAGGAAGGCAGAAACTTGACGGTCCTATTGTGTGGACCCCGGAGCTAATACAAAAATTAGAAGCATCTGAGGAAAAAATTGCCCGCACTGTCGATCATTGGCTTGATCGTGTTATAGGATGATTTGTGACTGAATTCACTGTCGATACTTCAATTAGCTACAGTGAGGTGGAGTGGCGCTTTTTCAAAGGACCGCGAGGTAAGTACGTAAAATATTTGAATACCTGGATTAAAATGCTATTGTGTGAAAAACGGGTTATGAAGCTACCTTGATGTTCAGTACTACATGAAGTAGAAAAACTTATAGGAACAAAGGAAAAAAAGGTCTGGAGTATAGTCCATTGATTTCTCCTCCTCAAGTTGACGAGGAAGAGATAGCGAAGGTTTCTCTACGAAGTGCTATTCAGTTAATAAGACAAGCATTTCTGTGAATACGACCACCGCCCACACCACCTCCAACTTGACCACCATCACCTCCAAATTCACCTGTACCACCTCCACCTCCACCACAGTTCAGTATGGAAAATACAATGAAGCTGCCTTTGTTCAAAGGCTTGGGAAATGAAGACCTAGACCAATTCTGGTTCATTGTGAGGGTTGTATGGGGAGCTCAAGGTGTTACAGATGATCATATAAAGAAGGTAACAATGGTTAGTGCTCTACAAGATTGCGCGCTAACTTGGTATATTAAGTACTCTAACGATAACCCGAATGCTGGAGTGGCAGACATCCAGGCATCATTGAATAAAGAATTTACTAGGCCTAAATCTGAGGCACAATCGATTGTGGGATTCAAAGAAATCACGATGCAACCAGGCAAGATGCCTTGGGAACTAGATCAGAGGTTGAAGTGTACAATACGCGAAGCCAACATGAACCTAATAGATGGACAACATCGCGAGTGGTTTGTTGCTTTGCTACTACCACACTTAAGGAGTGCGCTGTCACAACAGAAGACAACCACTCAGGAGGAGGCCTTGTAGATTGCCATGAGACTACATGAAACTCTAATGCAAGATCCAAATATAGGAGTTTAGTAGATCCATGAATTGCTAAAGAACTTATGCCTTGAGATACAAAATTTGAAGCAGGACAGGACGATTTGACTAGAGGTGCACGAGGAAGTATGGTGCTTGAAATGCAAGAGTCAGGGTCATGACAAAGACCATTGCCTAGTCTTTGTGAAGTACATTGCAGGAGGAGGACCGATGCCTTTAAGGCTAGAAGCTCAAGTGGGACCTAGTGTGGGGCCTACATTATGGTGCGCTATCTGCCAGGTAGCCAAAAAATGTGCCATGGATAACTGCCACATGCTACAGAAGTTTGTACAGGCACTGCAATAGTTGTTCTGCAACTTTTGTAGGTTGGTAGGACATGATGAGCGTACGTGAAGGAGCTATGAATTGATTATGGATAGAACTCTCACCATAGGGTTTAGGCTGAAACATGATCCCTTGACTAGAGCACAAGGATGGCACGAATAGGATTTCAGCGGCACAGACGAGGCCAAGGTGGAGGAGGACTTGACAGAGGTCGGTGATAGTTGATTTGATACAATTCCAGAGGACCAGGACACTATGCCCATGATTACACTAATCCAATGCATCCGTCGTGCAAGTATTGCATCCTATTTGATCACGAAATGGAAGACTGTCCTATGCTGATAGCTAGGATATGTGACAAAGGGGCGCTACCACCTTCACCAACTCAGAACCTGCTGATGATGAGGTCTGAGCCATGCGAAGAGGATCCAAATGTAAATATGGTGATGAAAAGTGGAATCGCAATAGGAGATGATAAGGGGATATAGCAAAAATATAGTACATTAGTTTGCAAAACTCCAGTGAAGGAGGCTGAGTTCGATTTGGAGCATGCACGTGAAACCTTCATGGAAGCTAATAAGAGCTTCACTAGGGCCTCCACCTCAGGAAGCAAGGATAGGCCTGAGCAGGAGATGGACCCCTCTATGCTCACAAATTTCCTGGAACCTGTATGAAGTTACTGTGTGATAGTAAGGTTGTGAAAGGGTTACAAGAGCTCATCAATAGATGCACTGGAATAGCGCCGGGTGAGCCGCATGTAGTATGAAAGATTGGCAAGAATAAAACAAGGACGGGACAGGAGATGAGACTGATCGCGCAGATAGGAGAGTATGAAATGGATCAGGTGATTTTGAACTTGGGGTCAAATGCGAATGTCCTACAAAATCAATGTTGGGAACAGATGGGGAGACCTGCACTGCAATGGTCTCTGATTCAGCTAAGGATGGCTAATTAGTAGAAGATCATCCCCATGGGGTGGCTGCAGGGGGTGATTATGGATATTGAAGGTGTGAGTGCGTTGGATGAATTTAGGTAATAGAGATAGTGGATGATAACAATTCCTATCCTGTGCTCCTGGGAATTGACTAGGCTATTTATATGAACAGGGTAATCAATCTGAAGAAGCAAAAGATGATCTTTGAGAAGAAATCGCTACACGTAATAGTACCTCTAGATCCTGCTGAAGGATCACGCTATATTGAACCAGTGCGCGATTATGAGAGTGATGACGATCTAGGCTGTATCTATAAGATAACAACGTGAGACCAAGATTGGGTGAATCCCATCACAGATGGATGGATTACATGGGATCGTGAGAGTTCCTACACTTTGGACTCCGATGAAGAAATAGAACACTAGCAGAATTGGTTACATGAAGTAACTATGCCTAATTGCAACATGATGACCCGATCGTTGTGCTGTGTGTCATCAGAGGTAAGAAATCTTCCTTCTTATGATAGTCTGAATGAGGTAGATATCTTTTTGGATGCATTTGAAAGGGAGGTACTAGAAAATCAGTGCTTCCAAGTGTTGGACTGGGCACTGCGCACTATGCCTACAAGATGGTGGGGTACACATACGGGAAGATTTGATGATTGGCATGAATGTAGGAGAATGATGAGAACTTGCTTCGAGAAGCCTAAGATGCAAATGACAAATAGGTATGATGGGTAGGATGATCCGTGTGCACATTTGGCCAAATGGAACCAGGCTTATGGAGAAAAGCCCCAACCTGAGTGGGTGCACTTGTTTTGTCATACCTTGGATGTGGTCACGATGAATTGGTATGTAGAAATAGAGCTTCACCATGGGACGGGTGAATGGGATATCCTGCACGAAGGATTCATGATGACATTCAATTTTGAGGATGGGTTTGACAGTATTGATGAAGCGCTACAAGAGGTGAAAGCAACAATGTTTAGGATACTTAGGATCCTTTAGAATTGATTCGGGCTGAATGGGATACTCAGCTGAGTCATGCACTAGAATGTTATAATGTAACTATTGAAGAAGAGGATGAGGATTCGTGGAAGATTAACATTCCAAAAACATAATGTCACCGTGAGGTTCAAGGATTGCAGATTGAGAACCCTAATATAACTGCGTCATTGAAGATGAAACAAGTAAACACTGGTATTGAGGAAGAACCCAAATTTGTGTAGATTGGAGACTACTGGGATGATGCGACTGTGGATAAGGTCGCTGATTTTCTCTGCGAATACCAGGATTTATTCCCTACCAATTTTATGGATCTAAAAGGGATAATCGGGGACCTAGGAATGATGAAGATCATGTTAAAGCCCGACACGAAGTGAGTTAAGAAAAGTCCTTACCGTCTCAATCCAAAATATAAGGAGAAGGTCTGCTTAGAGCTAGACAAGATGCTCACGGAAGGCATCATTGAGCTTGTGGAAGAACTGACTGGGTAAGTCCAATGGTGGTACAGGAAAAGAAGTAGAAGGATGAAATAAGGATATTCATGGATCTCAGGAAGCTAAATGATGCCTGTGTACATGATCCTTTCCTGACTTCGTTCACTGATGAAGTGTTAGACAATGTAGGGGGTTAGGAGGCATGTTCCTTCATTGATGGGTTCTTTGGGTACCACCAGATTAAAATCGTGCCAGAGGATAGGAGCAAGACAACCTTCACGACTCAGTGGGGTTGCTTTCAGTACATTGTAATGCCATTTGGAATGAAGAATGTGCCTGTGATCTTCTTGTGTGTAGTTGTTGTTGCGTTCAAGGAATTTATTCATAAGTTCTTGGAGGTATATTTTGATGACTGGACTATATTTGGGCTGGTTAAATGCCATGTAGCAAGCTTGCGCCTGATGCTGGATACCTGTCGGAGATATCAGATCATGCTCAATCTCAAGAAGTGTTTGTTTTGTGTTCCTTTTGGGAACCTGTTGGAGCATGTGGTTTGTAGACAGGGACTGATGGTAGACCCTGGGAAGATCATGATGATACTAAACTTGGAAGTGCCGAGGAGTGTGAAACAGTTGCACACTACTCAGGGACTTACGGGATATTACAGAAAGTTTATCAAAGGCTACTCCCAGATCACTGTGCCTATGGATAAATTGTTGAAGAAGGACATCACGTTCTGTTGGAATGATGACTATAAGAAGAGCTTGGATATATTGAAAGAAAAGATGGTTATCGTGCTGATTCTAATCTTCTCGGACTGGAAGAAAGAGTTTCATGTACACCTCAATGTGTCATGTATAGGCTAGGAGCAGTATTGACATATGCTGGCAGAGAAGGCTTGGACCATCCTATCACATTCGCAAGTTGAAGATTATCCAAAACAAAGAAGAACTATTCCACCACTGAGTGCGAGGGGCTAGCTATGGTGTATGCGCTCCAGAAGTATGGGCAGTACTTGTTAGGAGGCCATTTTAAGATGTATACAGATCACTCCACGTTGAAGTACCTGGTCAATAAGCCTATGTTGGGGGGAGAATCTGCAGGTCACTCTTATTGTTCTAGGAGTATGATTTTGAAGTGGTTGTGAAGCCTCGATGATTGAACGTGGGACTAGACTATCTGTCGCACATCGAAACAGGGGAGGAACCTACTAACTTGGAAGAAGGATTACCTGACATGCAACTATTTGCAGTGTGCATTGCGAATCGTCATTTTGGGGATATAATACACTTCCCAACAATAGGAATTGCACCGAAAGGATACACTATCCAACAAAAGAAGGAATTAGTGGTGCACGCGGTAGATTTCTTTGTAATTTTTGGGCATTTGTACAAAATGGGGACTGATGAGATATTGCGATGGTATGTACCTGAGCTCAAAAGAAGCAGCATCCCTGTGGATGCTCATGGGGGCAGCGCGGGAGGCCATAATGGAGGGAGAACAAATGCATAGAAGATTCTATGCACAGTGTTGTGGTGGCCAACCCTTCATCAGGACTCAAAAGCATATTGTAAGGCATGTGATGTATGTCAAAGAACTGGCAGACCATCACAGAGGGATGAGATGCCTTTCAATCAGTAGATGATGTTGCAATCCTTTGAAAATTGGGCGATAGATTTTGTAGGACCCATTCAGCCACAAGGAAAGACAGGAGCAAGGTACATTATCACTGCAACAAAGTATTTGAATCGTTGGGAAGAAGCGTAGATGGTGAAGGATTGCATGGGCGTGACTGCCGCGAATTTCCTCTTTGAGCACATATTGACACGATTTGCATGTCTGAAGATCTTGATGAGTGATCGTGGTACACACTTCCTGAATGAGACGATCAGTGAACTAACGGAGGAATTTCATGTATACCACCATAAGAGCACACCTTATCACCCACAAGTTAATGGGATAGTGGAAACGTTCAACAAATTGCTTGAAAATGCGCTGACCAAGGTTTGCAATGCTCAATGAAGTGATTGGGACCTACGCATACCTGCAGTATTGTGGGCCCATCGAACGACATGCAAGAAGTTGACTGGACAAACCCTTTTAAGCTTGTCTATGGTATGGAAGTGGTAATTAATATGGAATAAATCGTGCCTAGTTTGCGCATAGTAGCGCTCATAAGAATGACGGATCATGGAGCCCTGGAGGAGAGGCTCACACAGCTGGATGAATTGGAGGAAGAAAGATTTTTGGCTGGATTTTACCAGCAGGTCCAAAAGTAGCGCAAAAAGGCATGGCATGATTGACACATTAAGTTGCACACATTTAAGGTAAATGACCTGGATTTTTCTATATGATAGTAGGTTTGATAATTTTCTAGGGAAATTCAGGATGCACTGGTTAGGGCCCTACGTCATTAAGGAAATTACCAATGGAGGAGTGGTACATCTGGTCAAATTAAATGGAGAACCCTTCCTAGGAAAGGTGAATGGCAGTTGCTTGAAGCCATACCCCGGCTATCTAACCATGTGACTAAATGAAGGTAGCATAGTATTAACACTCCAGGTAGCTGAAAGGAGGTGTGGGACTATAAACTGCGTTGCCTTGGTTGGGGATCTATGCGATTAGAAGATGGTGTAAAGCAAGGGCATGTCACTAGGTCTACGACAGCATGGAGGGAGCGACACTACCCAGGGAGAAATCATGCAGGTCAGTCGGAAAGTGACCGTTAAAGTAACTGTTCATGAAAAGATGGTAGAAGTGAGGCCAAATGGCACCAGAGGCTGGCATTTAAGATGAAATTTATGGCTTAGATCCTTGAAAATCTGCTACCAATTTGGCATTAATGAACTAATTTTGGGGGGAAGGGTCGGATTTGAATTCAAAATTCCCTACAAATTACAAGTGGTTTTCCAGCAGAAAACACTTGGCATTTTTAGAATTAAGTTGTTAAGCTCTCCAGTGCCTATGAATCATGAGCAACATGAGCTTCTGATAGTTTCTAGGGTATTTGCGACTTTGCTGGTGGAAACACAGGAATTCTTGCGGAAGATCATGTCAGCGCCCCCAAATGTTATCAATACACAACAAGTAGTAGAGGAGTCGGCACAAGAAATGGAGAGAGAGGCAGAAGTAGTTTCTCCAAAAGTAGCTAAAGTATTGGAGGAGCTCCCAAAATCACCAAGAACTTCGAGACCGAAGCCAACCCCAACCAAGGAGACTGTGAAGGACAAGAAGGGAAAGCAACCTACCATACTGGTGCGTGCCTCACCAAGGTGAAACCAACAAAAACCCATTGCACAGGAGGAGGGCAAGGCCATAAACTTAGAGGTAGAGGAGGAGGACATCAAAGACATCCTGATGGACGATGAGGATGTGGGGGTTAAAGTAGAGGAGGTTGAAACCCAGGGTGCGGACCCCATTACACGGTTGCTGGAGTATGTCGCTCCGTGCAAGCCTAAGTCCAAGGTCCCAAAGGATATTGATGATAGTAAAACTCCTTTGCAAACCCCTCTGCTACTGAATGAAATTACTTTCGATGTTCTGCACTTGGGCCGAGTGCCGATACTGAAGCTTGAAGATTGGGACTTGGAGGACCACGAGAAGTTCCCGCACCTGGCAACCGAATAGTTGATGCACCACATCATAGATACAAATACAAGAATGACAATGTTGGAGCCACGGAGGTGGCTCAAGGGGGTAGAGAAGGCAGGATTGCTAAACCTGCTCTGGGTGTCACACTATAATCGCACCCTGGTGACAGTTTTGGTCATCAAGCAGTTGATGTGCTTGGTGCATGATGGGTGTCTATGGATGGAGGAGTCGATACCCATCACAGATATATTGATTCATAGAATAATGTGCCTACCATATACAGGTGAGAATCCAGCAATGATCTTTGGCGGTAAGGGTGGCAAGTAGGCTCTCGCAGAGTCAATGAAGGAGAAATTCAAGCTGGTGAAGAAGCCACGTGGGTACGCTATCTCCAACATCTGCGACCTCGCTGTGAAGGTAGCAACACAGATCCTTGTAGGGAAGGTGATGCAGAAGTGTCGCATCAATGAGGTGCCGACGCCTGTCGTTGTGCTCGCACAGCAGTGCGTGGAATAAGTCCAGTTTAACTGGTCAGACTACCTTTGGGGAGAGATCGTGGCGAATTGTAGCGGAGCACAAGAGAAAAGAAAGACATATCTACTCATGACTCTTGTTGTCGATTGTGCTGGTAGCATGGGAGCTACCAGAGGAGAGTTGATTCCCTTCGGTCCCGCCAGACCTTCCTGAAGCAATGAAGTACGCTTCGTTGTGGGTGACAAAGGACGCGGAGCGAGTTCAGGACAGTAAGATCTTCTAGATCTTGATGGAAATAAACATCAGGATGGCCATCAATTGCAATCCACGATTGTCACCCATGGTGTATCAGAACTATGACAATTTTAAAGTCGATTTCCATTGAATATCAATCAGGGCGCGAAAGGACCCTGTGCATAAGTGTTACGAATTTCCGTACCTGACCACAGATGATGCCATCAATGCGGTGCTTGATAAATGGCTTGTGGAGTGGCGCACCACCAAAGACTAGGCAGTGGGTGGAAGCAAGTTCTCCACGTAGAAGAAGAAGGAGGAAGCCAAGCTGAAGATGGCGTAGTTGGTAAAAAAGAGGAAAAAGGAGGCTGTTGAGAAAGCCTAGGTGGAACAGGAAGGAAGGGAGGTAGGGAAACAGACAGGTGGCATAGAGCGGGGCTTTGACAAAGGCGCGCGGTCGCCTCCACTTGAGACTGAAGAGGTAGACACAGAACAATGCAACACGGACCCTCAGCAGAGGGTCCAGAAAGGAATCCAAGGTGACCAAGACCTCGCTGGACCCTATCACATTGACAGAAGGCGACTTATATGACATTAATGACACAGTCAAAGATGTCACCACGAAGTCCCTACAACAATTTGAAAAGAGGCAGCAGATCATACTAGGGGCCATCCAGACAGGGTTGCAGGAGTTGCAGACCCGCGTGTCGCAGGCTAGTACGGTGTCTACCAGCTTGGCCACAGCACTTCAGAGGATGCCGATATGCTGCGCATGAGGGCTTCCAGTGTGATATTATTTCCAAATGGAGCATTGACCATGGGAAATGAGGCTAACAGGCCCACTGTCAGTGCCTTGAAGGGAGTTGGACTGAACCTAGAAGTGCTTCCACGCAAAGCACTCCACCTCTTGTAGGATGGAGTAATTGCAAAGTTGAGGGCCTGAGAGCACCATGCCCTCTAGGTGATCAACGAACAACAGATAAAAAACTAACAAATGGCCCTACAGAGAAATGTTGCCATCGCTGCTGAGGCAGAGGCGACCAACTAGAGAAAGAAGATCATGCAGGTCGTGGAAGAGGCATGCAGTATGGTCCTAGAGTTAGCCATTCTAGAGGAGGAGCTAGTCGAGGTCTGCATCCGCAAATTGGCCACAGGGGTGCGCAAAACTCAGACAGACATGACGTGGGTTTAGTTGGAGTTGAACCTACATATTATAAAACTCCAGTTGAGGGCACAACTTTCAACACCGCCAAAGGTAAAGGAATAGCAGGCAGCTGCTGTCACAGAAATAGTTGCGGTGGTGGAGAGTGTAGTAGCAGACTACACACAGTTGTTCGAGCAATCATTTGAGGTCTTGACAAGCTTGCAGGAGGACCCAAACATCCAGAGGCTAGAGACGGAAGTGCGTGAAATCCAACAATGCTATGATGAAGTTAAGGGCATAGTGTGAACTGTCGCACTGACACAGAGGTTAGTCAAGTTGCAGGAAGCTAAGCAGATGAAGGAATAGGTGGATGCAGCACTACACAAGGAAGCAGTGCTGAAGGCACGACTAAAGCCCTGGCTGGAGGAAGCTTACACAGTCATAGGAAACATTGAAGGCAAGCTTGTGACTCTGCAAGAGATGCAACAAAAGCTTCAGTTTAACATAATAGGAGCAGTAACTAAGAAGACAGTTGAAGATGCGAAGTAGGCAGTAGCTCAGTGCATGGCTGAAGTTTCGGTCATCCAGGTCGAGTTGGATGGGTTTTGCGCAAAGATCTTTACACCTATCAAGTGACTTGAGGGCGGGTCACGATGTTTGTGTTGGGGGCCCGTTGGGAGCGAGATCCCCCAAGGGTAGTTTTGGGGCTAAAAGCCCATGTTTGAGTCAAATTTTGTAATAAAAATGTAAAACACCCGCATTTTGTGGTCACAGAGCACGAAAGTGTTATGTGTCAAGAAG
Source organism: Pinus tabuliformis (assembly GCA_031772625.1). NCBI lineage: Eukaryota > Viridiplantae > Streptophyta > Pinopsida > Pinales > Pinaceae > Pinus > Pinus tabuliformis. The sequence goes on along the minus strand of CM062806.1, from coordinate 608,935,577 downwards.
GTTAGTCCGCCCTTAGTTTTGTAAAGTAAAGTCGACTGTAAGAGATCTACCCATGGTCTGCGGACCATGGGATTGTATAAAAAGAGCTAACCTCTAAGTAGTTAGAAAGACATAGAAGGACACACGATGTAATGGATTGATAGCTTGGAAGAAAGAAGTCTAAGTCTTGAGTCGTAGTGTAGGTAGAGGCTCTACAGCTGAGTGTGCAGAGGCCTAGGGTAGAAGTCCGCAACTGAGTGTGCGAATCCCTGCAGCTATGTGCGCACGACAGACAAAGCTTGTAAACACTTGGAAGATATTAATAAAGAAAGATATTCTGCAATTTCTGTGTCTTTGTTCTGTTATTACATCTTGATATTTTATGTATGAATTTCCTTTATTATCCTTATATGATGTGTGAATGAATGCAATTACATTGAATAATTGAACGCAGTTACGAATATCTGCTTACACGGTGTTAACTTTAAGTATTTGATGAGATAAGCAAATCACTTAGACTAATTGAGGAATCTGCATGGCACGTTGCCATAGCAGCACGAAAGTACCTGAGCAGCAGGTCAGGGCTACATGAAGGTCGATCGTACCCTTTCACAGTGGTATGGAAGGACGGAATAGAGGGCTCATCTTGCAAGGCCTTGAGTGAAGCGACTTGTGTGAAGGCAATAATAGAGGGAATTAAATGACATCACAACCATCTCAGGGTGTGGAAACTTGGTTCCAGCATCCCCCCATATTGCTTTGGGTGAGACTTTGGTCCGCGCTCCATGGGCTGATGTCAAAAGGGCCAGTAGTGTAGGGATTTGTTTGGCTAGTTAACGCTGAACCTAGGTCAGGCCCCCTCAAGCCAACAACACATGTAACTCTTTGTATGGAAGAGAAATATATGAGTTTTGGTATAAGCCTTGGCAACTATGTGATCTTTGAATAGAATATAAGTCTTGTCTTTGAATAAGAAATTGAGGTATGTGTCGACTGTCCCATACTTTCAGTGGGAGCTATTTTTTATCAATAATAGATGTGATAGTCTAAGATATTTTATGATGAATAAAATCCATATAAATGCATTGGTTTTCACTTACACTTTATGAAGAGACAACACTCTTAACAATTTCCATATAAATCAATTCGTTTACATTTTATGAAGCACATTTTCAGTCCAAACTTTGTACACCGCCAAATACTTCCAACTTACAGTTGCTTCCAAAATACTCATTAACATTGGTACATGGATTGATTAGTGTAATTTCAAATTTCAATTAGAAGGTTGGATATGGTGAAGAAATGTTAATAATATTTATAGTATTTGGTTTATCATTCACATTATTTCCACAAAATGATTTAATTGCCTTGTTTGTTAAAACCCAAAGAAGGTTGGATCAGGTGAAGACACGCTAATAATATTTATAATATTTGGCCTATTGTTCACATTCTTTCTGCAAAATTATTTAATTGAATTGTCTGTAAAACCCAATAACATATTATTATTCACATGGTTTTAATAATTTGGGTTAATTTATTGGTTTTACTCGTCGGCCAAAAAAGGGTTTCTCCAAAGCTTTCCTGTGTTACATGATGCTGGTCAAGTTTCAATTTTAATTTTAGTTTTCTAATTATTTTTTATTTATTTGTATTTCAATTTCAATTTTAGTTTTGTAATGTAAATTGATAAAGTAATGTGATTTATGATTTTTTTAATAACCATTTAAAATTTGCAGAATTGGTTATTTGATTCTTTACTATTGACATTTATACTATGATAACTCTTATCTTATAGGTGGTTTGGCATGGAAAGGAACAATAATATAAATTTAAATTGATTCTATTAATTAATAATTGTTAGTGCAAATTTTCTAATCAATATTACCAAATGGTTTGTAATTAGTCTATGACCTAATCAAATCACTAACCCAAATTTTAATTAATTTTGTGTAAACAAATTGTTATTTTATTTTATTTCTCTTTAACTAAATTATGATTTGTATAATGTTTGTAGACTAACTAAAAGTAGAAATGGTGCTGAGGAACTTAATTGTAAACACTATAATAATGTAGATATCTTACCTTGGAAACCTTTTTGACAAAACTATCTAGAAATGGCCTTTGTTTGGCTCTTCTTATGCTTTAGGAATTATTACAAATAGAAACTATAAATTTGTAGATAAAGGTTTTGTGTATTTTAACTCCTAAGCTTCACATTATTAGTATTTCTCTATTTTATTTTGTGCCATCAATATTGCAAGTTTTTAATTTTCCATGGTTAAATGTCTTTTTTACTTTTGATTGATTTGATTCCTTGTTGATGTAGCTTGAGGTGCATGTGAGCACCATGCCAATTGAAGAGAGCACCCTAGTGAATTCAAATGTGCATACACATAGAAAGAAAAGCATATATATATATGTATATATGTATATATATGTATATATATATATATATATATATATATATATATATATATCTAAAGTGGATATAGATATGCCCACAACACAACATATTTGTTTTGGTTTCAAAATTTTTGTTCATGATGAGATCTCATCATGTGCTCAATCTAGTATGATTAAATTCTCATAGGTGTCACCTAGACATTCACTAGTTCACCTTTGTGACAAGGGGAAAAACATACATATTTCATACAAATTGGAAGGAATGTCATTCAATAACTCATAATTCATTCATTTGATAAGGGTAAGTTGGATTAGAATCCAACTCGAAATAGTTTCCTTGAAATATAATGAATATGCATTATCTATTATGCAAACATAATTAAAAATCCCACATGAAGAAAACAAACAATCAATCCATAAGTGTGCTAGTGCATCATCGAACCTAGCTGCCCAAAAGCACAAAACTTCATCCTTGTCATAATGAATTTGGACCACAATCATGCATGTTGCCACTTGCTCTTCTTAAGTGTATTGGCTACCCACTAGGTACTCACCACTCACTTATGAAAGCTATAATATGTCATAGTGTCACCTATCAACTACAGTATGCACCAGATCTCCAATATCCCAACATATCACTTAAAAGCTCTAAAATATCTAGCTCATGAAGAACAACATCTACTGCCACTTATGAAATATTAAAATACTTTTACTACACTCTGCTTGCTTGACTAGAACTCTCCACCGCAGACCCCCACATTGATTCCATGTGATTATGATCATGGAGAGGATGTAGAGGATAGCCCATCTTATAGTTTTACTTTTTTTTTCATCTTATATGTCCCTTAAGACCTCCTTAGTGATATCTCATATATACAAATTTTATGGCATGTCTAGGTCAAGGACATTTGATTTCAAAGTTATGGAGATTTTATTGTGAGCGTTCCATACAATTAAAACCAATATTCATAATTCAATAAGTTATTTGTATGTTATGGATTTTTTTTTCTTCTTATAATAAATATGTGAAATTTTTTAACATAATTATGTTATTGAAGAGTATTTTTTTAATAAAAGCTTGGTCCTTTATTGGTGAAGGGTTAATTTATTATCAAAATATCAATCTTGAAGGGAAAAAAGTTTAAACATAACATTTCTTGAAGGGAAGTATAACGACCTAAAACATCAATTTTTTTGTATGACTGGTAAAGATGAATCCAAATTCCAACCCTGCCTGGGAGTGATGTCCCAGAAGAAACTCACAAAATATCTAAGGTGATGTGGAAAGGGAGGTACATCATAAACTAATGAGAGTTTCTATTGAATAAGGAAAATACCAAGTAGAAGGTGGAGTTACCTTAGCTATTGTAATCTCGGGGATAACGAAAGGAAAGGCTTAAGATATCATTGGAGAAAATATCGTAGGTATACATGTAAGGTTGGGACATGAAGGTATAACATGGATAAATGAAAGCGCAGTGGGAAAAAATGAGTCACGCCAACATGTGAAATCTTGAGAAGAAACCAAAGTACTTCGATCAAAACCTCTTGATAATTTTATCTGGGGTAAATCATTGACCATCGTACTTTATGTTTATTAATGTAAAAGGGGTCCACCTCAGGGATTTTTCCCGACAACATCGGAGGTGTTTCTACTCAAAGGCCTCTAATTTTTTTTCTAAAAAATGCTACCTACTTAATTTTACTGAAATCATCAATGATAAACATGCCATACAATTTACTTGAAGGTATTTGAGTTACTGAAGCACCACATAAGTCCATATGTACTAATTGCAATGGTCTGATTGATGAATTTTCCGTGGACTTGAATGATAATCAAACTTGTTTTCCAATCTGGCAGGGCTTACAAATCTTATTCTCTGGCTTTGAAAGTCTTGGAAGATCTATAACAACATTCTTTTTCCCAATTTTAAATATGATCAAAATTCAATTTTCCTAGCCTTCAATGCTACATCCAACTCGCATCAATATTTGACAAATTTTTTTTTTATGTATTCTCTTTTAGCACATAGACATTACTGCATGTTCTAATAGCTTCAACTATTATCTCTCCTATGAATGTAGACTTCATTTGACAATTTTTAGCTTTGAACAACACATCATAACCTTGGTCACACATCTGAGACACATTGAGTAAATTATGATTCAACCCCAACAAACACATCCTTGAATTTATTTTTTCCATTAGTTAGGCTGAAACCTTCTTTCCCCACAATCTTAACAGGCCCACATTATTCCCAAAGGTTAAATTACCTTTGTTGATTAGTTTCCATGAAAAAACTTACGTTTGTCTCCTGACATATTCCTAGAATAACCACTGTCAACATACCAATGTCTTCCATCATTCTAAGCATATAAAACCACATTATAATTTTCTTTATTTTCCTTTTTCTTCCAGACTTTGGGTTGCTGGTGTTTGGCTATGGAAAATGTATGTTTTATCCTGATAATAGCTTAAATCAATCATTTGTATTTATGTGTTTATCTTCGTTTTAGGAATAAATATAGAAGAAACAATCATAGAAGCTGGATAAAATCGATCATTAACAAATTGGGTAAATCTGGGCATGAAAAAATATCTTTCTCTATCTTTATATGCAGGAACATAAATTGAACGATTGTTGTTCAAATGACAGAATAACAATGACCAAGAAGGGAAAAGGGAAATGTCTCGATTATGAAGCACAGTTGAAGACCAGGGGGATTAATTCTATTCTATGATGAAATCAGATTTTCGGTTGCAAAATCCTCAGGATATCTTGATCCTGAGGATAAATTTTTATCCATTTATCTTTCCAAGGTTATATAAAGCCATCCGGAAAAATGAACAGTTAGTTAGAAATTCCAAGACTGTAACTATCCATTTTGGACACAGAGTATTTTCATTACTGTAATGCTATAATTCTATTATCAAGTTTAATGAAGAATATTGTGTTTTACCTATCATCACATTTTGAGTGTCTTTTAGCAGTGACTTCTAGAGACATTGAGCTTGGTCAATAGGAGATTTACTACATTAATTGTGTCATATTTATTTATTCTTATTCTTATAATTGTTTATTATTGTTAGTTCATGAAATTAGAATCATTCTGAGTGTTGTGAGTATCGATTATCATGATTTTATTTTTCCGTTCAAACTAGATTCTAGAGCTTCACGTGTTTTACATCTGCGTGTTAATATTTACCGAATTGATTAGGTTGATTTAAGTATTCGATTGTTGTTCATTCTGAAGTAGTGTTACCATAGATCTCAAGCTTATAGTTGATTACTTTCTGTGAGATGTTTGAATAGTTACTTGTTGTTCATTTGTTGTAGCTTTCCTTAATGCTAAATGAATTATTGTCTATACCAGTTAGATTTTCTAAGAGTAATTCCTTTTACTTGCATTCTAATTCAACTCTTTCCATAATAGATTAAAGTATATTTGAAAATGATTTAAAGATTTCTTTCATAATTGTTTTGGATTGAACTTCGAGAATTAGATATTAATCATTGCAACGATTCTAAATCATTTCATTATGAACTGGCCTCTCAATTCACTTGCATATACAATGTTGAACACTCTTGAAATAAACAGACTTACCCTAGGTTGATGATTAATGTAGGTATTAATATTTCCTTTAGTATTCATCTTAGTGCACAAACATTTTGGCTTCATTGCTGGGGGGAGTGTTTCAAAGTAATTTCTTTTTATTTTGCTTTAAAAGAATTGGGTTTTAAAAATGGGAGGTAAGAACCTGCATAACGAACAACTAACGTGCTTGCTCATCACCCTGCCTTTTAGCAAATGCATAGAGGTTAAATAGGAGTGGGGGGTTTTTTATGAATGAAAGGGAATATAAAGATAGAAAAAGATCAGAACCCCCCACCTAAATCCACAAAACCCAAGGGATCGGTGAACCTTGGGAGATCAACGTTTATATACGAAATTGTAAGAAAAGAAGAGTCTCGGGCATCAGTAGGACCCTGAACTATATCTGGAAAAATCCCAACTATAATCCATTAGGCAATAGGCTCACCATCTACAACCTACACTAAGATTCATAGCCAAATTGGAGGATCTGAATAGAGCTTTCAAGTTACAGAAAATTCACATTCTGATCCTTTACAAGAGGGAAAACTGTGCAATTTAAGAGAAGGAGAGGGAGAAACCAGTGGAAATTCTAAGGCAGAGACATAGTTGTCTAAATTAGGATCTCCTCTGATCCCAAATTTGGGCAGTGCCACAAAACCAGATTGAGAATAATCCACTTACTCAAATATCACCCCTTGAAGTCCCTGAAGGATATTGGTATATTTTCTACCAAATGGAAAATCAACCTCAAGGTCAGACCTCAAAATTGGAATACCCCATATTCGACCCAGTAGCCAATGCCTCGATGAAAGCTATTCCCTTGCAAAAAATCCACACCTTTCATGGGATGACTACAGAGGATCAAATGCCTTCTTATTCGAGTTTGATATCCTCTACAGAGGATATGGTTACACCACCGATCCTCAAAAATTAAAGTTGTTCCATTCTACTCTAAAAGAAGCAGCTTTCAGGTGGTTCATGGGTTTAAGTGAACACATTATTAACTCTTGGGATGACACGAAAACTTCTTTTCTCACAAAATATCAGGACTATTGTAGGACTAGGGATTTAAAAGATGAAATCTTTAAGATGTCCACAAAGGATAATGAAACTCTAGAAGAATACGTTGAACGGTTTCACTACAATTTGCAGAGATCCCCTCACTCCACATTGTCAAAAGAAGTCCTGAAAGCCATCTTAATTAAAGGAATGAAAGAAGAATGGATAGAAACTCTAAATTTGATGGGAAAGTGAAAAATTTCTCAAGAGGATTATGATGAAATAGTTTTCTTGTGTATCAGGTGTTTGCGAGGTGGTACACGCACTAGGTCAGGAATCCGAGATCTTATGAATAGAGGAAGCAAACTACATAGTGCAGGTGTAACAAGAATGGAAATCGGTAACCTCCTGGAGGAATTCAAGATGGAAATCCTAGGCACCTTTACAATGCAGTTGGATGTGTTGTAGGCCAAACAAAAACAAGCCTTAACAGAACAGAACTTGGTCATTTTTGCCCAAGCTGCTGGAATAAGCACAACTAATGGGAGTGTCCATTGGACATGGTCCAAACATGCGCTACTGAACAGTGTCCATCACTTCCAGGTCTGAAAGCAGTTTTTAAAAAAGAATAAGAAGAGACAGAACTTGTATACCTAATGAATCAGTTTCGACAGTGGCAAGGCTGACCCATAGGTATGTCACAAGACACATCTCAGTTCTTTCCTTCTTCATCATTTAATCAACAGTATAATTTCGGAGCAACGTGGAAAGGTCAATCACCTTTCTCGAATTGGCGGTCCCAACAATTTCCTATGTCACCTTGGCCAACTCAGTCCTTTTTGGGTAATGGTTGGCCAAATTCTCCTTTTACTCCTTTTTGGCAAAGTAATCCATATCCATCCCCATGGCCTGCCTCTTCACAAAATTCAAAATGGTCTCCGAATTGGGAGCGGCGTCTAGCGATAACTAATATGCCTATGGGGTCAGGTCCTTAACCTCAACCTAACTATCAAACTCATATCCATTAAATCAAAATCCTCAGCCCCTTCTGCATCCCCAACTAGCAGCTCAACTGAATCCAAACCCCAATAACATGCCAGTTCAACTGATACAAATTGTTGAAAACTCAGACTATGAGATTGAACAAAAATAATGCAATGAACTGAGATAGAGGTCAGGATGCATTATCACTCTTGAGGAAGACAAAGACCAGCCACCAATTGAGTTAGAAACCCCACCTGTACATACACCATCGACTGTGACTGATACAGAAATAAAACAAGGAGGAGATACAGTTGAGCATAAAGATCCTGAAAAACTCGTAGTCACTTCTCTCCTGTTCCCTGAAAGATTAACAACACCTAAACTATTTTGTTTATCCATAATTTGATCTCATAGGGGAATTAAAAAATCTTTTCATTAAAATTTCTCTCCTCCAAGCCATCCAATATATTCTTATTTATTCTAAAACAATTAAAGAACTATGTGTGAAAAACCCTGTGAGGAAAGTAAAAGCTCCACCCACTATTCATGTTGTAGGGACCTTGTTTGATTTTCTCTTGGGTGGGGGAAAACTGATAAAATATGAAGATCCTGGGAATCCCATTGTTATAGTCCAAATATATGGCCGCTCCTTTCCAAACACATTAGTTGAATTGGGTGCAGCCATTAACATCTTAACAACAGAAACCTGTAAGACACTTGGTATCACAGCTTTGGAACCAACCTCCACCCTGCTAGAACTTGCTGATCATTTGGTGGTAAGACTAAAGGGAAATTTATAGGATATTATAGTTTCTATTGATTCATGGGAGTATCTAGTAGATTTTCTTGTCATAAACCCAAAAATTTGATTATATGGGCACCCTTTAATTTTGGGCCGACCTTGGCTGGAAATAGCTGATGCTTACATAGGTTTTCGAGAGGGTAACATGACCATTGCTAAGGGGGACGTTGTAAAAAATATTGTTTTATATCCTCCTGCCAAACCAAGTCCACCCATTGTGAAAATACATAAACAACCACCCTCATACTTGGAAGAAAGCATTCATTCACTACTTACAATAGCAAAGGCGCTTGAGTTTAAGAGTGAGACTGAAGACAATGTGATCAATAACTTTATGAATTAGCCAGCCACTACAAATAATGTCAAATGTCAAATGTTAAAAGAAAATATTGACAATGAAGCCTTGGAAGACCCTTTGAAAGATATTGATGATGAAAATATCCAGACAATTGCCGTTCATAACAGCAAGCCTGTTGAAATTAAACCAGGAAAGAATTTGAACATTAATGATAGTTTGAACAGTGACCAACGACAAAAGCTCATACAAGTTCTGCAAAAATATAAAGGGGCTTTTACTTGGGACTATTTAGACATGAAGGGAATAAACCCATAGTTATGTACGCATCATATCTACATTGAAAAGGATGCTCATCCTATCCAACAACCTCGGCGGAGATTGAATCCACATCTCAAAGATATTGTAAAAGAAGAGCTATATAAGTGTTGGATGTGAATTTCATTTATCCCATTTTGAATAGAAAGTGGGTCTCTCCACTGGTAGTTGTTCCCAAGCAAAATGGGAAGTGGCGCATATGTGTGGATTATCGGGAATTGAGCAAGGCCACACAGAAAGATCACTTCCCTCTTCCATTTATTGTTAAAGTCCTTCATACACTAGCAGGAAAACAATTATTTTCCTTTCTGGATGGATTCAGCAACTAAAATAATATCCAAATCACCCCTGAAGACCAAGACAAAACCACCTTTACCTGCTTGTGGGGTACATTCGATTACAGAGTGTTACTATTTGGCTTATGCAATGCCCCAACTATGTTTCAGAGGGCCATACTCAGTAATTTTTCTCATCTGATAAATGAAGGACTTGAAGTTTACATGGATGACTTTATCCCATATGGGGAAACTTTGATCAAGCACTACATACATTAGAGAAGGTCTTGGAATGATGCATTGTCAACAGGTTGTGTTTAAGAAATGTCAAGTGTCACATGATGATGACAGAAGGCATAACCCTAGGACACTACATTTCTCCAGCTATGATACAGGTAGATCGAACAAAGATACACATAATTCTCCTACTACCTACACCTTGTACTCAGACAGAGGTATGTATCTTCCTTGGATATGCAGGTTATTATTGTAGGTTTATAAAAAAAAATTCACAAATTGTTGCGCCTTTGTATGCTTTAACAAGAAATGTTGACTTTAAATGGTCTGATAAATGTGACACAACTTTTACAGATTTGAAGAAATTAGTTTCAACGACACTAGTATTGCATGGACCCAACTGGGAGCTGCCCTTTCACATCTCTACAGACGCGTTAGATGCAGCAATAGGCATTGTCCTTGGCCAAGAGGAGGACATAAAGCCTTATGCTATTTATTATATCAACAAAAATATTACTGTTGCTGAAATTAATTATACAGTAACAGAAAAGGAATTCTTAGTTTTCATTTATGCCATAAACAAATTTAGACATTATATAACTGGCTATCAAGTTTTTCTGTATACTGATCATTCTGCCATTAGATACTTAGCTAACAAACCCATTACAAATGGTCGAGTGACTCGTTGGTTGTTACTTTTGCAGGAGTTTGATATCACCATTAAGGACCTTCTAGGAAAGGAAAACCTAGTCATGGACTTTCTGTCTTTGTTCCAAAAGGTAAATGATCCGTTGGCAGTAGATGACCAGTTTCCAGATGAACATTTGCTTTTCGTAGCAGTTAAAATGCCATGGTATGCAGATGTAGCAAACTATCTAGCGATAAGAAAGCTTTCCAAACACTTGATAGCAAGGGAAAGGAAATAGATTGTCCAATGCAGTGCCTGATTTTCTTTGATTGGCAGATACCTTTCTCATACACAGTCTGATATGTGCATATGCAGATGCATTCGTGAAGATGAAATCTATGAAATCCTGAAGGCTTTCCATGACAAGCCCTGCAGAGGAAACTTCACAGATCACAAAAATGGGCATAAGGTACTAAAGATGGGCTATTATTGGCCCACTATTTTTAAAGGCGCTAAGAAATATGTGCAAGCTTATGATAGCTACCAAAGAATGGGTCGTCCTGGTCAATCTGATAAAATTCCGTTGTAGCCCCAATTGGTAATAAAACCTTTCGAATGATGGGCATTGGATATTGTTGGCCCATTTCATCCATCGTCAAACCAAAAATCCTACATACTGGTTGCTATAGACTATGTAACAAAGTGGGTAGAAATAGTATATTTGCCAGCAGCTACAAAATAAGTTGTAATTAATTTCCTTTTTGGGTTATTTATGTGGTATGGTTTACCTAGGGAAGTGATAATAGATGGAGGAGGGAAATTTGTAGGACATAAGATTACAACCAGCCTACGGAACCACCACATCACACATAGAGCCACTTCCCCGTATCAACCACAGGAAAATGGGCAGGTTGAAAGCACCAATAAGGTCATCAAAGTAGTCCTGACCAAGACAGTTTCGACACAATGGTGGGACTAGGTTGTTAGACTGCTAGAGGCCTTGTGGTACTATCACATAACTTGGTGAAATACTATTGGATATTCTTTGTACTAACTTTTATTTGGAAAAGAACCTATCTTTCCTATTTAATTTGAAATAAAGACTCTCAGAACAACCCAGGAAGTGGGATTGGATCTTATGGAGGCCCAAACTAAATGACTTCAACAAATAAATGAATTGGATGAGGCTCGACTACTTGCTCTATAATGCACCGCAATTATTCAGCAGCAAAGGGCAAAGTAGCATGATAGTCTTATTAGAAAGAAGACGTTTCAGAAAGGAGACTGGGCTCTTCTCTATGATCCTAGATTCTAAGACTTTCCGGGCAAGTTACAGAGAAGGTGGCTTGGCCCTTATGAAATTCAAGAGGTAAAAAAAATGGCACTCTCGCTCTAAATACCATTTATGAGTATACCATTCTTTCAAGGTGAATGGACATTGGATGCGTCTTTATCATAAACCACTCACCGAAGAGTCTTTTTTCCAACAGGTATGTGATGATCCCACTATACAAATTTTAGATGCAAGGAGTAATGACCAGACAACTTTACATTCATAAAAAATTATCTTTCTTCAGCTGTAAATAATGTATATATTCTTTTTACGGTTTGTTACACTTTACTTTAGGCATCACTACGTAAATACAAGGATTTCTCTTTTATTTTTTGGGTGTGTTTAATAATTGTTGTTCAATCATTTGAAAAACTGTTGTTCAATCCATTGAACAACTCCAATTATTCCTTTTTTTGTTCAATCAATTGAATAGATACTGTTTAATCCATTGAATAGCTCCAATTTCTTATTTTTGTGTATTTTTCTGTTCAATCAATTGAACAACTGCTCTTCAATCAATTGAACAACTCCAATTTTTATTTTTGTGTGTTTTGCTATTCAATCAATTGAACATCCCTTATTCAATCAATTGAACAGAACCAATTTATTTTTGTGTGTTTTCTGTTCAATCAATTGAACACCACCTACTTCTTTTTGTGTGTTTTCTATTCAATCAATTGAATAGTTGTTGTTCAATCAATTGAACAGTTGTTGTTCAATCAATTGAACAGTTGCTATTCAATCAATTGAACAACATCGATTTATTTTTGTGTGTTTGTTGTTCAATCAATTGAACAACTGTCGTTCAATCGATTAAACGGTTGCTTTTCGGTAGAATTAACAGTTGTGATTCCTTTTTGTTGTTCCACTGTCGGTCATTCTTTTTGCCATTTTTTTCTCTCTTCCATGTTTTTTTAAAACCATCTATTTGGATTTGGAATTTGTACTTGAGATAAAAGAAAAATAGTAATATTAATACCATTATGATTTGTAAAACCTTTTATGGTCATCTTTATTTCGAAATTGACCTGGTTCATCTATATAATGACTGGTTGAATATCTTCTCTTTGGACACATCATAAAATGATTTACTATCTTAATGCCATGCTAGTTTATTTTTCACATTTTCAATTGATAATTCCATTTGGTATGATGATATAGTGATAAAAGCATAATCTTCATTGGCATTTTTTACTTCTCACACCATCCCTGATTCTTAAAGAGTAAATGAGGCTCCCTCCCTTTACAATAAAAATATGAAAATATGAAAATGCAACACACATATTCTTAAAGAGGATAGGGGGTCTCATCACAAGCCAACCAACCATGATCATAAGGATGTAACAAGTGACATTCCATTATGGCCACCACACTGGGGTAATCACCTTCTTGATGGTTAAAAATGTCAGAAGGACAAGAGGTCTCATCACGAGCTGACCTAATCACTTTGTTTTATCCTGGTGAATGGCACTGTGATTATCTAGTTAGCATGCTAGTATAGTGGTGTCTTTATAGCAAGGAAAAGGAAAATCATATAAACACTGAAAGGAGGACTCTGACTCATTTTTGGGTTAAAAAGAAACCATGTTGAGGCTATGAATGCCTACTGGAAGCAATGGCTCTTCTTGTGGTATTGAAGTGCTATGTTACAATATTTCCATGGTAAACTATATCTTTATATGCATTATATCATTATTGTCTGATCAATCAATACCTGACCAAATTACAGGGATTCCATGAGAAATAACCCTTGGTTTTTTGCAGAATCTATAGAATGTACGCACGATGGTGAAAGCCAGAAACATAATAGTTTTTGAAGTAGTTATAACTAAAATCTTTGGACTTCCAGCACAAGGGATGAGATGGACGGATAAGCATGTTCTTCTGCAGGACATAGTCATAGTATTCCAAGACCCAGATGAACAATTGGTATGCAAAGGAAAAGGGATTCAACCTACAGATTTAAGGAAGCAATCATAGGAATTGGTGACCATTGTTCAGAGGTATATCACTTGTGATGTACATCAGGATGTGGTAAAACCTCCACAACTCAAACTGTTAGTTATTCTGAAGAAGAAAATTATAGTTAATTTGCCATTTTATTTAAATTCTTTATTGCATGACGTTACTAGTCAGGTTAGAAAGGCTAAGGACCCACATTTTGTCATCAACCATCATGGGTTGATTAAATTAATCATCATTCATGGACTGGCCCAGCAACAATTGACCTGGGATAACCTTGTAAATCTTTCTTTGACTCCACCAGAAGAAAACCTAGATATTGAACAACAGGGGGTAAGAGTAATGGGTCTGAAAAGGGCAAGAAAAAGAAGTAATCCTTCTTTTCCCTTGGGCCCAGTGAAGCGTAGGCACTTTGTGAGGATCAAATCGCAACTGCACACCCCAATTCCAATAGAAGAAGCAGGGTTGTCTCACATGCCCTCTCCAAGTCCACAAGATGACTTTTTGCAGGAATATGAGGAAGAATTGGCCTGAGTATTGGAGAAAATGGGGACATTCTATGAGGAAAGGGACTCATCTAGAAAATCTCAAGGGAAAAATCATGCCCTTAACCAGTTTGCCTCTATCGGCAGTTCTGGCCATGTTGAAACTTCGCCATTTGCTGATAATTTGGAGGGTCAAAGGGAACCAATTCCCTCTATGAATGAGACCCTTTATAAAGAGGCCCATGCAGAGGAAACCCTTGGGGATGGAAATCAAATAGAGTTTATTGTTCCATTGGAACCCCTAATGAAGGAAAACCCTACAGAAGAAACCCTAGAGGATGAAAATCAACTAGGGGATATTGTCTTAATGAAGTCCCCAGGGGACGAGGCCCATACAAAAGAAGACCCTGAAAATGATAATCACTCAGGAGACACTATTCCATTGGAGTCTCCTGAGAGAGAAGCCTATGAAGAAAAATACTTGGAAGACGAGAATCCATCAGGAGACACGGTTCCATTGGAACCTCATCCTGATATTGGCACAACTCCACTTGAACCTGAAATAAACATAGTTGTGCCACCATCGATAAAAAACCCCACGATGAAGAAAACATATAAGGATAGATTGAGGAAGCAACTTAAGAAGTGTCGGAAGCAGAATAAAAAATTTAAGCAACTGAGAGAATGGTTAAAGGAAGTAGTTAGGGTCCGAAAATTGAAGTTGGAATTGAAAACTGTAGGGACCCAAACATAACATTGCTCTTTGGAGGATATTGAATCCTAGACTGAGAGTCCTTGTGTTTGTTCAAAAGGGACCCAAATAGAGCAATGTCCTTTGAAGAAAAGTGAGATTCAGATTGAGGGTCCATGCGTTTTTTCAATGGAAACACAAACAGGCTTTCCCACTACAGATGCTACTATCCAAACCAATTATGATGAGAAAACGTAGGAGGATTGTTGTATGCCCCAAGGAACAGTTGAAGTTGCCATTCAAACTGATTTTGAAGGAAATTCTCAAGTAGATTGTTGTATGTCCCAAGAAGTGGGTGAGGCTGTTGTTCAAACTGATTTATTGATAACACAAGATGATGAAACTCAGACAGAGGAAACACCTCACTATATTCCTATGGTAAGGGAAGTTGTTATCATAAAATTGAAAAATGAACTAGCCAATACTTAGCAAGATTTGGCTTGACATAAGGAAGAAGTAGTGCCATTACAAGTACACCAGGAATTGTGAAATAAATTCGAGGCACTTACTTTAACAGAAGATGAGACTTTTGCCAATTTCAAATATGATTAGAAGAAAGTAGAAAAAGCACAAGCCAAGCTGCAAAATGTCAAGAAGCAAATTGAAACTATTTGTTCTCTTTACTTTGATGCTTTGCCTTGTCGATCACCTGCCACCAAATATGCACTATTCTTGTTAGAAAGATACCCCTTACTGAAAGTTAAAGTCGTCAACCCTAGTAAGTTAGCGGAATTCATGACCACTCAAGACTTTGTCAAATGTTTCAAGGAACAAAATGAATAGGTACAACACCTTTTATGTGAGTTATACATGCACAATTTTTTCTTGGAGGACGAACTAGATAGTAATCCTGACCCCTTCATTGGAGATATTTAATTTCAAGATTTTCTTTCTTTCGCCACCAATTAGATTAAATGGAATAAAGCCTATAATACTTTTCAGAAAAGGGAATATGGTATATAATTATGGGTCAGGGGAGAACCCACAAAACCCCTACATCTTTCTGTCCAACATAAACAGTTCATGAAATGAACAGGAGTCATGGCTCAATTAGGACCACTCCTTTTAGGAAATTAAGGAGGAAGCTTTGTCAGCAATGAGATAAAGATTGGAATCTTCCTCTAACAATGTCAGAAATAGGGAGCCATTTGGGTATATAAATTTCAAAGTTTCCTCTACTCGCCTATAGAGATACAACAATATGGTCTCAAGCATGAGCCCTGACTAGATAGGGTGCCGCTACAAATTTCCTATTATCTGGTACCCTCCTAATGGGTATTACAATAATTATAATTTTCCATATTACCGTGTAAACCAGGCTTTTGTAGTACTTAAACAAAAAAACGGTTTTAGGCTATATAAGGAAGAAGTTTATCCTACTTATTCCTTGACACAACTGCACCTCAATCATCTTATTGCACGAGGACATGCAAAAAGGTAAGCAGGTGAGTATGTTGCTTCATGGAAAAGGTGTGTTTTATCCTCATAATAGCTTAAATCAATCATTTTCCTTTACGTGTTTATCTTCATTTTAGGAATAAATATAGAAGAAACAATTGTAGAAGCTGGATAAAATTGATCATTAATGAATTGGATAAATCTGGGCATGAAAAACTAACTTTCGCTATCTTTATATGTAGGAACATAAATTTAACGATTGGTGTTCAAACGACAGAACAACAATGACCAAGAAAGGAAAAGGACAACGTCTCAATTACGAAGCACAGCGGAAGACGAGGAGGATTAATTCTATTATGGATGAAATCATATTGTCGGTTGCGAAATCCTCAGGATCCCCTAATCCTGAGGATTCACTTTTATCCATTTATCTTTCCAAGGTTATATAAATCCATCCGGAAAAGTGAATAGTTAGTTAGAAATTCCAATACTGTAACTATTCATTTTGGACACTGAGTATTTTCATTACTATGATTCTGTAACTCTATTATCAAGTTTAATGAATAAGACTATGTTCTACCTATAATCACATTCTGAGTGTCTTTCGGCAGTAACTTCTGGAGACTTTGGGCCCGGTCGATTGGAGATTTACTGCTTTAATTGTGTTATATTTATTTATTCTTATTCTTAAAATTGTTTATTACTGTTAGTTCATGAAATTAGAATCATTTTGAGTGTTGTGAGTATCGATTATCATGATTTTCTTTTTCCATTCAAACTAGATTCTAGAGATTTCCGTGTTTTACATCTACATGTTAATCTTTACCAAATTGATCAGGTTGATTTAAGTATTCGATTGTTGTTCATTCTGAGGTAGTGTTACCAGAGATCTCAAGCTTATAGTTGATTTCTTTCCATGAGATGTTTGAATAGTTGTTGTTCATTTGATGTAGCTTTCCTTCATGCTAAACGAATTATTTTTTATACTAGTTATATTTGCTAAGAGTGATTCCTTTTACTTGAATTCTGATTTAGTTCTTTCCATAATAGATTAAAGTAGATTTGAAAATTCTTTAAGGATTTCTTTTAAAAAAAAATTGGATTGAACTTCGAGAATTAGATATTAATCATTGCAACAATTCTAAATCATTTCATTATGAGTTAGCCTTTGAATTCACTTGCATAGACAATGCTGAACACTCTTGAAATAAAAATACTTATCCTGGGTTGATGATTAATGGAGGTATTAATATTTCTTTTAGTAGTCATCTTAGTGCACCAACAACTAGTTTGTTTTCATGATTTTGGATCAGAACTTTTGTTTCTAAGTCTGATATCCACTGCTATATGGCCAAATTTATGAAAGACATAAAATTGAATCACATTGTTCAAAGGGAAGAATGCATTTTTTAGTCTAATTGTGCTCCTACTTTGTCTGGAATTTTGATTTACAGAGTAATAAATTCTTCCTTGTGACCTGAACTGTCTAAATGACAAATTCAACTTGCAATATGTTTCCTTGTGCCCATAATTTTTACATGTAAAACAATTTCCTAGAAATATGTCTTTATACTTGGGAGAAAATTGATTTTTGAAGATTGCTTGAGCTTCTCTCTAAGAGATTCGATTTGATTCTCCCGTGTTGTCAAAATTTTGCTGAAACAAATTTCTCCTTCTGTTTTGCACCAACTTATTTGTCTTTGGCTGAAATTTGGACTACATGGTCCCTTCATCTCTCTATTATTACATTGGATAATCTATGGTCGTTGTGTTGTATGCATTTTTAAATTTTTTTCTGAAGGTAATGACTTTGTTTCCTTTTATTTTAGTTTTTGAACTTGTCTCAGCTGCAAATCCAATACTAGTTTTGTCATTGGAGACTCTTTGAGCTTCAAGGAGCTCATTCAAGGTTTTAGTCCCTTTTCCAAGTTTCTCATTAAATCTTAGCTAGGTTTTAGCTTTTTCAAGCTCTTTTCTCAGAGAAACAATTTCTCCTTCAAGCCTTTGACATGCTTGATCCTTTTCATTGAGCTACTCTTTCAATATTTCTTGGGTATTTTTTACTTCTTCTATTTGTAGAAGCAAAGGTTTTATTGCTTTATATTTGTCCTTGGCCAACAATTCTTTTTGTGTTTTATTTTTCTTTCTTAGCCTTTAGATATCTTCAATAGAACTAAACAACTCACCTTCTAAGTCAACTTCAGCCTCTTCTCCATCACAGTCAACAACTTCTATTTCTAGATTTTCTATGTTCATGAGCATAAATTATTTGAACTTTCATGAGATTTGTCCTAATGATTGGTTGACTTAAATTTTAGAGGAGTTGTGTTGGGCGTGGGATCCCCCAAGGCAAGTTTTGGGGCTTAAAGCCCAAGTTTTGACTAAGTCTGATGTAAAGACTCCGCGATTTGTGGGCACAAAGTGCGAAGTTGTAATTGAGTCATAGGGTTGTCTGCCCTTACTTTTGTAATGTAATGTCAGCGTGAGAGTTCTACCCATGTTCTGCGGACCATGGGATTGTATAAATAGAGCGAGGCTCTAAGTGTAAAGAGACATCTAAGAGAAGGAACAATCTACGAAAATATGAAGCATTGAGTCTAAGTTGAAGTGTAAAGTCGAGTATTTGGGTAGTATAGTAGGAGAAGGCTCTGTAGCTGAGTGCACAGAGGCCTAGTAGTCCGTGGATGAGTGTGCAGACACCTACAGTTGAGTGTGCAGGGTGAGTCGAGTTTGTAAACATTGGAGAAAATAATAAAGAGAAGTTTCTTATTAGTCTGTGTCTTTTTCTTGTTTTATTCGTTGAAGTATATTGGGTATGAATTGCAAGTTTACTATTTATTTGCTACGCAAACTTATATGAATGTGTTGAATAAGTGAATATAAGATAAGTATCTGTTTACATGAAGTTAACTAACGATTATAAGAAGATAAGTAAGATCCGTAGTGTAACTTAGGGAAAGAGTGCAGATCATTGCCTTAAGCAGTGCGAAATCACCTTAGCCCTTGATTAGGGCTGCACAAAGGCGATTATAACAGAGCGCGAAGGTATTGCAGGTCAGGGCAGTGCGCGAAGTGACTTGCACGAAGACATTCCTAGTTGGACTAATTCAACCCCTCATACATCTCACGGGTGAAGAAACTTGGTTCCAGCATCCCCACATACTTCTTCGGGTGAGACCTTAGTTCGTGCTCCGCGGGCTATTACCGAAAGGGCCAATATTATAGGGATTTGTTTGGCAAAATAACTTCGAACCTGGGTCAGGCCCCATCAAGCCAACAAATAGTTCCGTTGTCGGGACTGGAATCTGCATAGAGATGTCTGATGTCATATCATTGGAATCCAACTAAGAAGGAAATTGAAGGTTGGCTGGACATGAGAATTCATGAGCTCGCGGCGCAAGAGAACATGAATCCGCAACTATCAAAGGAAGAGTGGTTAGACTGCTACCTGTACACAGATATCCACGAAATTTTCTTCACATCTTTCCCTACTGAGTTGTACGAGTGGATTGCGAAGCTAGCAGATAGCCAAGGAAGGTGGAAGCTCGACAATCCTATTGTGTGGACCCCAGAGTTGGTGCACAGATTGGAAGCATTGAACGATAAGATCGCATGTACTATTGATCATTGGCTCGATCGAATTATAGGAGGATTCATTACTGAGTTCGCAGTAGATACTTTAGTTAGCTATAGCGAGCAGAGTGACGCTTTCTCAAAGGATCGCGAGGTAAGTACGTAAAGTCTTTGAATACTTGGATTAAAATGTTATTGTGTGAAAAGAGGGTTATGCAATTACCTTGATGTCCAGAGCTACACGAAGTGGAAAAACCTATAGAAACGAAGGAAGTAAGTGACCAGAGAATAGCCCTTTGATTTCACCTTTGCGAGGAGACGAGCAAGAGATCACGAAGGTCTCGCCACGAAGTGCATTCAATTTGATAAGGTAGAGGATTCCATGCATAGAACCCCCACCCACACCACCACCAGCTTCACTGCCTTCACCTCCATCTTCATCTGTATCACCTCTTCCACCACTGCGAGTCAATATCGCAACTACGATAAAGCTTCCTATGTTCAAGGGAGTAGGAAATGAAGATTAGGACCAGTTTTGGTTCATGATAAGATTCATATGGGAAGTGCAGGGAGTTATAGATGATAATATAAAGAAAGTAAGGCTGGTCAGCGCTCTACAGGATTGCGTTGACTTGGTATATTAAGAATTCTAATGAGAATCCGAATGCGGGGATCACATATATCCAAATTGCGTTGAACATAGAATTTAGCAGGCCGAAGTTAGAGGCATAGTCGATCATTGGATTCAAAGAGATCATAATGCTACTAGGTGAGACTCCTTGGGAGTTGGATTAGAGGCTGAAGTGCATGATTCGCGAAGCTAATATGACTTTGATGGATGGACAGCACTGCGAATGGTTTGTAGCATTGCTAACACTGCATTTGAGGAATGCGCTATCGCAACAGAGGTTAATGACTTAGGCAGAGGCCTTGGAGATCATGATGAGGCTGCATGAGAGCCTGGTATAGGATCCTAACTTGGGAGTTTATTAGATCCATGCACAGTTGAAAAACTTATGCCTTGAGATGCAAAGTCTGAAACAGGACAGGACAACCTGACTAGAAGTGCATGAAGAGGTATGGTGCATTAAATGTAAGGGTTAGGGTCATGACAAGGACCACTACCCAGTGTTCATGAACTACCTCATGGGAGGAGGACCGATGCCATTAAGACCGGAGGCATAAGTAGGACCTAGCGCAGCCCCTGATTTGTGGTGTGCGATTTTTCAAATAGGAGGAAAGCATGCTACGGACAACTGCAATTTGTTGCAGAAGTACACACAGAATTCACAATAGTTGTTTTGTAATTTCTATAGATTGGTGGGACACGATGAATGTACATGTAGAAGTTATGAGCTAATGATGGATAGAACCCCCAACTACAGGGTTCAAGCCAAAATGCGGCCCCTAGACTAGGGTGCAGGGATGGCACGAACTAGATTTTAGGGGCGTGGGCAAGGCCGAGGTGGAGGAGGACTTGGAAGAGGTCATGGACAACTGATATGCTACAACTGCGGAGGGCCAGGACATTATGCCCATGATTGTATGAATCCAACACGCCCATCATGTCTGTATTGTACCTTGTTTGATCATGAAACAGAGGATTTTCCTACACTGATAGCTAGGATATGCAACAAGGGAGCACTACCACCTCCCCTGACTCAGAACCTATAGATGATGAGGTATGAGGAGCGCGAGGAAGATCCAAATGTGAACATTATGCTCCGAAGTGGAATCGCGACAGGAGATGATAAAGGAAAAAAACCCAAAGATAGTACTTGGGTTCGTAAGGCTCCGATGAAGGAAGCAGAGTTTGATTTGGAGCATGCTAGGGGAACCTTCTTGGATGCTAAGAAGATCTTCACTGATGCCTCCACTTCAGGAAGAAAAGATAGATCAGAGTCGAAAACGGACCCATCTATGCTTACGACATTCCCATAAACATGCATGAAGCTACTGTGTGACAGTAAGGTTGTAAAAGGATTGCAGGAACTCATTAACAGATGCGTTGGGACCGCGCTAGGAGAACCGTGCATAGTCTGGAAGATTGGAACCATGCGATGAGGACGGGGAGAGAAATGAGGTTGACCACGCAGATTGGAGAATATGAGACGGACCAAGTAATTCTGGACTTAGGATTGGATGCAAATATTCTGTCGAAGTAGACATGAGAGTGCATGGGAAGACCTATGCTGCAATGGTCTCCTATCCAGCTACGAATGATGAACCAAAAAAATATAATACCTATGGGGAGATTGCAGGGAATCACTATGGATATTGAAGGAGTGAGCCTGCTAGCAGAATTTGAAGTGATAGAGATTGTTGATGACAACAATCCCTACCTCGCGTTCTTAAGAATCGATTGGGCCACTGACATGAACGAGGTGATTAATCTGAAGAAGTGCAAGATGAATTTTGAGAAGAAGTCTCTGTGCATATTCATACCTTTGGACCCTGTGGAGGGATCGCGCTATACTAAGCCGGTGCATGACTATGAAAGCGACGACAATTTGGAATGCATCTACAAGATAACCATGTGAGAGAAAAACTGGGTAAATCCCACTGTGGATGAACGAATCTCATGGGAGCACGAAATATCCTGTACTTTGGATTCAGACAAAGATATAGAGTGATGGCAGAACTGGTTACAGGAGGTAACCATGCTAAACTGCAATATGATGACAAGATCACTACACTGCGTATCGACAAAAGTGATAGATCTCCCTACTTATGATGGATTAGGTGAGGTAGATTCTTTCTTGGACAGATTTGAAAGGGAGGTTCTAGAAAACCAACGTTTACAAGCTTTGGAGTGGGTACTACGTGCTACTCCCATGACGTGGTGGTGTATGCACCAAGGAATATTTGAGGACTGGCGAGAATGCAGGAGAATGATGCGCAGGTGTTTTGTGAAGCCTAAGATGTGACTAATAGACAAGTATGATGGATGGGATGATCCATGTTCACACCTAGACAAGTGGACAAAGGTCTATGGAGAAGAGCCACACTCTAAGTGGGTGCACCTGTTCTGTCATACCCTAGATGTGATACCCATGAACTGGTATATAGAGATGGAGCTCCACTATGGGACAGGTGAATTGGATGTCCTGCGCGAAGGGTTCCTGTTAACCTTCACTTTTGAGAATCATTGGTGGGACATCGTTGATGATGTGGTACAAGAGGTAAAAGCAGTGATCTTTAGGATACCATAGAAGCCAATAAAATCGATTAAGCCTAAATGGGCTACTCAGCTGAGCTGCGTGCTGGAATGTTATAATGTAAATGCTGAAGAAGATGATGAGGATCCACAGAAAATTAACATTCCAGAAACAGAAGGCCATTGTGAGGTTCAAGGACCACTGATTGAGAACCCTAACATAACCGTGCCAGTAAAGACAAAGCAGGTGAACATTGATACAAAGGTTGAACCTAAGTATGCAACGCTCGGCGACTATTGTGACAACACGACGACGGATAAGGTCTCACTAAGTTTCTCCACAAGTACCAAGACTTATTCCTGACCAAGTTCATCGATTTAAAAGGAATCATCGGGGATTTAGGAATGATGAGGATCACATTAAATCCCGACGTGAAGCCAGTTAAGTAGAGGCCTTACCGCTTAAATCCGAAATACAAGGAGAAGGTTTGCATAGAACTAGATAAAATGCTCACAACAGGAATCATAAAGCCGATGGAAGGATTCTATTGGGTAATCCCTATGGTGGTGCAGGAAAAGAAGCAGAAGGGAAAGATAAGAATATGCGTGGATCTCAGGAAATTGAATGATGCATTTGTGCATGATCCATTCCCAACTCCGTTCACAGATGAAGTATTGGAAAATGTCAGAGGGTAGGAAGCATATTCTTTCACTTATGGGTTCTCAGGGTACCACCAGATCAAAATCGCACTAGAAGATAGGAGCAAGAAATCCTTCGCAACTAAGTGGGGTTGCTTTCAATACACTGTTATGCTGTTTTGGTTGAAGAACACATCGGAAATCTTCTTGTGCGTGGTTGTTGCAGCATTCAAGGAATATATCCACAAGTTCCTGGAGGTTTTTTTTGATGATTGGAATGCATTTTGGTTGGTTAAGCACCATGTAGCGAGCTTATGCTTGATGATGGATACCTGCCGAAGATACCAAATCGTGCTTAACCTCAAGAAGTGTACGTTCCTTGTTCCTTTTGGGAACTTATTTGGACATGTGGTTTGCAGATAGGGACTGATGGTAGATCCCGTGAAGATTGCGGTGATTCTGAATTTGGAAGCACCGTGAAGTGTGAAAGAGCTACGCACTACCCTGGGACATATGGGTTACTAAAGGAAGTTCATAAAAAGCTATGCCCATATCACCGTGCCAATGGAGAAGCAGTTGAAAATAGATATCATGTTTTGCTGGAATGATGAATGTAAGAAAAGCATGGATGTACTAAAAGAAAATATGGCCACTGTGTCAATCCTGGTCTTCCTGAAATGGGACGAGGAGTTTCATGTCCATGTTGACGCATCATGTATAGAACTTGGGGCGGTACTAAAACAGAATGGGGGAGAGGGCTTGGATCACCCTATCATGTTCACAAGTTGTAGATTATCTAAAGTAGAAAAGAACTATTCCACCACTGAACGCAGGGGATTGGTTATGGTGTACACGCTCCAGAAATATTGGCACTATTTGCTAGGGGAACACTTCAAGATGTATACAGATCATTCCATGCTGAAATACTTGGTCAATAAGCTTGTATTGGGGGGGCGCATATGTAGGTGGATTTTATTGCTCCAAGAATATGATTTTGAAGTTGTTGTGAATCCTAGACGACTGAACGTGGGACCGGATCACCTGTCATGCATTGAGATAGGAGAGGAACCTACTAGTCTGGAGGAAGGATTACCTGATGCATAGCTCTTTGCTGTGCATGTAGCAGATGGACATTTGGAAGATATAATCCACTTTCTCATGACTGGAACTGTGTCAAAAGAGTACTTTGTCTAGCAAAAGAAGGAACTAGTGGTGTGCGCCGCAGATTTTTCGGTCATTGTGGGGCACCTATATAAGGTGGAAAATGATGAGATATTGTGAAGGTATGTACCTTAATTTGAACGAAGCCATATCCTTTCGGATGTGCATGGGGGCATTATGGGAGGACACTATGCAGGAAGAGCGATTGCACAGAAGATTCTTCGCACAGGGTTGTGGTGGCCGGCCCTTCATTAGGATTCAAAAGCACATTGCAAGGCTTGTGATGTATGTCAAAGAACAGGTAAACCATCGTGGGGGATGAGATGCCTTTGAATCCAAAAATGATGTTGTAGCCCTCTGAAAAGTGGGTAATCGAGTTCGTAGGACCTATCAAACTTCAAGGAAAAATGGGTGCAAGATATATTATCATTGCGACAGAGTACCTAACTCGTTGGGCATAAGTGCAGCCAGTAAAATATTGCATGGTTGCCACGGCTACGAAGTTTTTGTTTAAACACATGTTGACACGATTTGGATGTCTAAATATCTTGATTAGCGATCACAGTACACATTTCCTAAACAAAACAATTAGCGCGTTGATAGAAGAGTTTCAGGTGTATCATCAGAAAAGCACACTGTATCACCCACAAGCCAAAGGGACAGTAGAAGCATTTAACAAAATACTGGAGATTGCAATGACCATAGTATGCAATGCACAGCGAAGTGATTAGGACTTGTGCATACTTGCAGCATTATGGGCATTTAGGACGACATGCAAGAAACTGATAGGACAGACACCTTTCTAGTTGGTCTATGGAGTGGAAGATGTAATGCTAATGGAATACATTGTGCCCAGTCTACACATAGTAGTGCTCATGGGTATGACGGACCGTGGAGCCCAGGAGGAGAGGCTCACGCAGTTGGAGGAACTCAAAGAATAACGGTTTTTGGCTGGATTCCATCAGCAAGTAAAAAATCAGCATGAACATTCCTGGCACGATTGACATATTAAGTTTCCCACCTTCAAGGTGAACGATTTGGTGTTATTTTATGATAGTAATTTTGATAAGTTTCCAGGAAAATTCAGAATGCATAGGCTGGGACCGCATGTTATTAAGGAGGTCACAGATGGAGGCGCGATACAATTGATAAAGTTAAATGGAGAACCTTTCCTAGGAAAAGTGAATGGCAGTCAGTTGAAGCCATACACGAGTGGCCTGGTTATCTGACTAACCAACCAAAGCATAGCCTTAGCACACCAGACAGCTGAAAGGAGGCGTGGTACTATAAATAGGTGCAGGGCACTAGTTCTAATACCATGGTCTCTGAACATCGCATCCAGGAGATACAACAGGAATTTGCTCAGTGTGTTGCCGACCTTGCAGAAGTTTGAGCAAAGTTAGGAGGTATCCACATGAAGATTTCTGCACTGACAGAGTGACTCGAGGGCGAGTCACGATATTTGTGTTGGGGGCCTGTTGGGTGAGGGATCCCCCAAGGCAAGTTTTGGGGCTTAAATCCAAAATTTTGACTAAGTCTAATGTAAAGACTCCACGATTTATGGGCGCGGAGCGCGAAGTTGTAATTGAGTCATAGGGTTTTCCACCCTTACTTTTGTAATGTAATGTTGGCTTGAGATTTCTACGTATGGTTCGTAGACCATAGGATTGTATAAATAGAGTGAGGCTCTAAGTGTAAAGATACATCTAAGAGAAGGAACAATCTAAGAGAAGATGAAGCATTGAGTCTAAATTGAAGTGTAAAGTCGAGTCTTTGGGTAGTAGAGTAGGAGAAGGCTTTGTAGTTGAGTGCGCAGAGGCCTGGTAGTTCGCAGCTGAGTGCACGGACCCCTGCAGTTGAGTGTGTAGGGTGAGTCGAGTCTGTAACCGTTGGATAAAATAATAAAGGGAAGTTTCTTATCATTCCTTGTAAAACATGCATTGAAGTATATTTGGTATGAATTTCAAGTTTACTATTTATTTGTTGTGAAAACTTATATGAATGTGTTGAATAAGCGAATATAAGATAAGTATCTATTTACACGAAGTTAACTTACAGTTATAAGAAGATAAGTAAGATCCACATTGTAACTTAGGGAAAGAGCGCAGATCACTGCCTTAGGCAGCGTGAAATCACCTCAGCCCCTGATTAGGGTTGCGTGGAGGTGATTATAATAGAGTGCAAAGGTCTCGCAGGTCAGGGCAGTGCACGAAGTGACCTACGTGAAGACATTCCTAGTTGGACTAAGTTGACCCCTCAGAAATCTCAAGGGTGCGGAAACTTGGTTCTAGCACCCCCCCATACTTCTTCGGGTGAGACCTCAATCTACACTCCACGGGTTATTGCTGAAAGGGCCAGTAGTAGAGGGATTTGTTTGGCTAAATAACTCTGATCCTAGGTCAGGCCCCATCAAGCCAACAAGTTGGATTCATGGATGTAGAATATTTTATTTTTAACATTGTTTTTGTCCTTTCGTATTTTCCTAAACTTATCTCTAGGTTCATATTCATTATTTTTCTTTTCATGACACTTAAATTTTGTTGGCGATGCTAGAAATCCACCAACATACATGGGGTCTCCCCGATGTGAAATCCCAATTAGACCTCACACTATTTGGAGTAGGATCCCCATCCAGAGTATCAACCCAACCACCATAACTTAAGGTTTGCTTGGTTTCAATGGAAAACATATGAGATTAACACATAACCTTTGAAATCAGCAAGTAAGTTGACACTGTGAAACACCAATTACAATGTGTAAAAGGAGGCCTTCATGAGAGGGGAGACAAAAGTGAGTCTCTAGAAGGAAAGTAATAGTACTATCCTAAGAGAGGCACATGAGAGAAAGGAAAGATTCATTGATTAACCTGCAAATTAGTTCACAAGATAACAATAATTTAGGAAAGAAAATACAACACACATTCAACAAGATAAGCACAAAAGCCACCAAAATAGTTCAATTTATTTAGTACATAGGAATGCCAACATATACCACAAACATCCAAAGAATAGTCTTAAAAAATTCACGATACATGCATGAAAGTGTGCTAGCTTAATGTGCTTCAATTATTAGGTGAAATATTCAAGTACACGGTTACAATGGTTAAGCACTAGACCTAATAGTGGAACATTAAGTCACTCTTTCTTCTCCAAAAAATAGTTTTCTCTCCTATGCCAAGTTAGAGAAGCCAGGACTAGCTCTCCAAAAGACTTTTTCTTGAGTTATGAGGGTGTATCTATAACAAAGGGAATGGCCTTTCATATCCCCTATGACTCTTGAGCTACCCTCATGACTCTTAGACTCTTAAATGACCTTTGAACTTCTATAAGACTCTTTTTTCCACATGTGGCTTTACATATTCCACATAGAATCTTGGTCTTCCATAAGAATTTTGGAATTTTCCTAATGGCTCTTTTGTCCATATAAGTATCTTCATATTCTACATGTGACTCTTCCACTCATTACATTTTGTTATTTTCCTTTTGATAATTACATCATTAAATTGAACATCATGTGGCAAGACACATTGACACATATGATATCGTGATGACACTTGTACCAATCGTGATTTGCCATTGACGACATGGAACTTCATGATGATGTGGTAATGGCAAGTTGATCTCCTAGATGCTTTGTCTTCAATCTTCATGATAGATCTGATCAACACTTCATCTTCATGAAATATCTGCTTTTCTCCTCATCTTCACCCTCCAAAGGGTCTTAGATCATCTTTGGGACCTTTTGAGTCATCATGAAACATTTTTTTATGGTCTAAGATCTGCTTCATTTCTTCGTTATGGTTCTTCTTTGCAAGTGATTCTTTGTTCCTTCTCCTTTATATCTTTCTTTAGCATCACATTTCCTTCTTGAGGAGGAACACCTACCAATGAATATCACTCGTGACAAGGAAAAATCAATCTTAAAATCATCTATTCTATTCCTACTTTTCTCATGGAAGAAATTGATTTTGATAAGCCTGAGTAGGAAGGGTGTTGGGCATGGAATCCTCCCACAGCATGTTTTGGGGCTCAAAGCTCAAGTTTTGAGTTAATATTGTTGTAAAGCTCCACAAATTCTGGGCGCAAAATGTATGTTAGAGTCATATGGCTGCCCTCCCTAAGCTTTGAATGTAATGTCAGCCTACCCATGGTCTGTGGACCATGGGATTGTATAAATAGAGCGAAGCTCTAAGTGTAAAAGAAAGTAAGTTAAGTTAGAGTGAAGTATGAGATAGAAGTACAGAGTAAGTGTCTAAGTGTGTCTTGGGTTGTAGAGTAGGAGAAGGCTCTACAGCTGAGTGCACAGAGGCCTAGTTGTCCACAACTCAGTGCGCGGACCCCTATAGCTGAGTGCACAGGGCAGAATAGAGTCTGTAACCGAAGGAAGAGAATAATAAAGAGAAGTTTTATCTGAATTTTGTGGGTCTGTTCTTGAGTTATTACATGTTTGATAGCAATTGCTAATGTACTATTTATTTACTGTGCGCACTTGTATAAATGATTTATATTGCTAAGTATACTTTACACATGCAAGTAAGTTAAGTTAATCAACTAATATCGGATTAACAGTAAGGATTTGGGTAATAACATTGTTCAACCCCGAGTAGGGATGCGTGAAGGTAGCATCACAGGGTGTGGGAAATGGGTAAGTGCGTGTAGTGACATGCATGTTGCAGACCACTTGAACTCCTCAGACATCCCCAAGGTGCAGAAACTTGGTTCTAGCACCCTCCCATACTACTTGGGGTGAGACCCCAATCCACGCTCCGCAGACTATTGCCGAAAGGGCCAGTAGTATCGAGATTTGTTTGGCTAGATCACCTTCGATCTTGGGTCAAGCCCCAACAAGCCAACAAATGGTTCTGTTGCTGAGACTGGGATCTACATAAGGGATGTCTGATGTCATGTCACTGGAATCCAACAAAGAAAGAAATTGAATGGTGGTTGGATAGAAAGATTCACAAGTTCGCGGTGCAGGAAAATAGGAATCTGCGAGTATCAAAGGAACAATGATTAGAGTGCTACTTATATACAGAAATCCACAAAATTTTCTTTGCATCCTTCCCCTCTGAGTTGTATGAGTGGATCGCAAAGCTAGTAGATAGTCAGGGAAGGTGTAGGCTCGACAAACCGATTGTGTGGACCCCAGAGTTGGTGCATAGACTAGAAGCATGGGGAGATAATATTGCGTGCATTGTGGACCATTGGCTCGATCAAATTATAGGAGGGTTTATCACTGAGTTTCGTGGTAGACATGACAATCAGCTACAGTGAGGTGGAATGATGCTTCCTCAAAGGACCGCGAGGTAAGTACATTAAATCGTTGAACACTTGGATTAAAATGCTATTGTGTGAAAAGTGGGTTATGCGAATAAATTGATGTTTGGGGCTACATGAAATGGGAGGATCTATAGAAACAAAGGTAGTGTAGAGACAGAAAATAGCCCCTTGATTTCGTCGTGGCAGGAAAGTGAGGAAGAGATTGCAAAAGTTTCTTCGAGAAGCGCGATCAGTCTGATAAGGTAGCAAATTCCGCGCATACCACCCCCACCTACACAGCCACCAGTTTCACCATCGTCACCCCCATCTCTGCCCACACCACATCCATCACCACCACAGTTCAATATGGCGAGCGCGATAAAATTGTCGGTATTCAGAGTAGGGAATGAAGATCCAGACCAATTTTGGTTCATGGTAAAAGTTGTATGGGAAGCACAAGGAGTTGTGGATGACAACATAAAGAAGGCAACACTGGTAAGTGTGTTGTAGGATTGTGCACTAACATGGTACATTAAGCATTCTAATGACCATCCAAATGCAGGGATCACATATATCTAGGCTGCGCTGAACAGGGAGTTTTGCAGGCCAAAATCAGAGACACGGTCGATTATCGAGTTTAAGGAAATCATGATGCTTCCAGGAGAGACCCCATGGGATCTGGGTCAGAGACTGAAGAGTATGATTCGTGAAGCCAACATGACCTTGATGGATGGACAACATCACACATGGTTTTTAGTATCACTAATGTTGCATTTAAGGATGGCGCTGTCACAACAGAAGTTATCCAGCAAGGCCAAAGCTTTGGAGATTGCAATGAGACTACACGAGCACCCAATACAAGATCCTGGCATGGGAGTCCAACAAAATCCACGTGCAACTACAAAATTTGTGTCTGGAAATGTAGATTTTGAAATAGGATAGGACAACTCACTCAGAAGCGTGTAAGGAGGTATGGTGCATAAAATGCAAAGGCCAGGGGCATGACAAGGACCATTGTCTAGTCTTCACGAACTACTTGGCGGGAGGAGGGTCGATGCCATTAAGAATAGAGGCACAATCAGGACCGAGCACAATGCCTGCATTATGGTGTGTGATTTGTGATATAGGAGGAAAACATGCTACGGATAATTGTCATCTATTACAGAAGTATATGTAGATGTCCCAACAATTATTTTGTAATTTTTGCAGGGTGGTAGGCCATGATGAGCGCACCTATAGAAGTTATGAACTGATGATGGATCAGACTCCTGCCTATAGAGTGCAAACCGAAACGCGAGCCCTCGATCCAAATGCAGGTATGGCGTGAACTAGATTTCAGGGGCGCGAACGAGGTTGAGGTGGAATGGGACCAGGAAGGGGTCGCGGACAACTGATTTGTTACAATTGCAGAGGGCTAGGGTGTTATGCCTGAGATTGTACAAATTTGATGAGAGCATCATGTTTATATTGTACTCAGTTTTATCATGAGACGGAGGACTACCCTACACTAATAGTGAGGTTGCGCGATAAAGGGATACTCCAACCTCCCCCAACTCAGAATTTTCAAATGATGAGGTCTAAGCCATGCGAAGAGGACTCGAGTGTAAACATCGTGCTTCGAAGAGGTATCATGACAGGAGATGAAAAAGGTAAGCAGCTTGAAGAAAGTGGGTGGGTGATTTGATAATCACCCTATGAGTGACATCAGTTAAAGATTTATTGATTAAAGGTATTACAAACTCATGTGCTGGTGTGTGTGTCTATGTTATTTAAGCAACGGATCGATCAGATTGCCAATACACAGATAATTGAATGGAAAGACAGTAGAGAAATATAGTAAGCAAATACAAGAACACAAGAAATTAATAAGGAGTTCACCCTATTCTCCAGGGCTACATCTCTGGTCCAGCTTCAGTGGTGGCCTTATTTTATTGTGTTTTAAGCAGAGAATTACAATGCAGGAGCTCAATATGAGTCACCTGAAACAGATTTTCTTGGCAGGGTGGTTCTTGGATTCCCCAAGCCACTGGAGTGCACAGACTCGTTTGCCTACCAGCTTGGTGACCTTCTGGTCTACAATGGAAAGAGCCCAATGTGGTGCTTAGTCCGGACAGATCCTCTCTAGGATGGCTTGAATCCCTCAAGCTCTCTAGTGCTCAACGCTGCCTTTGGTCAGCTTGGCCTTCTGTCCTCTTTTGCGTTTTCTTCACTATCTTTTTCCTTGTGTTCCATCCTCCTCTCAGGATTCTGGTTCCTTTGTCTCTCTCTCTCTCTGACTGTGTATTCTATCTTTGTTCATGGCTTTAAGCCATTCATTTCCATGTCTGTTCAATTCCTCTTCTGCCTCCATCAAATCGCCTTCTGCAGCTATGCTTGGAGTTCCCTGGCTCGACGTCATCATCGACTCACAGGGGGTGGCCACATGTCCTCCTGTAACGTGCCAGCCTGCTTTGTCGGTTCAGTTCTTTGGTTACATCATGGATGAATTCTTCCTCCACCATGGCTATCAAAATAGACTTCAAATCCTTCTAAATCACGGCTCATTCCTTCCTCGATTCTGCTTCCCCCATCAGGCGTGATCTTAGCTATCCAATCTGGGGCCTCCAGATCCGACGCCATATGCACATTTCACATGGTTGACTTGCTCGACCTTTAACGCGCAATAAATAGTGGTTTCCTCTCTCCTCCACTTGCCACGCATCGATCATTGAGTGGGATCACTCTAATTTCTCCAAAACTGCTTACTGTTTGAGGGCACCCCGATCAATACTGTCGGTTTTTCGGAGCACGGGTCCCACCTTGTCATTTAGCGCTTTTCCACTTTTTTCCCACAGTTCTCCAGCTCCCCACATGTCCGAGTGCTCGGGGCTTCTCCATTTCAACCCTTTTCGCCCAGCGATGTGTGATTAGTGTTAAGCGCTAATCACGCATCAAAATCCACCTTTGTTTCCCGATCCAGGGCTCCCAGGGGCTAATTCGACCTCCTGTGCAGTCTCCATGGGCCTTGGTCAGCACGCTTTGACTAGGTTCCTCGTTGTTCCAAGCTGGCTACCTATTGCTACTGGTTCAGGGTGTTTTTGATCGATGTTTTGGAATTTTTAGAAGTTTGTCCCGACCTGATATAGTCATGGTTCTCTTTGACAGTTCTTTTATGGATCCAATTCGGATCAGTGGGTTCGAAAGGCTCCTACAAAGGAACCTAAATTTGATTTGGAGCACACGAAGGAGACATTCGTGGAATCTAAGACGAGCTTCATGGAGGCCTCACTTCAGGTAGTAAGGATCAACTAGAGCCAGGGATGGATCCTTCAATGCTCACTACCTTTCTGGAGACATGTATGAAGATGTTGCGCAGCAACAAGGCTGTGAAAGGACTGCAGGAACTTATCACTAGGTGCGCTGGGTCAGGAGAACCGCGCATAGTCTGAAAGCTCAGGAAACATACATTGTGAATAGGAAGGGAAATGAGATTTACGACGCAAATCGGAGAGTATGAAATGGATCGAGTGATTCTGGATCTAGGACCAAACAAAAATTTACTGCCAAAGCAGACATGGGTAGGTTCGCGTTGCAATGTTCCCCTATTCAATTGCGAATGGTGAACCAGCAGAAGATCTTATCAATGGGAAGATTGCAGGGAATAACGGTAGACATCGAAGGTGCAAGCGTGCTTTCAAATTTCAAAGTGGTAGATATTGTCGATGACAACAATCCCTATCCTATGCTACTGGGAATAGATTGGGCCACTGATATGAATAGAGTGATAAGCCTGAAGAAGTGCAAAATGATTTTTGATAAAAAAGTCACTACGCGTAGTGGTACTGCTAGACCCTGCGGAAGGAGCGTGCTACACAGAACCAGTGTGCGACGATGAGAGTGATGACTATCTCAAGTGTATCTACAAGATAAACACATGAGAGTAGGATTGGGTCAATCCAACATCAGATGGCAGGATTTCGTGGGAGCACGAAAGCTCCTGCACATCTGATTCGGATGAGGAAATAAAACGATGGCAGAACCGGTTACATGAGGTAACCACGCTAAACTACAACATGATGATAAGGTCACTATGATGTGTAGCAACAAATGCAAGAGATCTACCTATGTATGACAGGTCGATTGCGGTGGATGAATTCTTGAACAAATTTGAAAGCGAAGTGCCAGAATAGCAGCGGTTCAATGCTCTGAGATGGGCACTGCGCGCTATGCCCACAAGATGGTGGGGTACACACCAGCAGAGTTTCGACGACTGGCGCGAATGCAGAAAGATTATGCGCTTACGATTTGGGAAGACTCAGATACGGATGGAAGCAAGGCGTGATGGACAAAACAGCCTATGCGCCCACCTTTCTAGATGGGTATAGGCGTATGGTACGCAGCTTTCATGAATGAACACCGCTCTCACGATAGGAAACAGGAACAACAAGCCGAAGCAGGCAAGATAAGTGCACAAATGGAGAAGTATGATAAGACCTAGTGTGCCAAAAATCATACACAGGGAAGCCTTTGACAAGGTATGTGAAGTGTTGAACAGGGTCCACCATGTGAGACGCACTGACTGGGACTTGTGCGTACCAGCGAATGTATGGGCTTATAGGACCATGTGCAAAAACTCAACTGTGAGAGTGCTTTCAAAGTTGAAGTATGAAGCAGGGGCTGTAATCCCTATGGAGCATGCGAAGGCGAGTCCATGCGTAATAGCACCTGTAGATATGATGTTCCACATAGATCGAAATGAAGAAATCACATAGCTACGAGAAACATAACATATAAGACTTGAGGAAGAAATCCGACATTTATACTTCACGAACTTGAAAAAGATCAGGTATGACTAAGGGAGAAAAGCGCTTTAATGGACGCAGAGGTAAAGAAGTTGGAAAATGAAATAAAGGAAGCATTTCTCATCAAAAAACCAAGGATGGTAAGGCAAGCTGCATACGATCATACTAACAAATTGGAGAACTATTTTTGTAAACTGGTCAGTCTGCTGCCTTGGCTTGGACCGCATATCGCCAAACGCAGTGACTAGGGTAGCGCATTGCAAATAGTAGAGTGCATGATGCCGACCACAAGTATGGAAGGTGGGGATTCTTCGTGAACCATGGAAAAGGATGGGAGGGAGCCCCGCATGGGTGGTGCGACCACTTGACTAGTCGTAGGAAGAATAGCCTTAGCACTCCAAGCAGCTGAAAGGGAGCGTGGGACTATAAAATATTCTGCTTAGCAGATGCACAATATTGAAGATGTGTGCAGAATCAGAATGTCACAAGGTCTGCGAAACATGCACAGAGGGTTGCGTTGCCGTGTGGGTTGGCTAGGAAGTGATTGTTGAGGTCACTATTCCAGATAGGATGTGCGATTTGAGGCCAAATGGAGCAGGCGACGGGCATTTAAGATGTGCTTTATGGGAAATATTTGGGAAAATTTGTAGCCAAGAAAGCATTAATGGCTCGGTATTAGGGGGAACGGTCGAATTCAAATTCGAAAGGTGCTATAAAACCCAAAGGGTTGGCCAACGAACAACACTTGGTCATTTGAGAATTGAGCGCATGAGCAGAGCACTGAGCATTGAGAGTTAGCGGATAATTGAGCCCCTAAGTTCGTGAGAGAGAGAATAAAACCTAGTTATTATGACGGCCACTAAGGATGGTTTGGGAATTAAAGAGGTAACCGCCAGCGAGGCCGTGCAGACCCAAATGGTGGAGGATGTTCCAGAAGGATAGAAATCCCCAAATCACTATGAACATTGAGGCCCAAGAAGGATAAATAGGTAATGGGTCCAGTATGCGTGTCCCCAAGGAATCCACGACACAACAAACTAACCATGGCAGAGAAGCCAAAAGCGGTCACAATAGAAATGGATGAGGAAGAAGAAGACTTGCAGGCCTTGATCACCATAGTAGAAGAAGAAGAAGACATGGAGGAGGATATTCAACTGTTGCACTCTGCAACAAAACTGTCCGTGTATGTCCCTCTGTGGAAAGGAGAAACCAAATTGCTGAAGGACCTGGAAAAAATGAAGAGTTCACTCCAGACCCCGCTCCTCCCAGATGGCATTGTATTTGAGGGCACGCACCTAGGCTACGTGCCAACCATGAAATTTGAAGACTAGGACCTTGTTGACTACGAGAAGTTCCTACATCTAGAAACCGGGAACCTAATGAAACATAACACTCAAGGGGCAGTGATAACATTAGAGCTGCGAAAATGGTTGCGCGGTGTGGAAAAGGTTGGGTTGCTGCACTTGTTATGGATACCAGATTTCCATTGCATGCCCATCACCATTTTTTTCATCAGGCAGCTGCTCTACCTGGTGCATGATGGTTATCTATGGCTGGAGGAGCTTATTCCCATCATGACAGACCTCATTCACCACATCTCTCGGCTCCCCTGTAAAGGAAAAGACCCCGCAACTATAGCCAAAAAAGGTAGAGATTTGGCTCTTACAGAAGTCATGAAGGCAAAATATAAGTTGGAGAAGAAGAAGAGGGGCTATGCCATCTCCAACATCAAGGACAAAGGGGTGCACATAGAAACCCAACTCTTGGCTGGCAAATTTATGAAGAAGTGTCGCGTCAATGAGGTACAGGCACTAATGGTCGCGTCGGCCGAGCAGTGCGTGGAGGGGGTCCAGTTCAACTAGTCTGAATTCCTCTGTGAGGAATTTTTGACAAACTGTTAAGAAGCCCAAGAGTAGGGTAAAACCTTACACTACGCGTGGTTACTATTATCCATATTGCTAATAGCGAGAGAACTGCTAGAGGATAGTCAATTCCACAGCATTGATAGAGAGTTACCCGAGGCCACGAAGTATGCTTTGCTCTGGGCCACAAAGGATGTGAAATGGATCCGTGACACCAAAATCTTCTAGGTACTCAAGGAGGTGAGCATCCAGATGTGGATCAATCAGAGGCCACGCCTGTCACCTACAGTGCACAATAGTTTACAGAGTTTTGCAAACTTCAAAGTTGATATTCACAACATTTATATCAGGGCGCGAAAGGATCCGGCGAAGTAGTGGACGAAGTTATTGTTGGTAGCCACTGACGATGTGATTTTTATTGCCTTAGAGACATGGCATCCCAAATGGCGTGCCCCAGATTTGGCACAACTAGAGAAGGTGGCAGGATAGAAGAAAAAGGACGATGCCAAGCTGTGCGTCACCTAATTGGCAGAGAAAAGGTGAAAGGAAAAAGAAGTAGCTAAGGTAGGGGCAACACGAGAAGTGGCACAGAAAGTCGCGGAGCAGAAGAAAGCCATAGAAATAGTAGCAGCAGCACAAGCAATAACAACAGAGGAAGACGAGGGCCAAGCATCGTCCTCGCCAAGGCAGGAGGTAGAGGAAATAGAAACAGCAGAAGGGAGCACGCACACAGGGGCCGCGTCCACATAGTTAAAGTGGCTACACATCGTACAAAGAGCAGGACCAAGGAAAAAGGTCAAGGCCTCGAAGTTGGCCATTGACCCGATCACCTTAACCAAAGATGATCTCCATGACATCGGTGAGACAATCCGCGATGTCACAAATGAAGTGCTTCAAGATTTTATGCAGGAAAATCAAACTGTATGGGGGGCCCTCAGGGCCCAGCTGCAGGAATTACAGGTGCGGCCCCCTCAGGTGGGTACCCTTTCTACCCACCTCACAGTAGGATCTTCAACAGTAAAGCAGATGCTATGCACATGGATGGACAATACGATAGTATTGTCGAAAGGGGTCATAATTGCAATGAATGTGACCGATAGATTTATGGTTAGCATGTTAAAAGGACTTGGCCTTAATTTGGTTGCCCTTCCACGAGAAACATTGTATCTGCTACAGGATGGGATAACGACAGAACTGCGTGCTAGGGAGTGCTGTGCGATCCAAGTTTTGGGCAAGAAAAAAATAAACACAGAACAACTCGGCCTGCAGCACGACGAGTTTGTGTTGCAAAATCAACATTTGGTACACATGGTAGATGATGCTTGCCGATGCATCCGGGAGTTGGCCATCGCAACAGATCTAACAGTATAAGTGCGGATCCATAGTTTGGCAACCAGAATCCATGAGGCCAAGGAAGAGACAACAAATGTGTAGTTGGAGCTGAATCTCCAAATCATCGAGTTGTGGTTGAAGGTACAACCTTCCACTCCCTCGGAAATCAGAGAACAGCGTGCTAGTGCTATTGTAGTAGGGTTGGAAGAAATTGGAGGTGCAGTGCGCGACTGTACCAACATGTTGGAATAGGAACTTGAGGTCCTCATGACTTTGCAGGAGGACCTCAACATCCAGCGTCTGGAGATAGAGGCGTGCGAACTCTAGCAGTAGTACGACAATGTCAGAGGAACTGTGAAGACAATAGTCCTCACTCAGCATCTTGCGAGGATGCAGCAAGACAAGGGATTAAAGGAGCAGGTGGACGCGACACGCCATAAGGAAGCAGTTCTCAAATCATGTGTTCAACCATGGATTGAAGAGGCCTTCACGATCATGCAAAAAATTGAAGGGAACCTTTTTGCACATATAGGGGATGCACGCACAGATGCAAGAAAGTGCACTAACCACAGAGTTCTCAGAAAAACGGATGCAGTAGGTTCAACAAGCAGTAGCTCAGTGTGTTGTAGACATCAATACTGTTCGAGAGTGGTTGGAGGGACTCTACGCCAAGATCGCCGCAATGACAGAGTGACTTGAGGGTGAGTCACGATGTTTGTGTTGGGGACCTGTTGGGTATGGAATCCCCCACAACATGTTTTGGGGCTCAAAGCTCAAGTTTTGAGTTAATATTATTGTAAAGCTCCACGAATTGCGGGCACAAAATGTATGTTAGAGTCATAGGGTTGTCCACCCTAAGATTTGAATGTAATTTCGACCTACCCATGGTTTGCGGACCATGGGATTGTATAAATAGAGTGAATCTCTAAGTGTAAAAGAAAGTAAGTTAATTTAGAGCAAAGTATGAGATAGAAGTACAAAGAAAGTGTCTAAGTGTATCTTGGGTCGTAGAGTAGGAGAAGGCTCTGCAGCTGAGTGTGCAGAGGCGTAGTTGTCCATAGCTGAGTGCGCAGACCCTTGTAGCTGAGCGCACAGGGTAGAATAGAGTCTATAACCAAAGGAAGAGAATAATAAAGAGAAGTTTTATCTGAATTCTATGGGTCTGTTCTTGAGTTATTACATGTTTGATAACAATTGCTAATGTACTGTTTATTTACTACGCGCACATGTATAAATGATTTATATTGTTAAGTATACTTTACACATGCAAGTAACCTAAGTTAATCAACTAATATCGGGTTACTAGTAAGGATTTGGGTAATAACACTGTTCGGCCCCCGAGTAGGGTTGTGCGAAGGCAACATCGCAGGTTGCGAGAAACAGGTAAGTGCGCATAGCAACGTGCACGCCACGGACCACTTGAAATCCTCAGACATCCCCATGGTGCGGAAACCTAGTTCTAGCACCCTCCCATACTACTTCAGGTGAGACCACATTCCGTGTTGCGCTGACTGTTGTCGAAAGG
Organism: Pinus tabuliformis; assembly: GCA_031772625.1. Classification (NCBI taxonomy): domain Eukaryota; kingdom Viridiplantae; phylum Streptophyta; class Pinopsida; order Pinales; family Pinaceae; genus Pinus; species Pinus tabuliformis. The sequence continues at coordinate 608,895,843 of CM062806.1, read as the reverse complement.
GCCAGTATTACCGAGATTTGTTTGGCTAAATCACCTTCGAATCTGGGTCAGGCCCCAACAAGACAATAAAGGGCTTGATGAAGTTGGCACAATCAAACTCAACAGTGGCTAAGGAGGACACCACTATTCACTAAAACTTCACCATGTGCTATGAGGAGGGGCTCTTCAAGGTCTAGCGCAGTGGGAAAGTTTAAGAGGTAGAGGTGATAAGATTGCTGACTAATATCGTGCCATGCACTAGGATTAAGGGAGTGGGAGAAAATGAGAGCATAGTTTGACTCAACAATGACTAAGAGGGGGCCTCACTATGCTCTAGGACTACACCATGCACTAAGGGAGGAGGTAAGACAATCCTTGGGCATAGAGAGGGATCACAGTCAAAAGTGGGAGCAAGAATAAGCCTTGTTACTGTGCCATGCCCTAGGAAGGAAGGGGAGGCCTAAAGGGCAACATATTTTTCCTCAAAAATGGCCCACTGTCTACGAAACTGCACCCTACACTGGGAGGGAGAGGTTTGAGCAAGTCTTTAGTGCACTGGGAAAGTCTAGTGGCTAAGGGTTGAGTCACTATTAGTTAGAACTGCGCTATGCCCTGAGAGGGAAGGGGGATATTTAAGGGAAGACATAGTTTTCTTCAACAATAGTTGAATGTTCACTAAAATTCTCCCTAGGCTAGTGTAATTTTATTCTACAGTGGCTAATTGTTCATTCTAAGTGTTCCTTGCACTTAGGAAGGCTCAAAGGAAGAGGAAATTGCACATTTCATTAAGGAAAGCAGGAGAAGGCTAGGTCACTTTTCCTTGAAGGTTTTGAATGTGTAGCCATAGGATATGAACTTAAGAAAGACTTAATGGAAAAGCGTAGGAGTGAGAGATATGATTAGTTATGCTCATGAATAGGCTATGCTCATCACCTAATGATAAATGAATGCTTTCGTAACTTGCACTAGGAAATAGGACCAAGAAGAGCTCCAAGATGGCTAAGCGTGAGACCAATAGAGTAAGAGAGGGAAATTCATCAGAACGAGACTCAGAAATAGATAGCGCACATGAATGTCATTAATACAAGCCAAAAAAATTCACATGAATCATGATCAATAGTCACACCTTGCAACGATAACAAAGTGACACTTATTTCTAAGTGTGACAGTAGAAATAGCACATTATGACACTTAGAATACAAGTTGTGAAACAAGGGTCAACTGTGACCAGAAAGTGCGCTAAGATGTAGGAATTTTTCTAGTGAATATTCTTATGATATGTGGGACCAACTAATGCTGAAGGGTGTGATAGAAATGAGTCTAGTGATGTGCAAAGGTGCAACACAAACAAGAGTGAGAATAGTTAGATGTGACACTTGCGACACTAAGAAAATATGAAAATGATACTCGCAAAAGATAAAGAAATTGAAAGTGACACATACCGAAGAGAATATAATACAAAAACACCACTTATTAAAGTGAAAGAAAGAAAAAGTGACAACCGTAAACATGAAAGCGACACTTGTGAAAGTGAAAGTGCGCAAGAGAGACAATTAGGAAAACTTACTAAAATAGAAGTACATTTGTAATCAAAGTGAGGGATACTGTCAATGGAGAGTGTGCATTGACTGTCGACACGAGATGCACATTAAAATTCATTTTATGTATTTCACAGTCACTGTTAATAACGATTGTGCAATCCTTAATTTCAAGAGTTGTGCAAGGCCTAATTAATCTTGCTTAGAAAAAAGTGCATTTGTAAGTTCAAGGTTAGAGCATGTTTGAGCAAGTTCGTTTGACAGCTACAAATTGGGAAGAAGACTTAAACACTTAGCACAACATAGAAAAACCATGAAGTGACCATAGAATAACAAATCTTATGATCCTCAGTAGGCTCCAAAATTCAAGTGTAGACAAAATATTTTGGAGGGTGTTGATCGCAGTGTTAACACCTAGAGACACACTGGTAGAACTCCAACTTCTCTATTTAGGTCTTATATTTAAGTGCAAGATCTAAATATTTTAGGAATTATTGATTTACCTCGTAGATTATCCCTACCTTTCCACTTATCTTAGTTAAAGATATAGTCTCTTCCTTTCCTTTCTGAGCTTCAAACACATTTACAAGACTAGTCATACCTCAATTGTTTCAATAGGGGTGAAGGATAATAAGTATACTGATATTTTGAAAATTAGAGTTAAGAACATTACCCAGGTATTTCTATAATACTAGTGAGCCTATTTAGTACCCCAATGAGGTCACCTCAAGGAAACACAAGCATTGCTTCGCTTCCAGCAAGCCTATGTAGTACCCTAACGAAGTGGCTTGCTTCAACTCTTTATGTAGGAAACCTTTCTCTTCTTCACCTCCTTATTTAGTTACTAATAGAATGTGCAAAGGAACTTATTTATTTTGAAGGTGGAAGAGGGATCCCATCTTATTTTGTTGGCTTATATGGGCTTGACCTAGGTTCGAAAGAATTATTTAGCCAAACAAATCTCGCAGCTACCGGCCCTTTCAGCAACAACCCACGAAGCGCAGACTGAGTTCTCACCCGAGGTAGCAAGGGAGGGTGCTGGAACTAGGTTTTCGCACCTTGGGGATGTCTTGGATGTGGGTTGGGGCTCATGCGCTATTGTGCAGCCTCGCGCTGCACCAAATCAGTGCAGATCGGAATACCCTTATCGTGCTTATTATAGATTGAATCACTTATTACTGGTTTGATCTAGTTAAAGCGGTCTTTAAGCAAACATTTATTACTTTTGGTTACTTCATGCATCAAGATTAACCATGTTCACATGTATTCAACCGTAGCAAATGCAGAAATCATAACAGTTCATGTATCATAAAAGAGTAAAGTTGCAATTAACACAGAATTTAGAAGAAACTTATCTTTATTACCAATCCTCAACAATACCTCCAGATCCACCCTGTGCGCTCAGCTGCAGACTTTCTAGGCCTCTACACACACAACTGCAGAGTCTCTAAATTCTATCCTACTCCCTCGACTTAGACTTACAACTGCTCCTAGACTATTCACCCATTACATGTTAGGACTAAAAACCAAAACTGAACTGCCTTTCCCTCATACAGCCTCACTCTATTTATACTTTTTCTTCTGTGGGCCGACTCTATTACTATTTCTTTACATTGTTTTCAGGCAGACTACCCTTTGACTCAACTAAATATAGCTCGCGCTTTTTGCTTTTTGCAGAGTCTTTTACCCTAATATTACCCAAAATTCCAGGCTTCGCACCCCATACTCGTTCCGCGGGGCTTTCACTACCCAATAGTCCCCAACACAATTATCATGACTCGTCCCGAGTCACTGAGCTGGTGCGTCCATCTTTGCATGGAGGTCGGTCAACAAGTTTAGTGCGTCCCTGGTACTAGCAGCAAATTCTTCTGTCATGCACTGCATCTGTTCCACCTGTGGTGCCGATGTTTCTGCCCCTGTCTCAGTTGTCTCCATCCTAGCACATTCAACCTTCATGTGTGCTACCTTATGCTCTGTGGTGGTTGAAACTGCAAATGCCTCATCCAACCATGGCTAGATACGAGGTTTCACCATTTCTTCCTTCTGTCTCATGACTTTGGCTTGGCTTTTCATGTCCTGCACCTCCCTCATCTTAGCCAAACATTGCGGGATAACAACGGTCTGCCCAGTTCCCCGGAGCTGATCGTAGGCATGCTGAAGTGCCCAGGCCTTTTCTTCCAACCTGCGTAGTGTGGGATCTTCTTGAAGGATAGTGAGCATATCAATCGACTGAGTTAGAAACTCGGTACATTCTTTGAGTGATCGTGCAAGCATCGTGTGCCCCATATCAATAATGTTCTTGCGTTGTACTATGACCTCTAGGGGCGTTGGTGGTGGGACCTGCAATTTCAACTCGGCGATTTGCACGTTGAGTTCGAGCTACAACCGTGCGGCCTCCTCTTTTGTCCTTCAGAACTCCGTAGCCAACGTACAAATTTGTGCTTCAATAGGCAAGTCCCTTGTAATATCTAATGCCTGAGCACTCAAACAGGCTTCCGCTACTACCTTTTCCATCTGCTATTTTTGTGTGACTGCTTCATTGCATTGGAGCCATAGCTATTCAATATTAATTTTCTGCTCTTGGAGTATCTGGTCAATGCGGCCGGCCCTTGCGCAAAGTTCGATTGTGGTGTTGCTGTGAAGGTGTTGCAAACTATCACGTGGGAGTGCAGCCACGTTTAGCTCCAATTTGGTAAGTTGTTCTAGTATTGCTCAGTCTTTCGGTTGGTAGGTAACTAACGCGCCTGCAGAATTGGAGTAGACTGAGCAACCTGGGCTCTGAGCAATGGTTCTATAGCTGTCATACCAGAGGCTTCTGTAGAAACACTAGGGCCTACTTGTGCAATTCTTGATCCTAATTCGTGTAATTGTGTCCGGAGCTCCCCAAACACAATGTACTACTCCGACATAGCCTCATCGACTGCCTCCCAAGTAACTTCGTGAACGATGTTTTCGATGTCATTTGGATTGCCCTCTGTTAGGGTGGTAAATTCACTGTCGGTCTTAGATGATTTTGCTTTCTTTTGTGCCTTCGGTTGCTCTGGTGTGGCTGAGCGCTTTAGTGGGGTACCCATAGTAGTGGATGACATATCCGTTGCGCTGGTTGAGCAGTTTCCCTTTGTGTGCCTTTATCCTTTGCTGGGGTCTGCGTGCCTGGTACTGGTTTGTTCGTTGCTGCGAGTTTTTCCTCTTGTGCTACCTTAACTTCTGCAACATACTGTTCATTCCTCTTTTGTTGTGTGGCACGCTTGGCTGCCTCTTTTTGTTTTTGAATAGTAGCCTCGTCTCGTTCCACTGCCACGAGTCCTCGCCAAGCCATGGGCCAAGCCTCGACAATCTTGTGAACGACATCATTAGTGACATTGAACTGGAGAGGGGTCCATGTCTGAGTTGGGTCCTTCCATGCCCGGATGTAGACATGATGCATATCTGCTTTGAATTCTGCAATGTGCTTCATACTCTCATAAACTTCATTTGTTAAGTGTGGTAACTCATTGATCCACTGATGCACATTCGTGTCCATCAATACCCAAAAGATCTTAATCCCTCAAATTCTACTTGTTTCCTTGGTCACCCAGAGGGACGCATATTGCGCGGCTTCTGGCCATTCTGGGGTTAAAACAGGAAATTGGCTATCATCAGGAAACTCAGTAGCAACCAGCATGAGAGACAATAGCATCCACGCATAATAGAATGTCTTGCCTTCTTCTTGGACTTTGTGACAATTGGCCAGAAATTCTTCACAAAAAAACTATGACCAATTGAATCGTACACCAGCAGCACATTCTTCAGCCAGTGCGATAACTACGGCGGAGACCTCAGAGCTCCGGAATTTCCTCATTACTTTTCCTGCCAGCAACTAAGTGGCCACCTGGAATGCGTCGTCAGAGATACTGTCAATGACGTACCCTCGCGGTCCCTCGGTGAGCTTATACGTCTTCTTTAGTCGTTCTATCATTCCTACATCATTACTTTTGGCCATAATTTCCGAAGGGTTCCATCCAACGCAGGGTAGATGTGAGACTCGGTGAACAAGTTCTGTTGTGATACGGATAGGTTTACCGACCCATAGTGTATCTTCGTGCACTAGACAGAGCAACTGCTTGATGACTAACATAGTAATAAGGGGTCGGAGAAAGTGTGGAATTTCCAGGAGACAAAGTAACCCAACTTCGTCCACCTTTCGCAGCCACTTCTATGGCTGTAGAGTTGTCACCATGCCTTCTATCTTGTGGTTCATTAAGGGATCTGTCGCAAGGTGGAGAAATTTCGTTTGATTTGTAAGGTCATAATCATAGAATTTCATCGTCGCGACACAGCCAACCACTGATTTTTCCATTAGGACATCTTTCGGGAGAGAGGGGGTAGTGATTGTATTGCTGAATTCATCTAGGTTTGTGGGTACCTTATTCGTCCCCTTACTTGGAGGCATATACTTGGGTCGTCGCATTGGCTGTACAGGGTCCTCCTCAGGGATGTCCTCTTCAACACTCGTGGGAGACTCTTCTGTTTCTTCCTCACTATCGATGATAACAGTTTTACCTTTTTCCTTCGTTGTGGACTTGCCAACCTGCAGGTGTCGCGCAACTTTCGAACTGATTCTGGAAGTGGAGGTTTCTTATTGGTCTTCGGTGTCCGGGGGGATTTAGAATGTTCTGCATCCTACGATGACTCTGGCTGTGGACTAACAACGGTAGGACTTTGAGCTTTCAAGATGACATCTTTGTAATGCTGCAGCACTACCTGAAACCATGAACTGTTTTCAACTTCCTGGTTGCTCATGATGTAGGCAATACAAACCGATTCTGTTGCTGGACAGTACAATGTGGTGGTGTGACTGTTACTTTGTTTATATATCGATGGAACTTGGAAACTGGTGGCATGTTTTCATGGTAGCTCATAAATGTGACTTGGGTGGTTATGCTTGTGCCTTTCTGACCCGCCACTCACTTCAAGGTGCTTTAAATGCACCATCATACCATGAGTAGTACCTTCAACAGTCACTTTCCATCTTTCCTTTGTAGCAGCAAATCCCTAAGGACGTAGATGTGGTTTTTGCAGGGAGTTGGTGGTCGAATCGCGCCACTGTACAGCGAACTGTTTTATAGTTGTGCACCCTCTTCCAACTGCTTTGGATGTTGGGACTGATCCGTCGATGAATAGTTAGAAGGGTGAACCCTTCCCACGGGTCCTCCGATTCCCCATTGACTCGGGTTGTGAGAACCCAAGATGTCCTCTTGCTTCTATTACAAAATTATGGTGTGCACACCCCTGTGGCTTCTAGTGTAGCCTTATCAAGGTAAGAAAGCCAACCATGTTGGTTTACTTGGGAAATTCCTTTTCGTCATCTAGGGTAGCCACTTCTAATTGAATTTTCTAGATGGCGTTATCCAACTTCATATTGTGGTCATGGATTCAGGCCTCAGTTTGTTCCAACTCATCAAGTTTTCGTTTTCCACGCCGAATGGAAGCCCACAACTGCTAAATCTTGTCATGGACGCCATCTCTGGTGGGAGAAGCTATGCTTATAGTGGTTGATTGGGCCATAGGGAGGAGGTTCCCTCTAGCCTGATGATCTTGTGGTCCACTCTGGTCTGTTTGAGGTGTCAGTCATCCTTCATACAACTGTATTCTTCGTGCTATCATTTTATGCCAACTTAACCACCGTGCTTATCTTCCGATTTGGAGTCAAAACCTTCTCTTGTATCTGAGCTTCTCTAATCCTTCTATCAGTGCACGCACCCTATCTTTTGCCGCACTGGGTTGTTCTTGTACTACACATGTGAGTTGGTCTTCAGTGGTCGTGCCTTTCTCTTCTAGGTGGTGTTTTTCTTCACATTGTAGTGATTGAGTCACCCTATTACAGTTGAGTGTTGTAACTTCCTGCAATCGAAATCTACCAACACTCTGATTCCTCCTCAGAATCGATAGTGTAAATACTCTCACATTCCCATGAGGTTCTTCTATTGTCGTTGTAATGCATCTGACCTGGGTTCTACATTGTTATCTGATAAATGCAATCCAGTTCATCATTATTTTCCTCGTCGTGGACAAGTTCTATGTAGCGCTCCCCTTCCGCTGGGTCCAGCGGAACTACTACGCGAAGTGACTTCGTTTCGAAAGTCATCATGTGCCTTTTCAAGTTGATGATTCCTTTCATATCAATGGCCCAATCAATCTCAATCAAAGCAAGGTAAGGATTGCTATCATCGATAATCTCTATGACTTCAAAATCGTTTTGGGTTGTTACACCATCGATATCCACCGTCACCCCTTGCAATCGACCCATTGGTAAGATTTTTTGCCGGTTGGCCATTCGTAGTTGAATCGGGGACCATTGCAGTATGGGCTTTCCTATACGCTCCCAAGTTTGCTTAGGCAGTATATTTGCATTCGAGCCTAAATCCAAGATGACTTGATCCATTTCATAGTCTCCTATCTGCGCCATCATTCTCATTTCTCGTCCAGTGCATAGAGCATGTCGTCTTATCCTCCGAACCACCTGGGTTTTTCTGAATTCGGTGCTCCTAGTAATCAATTCCTGTAACCCTTGTACAGCCTTCTGATTCACCAGCAATTTCATGCATGTGTCAAGAAAGGAAGTGATCATGTAAGGGTCCACTTTGGCTTCCGTTTGGTCCTTCCCACCTGAGGTAGCAGCTTTCGCAAAGCTCAACTGATCTTTGTTTGGACCTACCCTTCCTTGCTTTGGTTCAACAGTATGGTTCCCCATAGGTGGGTTGCCTCGCTCCCTACCTTTGTTCCTTTCTACCGTTGTGCCGCTCCTTCGTACCATATTTATACTAGTGTCTTCTTCGCGGGGTTCTGCATGCATCATCTGGACATTCTGGGTTGGCAGAGGTTGAAGCACCCCTTTCTCGTTCAATTGGGCAAGCAAGGTTGGACAATCTACCAATTTGTGATCGAACTGCTCACAATAAGGACATGAGATCCTAGTTGGGTTAGTGCATTCGTGAGCGTAGTGTCCTTGTTCACCACAATTATAACAAGTTATTTTTCCACGACCTCAGCCAGGTCCCCATCCTCTTCCCCGACCTCGTCCTTGAAATCCTCCTTGTGTTTCAGCCTGTACCTAGTAGGTTGGGGTTTTTTCCATCATTAAGTCATAACTTCGACATGTTCACTCATCGTGTCCTACTGATCGACAAAAATTGCAATACAATTACTGTGAGGTCTGGGTATACTTCTGTAATAGATGGAAGTTATCTATTGCATGTTTCCCTCACACTTGGCAAATTGTGCACCAAAGCACACGCGTGGCATTTGGTCCTGTCTGGACTTCCACTTTTAATGGCATCGGGCCTCCCCCCATCAGATAGTTCGCGAAGGCTGAGAAATGGTCTTTGTCATGTGCGTGGCTTTTGAATTTAATACATCGTGCCTTCGTCTGTACCCCTGGTCGAGACATTCTTCCTTGCTTCAAGCTTTGTACTTCCAAACTCAAGTTCTGAAGTTGCATGTGGATTTGCTGAACTCCCAACCCTGGGTTTGGTATCAGGGTCACGTATAACCTCATTGTTGTCTCTAATGCCTCGGCCTGGGTTGAGATCTTCTGTTGTGACAGAGCCATCCTCAGATGGGGTGTTAATGATGCCACAAACCACACACAATTTTGTCCGTCAGTCAATGTCATATTAGCCTCGTGAATAGTACTCTTTAATCTTTGGTCCAGATCCCATGGTGTTTCACCCGGTAGCATTGCTATTTATTTGAACCCAATGATCGACTGTTTCTCAGACTTTGGTCAAACAACCTCCTTATTAAGCGCATCCTGTATAGCTGCTAGTCCCTCATTCAGATGGCCATTTGAGTGTTTTATGTACCATGTCAGCGCGCGGTCCTGGAGTGCACTGACCAACGTAGCCTTTTTTATGTTTTCATCCATTATATCTTGTGCATCCCACACGGGGTTTATCACAAACCAAAACCGGCTTGGATCTTCATTCCCTATACCTTGAAAGGTTGGTAACTTGACTGCGGCCGCCATCCCTATTCTAGGAGGTGGTGTGGATGGATGTGATGTGGGTGATGGGGGTGATGGCATAGATGGAGGTGGTATCAGCGGAAGGTGTTTTGTAATCAACCGGATTGCACTTTTGGGCGAGAACCTAGCAAGATCTTCCTCACTTTCTCATGAGACAGAAATTAGAGGACTATTCCCTACTCCTCTCATTACTCGGTAACCTCTTCCACTCCGTGTTACCACAAACATTAATGTATGTGCATAATTTGTTTTTTGCACAACAACATCTTAATCCAAGTGTTTAATGACTTGATGTATTGACCCCGCAGTCCTTGGAGAAATTTCCTTTTCACTTCACTGTAGCTTACAGTGGTATCTATTGCGAATTTAGTGATAAATCCCCCAATGATTTGATCTACCCAGTGATCGACCACACGCGCGAGTTTGTCTTCAGTGGCTTCTAGTCTATGCACCAGTTCTGGGGTCCACACTATCGACTGGTCTAATCTGCACCTTCCCACGATATCAGCTAACTTTGTGATCCACTCATACAATTCTATCAGGAATGTTATGAAGAAGATCTAATGTATGTCCATGAGGATATAGTGATCCAACCACTGTTCCTCTGATATTCGCGAGTTCCTGTTTTCTTGAACCGCAAACTCGTGGAGCTTCAGATCTCACCAATCTTCGAGCTCTTTCTTTGTAGGATTCGAGTGTTCCCACATTAGACACCCCTTAGGCAGATCCCGGTCCTAGCAACAGAACCATTTGTTGGCTTATATGGGCTTGACCCAGGTTCAGAGGAATTATTTAGCCAAACAAATCTACCGGCCCTTTCGGCAATAGCCTGCAAAGAACGAACTAAGGTCTCACCCGAGGTAGCAGGGGAGGGTGCTGGAACCAGGTTTCCACACCCTCGGGATGTCTTAGATGTGGGTTGGGGCTCGCATGTTGTTCTGTAGCCTCACGCTGCGCCGGATCCACATAAATTGGAATACCCTTATCGCGCTTATTATAGATTGAATCACTTATTACTAGTTTGATATAGTAAAAGTGGTCTTTAAGAAAATATTTATTACTTTTGATTACTTCGCGCATCAAGATTAACCTAGTTCACATGTATTCAACCGCAACAAATGCAAAAATCATACAGTTCATTTATCATAAAAGAGTAAAGTCGCAATTAACACAGAATTCAGAAGAAACTTATCTTTATTACCAATCCTCAACAATACCTCCAGATCCCCCCTACACACTCAGCTGCAGGGGTCCGTGCACATAGCTGTAGAGCCTCTACCTTCTATCCTACTCCCTCAACTCGGACTTACAACTGCTCCCAGACTATTCACCCATTACAGGTTAGGACTAAAAACCAAAACTAAACTACCTTTCCCTCATAGAGCCTCGCTCTATTTATACTTTCCCTTGGCCCGCAATCCCACTGTGGGTCGACTCTATTACTATTTCTTTACATTATTTTTGCGTGGAATACTCTTTGAATCAACCTCCTATAGCTCGTGCTCTGTGCTTTCCGCGGAGTCTTTTACCCTAATATTACCCAAATTCCTGGCTTCGCACCCCATACTCATTTCGCAGGGCTTTCACTACCCAACATATTTACTTGAAAGAGAGGTTGTTTCTTATCTAAGGGATTTGAATGATGACTGAAGTTAATATGCTCATTTTAAGTTTTTTTTCCTTTCCCTTCTCTACTTGGTTGAGATGACAAGTTGAAACACCATTCAATACAAGGTTGAGTCAAGAATGAAGATCCTAATAGATATACGAGCTTCATAGTTTGATGTAAGGGAAAGAATCGTATTTTCCTTTCAGACATCATTGACTTTAAGAGATATGTAAAACCAGAGTAGAGAGAAGAGGATAACAACATATCCAAGCATTGTTCATCGTCACAATTGTTGTTTTCAAGTTTTTGCACATTGTCCTTTGAGCCAAAAGAGCATCTTTCATGGAAATTCTTATTAAGAAAAAAAAAATGAAAGAAATGACAAGACGGAACAAGGAAACAAGGCCAAAAGGACAAAAAGAATGGAAACCAAACTTGAAAGCAACAATAAAGATAAAGTGATAAAACAAAGGGAAGCCTAAAGAGAGAACATGTAGGGTGAATGTACAAGGGAACCTAAAATGCAAATAGACCTACTCCTAAAGTAACGAGATAGAAGGTCAGGGCTAAGTGCAATGAAATTTCCAATGTAGCCACCATAGTTCCCAAACTGCAAACATAAATATTGGAATATTTAAGACAAATAAAAAGTAACGTGTAAATGAAAAAATAAAAACTTGAAAAACTTGCTTAATGAACTAAAGGTCTTACTTATTAACAAAAGGATTTTCCATACTGACTAGTTTGAGCTAGTCTCAAACTTTACCTTGTTGATTGAAATGTTGATCATACAAACCTTGAAGGTTGCTTGCGAATGTACATTCATAATTTTTTTTTAGTTTTTTCAAACATTAAGAAGGATCGAAACTTATTATTTTCATAGGATCTTGCTAAGTAGAATTGTTCTAACCATTCAACAATTAGATCTTGATATTCAAAACAACCAATTTGAAAACCTTGAGACTCATGAGAAAATAAATTTTCAGTTAATGCATTCGAATTACAAAGAGAATCTATGGTATTGTAATCACATTGGTTGATTAACATATAAGGTTCTTGATTATCTATTGGTTCTGTTGACAGTGTTGGACCCACCAACATTTAGGGGATCTCCCCGGTATGAAGTCCCAACTAGACCTCACACCATTTGGTGTAGGAGTCCCATCCAATATGATGGCCGAGTTGCCATTATCTTAAAAATATGCCTTATCTCTTACTTGTCATCATGTGAGAGTGGTATGCTTCTTCTTTGAGCAGTGAGGTTTGCATGCTTGGTGAGTGCTAGTGTGACTTGTGTTAAGGTCCTTTCACCGTGGAGAGAGAGGGTGGAAGTGAGTCTCCTATTGAAAGGGGAAAAGTCCCAAGTCTGTCAAAGACACACAACACAACAAGACATGCACAGATTCCGAAGGAGCAGTCCACACAGATGCAGCAATCACAAGACACAAGAGAAGATAACATTTACAACACCCAACAGAGCAATCCGTGTGAGTGCGACGATCGTTATAACAATTTTATAGGAAACTTTCTATCTGATGTCCGGTGAGGCAACCCACGCGGGAAGGATAGAATTAACAACTCATACAACACATTTTTGTAAATATATGTATTATAGCAACTGAAAAAGTTCAATTGTTTAACACAGGTTAAAGCAACAAGCATTACAAGTGTTCAAGATTAGTCTCACAAACAGTTATAATACATGTGTGAAAATGTGTTGGCATGTTATCAGGCTTCTGAATTAAGTGAAAGTTCCAAGACAAATTGATAAAACATACATCACTAACCCCATGAAAGGGGAATTGTAGCCATTGCTTGCTCCTCAAAGAAAAGACTACATACTCTCAAGGCTATGTGGGAGGAGCCAAGGTGAAAAGTCTTTTGCATGTATAAAGGAGGGGTATTTATAGCCAAGGGTGAAACTAACCCTTGTGACTGTTAAACTTACCTCATGACTGTTTGACTTACATGACTCTTCAACTTTACATGACTCTTCATCTTTACATGTGGGTCTCTTGGACTTCCACATTACATTACATTGATTTACAACAATATAGCCCATGGTAGTGATGTGGCTGACATGACTCATGACATGACTCGACATGACAGTGCTGGTATGTTCATGCTACTCGTGGTGTCCATGTTGAGCTGCATTGTTGCTGAGTGATGGATGTCCCCTTAGTGTATCATAGCCTCACCTTTGCATGGAAAGGTGTGTGGAATCTTTGATGGTCTTGGTGTTCAGTTGATGTTGCATGTGCACGTCGCTCCTTTGCTTGTGCTTTGGCATGCTTCACATGTTCTTCCATTCGCAAAAAAATCTCCTCGTATGCATCGTCCATTTGCAGAAAAATCTCCTCGCATGAATTGTTTATTCATTTGTTCATGAACAAATCTCCTTGCATGTGCTCTCCTTGTTCATCCCGTCTGGCGTCACGTCATGTCTTATCCATGTACCTATCTCTGAAATCACTCATGATGAGATGGCATCAAATTCATAAGCCTCCTAGTCTACCATGATGCATTATCGTTATATTTCGGATGTAGGTGACCTGAAGAGAGGACAAGGCTACGAAACTGCGTAGGGCAGATTTCAAGCTAGGATGTGGGCTCTGAGCACTGCTGGTGAAGATTTCGTAGAAGTCAATGGGAGACTGAGACGGACAATCTGGATCAGAAGTGATTTTCTGTGGGATTTGGCTCAACTAGCAGGCAGATCTACATAATTTTTTGGAGGAAATAGTGTAGGCAACAGAGGGGCTTGATATCAAAAACTGGGGTATTCCTCCAGGGTGCTGGTAGCAAGCTATGGGAGGCTTTCAAGGAAAAAATGCGCATTTCTTTCAGGGGGATGGCATTGGGCTATAGGAGTACTATTGGTAAAAGTTGTGCAAATGCTGGGAGGCTAACCTACTAGACAACCCATTGTAGTTTTTTGAGCTAAGCGGGATGTTGGGCTACTAAACATCCCTTGACATTTTTTGAGCTAAGTGGGATGCTGGGCTACTGGATATCCATCGTAGTTTTTGAGTTGAGTGGGATGTTGGGCTACTGGAAATTCATTGTAGTTTTTGAGCTGAGAGGGATTTGGGTTGCTGGTCATCCCATCCTAGTTTTTGGGTTGCTAGATGACTTCTCATGAAAACTGCGTATTTTTCCGGGTGAGTAACAGGCCGACTATCCAGGTGACTGGCTAGTAACATTGTGCAATTTTTTGAGGGAGACAGGGACAGACACAAGGTGCCTATCCAACATGTCAGAGAAATTTCTCCATTCAGCAGAGCGGGTAAGGTTTGCATATTTTGCACAAAATTTTGGGGGAGTGAGTCTCAGGGTCACTGGTCGGTCAAACTCTCTGGTTGACTAGATGGAGGGTTAGTTGATTCACTTGTGGACATCATAGATTGAGATGGTTTGTTGAGAAATTTCTGCATTTTTTTGGGTCACAGTCGGTTCAATTGATTCTAAGATTGTGCAGTGCAAGCTACTTGGGAGAAATCCTTAAGCTCTGTGCCATTTTGGGCAGCAGTACATGTTCACTGAGTGTTGACAATGTGCAATGTAGCTTAGCAAGGGTCTAGCTATTTGAGGGTGATCTGGTCATTAGAACTTCAGCAAAATGACTAAGTGTGTGAGTGAGTGAACCTGCGCATATGTGATCTTGCAAACACACACTCAACATGACTCAATGACAAGACACCTCAAATCATGAAGACAACATATACTCAGTGTGACTGATCGACAGTGTAAGAGACAAGCACGACACTTGTGATAGATAGTTGAATGACCACAATGATGCTTACATGATAGTGCATACAACTTCGTGTGTAAGTGTGACAGATGTTTATATTGTGAATACAACTTGTACACATGAAGCAGGACCTTGTGCATGACTAGAACATGGTTGCAAGCGTGACATTGTGACCAACATGCAAAAGGATGTCTATTGAATGGTCAAGTGAGGAGGGTGAAAAGACTCAACACGAGCTCACGAGGTGAGCCCGAGTGCTTGCAAACATCAAGTAAAAACCTAAGGGAGGCTCTGAAATTGGATGCAGGCCAAAATTTTGGAGGGTGTTGCAGCAACTACAACAAGTTCCTTTCATATCCAATTACATGTAGAACCAACAAGGTGAAATCTTAATACATTAAAAACAATTCTTAACACCGTAAATCTAGGAAACCAATTAGGATACTAATTTGAAAAAAGATTGGAAACGTGTGTCACATTAAACCTAGTATTTGTATCAACAGAAAGGTTTTGGTCCACTAAATGACTCAAGCATCTGCTATTAAAGAGATAAATTGTGCGAGGAAAATGATTTCCTTCATGATATACACAAAAGGGAAAGAAGATGATTGATCTCAAAATTATTTAACAAAGAGAACTCCTCCAACCCAAAATGACCTTTATCTTGATAATCATAATGATAGGCTTTGGAACTGTAAGGATCCATGACATATGTGCTCTCCAACCTTTGATCTAATATAATGGATTCATGTGAAAAGGGACTAACCAAACGAGAACCATTTATCTAATAAAAAATATTATATTGAGGTTTAGGAAGATTAACCAAGAAACATTGAAGGTCCTTTAAGGATGAACTCACACCCAATGGATGAATGTTAAGGAAAAAAATATGCATGAAAACTTGGACCCAACTTATTTCAAAGGTCTCGGCAGGATTGTGAGAACTTGACATAACCATCAACAGGGGATGAAGTGTCTCAACTTCGTAATAGGTCTATGAACTTTCTGATGTTGGATCGTCAAATTTGGGTGGATTAGAAAAATCGATAGGTAGACATGCACCATTATCATCAGAGGCATCAATGAAAACATTGTTAGTGCCACTAGTTTGATCAAATTTAAGATTAGGCATATTAGAATCTTAATGGACAAAGCATTTAAATTCATCAATCATAACACTCCCTTGATTAAATGGTGTTGGAACATCTTTCTTATGACTTGTGAAAGATTTACAATTGAATATATCATGAATAATAGATTCAAACTTTTAATCCTATGATTGTAGGATCACACCATCCTATATTGGATTGTAACCATGACTAACTAGATAAATATTTAAATAATTTATAGGAACTACTGGTATAACAGATTTATCAAACATATCTAGGTAAAATGAGTAGTGTTCTAGAGGTTAGAAATTATGAAATACTTAGGAGGAGGAGCACCAATTGTGACTAAACCAGATTGAACTTGTATTAAAAATGGATCAACATCATTGTCATTAGTATAATAGTCAAATATAGGCATGCCAATGTAACCTTTAGATTAACTAGGATATACCAAAGATTCAAAAATATGACAACTTACTTCTTTAGATTTGATATCTAAATATGTATGAATTAAAGGAATTTCAACATCACTCTGAATTGAAAGAGTATCCAAACCCATAAATGAAGATTGTAAACTATTAGAAGAAGGTTTCGAATCGATACCTTGCAAGTCCAAGTCCTCAGAAGAAGGAAAGATATCATATGATGTACTCTGGCACTCATCGTCATATATATCAGTGGGATCAATGATGCCAAGGTGATGGTTGTCAAAAGTATCAACTTGAATGGAGAGCTTAGATTTATTTCACAAGTTATCAAGGTTACAAGATTGATGATCAACTAGAAAGGAAAAATTATCATCTTAAAAGAGGGAAGAAAGATAGGACATATTTTCAACACTTTTCTCCCCTACATATAAAATGCATCTACCTTGTTCTTGATCACTACTTGAAACAACATGTTGAACACCATTAAGAGTTGAAGTAGGTTGATCAAGCGGACTAAGGAACAAGGAATCCAAAATTATGGATGGTAGAGGTTGAATGGTATCTATTAATGAACCATACATTTGATCAACTTAAATTCAAAGTAAAATTTATGAGAATTGATATCATATTGAAAATTCAAGGGATTAGTATTCACCTTAGGCTTCATAAACTGCTCCAAATTTTCCTCCATCGAATATGAATCATGGTAAGTAGCTATAGGTGGAGAAGTCTGATAAACAATTTGATTATTATATTTCCTAACATCAACATCATCACTAGGAAGAAAATTGGTACTGGAAAAGAAGGAGGACAAGGAACAAGAGGAATAGTAGGTTCGTCCTTAGAAGATTGAGGTATCTCATGGTTTGCAAAAGTTGGTGGAGGATAATCATCTGGGGGTTTGGATTCAAAAAATCTCAAGTAGAATCAAACTCTAAAATTTTTCCATAATGAAATCTGAGTCAACCACTCCCTCGGGAAATTCATAAAAAAAAAGTGAAGAAATTGATGAATAAAATCCTATATAGACTCACCTGACTTCATTATAATTTTATCGATTCTATCACATAAATCTTGATAATCATACTCATCAAAGGATTCACAAAGGTCCTTAACAAGTTGCTCGAATGAATAGATAGAAGAAATAGGTAATATATGACACTGCTTCTTGACTCGAACTTCAAATGTGAGGGTGAATAATATGGCTATGGCATCCTTACAATGTATCCTATTAGAAAGAAAAAATGAGAAAAGTGAAACATATGTTTAAGGAAAATTAATTCACCATTTAAGATAAGATATTCAAAACAGACTCAACAAGCACAACTTGTCATATAGCCCTCCTTCTAGCACCAGAATGTTGACGATGCTGGAAATATGCCAACATATAGGGGGTCTCCCTAAAGTGAAGTCCCAATCAGAATTCACACCGTTTGGAGTAGGAGCCCCATCCGGAGTATCGACCCAACCACCATAACTTAAGGTTTTCGTTGGTTTCAACGGATAACATAAGAGATTAACACATAACGGTTTTGCATGTATTTCACACTTTTTGTGTAGTAGGGTCGATCAAAAGTATGCAACATAGGTACTTCTTGGATGAAAAATTAAATCAGGCATCCAACGAGTGATCGCACACAAAATTTGAGTAAAATCATAGGGAGATAAGTAGAAAGTATGAGTTAAAAAGTAGTTTTTATTTTTTCTCTCCAAAACTTGATGAGGTAATCCAATATTATTTTCTTATTTCCACTATTATTTTATAATATTCCTTAGGAGGCCTATGTTAGACCTCAAAATTTCTCTACTGATAGTTGTAATCAAAGTGAGGGGGGTTGTCAATGGAGAGTGCGCACTGATTTTCGACATGAGCTATGCAGTACACTATGCTTTACAGATTGCACAATAGTCATTAATGTCAATAGTGATTGTATAAGCCTTACTTTCAAGAGTTGTGCAAAGCCTAACAAAGCTTACATAGAAAGAAATGTGTTTGTGAGTTCTTCAAGGACTAAGCATGTGCAAGAAAGCGTCTTTAGAAAAAGGGAAGAAGACTTAAACACTTAGCACAACATCAGCCTTGAACCATGAAGTGGTCATAGTATAAAAAATTGTGAGATCCTCAATAGGCTTGAAAATTCAAGTGTAGGCAAAAGTTTTGGAGGGTGTTGATCACATTGTCAACAAAAGAATAATGACCTACTTTACCACAGTTAAAGAACTTGAAAGATAGCTTACGCTTGTACTTTATTGAGCATCTCTTGAACTTCATCATGAACTTAGCTTCATCTTCATCTGATTCACAACATGAATCATTGTTCACCTCCTTAGGATTCTTATCTGCTTTGAAGTCTAGCTCCTTTATTGTTGGATTTCCATTAGAAATTCTCATTCCATAGGCAGTAAGAGTTCCAAGTAGTTGGTCCAAATTGAGAGTCTTTAGATCTTTCATCCCCTCAATGGCTAAAACTTTAGGATTAAATGTCTCAGGGAGAGACCTCAACACCTTTTGGACTACTACTGGCTATTTTAAATCTTCATTAAGACATTTTATTGTGTTCACAACCGCATAAACTCAAAGAAAGTATTTAGAAATATCTTCATCATCATGCATATTTGAAGACTCAAATTTCATCTAAAACCCTAAAGTTTGGCTTTCTTTAGCTTTCTATCACCTTCATAGAATCTACTCATCTTGTCCCAAATAGATTTGGCAGTAGTGCAATCCATGGCCTTGACTACTTTTGATTTAGGTAAGTCAGTGAGCATATCATTCATATATTTAGCATTGCATGTAAATTCTATATTGTTATCTATAATAATCATGGGTTGAGGCTTGTGATATTCTTCTTTCACTACATCCCATACATCAACACCAAGAGATTGAATATAAGTTTTCATCCTTCCAAAAAACATAGCTTGCTCCATTAAACATAGGTGCCCTGTTGTTGAATCCTCCTTCCTAGTTTTCCATGGTCCATGATCTTTCTTCCAACTATTAAACTGATCCCAAAGTAACCTGGTGGTTCTGATACCAATTGTTAAAAACTAGGGCAATAATGAGAGTGGGGGTGAATCAATATTATGAGAATTTTAAAACTTCTTTCACAAGCAAAGAATACTAGGACACCAATAAACACTTCAACAACCATTCATATAAGAATCACAAGAATCAACCCAAGAAGCACTAATTAAACACATATATTCTTAAAATTTCTCTTTAATTACTTTCACAAATGTAAGCTTCATCTTGCTTTTACAAAGTTATCTAGTACTCTCTAATTTATCAGCTACTACTAAAAGGCGATAAAACCCCTAATTTATTAACTGCTACTGAAAGGAGCTCCTACCCCTGATTGTTTATCGACCACTACTAAAAGGAGCTACAACACCAAACCCACAAGTTTCCACTTGCTCGACCTCCTTGATTCATCTTTCATTCCACATTCAAACTCAAATCATGAAGACCACTTCCTTTCATAAAAAAATAAATTCCTCCTCAATCACACACCCAAAACAACATCAAAATCAACTTCACCATCCTCTGATCTATGATCAATAGACCATTACACACCAACAAAACCAACAACATCAATATTCAACTTCTTCTTTCTAGGCCAGTTCTGTTTATAAAGAATAAGGATTAATATTTTTAGGTTTAAAACTTTAGTTAACTTCAGTTCTTTATCATGCATAAATCCTTATTTACACTTGAATTCCTCTTCTGATAACTCATCTTGATGTGTACTAATGGTCTTCCATCTATGATTTGTTGTCCCTGTGAGAAGAATTGAGTTAAGCTTCCAAAATTTGCAATTCTAAAAATATCAAGGTTTAGTAGTGAATTTAGCTACTATTCTAAATATGGCTATTTTCCAAATTTCCCCATGCCACTAGCCAAGATTCTAACTCGTTCATGTCATGTTACCCAACCTTTAATGCATTTCCAATTTGGTGGGAAATCACCAAATATGGTGCAATAATAAAAAAATCAAATTTAATGACCTGTTCATGTTGGAAAGGTACCCTTAGTAACAAAACCTTTGCATAGGACCTAGTGCAATATCCAAGCCTTTTATCCCCTGGCTTTATTTGCCCAATAAAAATCAATGTAGCACCTTTGTTTTCATCTAGGATCAATCCTCTAGGCATACATGTCCTGGTGGGACCACAAGTGTACACATGGACCAATTGAAACATTGTTGGGATGACCTGTTATGCCATTTCTCATGCCACTGTGTCCCAACACTAGTCAGCCCAGTGAAATATTTCATAGCACATTTAAGAATTTTTGGGGTGACAAGAATTCTAGGGTGCAAGGAGAGGTGTTCCTGTGGGATCTCACACTGCACACATGGACCAATAAGAAAAATTCCTTCAAAAATTTTAGGGATAGAGCTTTGGGGTGATGCGGCTATGGTGTATGCCGCTACTATGATCCTCTGCTAATCACCTTGCTCCACATGCCACACTATTTGACCACATCCTCCTATCTCCCTATCCCTTGGGACTTCAACTTGCACTTGCCTTTGAAACTTCTAGGGATAGACCTATGAGATGACATGTCCTATGAGATCCTCCTCCAGTGTATCACTTCTCACTTGCATGCCAAGTTTCTACTCTGCGTCCACTTACCATTTATCGTTGATGGTTTTCGCGGACCCCCTTGCTATGGGGTAAAATGCACGGTGTATGGAGAATGAAAACTACCCTCAAATGCCTTCCCGAGACCTTCGACAGACTGTAAGATTATCTGCAGATGCTACCAAGTTATACACATGTTCATCTATCAATATCAATTAACAATGTATGGAAAGAGGATTACCTCAAGTCTCCTTCTAGATTTGTTTGGAGATCTCAATGCAACCAAGAAAAACTCCTTCAAATCCGGCTCCAAATCAATTCCTGCACAAAGGAAAGGAAAACACAATCACCACATACAACTTTGAAAACCAATATATGAATGCACAATGTGCATCTATTTGCATACAACTAAACTACTCATCTAAACAAGTATCGAATGAACAACTTAATGAACAGGGTTACCAACACCATGGAGTAGGGAACAAAACTACATTTTTGTATTAATAACGAAAGAATGATTACAACCATCTGTTGTATCAGTCTTCCTTTGCCCCTTCCGCTTCTCCCTCTCTCTCTCTTCTAGCTCACTTCTTCAAGTATGTGGCAGTTCACAACAACTTAGTAGGCTATCCTTTCAAATGCTCTGACCCCTTTCACAATGACGCTCACCTTGCTTATATAGCAATTGAGTTAGGGTTTTCAAGCTCCTCCTTGAGTTCACTAGGGCAAAAGCGATGAACTTGCCCTGCTTTTCAGCTTTTTCCCATTTGCCTCCTTTTCTCAGATTAGAAATCCTTCAAATATCTTGATTTTGGATGTTTCCTTGCTTTTCTTGAGTATTTATAGGGACAAATATCTAGATATTTATGAGTCAATTCGTTGGTTTGACCTTTGGAACTTCCTTTAGTTTCACTAATGCTACCCCTGGTCTAACAACTTGAGTTAGTAGGGTCACTAATGCACTCTTAGGCTTGTTAACAAGCTTTATAAAGCAGGTTTTCAGTGTGTAACCAACATTAGTGTGGAATCAAGGCTTACAATTGTGGTCTTTGCTTCAGTCATCATGTCTTTCACCTCTAAGTTAATGAGTAAGTCATTTTGTTGTATAACAGATGCCCCCTAAAGTATGAGATCAAAGGTAGAGACAATGGCCGAAATAATTTACTGAAACTATAATTTTTCCTATCAAAATGTAGAGAGAGAGAAGCTTCCGGCTGCAAGGGAAACCTGATACAACACACACACACACACACACACACACACACACACATATATATATATAACTACTAAAATCATGTCCTGAGTCGGGCATTCCCATGCTCAGTAGCTATGTCAGAGTAATCTTCTCAAAAGAGATATGATGATACTGGCCGCCGATAAACACAATGTGGACCCAGTGTCATAATAGAATCATCTTGGAACAACTGTCTCCAAAAAACAATATCCGCAGCTTGGGAGAGGAAATAAGGCTGAATGATGCAAGCCTCTACCCAGGGTCTTGATTTCCGCTTCACTGAACAACATAGATCAATACATGAGAATATATGCATTGACATCGAACATGCACAAAATCATCTGATTACCAGTCAATAATGGAGACTGTTAACAGATGTGAGGAAGGCCACCGATAATGGTGATGGTCTCCAAGATGCACAGTACAAACTAGCGAGTGTGAAAGATGTCTTTGTCATCGAACACCTGTAGAATCGCTTAAACAGGAGCCAATAATTAGAACCCCTAACCAACCACAAGGCAACCTGCCACTAATGTCTGCAAGTACCAAGGCACTGAATGTGTTCCTGGGTTATCTTCCTAGATAGAGTGTTGAAGTCGATAGGAAGAAACCCGTCGAAAGGTAGGCAATGATGTGTCCTACATCTGTTGACACGAAACGGGACAAGAATAATTTTGTTTTTTGAGGAACATTTTGAGCATTTGGGTCTAAACAATAGAGGGCATGATGAAATGATATGTTTGATTAGTTGATGGAGGAAAAAAATGGGTAACCCTTGAACAATAGAAGGCACGACAACGGTTTTAACCAGACAACTCTAGACTCATGAACACTACAGAGTGTTAGGATACAGAGACACAATTACATTAGGGTATATAGGCTAAAATTCATAGGATGGTAGGGTTCATATTGAGAGGCCATCAATAGGAGGTTTATTTGAGGGAGTGCCATGCTCAAGGGAACGACAACTGCCAAACCACGCTTTCAAATACGGAATACAGTTGTATTGTCCACTTTCCCCGTCTAATTAATTTTATGAGTCCAAATGGGTAAACTCATCGATCTTTTCATTTTTAAAGAGTTTGAAAAGGACTGCAAAAAGAGTGACTCTTTGCCCTATCTGATTAGTTTAATGAGTCCAAACAGGCAAACTCGTTGATTTTTTCATGTTTTAAGAGTCTGAAAAGTATCGTAAAAAGAACGACTCTATATCTTGTTTGTGTAATTTAAAGAGTCTAGACTAGACAAATCAGTGGTATTTTCATATTTAGAGAGTCTGAAAAGATCGTAAACAGAGACTCCATGGTGGTCCCTTTGTCATAGTTGTTAACTGGGTGCGAAAAAAGGTTAATAGTATACTTGGATCAGTTACTTTTCCATTAGTTAATCTATTGAACTCGGATAAAGGGAAACCTATTTTCGATAGATGTCGACCTCATTTTGTTATGAGTATGAGGTGACGGACTAAACTTGGTTTTTCATTGTGAAATTTTAATGAGTCACGCGACGATAAACTCAATACCTTTATCAAAATTTTTAATGAGTCAAACGAAGAAAACTTAGGGTATCTTTTTCAGTTTAGTGACCAAGAAAAAGAGGGAAGAGAACTTCTCATTCCTTCTTCATGGATTTAACGAGCTTGAAGGAGGAGAAAAACTCGGGGATTTTTCAATTTAAGTGCGAGAAATGGTCCCAAAAAAGAAAGTTCTCTTGCTGCTGTTGTATATTTTTTAGTCCGGTAACAAAAACTCAGGAATTTTCAATTTAACGAGTGAGAAAAGTACCTAAAAGAATTCTCGGGTCATTTTTATAAATTTTAAAGAGCCTAAAGCCAAAGCTCAGGATTTTTTAAATTTAAAGAGTGAGAAAAAAGGGCCTAAAAAGAATGCTCCCTTGGTCTTTTTCTATTTAATGAGCTGGAAAAAGATCAAAAAAGAGTTGCTCAGAGCATTGTCATATGGATTTAATGAGCGTAATGATGAAAACTCAGAGATGTTTCTTATTTTTTAAAGAGCAATAAAATATCACAAAAAGTGCTCTAACCATCGTCGGATAGATTTAACAAGCTCAACGATGAAAACTCAAAGATCTTTATATTTTTTAAAGAGCAATAAAATATCTCCAAAAGTGCTCTAACAATTGTTGCATAGATTTAACGACCTCAATGATGAAAACTCGGAGATGTTTATATTTTTTAAAGAGCAATAAAATATCTCCAAAAGTGCTCTAACCATCGTTGCATAGATTTAACGAGTTCAATAATGAAAACTTGGAGATGTTTATATTTTTTAAAGAGCAATAAAATATCACAAAAAGTGCTCTAAACATCATCGCATAGATTTAATGAGCTTAATGATGAAAACTCAGAGATGTTTATATTTCTAAAGAGTAATAAAATATCTCTAAAAGTGCTCTATTGAGAATTGCATAAAATTACACAGCACATGCCTACTGTAATGCTAGGCATAATAATTCTTTAGGTAGAGCCCATTTCTGGGCTCCTTGAGCAGAACTCCTTCCCAGTCTTGTAGTTCCTATGCCCCTTTTGAGAGGACTTTCTTGACGATATAGGGACCTAGCCATAATGGTTGGAGCGTGCATGCCTCCAAGAGGTCATCTTTTGGATGATAGAGCAACACAAGGTCACCCTCTTGGTAAGGAGGAAACTTAAGATCTTTTGCAAATAGGGATGTACCTGGTGCTTGTGAGCCTCGAGTGCCAAGTCGACATCTCAACAGATTTTATCCATGCGTGACAGTAGAGGGATCTGATACTCAAGATTTGTCATCATCGTAAAACAGGATCTCATGCAAAACAATAGATGGATTAATGTTAGGCATTTCCTCGTGAGATCCACTGAATACATCATGGAATTCCTAAAATAGGCAGGTGGAGCTTGCAATTTCCTTAGGATTGCAATTCGTGCTCATCTGGATGTTTTCCACCATGCCTGTCTCGATAGAAATATCGATGGGAAATGATTTGGAAGTGTCGAATGTGTTTCCTTCTGCATCTAAAGTTTGGATGGTCGTGTATGGAGAGGAAATGATTTCTGGTGTGTTAGGGGACAGGGTTTGTAGAGGTATCAAGTTCGAATCAGATATAGGAACATGATGGTGCCAATCCTCCCAATGTTTCTCTCCAAAACTCATGATTTCCTGAACAACTTCGTTCGTAGGAAGGAGTTGATTGAATGGATCTAAAGGAGAAGTGGTTATGGGAAGGGCAGTGGTATTGTTGGTAGTAACCAACATGACTGGAGATGCGGATGTGGATTGAATGGATTGGTAGGCCAATTCAACTGGTGGCATCGGCATCTGGTCTCCAAATGTATCAAGGTCGGAAGGAGCCGACAGGATCCATGGATCGGTCAGTTCATGAGGAATAGATGAAATCATGTTGACCGTCTGTGAAACGTTGGGCGACTAAAGAGGAAAACATCCCATGAGGGAATAATCCTTCAGTAGACTGGTACCTAAACTGACATAAGAGTCAATTCCACCTCCTACTAGGGGTACGAAGCCACTTGGTAATGATGAATAATCAGGGATGCAGAAAGACAACTGATCTACTATAATGACCTTTCCATCCAATGGAAATAGGATGATGCAAAAGATAGTAGATATGATGGCCGTCATGGCATATATCCAACTGCGACCCAGCAAGAGATTATAGTTGAGTTTTTTGTCTATGGCTTCTATGTCCATTGTTATAGTTTTCCCATACAACGTGATGGGGAAATTGGCTAGGTATCATTTTGGGATAAAGGTGTGGCCGTCAAAAGCTTTCAGGGAGTTCGACAGTGGGGTTAGGGTTAGAGAACCCAGGGCGAGCCAACATGAAGTTGACGTGACGCAGGTAGAAACACCTTCGTCGATGACAGTTCTGTGTATACCTTTACCTTTCGAAGTGATATGCACCTGGAATGCAAGCTAGTGAGAAAGGGGAGGTTTACACTTGTCCATGTCAAAAATAGCAAGCATGGAATCCATTGGGTCAATACCTCCAATAAATGAAAGCAAATCTTTCCGTTGCATCAGGCATGTTTGTAATACTTCAAGCACCGACATAGCCGACGGTGCTTGCACCAAATCCTCTACAATGTTGTAGTGTTGGGTGGCACGTGCAGATGTATTGTGTGTTGTGCATCGAAGTGCCCCTTTTGGGGGTCGAATTACAAGGTCCTCAACTGGCCTTTCGATATGCAAATCGTTAGGCGGCGGTGGGTTTTGACCTGAGGATGGTTCTACTGCAGGAGCGACAAGAGCTCCATATGATTTGGCTCTTGTGGCGAGTTCTACTGTTTCAAATGTGTAAACGGTAGAAGATCCTTCACTAGCTGAAGGATGTTGTGAACCATTGTTGCCCCCTTGCAGGGGTTGCTGTTGGTTTGCAATAAGATTTTGCTGCTGTTGAGTGGGAAAAGTATTTCTAAGGACAGTGGGGGCCTTATCAAAATCCCTTTTAGCAAGGTATTCTGTGCATTCTTTAAGCCGCAGACAACTCTAAGTCGTGTGGTCTTCAACACAGAGTTTGTATGGATATCTGGTGGGTTTATCATTTTCCTGGTCAGTAGGCGCAACAACCTTCTGTTTTGGGTTGCGCTGCTTTGGTGACTGCTCTTTAGAAGGAGCGGTCTTTTTCTTATTCTTCTTGTTCTTGCCACCATATTTTTGCGTAGACTGCACAGAGTTTATCATAATGGTAGGAAGAGTAGTCATATTAGTAGAGGGGTCCACTACTAGCTTGGCAATGTGACCGCTGAGTTGTTTTATAGTAGCCCTAGAGGTTGCGCCGACAATCCCGTCGGCGTGCACTCTGGGGTGCTGAGTGACAGAAGCATTGGGGTTACCAGGAGCATTGGGGATGATGTCATGAAGAGTGCAAGACTATGAATATATCAGATCCAAGTGCTGGGCATGAAATATGGATTGGTCTTCTGTGACTGCGCCACCTAGAGCGACATCTCTAGCGATTTGTGGGAGTAAGGACTTGCAGAACCAGTCTGTTAAGAGAAATTCTAGGATGGGAGATTTGAATAACCTCTGCTTATGTCTCCATTCATGTATATGATCGGAGATGTGGGTGGTCGTATCCTGATGAAATGAAGTGAGGAGCTCTATCCCAGTCTCATAGCAGATAGGTAACTAGAAGTGCTTTAGGAATTCCATCGGTAAAGTGTCAAAGGTGTTTACTGACATGCGTGGTAACTCAATATACCGTTTCACTGCGTTGCCAATGAGGGTGCAGGGAAAAGGTGTAACCGGACACTATCATCCACCATAGAGTTTGAAAAACACCAGAGATGGTAGGTGGTGATATGGGTGCCTGGATTCTCCCCTTGTTTTCCATCGAACTTTGGGATGTCCGTTGGTATTTTATGTGGGATAGGCGGCCATTGTAAGTTGCGATAGATGGGGTCGTTTGTCAACTTGTATAAGTCAGGTATATCCAATGTTTCCAAGAAAGGCAGAGAGTTAGGTTCCTCCGACTTGGACCATGATGATGACGGATGACTTGAGGAGCTTTACGCTCCCCCCATCATTTGGTTCCCCATATTATACATGGGTTGTGTAGTGTAGCAGTTTCTTTGAGGTATGGTGTTGTAGAGTGGATTTCCATGAGGATTTTGATACTGGGGTTTGGAATTGCCCCAAGTATAAGCGGTGCCCCCTTGACTCATTTTAATATGTGAGTAGGGTGCCCCCATGGACTGGTTGGGAACCCCTTGAGGATTCCCGCCCAACACAAAACTAACCATTTGTCCTTGATTGATAGAGGGAACTCTCATGTCAATTAGCAACTGACCATACATGCCTGAAAATGGAGGGGGAACTATTACATTCCCAACCGGCATGTGCATATTAGGAACCCCCCTAGGTATATGAATCTAGGGGTTTGAACTGTACATTAGCGGCTGACCATGTTGTTGGTAAACGGGAACCGCGCCCATAGTGCCGCATTGAGTGTTATAGGGAGCACTGTATGTGGAACTTGTCGAAGGTATGCAGTTTGGCACAAAGGGGGTGGAACTTGGCATCTGTTGGGTTCCACTCATAGAGGGTGTTATGTGAGTGGTTGTACCTGGACAAACGGGATAGCAGGATTTTCCATTACCGGTGTTGTGATGATTGTCGACTGGGGTAGTGGTGAAGGACCAAAAGTGTCCCTAAAGTTCCACAACCTGTTAGTCATCGACTGGATAGATGGAAATGTTCCAACTATTGAAGCAGGAAGTACAGGTACCATGGGATCCAAGACAGGTTCCAACAGATTCGTGAGTGGAGGGTTAAATGGGGGAAGAAATCCCTCGGTAAAGAAATCCTCTGGCAGACTTAAATCGTCGATAGTCCAAATAGATCCCGTGTGAGATCTAGGAGACTGATCCCCCGAAGATGGGGAATCCGGTTCAGTGGAACTCGACGGATCTTCCACAATGAGTGGAGGAAGTCCTAACAATCATCTGGAGTGACAATGAGGGCCGGATGCAGCCACGGTGACCATTAATTTTTATCAATAAATTTTATTGTGATATTCTTTTAAAGTCTCAAATGATAGCACTCAGGTACCTAAAAATATATATAAAAAATACACTAAACGGATCAATCAGCAAACAGAGGGAAATTGATAAGCACCGATCACCAGAGATGAAACCCAGTATCTCAATGACTAACAGAGAAGGATGGCCAAATGTATGGTTACAGTTACTCTAAAGCTTCACATGAACCTCAGATTAAGGGGCCAAGTACTCTCATGAAGATGAGCACCCTCCCAAAAACTGAAGACTGAGTAGATCTGTTTGTGTTAGGTACCAGGACAGCCTATCCCATTCACCTTGTGTAAGCCCCTATAAGTTTGGCCACTAGAGATACCTCAGATCACAGACACCATCAGGGGGGACATAGTCGTAGACAACACACTGTGTGGGCAGGATACTTGAGTCCCCGACTCAGTTCCAAAATCCCCGAAGGGACCCCCAATACACAGAATTCCCAAAGGATTTGTAAGAGAAGGCAGGCTACCTTCAATTACAGTCCGATGTTGTCTCGTATTTTGCTCCGCTTTTACTGGAGTGGTCCCAGTAGTATGAGTGCAGAAGGAATTTTTCACTTGTTAATGACACTAGTTTGGTTTTCGACCTTGGGCAGTTCACTCACATGCTTATCCCAAGATCCTAGCCTAGCTAATGTTGGTTTGCTCAAAAGAGTAACTGATTGATTTTAATGTAAATTTTATGTGTACTTGATTATTGTCTTCGATAGGGGTGTTGACGTATGAAATATGGTGAGACTCTTGACTCAATAAATCATGCAAAAACAATGCTCTATTTTTTTTTCAATTTGATGCATACAAGTTGTATTCTACATATTCATATTTTTCACATATTCATAGTTTCATCTGTGCATCTATAGTCTTTCAAAACATGCATAACCAAAATATTCTTTTCCAATATTTCCTAACAACTACTTGAAACCAAAATGAAGCAACTCACAACTATTTAAACAGAAGGATGAATACAAATTGTTAGTCTTTCTTTCAGAAAAAAATGTTTTTAAGAGAGAAAAACCAAAACTTTTTTCCTAAAAATAAATTTCTAGGACACCAATTTTGCTGACATAATACAGTTACAGATCTTATTTAAGCCCATGAGAAGATTTCCTATCCCTTTTGGTCCATAGACACTGCTAAAAAGCAAGGCAATGGGAGACTAACTCTTTGTAACAGTGGCTACAGAGAGTTATTAGGCCCACTAATGCACCCTGTACACAAGCACAGTGCTTCATAAAGCTCTGTGTAGCTTGCTAACCTGCATTAGTGTGGGAAATCTATCAAAAAGATGGTTTCCAAGATTAGTTTATGAGATGAATGTATACTGGTAGGATGCAGCAAGATATTTGGTGGATCAGAAAAATGATTGCTGAAGAATAGGGAGCTCTTGGAAGGAAGATATAACAGAGAAGAGTCTGGGTAAACCAGGAACTAGATGTATAGTCCCCATCGGAGTCACCAATTTTGCTATGGGGTAAAATGCACAGTGTATGGAGAATGAAAACTACCCTTAAATGCCTTCCCGGGACCTTCGACAGACTGTAAGATTATCTGCAGATACTACCAAGTTATACACATGTTCATCTATCAATATCAATTAACAATGTATGGAAAGAGGATTACCTCAAGTCTACTTCTAGATTTGTTTGGTTATCTCAAAGCAGCCAAGAAGAACTCCTTCAAAGCCGGCTCCAAATCAATTCTTGCACAAAGGAAAGGCAAACACAATCACCGCATACAACTTCGAAAACCAATATATGAATGCACAATGAACATCTATTTGCATACAACTAAACTACTCATCTAAACAAGTAGCGAATGAAAAACTTAGTGAACAAGGTTACCAACACCATGGAGTAGGGAACACAACTACGTTCTGTATTAATAACGGAAGAGTGATTACAACCATCTATTGTATCAATCTTCCTTTTCCCCTTCTGCTTCTCTCTCTCTCTCTCTTCTCTAGCTCACTTCTTCAAGTATGTGATAGTTCACAACAGCTTAGTAGGCTATCCTTTCAAATGCTCTAACCCCTTTCACAATGACCCCCACCTTGCTTATATAGAAATTGAGTTAGGGTTTCCAATCTCCTCCTTGAGTTCACTAGGGCAAAAGCAATGAACTTGCCCTAATTTTCAGCTCTTTCCCATTTGCCTCCTTTCCTCAGATTATAAATCCTCCAAATATCTTGATTTTGGATGTTTCCTTGCTTTTCTTGAGTATTTATAGGGACAAATATCTAGATATTTATGAGTCAATTCATTGGTTTGACCTTTGGAACTTCCCTTAGTTTCACTAATGTTTCCCTTGGTCTAACAACTTGAGTTAGTAGGGTCACTAATGCACTCTTAGGCTTGGTAACAAGCTTTATAAAGCAGGTTTTCAGTGTGTAACCAGCGTTAGTGTGGAATCAAGGCTTGCAATTGTGGTCTTTGCTTTAGTCATCATGTCTTTCACCTCTGAGTTGATGAGGAGGTCATTTTGTTGTATAACACCCCTTGTGTTGTTTCATGGTAAAAGGGTCGAAGATTTGGGCGATCCCTCACATTTTTTGCGATCAGTCGGTGGGGATGTGTGGCGCTTATCCACCCACATATATGCCCTGTTAGGTAAACTTGACTCGAGATAGAGTCAAAGTTGACCAGGCTAAATAGTGATGGTTTTGGGGCACATGGTATTGTGCACCCATGGTATTTTGCCCGTGGTATTATATGCAATGGAGCTTATAAAAGGCTGGAAGGACTTCATTGTAAGGCAAGACCTAGAGGTGAGCGGTGAAGGCTCACCTGGTTGGATTGGCCAGGGTTTTGGCCAATGCTAATGAGATCTTATTAGGTTGGGTTTTTCACCAGATTTGGGGTTTTCCCAGATAAACATTTGTGTCTATGTGTTTATGGTTGTTGCTGGTTATTTTTATATTTATTTCTATGTTATGCAGTAAATTTCTTAACAACTGGTATCAGAGACAGATTTTTGCTTCAAAGGGATTCTTTGATGCCAGGGGTTTATAGTGCTTGATAAGATCAATGTAGCCTTTTTACAAATCTGGGTCTGAAAATAATGGTGGAACAATCGTACACGGAACCTCGAGGAGAATGTGCAGAAGATAGTGCAGTAACTGCCAGGGATCGTAGTGAATTTGTGATATTTATCGGTTTGGAACATGCTGACGAATTGTTCGGGATTCATGCGGCTTTAAAAATTGTTTGTTTTCTGCTACGTGAGGCCACCGGTGTTAGAATCTACGAGGTTCTCGTCGGGCTTGCAGTTGGAGAGGTTTGATAGAAGTTTTTGAGAAAATCAAATTGAGACAGGATGGATCAGCATGGCAGCAGCAATAAACAAAAATATATATATTTTAATGAAGTCAAAATTATTGCATGAAAATGGGCATACTACTGTAAGACTTGGTAAGGCATGTGTACCCCTCGGTGATCACCTGTAAAGTTTAGGTTAGACCTAGGTGATAGGGGGGATGTCGGGTTAACAATACCCCGGGTAAAAACTTTGAGGGGGGTAAGTGCTAAAGTGAGCAGGATTGTCTCACTTAGCAGGTTTGGCTGGAGTTAGTCAAGGAACCCCAAGTCAATTTTAAGGGGGGAATTGTTAGATAAACTTGACTCGAGATAGAGTCAAAGTTGACTAGGTTAAACAGTGATGGTTTTGGGGCACATGGTATTGTGCACCCATGGTATTCTGCCGGTGGTATTATATGTAATGGAGCTTATAAAAGGCTGGAAGGACTTCATTGTAAGGCAAGACCTGGAGGTGAGCGGTGAAGTCTCACCTGGTCGGATTGGCCAGGGTTTTGACCAATGCTAATGAGATCTTATTAGGTTGGGTTTTTCCCTAGATTTGGGGTTTTCCGGGATAAACATTTGTGTTTATGTGTTTATGGTTGTTGCTAGTTATCTTTATATTTATTCCTATGTTATGTAGTAAATTTCTTAACATGCCCAGGTTTTAACTCTTGTCCCCCATAAGTTTATCTTGGTCCACACACGCTTATGTGGTTTCCATTTTCATGCTGACTATGTTGTGGGCCTTTAGCATCAAGAACACCAAAATTTTGACTTTCACCTTTTTTGTTTTCTCCAGCCATATGTTTTGATCCAGGAAATCTTTTTTAGACTTCAATATACCATTGGGAAGATTTTTTCGAGCTCTATCCATCTGATCAATGTCTAATTTCACTTGAGATGATATATTCAATTGGAAATGGCTCCAAAGTCTCTTCTCCCTGACTAATATGCTTGCAACCACCTATGCCTTTGCCATTAATGACAACTTATGTCTAACACTCTATTCATAATTTATTGCATGGGGAGGTGCTTTACAATTAATGTGCAAGACATATTGTGAAAAAATAAATATATGTTTGTATATATTTACATGCAAACATCTTAAAAAATACACCAACTTAAATTAATCTTAATCTTAGATTTGTTAATCGACAAGATGGATTAGATTATATATATATATATATATATAATAAATTAATACATAATATAGAATCAAATGATTACAAATTTTGCACGTTAGAAAATTCATCTATAACAATGTTTAATAAGTTCAAATTTACACTAATATTTTACTTTTTTCATGGAAAAGATATCGTATTTTTATTTATGATCAAAATAAAAAATACATTTTAAGTAGATTCCAGAGCATTGTGGTGATTCATGGCCCCTGATTTTTTAGTCTATAGTTATTCCATTTTTCATTACATCATAAGTACATAATTTTTTCATTTACCATAACACTAATTTTATTTGACAAACTACTATAAAAAAAATAAAATTAAGTTGTAGATTATTAGTATCATATCAACAAATATTAAAAGAAAATAACCAAGTATTGTTTCACAAAGTATGCAGAGAGACACTTCAAGAAATAGGTCAAGATATAAGTGTTGTTCACCATACCCTTATTCCCTTTTTTGATGCGTAGAGGGATAAATTGTTGGATAGTTGGCATTGCCTAGATGACTAGTAGTATAAAAGGTGTTGGCATTGATGTCAACCAAACTAGCATGGATGTTTATGGCAGAAGATGTTGGAATAATCTCACGGGGAGTCTCACGGTTGCTACAATCTCTTGTAGAGAATCATCATAGTAGCAAGCTTAGTGTAAAAGTCATAAAAATATGGCTATGATGGTTGGGAGTCCCAAAGTTTGAAGGAATTTTTGCCTTTGTAATTTAGCTTAGATGCTCCTGTAAGTTTCATAGTTGGATAGAGATCAAAAATATATTTCTAATGGTATGTGGAAGTCTGAAAATGAACTATTGGTTTGAGATATAGAACCAATCAAAGTTAAGGTGCCCCAAAGTTAGATGCAAGAATTAAGTGTGCCATTAGGTCAAAGTGGTGACCAAGTTTGGCAGTGGCTAGAATTGGTGGATTTGCTATTGAGCCACTAAAGGAGAGCCAGGTGGACATGGCATGGAAAAAAATTAGTGGGAATCATTTCTATTGGTGCAGGTGGAGCCCACTTGACATCCTAACCCGACGAAGTTACCCCTACGATATATTTATGGCACACAAGTCTTAGTACCAGGATGAATGGAGAGGGATGATGTCATATAAATAGACTTACCCCATTGGGTGCACCCCAGAGGATTCCAAACAGCACACAAAGCAAAAGTGCCAGATGGTGGATGTTGAGACATTAAGGTAGAGCGTAGACCAATGTGTATTGAGCAAGATGACAGTGCAGTAAGTTTGGCAGTGAGAGCTAATGATAAAGGCATCAAGAGGGCCCTACAGTGACAAAAAATCTTGCAAAGGTTGGCTTGAAGAAAATTTAAGCGGAGCACAAGGTTAAGCACCGAGAGATAGACATCGGGTCACGTTGCGGCATTCTGATAGCACTTTAGACAACAATCTTTTCAGGGTTGGTGGTCACAGGAAGTGGTTTCCAAAAATTCCAATCGCGTAGATCAACGGTGGAGAACCACCTTGGGACCACTCCTCCCAATACCACAAATCATAATGAAGTGGTGTTGAGGGAAGAGTTCTTGAACCTAGTTATTTTTGATAAATGGTTTTAACAAAGGAAATCTATGAAAAACAAGGCCTCAGAGTCTTCTCTCTCCTCTCTGACAGAGGGGCACATGGAAGGATTTGATTGGATCAAAAGATATGACGGTAATTGATGATATCAACTGACGCAGTAGTATAGGGGACACATGGTAAGAAAATTTGGCATTTTTAGTTGGCCTAATGGGACAAATCTGAGTGACACATGTAGCCATGTAGGAGGTGCCATGTGGTGTTGATGACATAACCATGACATCATCCCAGAAGGGCTACCTCAGAAGGTTTAGAAAGGCACAGGTGGAGTTGACGGGCAAGAGGCGTCAGGAAAATGTGGCAGCTGAATCAACCCTACTGCATTTTTATTGGCTCTCGGATATAAAGGGCAGACCCTACCAGAAACATCATCCCAAAGGAATGGGGCCCAAATGTTTGATATGGATGTGAAAATGGAATGAGCTGATAAATAAGAACTAGGACATGTCAGTCAGAAAACTCATTTTGGCAGGGCCTTTGTTTAGCTAGCGATAGTGCCAAATAGACCCCACGGGATATCTAACTCTGCTAAGAGGAACACGAAAGAATTTATTTACGTAGTTTAAAGAAGTGTTGGGATAATAGTGTTGGGCTTGGGACCTTTGAACTTAGTTCCAGGCCTTGGTAATTTTGTGTAGAAATGATACCAATGGCCTAGAGTCATTACCAAAGGGAATTCAACTTGTGAAGGTAATAGAGAACATTAGTTCCCAAAGGCTTAGCCAATGGTCACGGAGAGAGAGTCCTAAGGAAGAAAAATAGTTAAAGGGTTTGAGCAAAAGGGGCTCTAATAAAAAATGGTCGTAGAGTTATATTTGGTAGTGCTTTGGCACCTTGGGCCAAGCTTGATACTTGTGCCATATTTGGAGGACATCTACAGGTTGGTTAAAAGGCCTAAACGGGTCAACAACTATGAATTGATAATGGAAGTCAATGGTTGATTCAAGGAAGCAAGGAAAGTGACGTGCAAGATGACTTAATGGCCATGGTTCCAAGAAAATTTGCTAGACCTGAGTTTCCCTCAAGCAAGTAGGAGTTAAATGGAAATCAAATTGGAATGGAGAGCCATGTTGCATGTGCTGGTAGAGTGTAATGGAAGAAATCCTTGAGTCTACAGTTTGTCTGATATTTAATTCTCAGTATGGGAGATTTTTCATAAGCCAAATCCTTGAATTAATTCAGCTACAGTGGACAAGTAATTTTGGACACAACAACAGAATGGAGAGCCATGCTGTGAGTAGACTTGGGTGGTATGGAGGACAAAAAAGACAACGTCAACCAATGTGAAATAGCGGAACAAAAATTGGGATTTCAATTGAGCCACTAGGGTAATATAACATTGTTGAGAGAGTTGTGTGAAGAGCTTTGGGAATGTGAGCGTAGATGAGAAGAGGCAAAGTGAGCCTAGGCTGTAGAGAGAGGTTGTGTGTGCAATGTTGTATATGAAGGAGGTTGTGTTCCAACTCTGCTATGTGAGGTCGAGGGAGCCTATGTAATAGAAGTGGGCCGACACTAGAAGTATGAAGTTGTAGTGTCGACAGATTGTTGCATGGGATGTGTAGAGAAAAGGTTGTAGAAGAGAGAAAAGAGCTGAAATAGTGTAGAGTGGTTACCAATTATAGCATGTAGAGATTTCATTATTGAGTGTGGGTTGGTGCATGAAAAATAGAGAGTTGGTGCTTCCATATCTAGTGGGTGTTTGAGAAAGGATTGGAGGTTGGTGCATCCTGCAAGTTGGTGCTTACAACAAATCCGTGAATTTGGTGCTTCACATGGTGCTTCTAGTAAGCTAATCAGGTGTCTACAAAAGGAGGGAGTTCTTGCTTTCTGCTAGTGGGTGCTAGCAAACAATCAAAAAGGGAGTTGGTGAATCTTGTGAGTGGTGGCTCATAAAATAATTCATGTAATAGAGTAAGTGATCTTAATTTTACATCAATAACAAAATAAGATTTGGTGGTTTTTTTCCCATAAGGGTTTTCACATTAAACCACCATGTCAGGTGTGTGTTTCTCATTATGTGTTTGCTTGTGTTGATTCATATGGACGTTGTTATGGTCTTTTAATGGTTTCTCTCACATAGTTGATTCCAATTTTGAATGAGAAAATATAAATTGGCATAAAAAGTTAAAGTTATCCTTAATAATGATTCACCCCACCTCTGTGTATTAATATTGTTTCCAACATAATTTTTCTTGTAGCCACTAATAAAAAATCATTTGTAGTGATATAAGAATTACTCTATGTTGATATATGTGATAACTTTCCTCTTGAAGATCAAGATAGAAACTTTTTTAATACCACTAAAGCCACTATTGGAATTTTGTTAACCGTTTCAAGAGAAAAACATGATATCATGTCAAAATAAAATGGATATGAAGGACATAGACGAGCTATCCATTAGTCCTAGAGGTTGATAAATTATGTTGTTGAAGTACTAGCTTGCATTTTTGAGACTTTCTGAATTCCTTTGACCATTTCCAGCCCCATTCTTGACAAGTCATTGATTTTTTGATTTTGGTAACTATAGATGTGAGTGAAACAAACATGAGAAAAAAATGCGATTTTTTGCATGATATTATGATAGATAGCTAACCATGTGTAGTTCCTTAGCATAACATGTTATGAAACCAGCTCAAGAAAAGATAGAAAAGATAGATCAACGCCTTAGAATTCAGCCTCTTCAAGGGGGCAACCTCCTTTACATTACATAAATGAACAATTCTTGGATGATTCAAATGACAAAACCTCCTTTCTATATATAGGAGTCTAAGGAGTCACAATATAATCCAGCCGACCTAACAATAATAATATAAAGCCACAAAAATAACAATAGAGGGATTCTATGGGGCACAGTAATAACAATATGGGGGCAATAGGGGCACAACAATATTAATAAGGGGTATAACTACAATAGTAATGGGGTAATCACTAGTATTATAGGGACCCAACATGCCCCTCTCCTTCAAAAAAGTGTTGTCCTCAATGCTTGAGTAGTTCTGGATACTTCTGCATAAAATTCTCATCCTCCCATGTGGAATCTTCAGCGGATAAGTTCTTCCACTTGATAAGATACTCTGAAATTGATCGATTTCGTAGCTGTCGAGTTCTTGTTTCTGTGACTGCTTCCGGTTCCAATATAATTTTTCCTTCCTCGTCAAGTTCTGGCAATATTGTTTGAACTGGGAGCTTGTCGCCTATAACCTTCTTTAAACATGAAACATGGAAAACTGGGTGCAATCGAGAAGCTGCAGGAAGCTCCAATTTGTATGCCATAGTACCAATCTTTTGCAACACCTTGTACGGACCATAATACTTTGGTGATAATTTATTATCCTTCTTAGCTTGCTTGAGGGACATTTGCTTATATGGTTGTCCGTAGGAATACCCAATCACCTACATCAAAACTTCTTTCACTGCGATGTTGATCTGCCTGTTGTTTCATTCTATTTTGTGCCAACAACGAGGTTATCCTTTAAGAGTTGGAGGACTTGTTGTTGATGTTCGATGTGATGTTCCACTGCCTGAACCTTAGAATTTTCTCTTAAATATGATGTGATGGATGGTGGTTGATACCCATAAAGTGCCATAAATGGGGTCATTTTGTTGCTGTATGGAAGGAAGTGTTATACCACCATTCAGCCAGAGGCAACCATTTGACCCATTGTGTCTGTTTATCAGATACAAAGCAACGAAGATATCCTTCCAAACATTTGTTTACTATCTCAGTTTTCCCATCAGATTGAGGATGATAAGATGAGCTATGAGCTAACTAAGTACCAAGACAAGAAAATAATTCTGTCCAAAAATTTCCAGTGAAAATGGGATCTCTGTCACTTACAATAATCTTTGGGTTTCCATGTAGCTTTTGAATTGTTTCCATAAATGCAGTAGAAACTGTACTGGCTTTAAATGGATGTGATAATGCACAAAAGTGTGCATACTTGGTAAGTCTGTCAACTACCACCATGATGACACTCTTTCCCTCAGACTTGGGTAAACCTGTGATAAAATCCATTGAAACCTCCTCCCAATGTTGGCCTGGAATGGATAAAGGTTGTAATAGACCTAGTGTCTTAATTGTTTCAACTTTATTTTGTTGGAAAACCAAACATTCTGCCACAAACTTTTGAATATTTGATTTAAGGCCATCCCAAAAAAATTCCTTCTTAACCCTGTGGTAAGTTTTTAAAAATCCTGAGTGCCCTCCTAAGGGAGAAGTGTGCAATTCCATAAGAATCTTTTGTTTTAGCTGGGAATTCTTACAGAGGTATAAGCGATCTTTGTACCATAACGAATCATTTTGCCAGCTAAATGTATCAGACGTACTAGAATCTTGTTGTAACTTTCGAATAAGTGCCCACACTTCTTCGTCATTCTTCCATTCCTCCCTTGCTTCGTTTATCCAATCTGGTTGGATAATAGAAATGGTGCACAACAATGCTTCCACATCCTCATCCTTTCTTGAGAGTGCATCTGCCACCACATTTTGCTTCCCTTTTTTGTAGATGATTTCAAAGTCATAACCCAACATCTTTGTGACCCACTTTTGTTGCTCTTCAGAGGATAATCTTTGTTCTAAAAAATATTTAAGGCTATCATGATCCGTTTTTACCTTGAAGTGTCTTCCCATTAGGTAGGGTCGCCATTTCTTAAGTGCATGGAGTATTGCCAACATTTCCTTCTCATAAATAGCTTTGCTTAAAAACTTTCCCTTGATTGGACGACTTTCAAAAGCAATGGGTCTTTCATCTTGCATTAGAACAGCACCAATTCCATTTCCTGAAGCATCACATTCCACAATTAAGGTTTTTGTGAAGGCCGGTGTAGCTAAGACCAGTGCTTGGCACATTGCCTCTTTAAGATGTTCAAAGGCCTTTGTTGCTTCTGGAGTCCATGAAAATGCATCTTTCTTCAATAATGTTGTTAGAGGTGCTGCTATTCTCCCATAATTCTTAACAAACTTGCGATAATACCCTGTCAACCTGAGAAATCCTCACAGATGCTTTATGGATGTGGGGATTTTCCATTCCTTAATGGCTTTAATTTTGCTAGGGTCTACCTTAACTCCTTCATGAGATACAATATGACCCAGATATTCCACCTCCTGGACTCCAAAGAAACATTTGGATCTTTTTGCATATAATTGTTTCTCCTCCAATAGTTGTAGCACCCTGTCAACATGTTCAACATGATCCTTCCAAGACTTGCTGTAGATTAGTATATCATCAAAAAATACTAACACAAATTTTCTAAGGAATGGTTTGAAAATTGAATTCATCAAACCTTGAAATGTTGAAGGTGCATTGGTAAGGCCAAAAGGCATGACCAAAAATTCATAATGACCCTCATGAGTTCTAAATGCTATTTTCAGAATGTCTTCAGTCTTCATTCTGATTTGATGATATCCTGAACGAAGATCCAACTTGGTGAAGTAAATTGATCCATGCAATTCATCCAGTAATTCATCAATGACAGGAATGGGGAACTTATCTTTAATAGTGAGCTTGTTGAGCTCCCTATAATCCGGACACATGCACCATGATCCATCCTTCTTGTGCACCAATACTACTGGAGCAGAGAAAGAACTTTGACTCGGTTGAATTATACCAGCCTCTAGCATTTCTGCAACCATACGTTCAATTTCACTCTTTTGGACATAGGGATATCTGTACGGCCTGATGTTTGGAGGAACACTTCCTGGAATCAATGAATAGCATGATCATGATCACGCATAGGTGGGAGACCTTTGGGAGTCTCAAATACCTTGGAATGATTGTCCAGGACTTTTTGGAGATCTGGAGAAATAGATGATTCTGATGTGGAAACATCTAGCGAACATAATTGTGCAATTACACCTCTTTGCTCCTTTTTTAGAAGCTTTGTCATACCATTAGAGCTGATTATCTTTCCTGGTTTCCCTGTAATACCCCTTAATTCAACTTCCTTTCCTTCCATAGAAAATTTGATGAAAAGTTCTTGAAAATTAAAAGCTATTGTACCCAAGGATTGTAGCCATTGGACTCTTAGTACAACATCAGCACCTCCCATTGGAATGGAAAGCATTGGGCTAGTCAATACATATTCTCCCATGGATAGCTTGATATTATGGCACTTTCTAGAGCAATTTATTGTTCCTCCATTTGCAATCATCACTTGACACTCTGGTGCTGGATATAGGAAGCAATTCAATTCTTTTGGCACCTTACAATGAATAAAATTGTCGGTGCTTCCTGAATCAATCAACACTATTACCTTTTTCTTCTTGATTTGTCCTTCTATTTTGATGGTTTGAGGAGTGGTAATTCCCACCAATGCATTACAAGATATGGTCGGATTTATTTGTTCTTCATCTAGGCTTTGTTCCTGGAGTATATCCTCTTCTTTTGACCTTTCTTGCTCCTTTTCTTCTTCCTCTTCACAATTTATGTAGAATAATTTCTTCTCAGCACACTTATGACCTTTAGTGTATTTGCTATCACAACTGTAACAAAGCCCTTTTCCTCTTTTTTCTTCCAATTGTTGTGGTGTCAACCTTATAGGTTGTGGAAGACTAGGGGCAACAACACTTCCGTCTTTATAGTTGTGAGTGGTATGCTTCCTGGTTGCCATAATTTTTCTTTCCATTTTTCTTGCTAACCTGAATGCCTTCTCTAATGAATCAGGTTCCCAAAGGCGAACATCATGTTGGATATTATCCTTTAAAGACCCTATGAACACATCAATCCTATGCTCCTCTGGAATATATTTTACCCTTATGTTCAATTTTTGGAACTCCTCAATGTGCTCCATTATTGAACCCTTTTGTTTGAGACTTATCAATTGGCTAAAAAAAGTGTTTCTTTTTGTATCCTCATAATGTGCTATCAATTCTTCCATAAAAATTGCCCAAGTGATAAATGTTTACGAGAGCAAAGCCATTGATACCATACAAACTGATTTGGTTCCAAATATAAAGTTTCCATACATACCTTTTGTGTGTTTTGCACATTATTGAGATCAAAGAATTGCTTCATCTGTAATATCCATGTGGTGGGATCCTTGCCATCAAACTTCCTCATATCGATTTTTGGAATATGGTGAGTCTTCGATCCAACATTAGAGTCTATGGAATCATGATTAACATTTCTTTTGTTTTCATCATGAGTTTCCTTTAGTACCCTTTCACCCTTAGTGACCATTTCTTGTAGCAACTTATTCATATTTATCTTCAATTCTTCCATCTTATCATCCATGCCATCAATTTTAGCGTCCATGCCATTCACCTTAGCTTCCATACCATCCATCTTAGCTTCTAAGCCTTTCTTTAAAAAATCCATCTTAGCTTCTACACCTTTCTTTAAACCATCCATCTTAGCTTCTACATCTTTCCTTAAACCATCCATCTTAGATTCTGTTGCTTTTTGTGCAAGTGACACTTGTTACACTTGTTCTTGTAATTTTGATATATCATATAGCATTTCTTCTTCTTCTTCATGAGTCATGCTAGAGCTTTCAGGTTCCTTACTAGGTGTTTGCATTTTCTTTCCTTGGGGCATCAGTTACCAATAATAATGCTCTATTATGCCCTTTGAATTCCTTCAAAATAAATTTTCACACCAAGTTGAAGCAAAAATTTAAGAAAATCTACACACCTTTTTTCACTTTGTAGGAGCCCGATATTGCCTCTGATGTATCTCTGTACTTTCCAATCATTTAGTTCTAAATTTGTGACCTACAGTATCCCTTTGTGTCCTCTTTCTAATACCACAAGTCTAAAGCAAATTGGATTCTCCAAGGAAGAGTTATGCAAAATCTCCCACAGTGACTTGATTATAGA
Source organism: Pinus tabuliformis (assembly GCA_031772625.1). Lineage (NCBI taxonomy): Eukaryota > Viridiplantae > Streptophyta > Pinopsida > Pinales > Pinaceae > Pinus > Pinus tabuliformis. The sequence continues at coordinate 608,853,167 of CM062806.1, read as the reverse complement.
CTAGTTCAGTAGAGCGAACTTGTACGACTTGCCACGAGTCACTGTTTCAACTTTTGGATCTGAAAAATGCATACAAGAAACTACAATCCATCCTCTTTCTATACCTTCTTACAAAATTTCAATCCAATCCCCAGAGAGAAAGTTATGACGATTTTCCCTAGGTCACCTGTTTGGAATGTAATTCAGGAGTCTGCAAAAGACCAACTTCCTCAAATCATATCTCCGCAAATATAGTGCGAAAAGCTCTGAAATTCAGACCCAACATTCAGCGCGATTTCTTCTCAAATGGGTTTTTTTTTCAACTTCGGAAATGTCGCAGAAAAAAAGTTATAGCGAAAATTCCACGATGACCTGTTTGGAGCAGTGAAACACTAGAATCCAAAGGTCTGATACCAAATGTTATGAAACCAGCTCAAGGAAAGATAGAAACAATAGATCAACGCCTTAGTATTCAGCCTCTTCAAGGGAGCAACCTCCTTTACATTACATAAATGAACAATTCTTGGATGATTCAGATGACAAAACCTCCTTTCTCGAAGATATTAATCGAACCTGGGAAACTTGGTTTTACCATCACAAAAACTCCAAACTCCAAAGCCTGCCTATCATTATTTGATGGTACCTATGGCTTGCACAAAACCGAATGATCTTTGAAGATAAACCTGTACACTGGCCGCATCTTATTGCCAAAATCATATCGGCCTATAAAGAGACGTCTGAGCTGCCGCAGCCTAAGGTTCGAAGACCCCGTGACCCTCCACATATAGATCATAGCACCCCATGGGCTTTCTTCGATGGCACAGCCCAACAGCAGGGCTGTGGGGGAGGTTTTCTACTATTCATCAATGATCAACATTTCTACAAAGCAAAACTGGGGTTGGGAGCTGGCACAAATAATTTTGCTGAGATTATCACCCTCCGTCATCTCTTGCATTTTGCATTGGGGCACAATTGCATGCATATTAATATATATGGAGATTCAAAAATTGTCATTGATTGGTTCAACAATATTACTGTTTGCCACACACACACTCTCAGCAACATTTTGGATGATATTAATTTACTGAAGGGACAATTTATTGACATCACTTGTCAACATATCTACAGGGAACATAACAGCAGTGCCGACCAACTATCCAAGGAGGCCACGGAATTTCCCAGAGGAGAGTGGATGATACAGGAGCAGTGAGGAACAAATGCATACCAATACTACCACCGCCTATACATAGATGCACACTATCACAGGGCAGCTAGCCCATGAGATACAGATCTGAAAATGATACTTTTTTGGAACTTTTTTGTACATAGATGATAAAAATTACAAAACTGAAGCCCTGCGTGGAAATATGTATATATATAACTGATAACAAAGAACATCCTACGTGATGATTTTTGCTTTTGAACAGACAGAATAGATAAATATCTACCCACATGTGGCAGAAGAACATACAGCATATGCAAAATGCATCTACAATATGTAATTTTTCTAAGTTAATGAAAGATTACGATTTTTCCAGTGGAAAAAAAAGACAAAACCTCCTTTCTATATATAGGAGTCTAAGGAGTCACAATATAATCCAGCCGACCTAACAATAATAATATAAAGCCACAAAAATAACAATATAGGGATTCTATGGGGCACAGTAATAACAATATGGGGGCAATAGGGCACAACAATATTAATAAGGGGTATAACTACAATAGTAATGGGGTAATCACTAGTATTATAGGGACCCAACATAACATTTCCATTCAACAAGTCAATCACCAACTTTGAGTCTCCATAATGATGCAGAGAGGTGATATGAAGATGAGCTTCCAACTATATATTTTTTTTTATGGAAAACAACTTAGCATAGTTATTTGATCCATGTACAATGTTGTAATAAGATGATAAAAAAGGTCCTTATGTTAGAGAATTATATATTATGGAGCAATGGAACACATATAATATTGCAGAAATATAAACACAGAAAACGCATAAAACAAGAGAGGCATAGATATACGTGGTTCACCCAGTTTGGGCCACATCCATGAAGAAACAGCCAGTCCTTTTATTATATTATCTAGCAAATTGAAGAGATACAACCTACAACAGATCCATTGTAACACCCTCTTCGCTCTCAATATCCTCTCTCTTCTTCACTCAGAATACAAATATCCATAGACGAAATACAATTCCCTCATATGTAGTGAGGGGTTGCCTTCTAGGGCAAAAAACCCTAAATTAAACATAACTTCTGCCGTCAGATCATCTGCCTAATGAACGACCCAGATTGACTAGAAATTACTAGACTTTTACAAGGCAAGTCCCCCCCACACCCCCCTGCGTGGAGGGGTGTACAGTATTCCTAGGGTATACATTCAGCTGAGACCTTTGAATACATAAGATAATCAAGCTCCACACCCAACACCTTAGTTATAAAGATTAAGGCACTAGTTCCTCCTATGTTTGGGTTTATTGTTCTACCCTGCCAAATAAGGCATGAGACTTGTCTTTTTTATGGTCACCTTATAATGGGTTGATTAGTTCAGGTATTTTATCACTGTAAGGGTTGATTCCTATAGGGCCAAACTATTGATGGAAACCTGGAGATTTTCAATGACCTTGGTTCTAAAAAATGGCCTGATTTATTTCAAGCAAAATGCCCTAGTTTACAATCAGAGGGAGATATTTTATTGAAGATTTGAGCTTTGTAGATAACTAGGATTTAAGCATGCATTAATGGAGCCTCCTTTCCAAATGATATTGCTACCTTATTTCTTTTTTATTTCTTTCCATACCACTTTTGAGAAAGGACACGTGATGAAAAGTTGGGGGATGGATTCAAAAGCCACTAGGTATAAAGGGCAATGAATGGGACAACAAAGGGATTTATTTTGTAAGATGTCTTAATTGGGAGGTTTCCCGTTGAGAATAAGCCACATAAAAATATTTTTCTTAGGAGGTACATTGAGTTTCCAAAGATTTTTTTCTTGCTAGGGAGGATGTTGGTTCCCTTGTTGTATAGCCAATGCTTGATACCCCAATTTTGGGGTGCACCTGAGGGACTTCTCGACCATACTAGTATATCTTCTTCATTTGTGAGAATGATCATAGTTTGTTGTAGCATTATATTATATGATAGCCACTCCTTTGCTAAGTCTCCTTCCATAGATAGAGTTTTATGGGGGCACCAAGTCTAAGTCCCAAAGGGATCCCTCCTACAATGAGACTTGTTGTAGATAAAATATGTCTTAATTTTTTAGGTTTTGTATTAATTTGTCAAAGAGTGTATGTGAAATTTGAATTCCAACCCTTGGATACCTACCAATTAGTATATTCACCCCATTTCCAATTTTCCATCAAAGGTTGTTCCTAATGACATCAAATGAAATGATAATGGCCTTCTAAATGATAGATCGTTGATGGGATGAATTTCTAGGGGTTCTTATCTAGTCTATAAGAGACAAGGGGAAATGTATTTTTTCCACATGATAGAGCACTAGAGTCTTGATCCTTGTATCAATATCCATACTCCTTTTGTATCTAGGGCCTTTGAGAACTAGAGGGGGTTTTTCAACCACCATCCTCCTAGATATTTTGGGATGGAAATGGAATTCCAAGCAAACAAGGCAAAGGGATTTCTTTCCTAATTTCCTACTATTGTGGAAAAATTAACAACACCCCATTGTACTTATAAATAATAAATTGGGTACCCTTTTTTTATTTTATATTCCTCATTCACTATATGTAAATAATTTAAACACTTGTATATTTCTTAATTCTTCAAAAAAACTTATAAAAAACATGAAAAAATAAAAAATATTACCTAAAAACATATGGTGCATACCTCTTTTCTCCATCACTTAATGAAATATTAGAATATTAACTAATATATGTGCCTAAGGTTTGATGTAAGACAAAAACATTTCAAGTTTCATCATAGAAATATATTCCCGTCCCTCTTCCCATTTATAGGCACTTTCATTAAAAGTTTTAAAAGTTGTTATGCTTTAACTCCTGGCGGTGATACAAAATTTTCAACATATCATGACAATAAATGTTTCATTACTTTTCATATCCCGACCTACTATTGGGTGCAGCTTTTGGTCATACTTTAGATACCTCTTTCCCCCATTTTTACCCAATTTACCTTTGAACTCATGAGCTTTACGTCCTAATTATCACTTTTCTTGGTTATAAGAAACAACTCTGGTTGTGGCATATTATTTTTCCATTTTTGTTAAATATGAATGAAGTGATCTCTTTTTGATGGCTAACCAAGGTAAGTGTAGAAGAAGTTCTTTGGCTCTTTTTCTTTTAGGTTTTGCCCATGAATTCAAGGCCAAAGCATGGACAACTGTGCTACTAATTCACAAATATGTTTTAAGATTTTGTTGTTACGAATCATTGCTACTACACCTCAAGTTGTTGTTACGCCACAAGTTGTTGTTACAATGCAACTATCAAAGATCGTGGGTACTATTCCATGAGACAATTGTCGAGAAGCATGAATTACCTATGGGAAGTCAATGAATCTTGGCAGTTATGATTTTAAAAAATTATGTAACTTGAATAGGCCTTGTATTTAGAAACCAATTGCAACAATTTCTATTTTCTTTAATATTGATCAACATGAGAATCGTAATATTCTCATGAATGATTTGTTCCCTATTTTGGGCATGTAAAATTTATAAAAGGATTCAGTTCCATGAAGGGAATATGAAAAATGAGATAGTATCGTCATTTTGATTCTGTAATTCACAACTATTTTAATACAAGAACATCATTGGTGATGCTTTTACAGATTTTGTGTTAAATTCCTAACTAGTTCTTACTTCATCCTTGCACCTCGCTAGGGAGGAAGGGCCCTCCTCTTTAGCAAGTATTACAGTAATAGTTGTAGCAGTAGATTAATTATTTTTTTCGTAAGTGTGAAGTTATTGTTGTCACTGTATAATTCATAGAGCATATTTACTTTTGTTTTTCAGATTTATGATATGTTGTTACATATGATTAATTTAAGTTGTGATAATTGATTAGTTGGTTCAGTCATTGATATTGTGTATGGTACACCTGTTTCTTGGTAATCATGAAGTGTGATTTCATTCTTGTAGAATTCCTTTTGATTTCTGCATGAGTGTTTAATTTCTGTAATTGGTTCAGCGACATTTCATTCCATTCTTTATCTCTATCCTTGGCTGTTATGTATCAACACAGATAATGAAAACACCTTTGAAATAAACTGACCTACCCTAATTGAAAATTAAATGGTTGTGGTTTCGTCAATTAAATAGTGATTAAACTAGCACAACGTTTTGGTGCCATTGCCAGGGAAGGCAATTGATGGTACAATTAGCTAAGTGTGTTTTGTTAATATAGTGTTTCTATTCCACAAGTGCTAGGCAGTAAGACGAGAGGTAAGAATTTGTGCATTTCTCTAACATACATGGGTGGGCTCACCACTGTGATCATTAGGATACTTAGGGTGTGTGAAATCTTTGGATTTTCTTTAGACATGTTTTCAGCTTTACAGGCGCTGGACGGTAAGACGAGAGGTAATAACCTGCACATCACTCTAATATATATGAGCAGGTTCACCACTGTAGAAGCTAAGACACTTGTAGTGTGAAATAAATACACATAAGGTCCATGTGTAAGGTGTAGGAGTACCACTCTAATAAATCACGGGAAAAATGGGTCAGAAAAGGAACAAGAAGAGCACATATTTGGGGAGAAAAACATTCATTCATGAGCTAATCTCAAAAGAAGAGAACGAACAATCAAACTCATGCAGGAATACAAGAAAAATAGGGCCAAAAAAAACTATTACCCCCATAGTAAGGCCAGAAGCATATAGTTCCTCTGTCTCCAGATCTCATCATCCTCAAACTAGTTTACCGACTCTTAAAACCATAGACTCAATTCAAGAACAACTGGGGGAAACTAGTGGTCAAGACCTTAGGTTTGTGGGCTAAGGGGAAACCAGTCAGAAACACTAAGGGCCTGAATGAGAAGAGCATTCATTTACTTATCAATATCCAGATTTGGGCAGCACAGTGAAACAACCAGCCCCAGAGCAGTCTGAGTTATTATCTCACAAATATTCACCCATAGGAAAGTCACCTAGACAGTCCGAAGAAGGAGACTCATCACAGCAAGAGCAAGGAGGATCAACAATGGGGAACAAAAATAGAAACAAAACAAACAAAACAGATGCCACCATGACCACCTTTGAGTTCCAAATATATGATATAAGGGGCGAAGCTCCCATGAAAAACATTCCTTTGCCAGCTCTTCCATCTTTTCAAGGAATGACTATAGAAGACATTGACACATTTTTGTTTGAATTTGATGTCTTCTGCAGGAGCTATGATTATACTTTGGATGTTAGAAAGTTGAAATTGTTCCCTGCTACTCTAAAAGGAGCAGCACTGAGATGGTTTATGGTACTAGGCTCTGCTATTATTTAGACATGGGGTGACATGAAGGCTACATTCCTATCCAAGTATTAGGACTATTTTCAGAGAATGAGCCTGAGGGAAGAAATATTCAGGATGACACAGAAAGATGAAGAAATATTGGAGGATTATGTGGAATGATTCCATTATAACTTGCAGAGATCTAAAAATAATGATTTATATCCGGAAATCTTGAAAACCATATTCATAAGGGGAATGAGAGATGACTACCTTGACACCCTGAATCTACTAGGAAAGGGAGACATATCTTAGGAATCATTTGATGAGATAATAAATATCTTCCTAAGATTATCGAGAGGGTCATGAAGAGGAAGAAGCATGGTACAGGATGCCTCTGTTAGAATACAAAAATATGCAAATGGAGGTGTGACCGGAGCTTAGATCAGATATCTATTCGAAAACCTTAAAATTGATCTCCTGAGTACCTTATCTACTCAAATAATGATGAAACAAGTGAATAAAACATGGGATGAAGCTAATACAAATTTAACTATGTTCTGCTCAAAATGTAGGGAGAAGCATTCCCTGAAGCAATGCAGAGTAAACAACATCAGCTTGTGCAACATTTGTGATCTATAGAATTCTACAGGCCATTTCTCGGAGCTTCCTAGATTGAAAGAGGTGCTCAAAGAATCAAGTGAGTAATTTCAGTCTTCCTATTTCATTGGATCCAGGAAACCATGGAAACCACAACCACCAGGTATGTCTCAAGACTTCTCTTCTTTTAATCCATGGAATAACATATATAATGGTCAAAAATTCCCATGGCATTCTACTCCTTCTCTAGCACAGTTTTCTTCACCTTGGAACCAATGGTTTCCCTCTCCACTTCTCCAATACCCTCCATCTCAACCATATCTTTGGACTCAGAATTGGAGAGGAAATTCCCTAGGTCTAGCCCCTCTAGCAATACTAATGAAACAACAATTAAAACTACCACCTATTCAAACACTTGCTTCCACACCTCCTATATGACCCCAATTACCTATGCAACCTAACCCTAACCCAAACAATAAGGCAACCTAGAACATTGAGGCCCTGATTACCTTTCAGACTTATTATATCACTCATGTTGGATGTAACGAAATTCATCTTCGGTTAGGGAAAATGATTAACCTAAAACACTCTCCTATTATCACTGAAGAAGAGTGTGAGTCACCCATAGAAGATACCACATATCTTGAAGATGTTGTCACACCTGTAATAGCTAACTCAGAAAGGACTATTGCCCCTATAATATCCAATTTGAGTATAGATGATACACCCGTAACAGCTGACTTGACTATGATAACTAGGGATCCTCCCTATCCCAAAAGATTAGCTGAAGATGGGATGACTTCACTAACAAAATATGATTTCCTTAGGGAGTTAAAAAATTTACACATATGGATTCCTCTACTCTAGGCTATTAAAGATGTATCTATTTATGCAAAAATAATAAGAGATATCTGTGTTAAAAATCCTGGGAGGAAGCCTAAGGACCCCACTACTATTCATGTGATGTGAAAGTTGTCCGAATTAATGACTGATCAACCTCTCTTAACCAAATATAACGATCCATGAAATCCTACGTCACTATTTACATCGATGACAAGCCCGTTACCAATACATTGATTGATTTAGGGGAAGACATTAATGTAATGGATAAGGATCTCTTCACCACCTTGGGGTTACACAGACTAAGATACACACCTACTATGTTGGAATTAGAAGACAGGTCCCATGTCAAACATAAGGGGGTGTTAGAAGACGTAGAGATCATAGTGGATTCTTGGAGATATCCAATTAACTTCCTTATTTTACAAACTAAATAAATCCTAGGGGTGCATCCTTTGATTCTAGGGAGGCCTTGGCTAGCCACTGTGTTGGGTCCCTATAATACTAGTGATTACCCCATTAATATTGTAGTTATACCCCTTATTTATATTGTTGTGCCCCTATTACCCACATATTGTTATTTCTGTGCCCCATAGAATCCCTCTATTATTATATTTGTGGCTTTATATTATTATTGTTAGGTCGGCTGGATTATATTCTGACTCCTTAGACTCCTATATATAGAAAGGAGGTTTTGTCATTTGTATCATCCAAGAATTGTTCATTTATGTAATGTAAAGGAGGTTGCCCCCTCGAAGAGGCTGAATTCTAAGGCGTTGATCTTTCTTTTCTATCTTTTCTTGAGTTGGTTTCATAACATTTGGTATCAGAGCTTTGGATTCTAGGGTTTCGCTGCTCCAAACAGGTCATCGTGGCATTTTCGCTATAAATTTTTTTCTGTGATGTTTCAGAAGTCACACAAAAAACCCATTTGAGAAGAAATTGCGCTGAACCTTGGGTCCGAATTTCAGAGTTTTTCGCGTGATATTTTCGGAGATATGATCTGAGGAAGTTGGTCTTTTTGCAGACTCCTGAATTACACTCAAAATAGGTGACCTGGGGAAAAACGTCATAACTTTCTTGCTGAGCATCGGATTGAAATTTCGTAAGAAGGTATAGAAAGAGGACGGACTTTAGTTTTATTTTATATATTTTCAGAGTCAAAAGTTGAAACAGTGACACGTGGCACGTCGTACAAGTTCACTCTATTGAACTAGTCTATAATCAAGTCACTGTGGGAGATTTTGCATAACGCTTCCTTGGAGAATCCAATTTGGGTCAGACTTGTGGCATTGGAAAGAGGACACAGAGGGCTACTACAGGTCACAAATTCAGAATTAGATAATCAGAAAGTACAGAGATACATCGGAGGCAATATCGAGCTCCTACAAAGTGAAAAAAGGTGTGTAGATTTTCTTTAATTTTTGCTTAAGCTTGGTTTGAAAATTTATTTTGAAGGAATTCAAAGGGCATATTAGAGAATTATTATCGGTAACTGATGCCCTAAGGAAAGAAAATGCAAACACCTAGTAAGGACCTGAAAGCTCTAGCATGACTCATGAAGAAGAAGAAGAAATGCTATGATATATCAAAATTACAAGAACAAGTGCAACGAGTGTCACTTGCACAAAAAGCAACAGAATCTAAAATGGATGGTTTAAGGAAAGATGTAGAAGCTAAGATGGATGGTTTAAAGAAAGGTGTAGAAGCTAAGATGGATGGCATGGAAGCTAAGGTGAATGGCATGGATGCTAAAATTGATGGCATGGATGATAAGATGGATAAGTTGCTACAAGAAATAGTCACTAAGGGTGAAAGAGTACTAAAGGAAACTCATGATGAGAACAAAAGAAATGTTAATCATGATTCCATAGACTCTAATGTTGGATCGAAGACTCACCATGTTCCAAAAATCGATATGAGGAAGTTTGATGGCAAGGATCCCGCCACATGGATATTACAGATGGAGCAATTCTTCGATCTCAATAATGTGAAAAACACACAAAAGGTACGTATGGCAACTTTATATTTGGAACCAAATCAGTTTGTATGGTATCAATGGCTTTGTTCTCGTAAACAATTTATCACTTGGGCAATTTTTACGGAAGAATTGATAGCACATTATGAGGATACAAAAAGCAACACTTTTTTTAGCCAATTGATAAGTCTCAAACAAAAGGGTTCAATAATGGAGCACATTGAGGAGTTCCAAAAATTGAACATAAGGGTAAAAGATATTCCAGAGGAGCATAGGATTGATGTGTTCATAGGTTCTTTAAAGGATAATATCCAACATGATGTGCGCCTTTGGGAACCTGATTCATTAGGAAGGCGTTCAGGTTAGCAAGAAAAATGGAAAGCAAAATTATGGCAACTAGGAAGCATACCATTCACAACTATAAAGACGGAAGTGTTGTTGCCCATAGTCTTCCACAACCTACAAGGTTGACACCACAAAAATTGGAAGAAAAAAGAGCAAAAGGGCTTTGTTACAATTGTGATAGCAAATACACAAAAGGTCATAAGTGTGCTGAGAAGAAATTATTCTACATAGATTGTGAAGAGGAAGAAGAAAAGGAGCAAGAAAGGTCAAAAGAAGAGGATATATTCCAGGAACAAAGCCTAGATGAAGAACAAATAAATCCGACCATATCTTGTAATGCATTGGCGGGAATTACCACTCCTCAAACCATCAAGATAGAAGGACAAATCAAGAAGAAAAAGGTAATAGTGTTGATTGATTCAGGAAGCACCCACAATTTTATTCATTGTAGGGTAGCAAAAGAATTGAATTGCTTCCTATATCCAGCACCAGAGTGTCAAGTGATGATTGCAAATGGAGGAACAATAAATTGTTCTGGAAAGTGCCATAATATCAAGCTATCCATGGGAGAATATGTATTGACTAGCCCAATGCTTTCCATTCCAATGGGAGGTGCTGATGTTGTACTAGGAGTCCAATGGCTACAATCCTTGGGTACAATAGCTTTTAATTTTCAAGAACTTTTCATGAAATTTTCTGTGGAAGGAAAGGAAGTTGAATTAAGGGGTATTGCAGGGAAACCAGGAAAGATAATCAGCTCTAATGGCATGACAAAGCTTCTAAAAAAGGAGCAAAGAGGTGTAATTGCACAATTATGTTCGCTAGATGTTTCCACATTGGAATCATCTATTTCTCCAGATCTCCAAAAAGTCTTGGACAATCATTCCAAGGTATTTGAGACTCCCAAAGGTCTCCCACCTATGCGTGATCATGATCATGCTATTCATCTGATTCCAGGAAGTGTTCCTCCAAACATCAGGCCGTACAGATATCCATATGTCCAAAAAAGTGAAATTGAACGTATGGTTGCAGAAATGCTAGAGGCTGGTATAATTCAACCGAGTCAAAGTTCTTTCTCAGCTCCAGTAGTATTGGTGCACAAGAAGGATGGATCATGGCGCATGTGTCCAGATTATAGGGAGCTCAACAAGCTCACTATTAAAGATAAGTTCCCCATTCCTGTCATTGATGAATTACTGGATGAATTGCATGGATCAATTTACTTCACCAAGTTGGATCTTCGTTCAGGATATCATCAAATCAGAATGAAGATTGAAGACATTCCGAAAACGGCATTTAGAACTCATGAGGGTCATTATGAATTTTTGGTCATGCCTTTTGGCCTTACCAATGCACCTTCAACATTTCAAGGTTTGATGAATTCAATTTTCAAACCATTCCTTAGAAAATTTGTGTTAGTATTTTTTGATGATATACTAATCTACAGCAAGTCTTGGAAGGATCATGTTGAACATGTTGACAAGGTGCTACAACTATTGGAGGAGAAACAATTATATGCAAAAAGATCCAAATGTTTCTTTGGAGTCCAGGAGGTGGAATATTTGGGTCATATTGTATCTCATGAAGGAGTTAAGGTAGACCCTAGCAAAATTAAAGCCATTAAGGAATGGAAAATCCCCACATCCATAAAGCATCTGCGAGGATTTCTTGGGTTGACAGGGTATTATCGCAAGTTTGTTAAGAATTATGGGAGAATAGCAGCACCTCTAACAACATTATTGAAGAAAGATTCATTTTCATGGACTCCGGAAGCAACAAAGGCCTTTAAACATCTTAAAGAGGCAATGTGCCAAGCACCAGTCTTAGCTACACCGGACTTCACAAAAACCTTTATTGTGGAATGTGATGCTTCAGGAAATGGAATTGGTTCTGTTCTAATGCAAGATGAAAGACCCATTGCTTTTGAAAGTCGTCCAATCAAGGGAAAGTTTTTAAGCAAAGCTATTTATGAGAAGGAAATGTTGGCAATACTCCATGCACTTAAGAAATGGCGACCCTACCTAATGGGAAGACACTTCAAGGTAAAAACGGATCATGATAGCCTTAAATACTTTTTAGAACAAAGATTATCCTCTGAAGAGCAACAAAAGTGGGTCACAAAGATGTTGGGTTATGACTTTGAAATCATCTACAAAAAAGGGAAGCAAAATGTGGTGGCAGATGCACTCTCAAGAAAGGATGAGGATGTGGAAGCATTGTTGTGTGCCATTTCTATTATCCAACCAGATTGGATAAACGAAGCAAAGGAGGAATGGAAGAATGACGAAGAAGTGTGGGCACTTATTCGAAAGCTACAACAAGATTCAAGTACTTCTGATACATTTAGCTGGAAAAATGATTCGTTATGGTACAAAGATCGCTTATACCTCTGTAAGAATTCCCAGCTAAAACAAAAGATTCTTATGGAATTGCACACTTCTCCCTTAGGAGGGCACTCAGGATTTTTAAAAACTTACCACAGGGTTAAGAAGGAATTTTTTTGGGATGGCCTTAAATCAGATATTCAAAAGTTTGTGGCGGAATGTTTGGTTTGCCAACAAAATAAAGTTGAAACAATTAAGACACCGGGTCTATTACAACCTTTATCCATTCCAAGCCAACGTTGGGAGGAGGTTTCAATGGATTTTATCACAGGTTTACCCAAGTCTGAGGGAAAGAGTGTCATCATGGTGGTAGTTGACAGACTTACCAAGTATGCACACTTTTGTGCATTATCACATCCATTTAAAGCCAGTACAGTTTCTACTGCATTTATGGAAACAGTTCAAAAGCTACATGGAAACCCAAAGATTATTGTAAGTGACAGAGATCCCATTTTCACTGGAAATTTTTGGACAGAATTATTTTCTTGTCTTGGTACTCAGTTAGCTCATAGCTCATCTTATCATCCTCAATCTGATGGGCAAACTGAGATAGTAAACAAATGTTTGGAAGGATATCTTCGTTGCTTTGTATCTGATAAACAGACACAATGGGTCAAATGGTTGCCTCTGGCTGAATGGTGGTATAACACTTCCTTCCATACAGCAACAAAAATGACCCCATTTATGGCACTTTATGGGTACCAACCACCATCAATCACATCATATTTAAGAGAAAATTCTAAGGTTCAGGCAGTGGAACATCACATCGAACATCAACAACAAGTCCTCCAACTCTTAAAGGATAACCTCGTGTTGGCACAAAATAGAATGAAACAACAGGCAGATCAACATCGCAGTGAAAGAAGTTTTGATGTAGGTGATTGGGTATTCCTACGGCTACAACCATATAAGCAAATGTCCCTAAAGCAAGCTAAGAAGGATAATAAATTATCACAAAGTATTATGGTCCGTACAAGGTGTTGGAAAAGATTGGTACTATGGCATACAAATTGGAGCTTCCTGCAGCTTCTCGATTGCACCTAGTTTTCCATGTTTCATGTTTAAAGAAGGTTATAGGCGACAAGCTCCCAGTTCAAACAATATTGCCAGAACTTGACGAGGAAGGAAAAATTATATTGGAACCGGAAGCAGTCACAGAAACAAGAACTCGACAACTACGAAATCGATCAATTTCAGAGTATCTTATCAAGTGGAAGAACTTATCCGCTGAAGATTCCACATGGGAGGATGAGAATTTTATACAAAAGTATCCAGAACTGCTCAAGCGTTGAGGACAACACTTTTTTGAAGGAGAGGGGCATGTTGGGTCCCTATAATACTAGTGATTACCCCATTACTATTGTAGTTATACCCCTTATTTATATTGTTGTGCCCCTATTACCCACATATTTTTATTTCTGTGCCCCATAGAATCCCTCTATTATTATTTTTGTGGCTTTATATTATTATTGTTAGGTCGGCTGGATTATATTGTGACTCCTTAGACTCCTATATATAGAAAGGAGGTTTTGTCATTTGCATCATCCAAGAATTGTTCATTTATGTAATGTAAAGGAGGTTGCCCCCTCGAAGAGGCTGAATTCTAAGGCGTTGATCTTTCTTTTCTATCTTTTCTTGAGCTGGTTTCATAACACACTGTAGACGCATTCATAGGATGTAAGTCTAGGTCTATGATAATTTTAGATGGTCAGGCCATAAATAACCATAGTCTCTACCCCCTAGAAAAACCAAGTATGGATTTGGGAAACCCCTTGTGGGATGAATTTGAACCCAAATCAGATTACTCCCAACCACTTATCACCCCCGGGAAAGCCCAATGCTTCAAGGATGATACAAAATATGATATCATAAATGGTTTTATTAGTAGTTCACTTTCTGTTACTTCTATTGAGGACTTAGGCAAGGAAGATGTTGTAGAAGAATTGAGCTTTGAACATATTAAGACCACTCCAAACATTAACAACAGTCTAGTTGAAATAGAACTAGGTAAATATCTAAATGTCAATCCAAACTTGACTGCTGAGAAAAACAAATTTCTGTTACAGCTCTTACAGAAGTACAAAAAGGTGTTTGCATGGGATTATATAGACATGAAAGGGATCCATCCCAGCATGTGCACTCACCACATCTATTTAAAGGATAGCTGCAATCTAGTTAGACAACTGCAGCGACATATGAATCCTACACCAAAGAAGGTAGTTAAATAAGAACTGTAGAAACTCCTAAATGCCAACTTCATTTATCCAATTTATGATAGTCAATGGGTATCCCCACTTGTCATTGTCCCTAAAAAGAATGGAAAGTGGATGGTGTGTGTAGATTATAGAGAACTCAACAAAGGCACCCAAAAGGACCATTTCCCTCTGCCATTCATAGATCAAGTCCTTCATACCCTCTCTGGGAAGTTTTTTTTTCAATTTTGGATGGGTTTAGTGGTTACAACAAAATACAGATTGCCCTAGAAGATTAGGATAAAACAACCTTTACCTCCCCTTGAGAAACCTTCACATACATGGTTCTCCCTTTTGGACTCTGTAATGTGCCAACAACTTTCCAAAGGGAAATACTGGGAATTTCCTCAGATCTGTTGAATGATTGTCTAGAAATCTTCATGGATGACTTTACACCTTACAGTGATGCCTTTGAAACAAAATTAGTTAATTTAGCAAAAGTATTAGAACGATGTGTGTAGACTAATTTTATTTGAGTACTGTAAAGTGTCACATGATGATGAATGAAGGGATTGTGCTGGGATATCTTATTTCTGATGAGGGGATGAAAGTAGACCCTGCTAAGATAGAGGTAATATTGAAAATCCCAATTCTCAAGACACATAAATAGGTACGTAGTTTTTTAGGTCATGTAGGGTACTATAGGAGGTTTATAGAAAAAATTTAAAAGCCTACATATCCTTTACTCTCCTTACTTATGAAATATGTGGAATTTGTATGGACAGGGAAGTACAAGCAGGCCTTTATGGAATTAAAGAAATGTGTATCAACAACTCTTGTTTTGCGAGGACCAAACTAGTTTTTGTCATTCCACATAGCTACATATGCATCTAATACTTTTGTAGGAGTTGTATTTGGCCAGCTAGAGGACAAAAAGTTGTATTCTATCTATTACATAAGCAAGAACTTGACTCCAGCTGAACTCAATTACACGGTGACATAAAAAGAGTTCCTTGCGATAGTGCATGCCATCAACAAATTTCGACACTACATCACATGATATCAAGTGTTTGTACTCATTGAACACTCTGTAATTCAATTTTTAATGAATAAACCAATCACTAATGGTAGGATTTCGTGGTGGTTATTGCTGTTATAGGAATTTGATATAAGAATCCTAGATAAACCTAGGAAAGATAATGTAGTTGCTGATTTTCTTTCTAGGCTAACTATTGGTGATGAATGCATGCCTATTGAAGATTATTTTCCCGATGAATACTATTTTTATATTTCAAATCACTCACCGTGGTATGCAAACATAGCTAATTATCTTGCTGCAAAAATATTTCCACAATACCTATCTTCCATAGAAAAGAGAAAAACAGTCTAGAAAAGTGCTAGATATTCGTGGATTGAGGGAAATCTCTATCACACTCAGCCAAATCATTATATCGGGTGTTGTTTGAGGGAGGATGAAATCTTTTATATCCCTAGAGTTTGTCACGAGGAACCTTGTGGAGGAGACTTTGCATATAAGAGGACAGGATACAAGGTGCTCTCAACAGGATACTATTGGCCCACAAAATTTCAGGATGCTAAGAAATTTTGTGAAGGGATATGACAACTACCAGAGAATGGGTCAACCACTCTAGTTAGATGAGATGCCACTATGACCTCAAATAGTTTTAGAGCCATTTGAGACATGGTCCCTAGATTTTGTAGGACCAATTAACCCTTCATCCCAACAAAAGTCCTACATCCTGGTCTGCACAGAGTGTGTCACAAAATGGGTCGAGGCGAAGGCATTTGCTAGAGCCACGAAGTAGGATGTTTCAAAATTTTTGTTTGAAGACATTTTTGTTTACTTTGGGATACCCAAAGAAATAGTGATAGATGGACAGCCCCAATTCACATCTCATTTGATTCAAAATCTAGGTGAGAAATACAAAATCGATCATAGGATTACTTCACCTTATCATCCACAAGAGAATGGCCAAGTGGAGAGAACCAACAAGGTTATTTAGAGAATTCTTACCAATATTGTGGCCAACCATCAGAGGAATTGGACTAATAAACTTCTAGAGGCATTGTGGGCATACATGACTACATGGAGGAATACTACAGGATTCTCACCATACGAATTAGTGTATAGAAAAAATCATTTATTTCCCATAGAGTTCGAAATCAAGACATTAAGGACAGTGCTGTAGGTGAACTTAGATCTGGCAACAACACAGAATCAATGGTTGAATCAGCTCAATGAGCTAGATGAGAAAAGGCTAGCTACTATTCAACAAATAGACATCATTCAACAGTAAAGGGCTAAGTGGCATGATAGATTCATTAAAAAGAAGAAGTTTCAAAAAGGAGATTGGGCTCTATTATATGATTCGAGATTCAAGGATTTCAAGGGGAAGATCTGCACCAAGTAGCTAGGTCCTTATGAAGTTGACATAGTCTTTGACAATGGGATTGTGAATTTAGTTACCATTGACAGTATTAGGACACCATTACTCGCTAATGGGCACCATCTTCGGCTATATCACAAACCCACTTCAAAGGATTCATTCGTCAACATTGTCATGGATTCTAGACTTTAGATTATAGTGGTAGGGGAAAATTCTCCTGCGCTGCCAAATTTTTAATTTTCCAATAAGTTTAATAGTTGAAAACCAACTTTTGTTGGCAGCCATTATACCCAGTAAAAAAAAAGAACCAAAAAAGAAAAAGAAAAAAATTGTAATAAAAAAATGTAAATAAGAATCTGACTATGAAAACCTCTTATAAGGGCATAGGTAGACAAATTGTGATAGTTTAAAACCATCATGTGGCGATTGTTACATGTTCTTTTCTTTCTGTAGCAACATCATATATCTCATGCACATCTTACAATATGTTGTTACAAGTTTTAGTCTTTTCTTGTTCTTTTCAAATTTTTGTAAGTATCAGTAAAGAGTTATGTAAATAAGAATTTGTTGTCAAAATAATGTTAAAATTTTTATTTGTTGTTACATGTGTAACAACTGAAAACCCGCAGCAGTGACCCAGACGAAATAGTCTGCTGCAATAAATAGCATTCATCATCGTTGTTCTACAGGATCAAAATGACATAACTAGCAGTTATTGCTAGAATTAATTATATCGTTGGTACCTTTTTTCCGGTACCTTTTCATCACATCACCTTCGGTACATCATGCAAAAGGTATATCACTTTTTCCTATGTTTAAAAATTATGGAAATTAATACAACACTTTCTTTGACGACTGAGGAAGACCGTCGCATTAAACTCAGAGGGAGGGCGAATCATTTCACAATCTGCGATTTAAAACTAAAATTAAAAGTGACAACCCCATAATCATTATTAAACCCTGAAATTATTGTTATCTCTTTATTCCAATCATGCCAAGGAGTAAATCACATTTAAGCTAGAACTCCACGATGCAAGATCAATAATGAGATCATAACATGTACAATACGATCCCCCTGATCCAACATTCTTGCTTTTATTGCCTACCTCACTACCCTAATATCAACCTTAGTGAAGCATTGCACCCTCACTTCAAAATTCTTAGAGAAAGAACAGAGAAAACATAGAGTGTGTTAGCTCTTGAAATTTCACCTCAGGATAAGAAAGGTAAACCTCAAGGCTACATCAAACCATTTAGCCTCGTAGCTAGCCCTACGGGGCAGGAGAAGGCTCTCTCCGGTCTATCTCGGTAGATCTTCAATGGGATGAGATGACCAACAAGGTAACACTGATATTAGGCTAGTAAAGTGATTAGAAAGATTGATTTGGGGTTTTTAATTAAATAACGGGGTTTTCTGGGCTGCATGGGCAAAATCACAGCTACTACAGAGCAATATAATGAACAACACAGATTAACGACTGAGGTAAGGTAGGCAAGAAATTTAGCATCAAATCTAGATTTAAATGGGATGGCAAGACTGGTGAGGAGCTAAGGAGGGCAAACAATAACTTTGAATCCTCCTTAAACAGAAGAAAACATTGAATTGAACAAACTTAAAAGCGGAGCATGGCAGGCATGAATTCTCACTTTAACACTTCATTTGTTCAATTAGATATGATCATGTAGTGAAATGGAACATAACAGATTACATATGAAACACGAGAAACACCTATGCTAAATTAACATACCACATGAATCTCAGAAGTCAGAGCTGTATTTTCATTAAAAATCCCTGCCAAAAACTGTACATTGAAAGCTCTATTCTCCACCAGCTCTCAGCACTCAGAAAACTCCCCTTCTCTACACTGACTCACTCTTTTTCTTTACTCTAAGAATTTACAATTAAAATAATACTATCTGTAGGAAAACAGATCGACCCAAAATAGGGCGCTGTTTTAACAAAAATTAAAAATGGGCGTTTCATCTAAGCTAAACATAGAACAGCATTTCCCTAAAATCCTCTGATGGCTTGACATATGGAGCGCTGATCCTTTTGAATTGGGACTGAGGATAAAAGTAGGCGAATTGACCTCGTTTTCTGCTGTGACAGATGTCTTAAAATGCTATGAGACAGTTGAGCTCGGGGGCAAAAACAATTCATGTATTAAAAATACGATCTAAAATAAATGGGAAAAGACTGCTCTTTCTGTTTTGAATGCCAAGTCACGATGTTCAGCGTCTTCGTCTTCCTCAAGAGAATCGGGATGGTGAGCAAAACCATAGCTTTTACGATGTCATTGCAATGCCATAAATGGTCCCTGTCCAGATTTTATGCCGCATATTTTCCTTAGATGAAACGAACGCCTTAAATGTTGCAACAACTACCACGTTACTAATATCTTTAATTCATATGCAAACGGTTCATCTTCCCTTTGGCAAATTTCGAACTTCGAAAAAAAAAAAAAATGTCATGAGCTGCTGATGTTGCCGGTGAATTTGTTCGCCGAAAGATCTCTGGAAAGAACCTCGAATAGTTGAGATTTTTCGGATGGAGATAACTACTGCCAAATGTCCAATTCCTGCTGCCACTTCATTCTTTATCCACTGAATTTATGCCTTCGAATCTGGGACTGCTTCTATTTGCTGATTTCATGCCTAAAATATGGGAAGTTGTAGATGATCTGCCATCGGTCAACAAGTGTATTATTTCATTCTGAAAATTATCTAATGTTAGGTGTCATGTTCTTCATTTGTCCTTCGAATGCCCTGATATCAAATGTACCAAGTGTTTCAAGGAATTAGTTAATACAATAGTTCCATAGCAAATGTAGTTATAACCACAGATATATTGCTTTTTGAGGATAAATAAAAGTTGTCTCTGTAAAAGATGGTTGTAGGCACATGTGTAGATTGCACAAAAGTAATTGAACCCCTCATCAATTGCACTCCTGATTAGTATAAGCAGCTAGGAAAACATAAACCTGCTCCTCCATTTCAATCGATGTTTTACAACATATACATCCCCTGTCTTTGAAAGAAGACCAGACAGAAAATCCTCTTTCATTAACCGAATTAAATCATCAACCATATTGGAAACATAACAGTAGTTTCAATTTTGTGTTCTTGGGGCTTGGACTGTCGTTGGTTCACGTCTGAGGGCATGTGCATTAAAATTGCTGACAACAGGACTATTATCAAAGTTCATCTGTGGTCCATACTCGGTGCCGCAATATATTTCCCACTGTAAATAAAGTAGTAACCATGGAATACGCCTTCAAGGCTACTTCTATTCCATGGGTTTTCACCCGTAAAGCCATAACAATGCTCATGTTTTAACACTAAAATAATATAACATGCTGGAACAAGGCGATGTCTTTAATGTTGTCTGGTGCGTATTCTGCACATGGCAACTAGCTGAGATGTTTTGGCTTGTCATCTGATGAAAATGTAATGTCGTGGACCATTTGACCATAGTTTAAAAGAGGAAAATCCTTTTTTTTTTTCAAAAGAACCCTTTTCAGCAAGGAAATTTGACACCGGATTCACACAGAAAGTAAAGGAACCAAGCATATTTCATGCACCATAAACAGTATCAAATCCTTCGCAATTTTCTAAAGCAAATCCTGAGAAACACTTGATGCTTCCATAAGTCCATTCCTTATTTGCTCACTGACGTCTCTCACATGCCCTGGACCATGCGGTCATCAATAGGAATTACCATCATTGTTGGATCAGTGGTAATACCCCCAAATATGCTTGAATACATAGCTGGGTAAGGTTGCTTGCTGCGTCCACCCAATCAGCTTGACAGCATGTCTTCCTAAATAACGACCCTGGACATGCTTGTACACACCAGTTTCATAATGGGCAAAGTCCTCATAAACAGAAAATGAGACCTCTATCGGACCATTAGTGAAAACCTCAGCCATTATATTGTATGGATCTGATTTGATTCTGTATGCATTTGAACTGTAGTGCTTGGAGTGTGACCAATTTTGATTATCCTTGTAGTGCTTGACACACCGAGGTGTTGGGTATGAAGGCTCGCAACCAGGATGATTACAACCATCGTTGTCAAAGTAGGGATAACACTCATCAGTTACAACACCCCTTCGACTGAAATAGCGCCATGCAGATAATGGAAAACCACCATTACACCCTGATCCACATCTAAATCCACAGCATGCCACTAAATCATTTTCTGAAAGAGTGGCATTCACTTGAAAGTGAACGCAAAATCGGTCTAACAGTGCTTCTACGGCTGCAAATTCCCAACATGAACCACAGTGCCCCTGATCTAATATAGTCCTAGTAGAAGTACAATGCGGCCAAGCTTTGCGTGCATCAAATTTACTTGGTAGCTTTAGACCCTTGGGATAAAATCGAATAGGAACAGTTTCTAACAGTTTCTGAGGAGTGGGAAGTACACCAAGGAGATGTGCAAATTCCCCTACCATGTAATTGGAAAATCGAGTACCCATGGCAGCCTTCCAACCAGCATTTGAATGTTTGTTGATGTATTCTGAAGAATTGGTCTTTGGCTGTCCAAGGAATGGAAGGTCTTTGGCTGTCTAGGGTATATGAGGCTATGAATATTTGATCAAGATCTGGACCTGCAACATCAAATTTCCAGCATCAATTTTCCAGAAGAATTCTCTTTCCCGCGCGATCCCTCTCTAACTTCATCCAACACACTTGGAGATTTTTGGTTGCTCATTCAAGGCAGCCTCTGCTACATGAAAAACTGGATTTTGATTTACTTTAGATTCGTCATCTTTGTCTGAAGTAGACTGATCTTGGAAAGATTCAAAGCTTGTCGTGTATGAGTAATGGATGAAGGAGCGGAAGGCATTGTTGATTTGATTATTAAATTGCCAGACTTTGATTGCTGATGATGCTTTGTTTTCTTTGTGATTTTACAGAGGTAGGAGCTTGAAGTCGCTGCTGCCTTTTGAAGAGCTGGAGAATAAATTACACAACACATTTAATGATTTCTTCTTCAAAACAGGGTTTTGAAGGAGAATCAATCTCTGACATGAGACGGAATCTAACATCGGCTCCACTTGGGATGGCAGCTGCCGCTCCGTGGAGGTGCCAAGAACCGCAGAACTTTGGGAGAGCAGACAGTGCCTCCACCCATTGGGCAATGGAGTCATCATCAACACAACTCTTGACTCATTTTCAAAATGAAACTGAACTCAAACAATCTTCAAGCAAACTAAAACAATATGCTGCCCTTATGGTTGCTTATTTATTTACAAAGCTACCCTACTCTGCTGTACAAACACTAGATCAGGTAATACTAAAATGCCAAATTAACCATTCAAGTAAACCTGAAAATGATGCCGGTTGAGAAAGCTGCCACGAAGTCACAGATGCAGTTGCTGGCAGCCCTTCATGCACGTACTGAGCCTGGTCACGGAAAATACAGCCTGATCTATCAATCAAACTGAAAAATGTGTCCATGTATGCCGCAATAGGATCACGGAAGCCAGACTCTGTTGGCTGCCCCAACTCTGCAATGCATACTTCGAGCTGCATACTGTCAATGTAAACATCTATAGGCAAGTCGACTATTTCTTGTTGCGAAGGAGAAAGGATTTCCAAGAACTTTTTAGGGTCTTGGAAATCATATGACTGAATCTGCTCATCGAGATACTGAATCTCATTTTCAACTCTTTCAACAACTAACTCACAAAATCTAGTTTTGCTTTCAAGATGAAGCTTCGGAGATTTCAAACATTGAAGGAAAATACTGAAAAATTCTTCATTAATTTCAATATCTACTAATCACTCTCTAACTCCGTTTAGAGCTTCACGAAGTGCAGGGTCTGCCACATACCCTACCATTGCATGAACAGATCAGCATGCGTTGGAATGTCTGGATCGAGTTGGAGTCGCCAGGTGAATGGTTCAGCCTGCAAATGTGTCTGACTGCTGTCCACCATCAACATCAGATCTGCAACTTGATTGCATGTACTGGGACAAGACAATCAACAAGTTGAATGTTCTCCCCAGTATGGTCGCCAGTATGTTAGCTCTTGAAATTTCACCTCAGGCTGAGAAAGGTAAACCTCAAGGCTACATCAAACCATTTAGCCTCGTAGCTAGCCCTACGGGGCAGGAGAAGGCTCTCTCCGGTCTATCTCGGTAGATCTTCAATGGGATGAGATGACCAACAAGGTAACACTGATATTAGGCTAGTAAAGTGATTAGAAAGATTGATTTGGGGTTTTTAATTAAATAACGGGGTTTTCTGGGCTGCATGGGCAAAATCACAGCTACTACAGAGCAATATAATGAACAACACAGATTAACGACTGAGGCAAGGTAGGCAAGAAATTTAGCATCAAATATAGATTTAAATGGGATGGCAAGACTGGTGAGGAGCTAAGGAGGGCAAACAATAACTTTGAATCCTCCTTAAACAGAAGAAAACATTGAATTGAACAAACTTAAAAGCAGAGCATGGCAGGCATGAATTCTCACTTTAACACTTCATTTGTTCAACTAGATATGATCATGTAGTGAAATGAAACATAACAGATTACATATGAAACACGAGAAACACCTATGCTAAATTAACATACCACATGAATCTCAGAAGTCAGAGCTGTATTTTCATTAAAAATCCCTGCCAAAAACTGTACATTGAAAGCTCTGTTCTCCACCAGCTCTCAGCACTCAGAAAACTCCCCTTCTCTACACTGACTCACTCTTTTTCTTTACTCTAAGAATTTACAATTAAAATAATACTATCTGTAGGAAAAACCGATCGACCCAAAACAGGGCGCTGTTTAAACTGACATTACAAAAATTAAAAATGGGCGTTTCATCTAAGCTAAACATAGAACAGCCTTTCCCTAAAATCCTCTGATGGCTTTGACATATGGAGCGCTGATCCTTTTGAATCGGGACTGAGGATAAAAGTAGGCGAATTGACCTCATTTTCTGCTGTGACAGATGTCTTAAAATGCTATGAGACAGTTGAGCTCGGGGGCAAAAACAATTCATGTATTAAAAATACGATCTAAAATAAATGGGAAAAGACTGCTCTTTCTGTTTTGAATGCCAAGTCACGATGTTGAATGCCTTTTCAGCGTCTTCGTCTTCCTCAAGAGAATCGGGATGGTGAGCAAAACCATAGCTTTTACGATGTCACTGCAATGCCATAAATGGTCCCTGTCCAGATTTTATGCCGCATATTTTCCTTAGATGAAACGAACGCCTTAAATGTTGCAACAACTGCCACGTTACTAATATCTTTAATTCATATGCAAACGGTTCATCTTCCCTTTGGCAAATTTCGAACTTCGAAAAAAACAAAAAAAAATGTCATGAGCTGCTGATGTTGCTGGTGAATTTGTTCGCCGAATGATCTCTGGAAAGAACCTCGAATAGTTGAGATTTTTCGGATGGAGATAACTACTGCCAAATGTCCAATTCTTCCTGCCACTTCATTCTTTATCCACTGAATTTATGCCTTCGAATCTGGGACTGCTTCTATTTGCTGATTTCATGCCTAATAATATGGGAAGTTGTAGATGATCTGCCATCGGTCAACAAGTGTATTATTTCATTCTGAAAATTATCTAATGTTAGGTGTCATGTTCTTCATTTGTCCTTCGAATGCCCTGATATCAAATGTACCAAGTGTTTCAAGGAATTAGTTAATACAATAGTTCCATAGCAAATGTAGTTATAACCACAGATATATTACTTTTTGAGGATAAATAAAAGTTGTCTCTGTAAAAGATGGTTGTAGGCACATGTGTAGATTGCACAAAAGTAATTGAACCCCTCATCAATCGCACTCCTGATTAGTATAAGCAGCTAGGAAAACATAAACCTGCTCCTCCATTTCAATCGATGTTTTACAACATATACATCCCCTGTCTTTGAAAGAAGACCAGACAGAAAATCCTCTTTCATTAACCGAATTAAATCATCAACCATATTGGAAACATAACAGTAGTTTCAATTTTGTGTTCTTGGGGCTTGGACTGTCGTTGGTTCACGTCTGAGGGCCTGTGCATTAAAATTGCTGACAACAGGACTATTATCAATGTTCATCTGTGGTCCATACTAGGTGCCACAATATATTTCCCACTGTAAATAAAATAGTAACCATGGAATACGCCTTCAAGGCTACTTCTATTCCATGGGTTTTCACCCGTAAAGCCATAACAATGCTCATGTTTTAACACTAAAATAATATAACATGCTGGAACAAGGCGATGTCTTTAATGCTGTCTGGTGCGTATTCTGCACATGGCAACTAGCTGAGATGTTTTGGCTTGTCATCTGATGAAAATGTAATGTCGTGGACCATTTGACCATAGTTTAAAAGAGGAAAATCCTTTTTTTTTTCAAAAGAACCCTTTTCAGCAAGGAAATTTGACACCGGATTCACACAGAAAGTAAAGGAACCAAGCATATTTCATGCACCATAAACAGTATCAAATCCTTCGCAATTTTCTAAAGCAAATCCTGAGAAACACTTGATGCTTCCATAAGTCCATTCCTTACTTGCTCACTGACGTCTCTCACATGCCCTGGACCATGCGGTCATCAATAGGAATTACCATCATTGTTGGATCAGTGGTAATACCCCCAAATATGCTTGAATACATAGCTGGGTAAGGTTGCTTGCTGCGTCCACCCAATCAGCTTGACAGCATGTCTTCCTAAATAACGACCCTGGACATGCTTGTACACACCAGTTTCATAATGGGCAAAGTCCTCATAAACAGAAAATGAGACCTCTATCAGACCATTAGTGAAAACCTCAGCCATTATATTGTATGGATCTGATTTGATTTTGTATGCATTTGAACTGTAGTGCTTGGAGTGTGACCAATTTTGATTATCCTTGTAGTGCTTGACACACCGAGGTGTTGGGTATGAAGGCTCGCAACCAGGATGATTACAACCATCGTTGTCAAAGTAGGGATAACACTCATCAGTTACAACACCCCTTCGACTGAAATAGCGCCATGCAGATAATGGAAAACCACCATTACACCCTGATCCACATCTAAATCCACAGCATGCCACTAAATCGTTTTCTGAAAGAGTGGCATTCACTTGAAAGTGAACGCAAAATCGGTCTAACAGTGCTTCTACGGCTGCAAATGCCCAACATGAACCACAGTGCCCCTGATCTAATATAGTCCTAGTAGAAGTACAATGCGGCCAAGCTTTGCGTGCATCAAATTTACTTGGTAGCTTTAGACCCTTGGGATAAAATCGAATAGGAACAGTTTCTAACAGTTTCTGAGGAGTGGGAAGTACACCAAGGAGATGTGCAAATTGCCCTACCGTGTAATTGGAAAATCGAGTACCCATGGCAGCCTTCCAACCAGCATTTGAATGTTTGTTGATGTATTCTGAAGAATTGGTCTTTGGCTGTCCAAGGAATGGAAGGACTCGAATCCAGACACAAGGGTATATGAGGCTATGAATATTTGATCAAGATCTGGACCTGCAACATCAATTTTCCAGCATCAATTTTCCAGAAGAATTCTCTTTCCCGCGCGATCCCTCTCTAACTTCATCCAACACACTTGGAGATTTTTGGTTGCTCATTCAAGGCAGCCTCTGCTACATGAAAAACTGGATTTTGATTTACTTTAGATTCGTCATCTTTGTTTGAAGTAGACTGATCTTGGAAAGATTCAAAGCTTGTCGTGTACGAGTAATGGATGAAGGAGCGGAAGGCATTGTTGATTTGATTATTAAATTGCCAGACTTTGATTGCTGATGATGCTTTGTTTTCTTTGTGCTTTTACAGAGGTAGGAGCTTGAAGTCGCTGCTGCCTTTTGAAGAGCTGGAGAATAAATTACACAACACCTTTAATGATTTCTTCTTCAAAACAGGGTTTTGAAGAAGAATCAATCTCTGACATGAGACAGAATCTAACATCGGCTCCACTTGGGATGGCAGTTGCCGCTCCTTGGAGGTGCCAAGAACCGCAGAACTTTGGGAGAGCAGACAGTGCCTCCACCCATTGGGCAATGGAGTCATCATCAACACAACTCTTGACTCATTTTCAAACTGAAACTGAACTCAAACAATCTTCAAGCAAACTAAAACAAGATGATACCCTTATGGCTGCTTATTTATTTACAAAGCTACCCTACTCTGCTGTACAAACACTAGATCAGGTAATACTAAAATGCCAAATTAACCATTCAAGTAAACCTGAAAATGATGCCGGTTGAGAAAGCTGCCACGAAGTCATAGATGCAGTTGCTGGCAGCCCTTCATGCACGTACTGAGCCTGGTCACGGAAAATACAGCCTGATCTATCATTCAAACTGAAAAATGTGTCCATGTATGCCGCAATAGGATCACGGAAGCCAGACTCTGTTGGCTGCCCCAACTCTGCAATGCATACTTCGAGCTGCATACTGTCAATGTAAACATCTATAGGCAAGTCGACTATTTCTTGTTGCGAAGGAGAAAGGATTTCCAAGAACTTTTTAGGGTCTTGGAAATCATATGACTGAATCTGCTCATCGAGATACTGAATCTCATTTTCAACTCTTTCAACAACTAACTCACAAAATCTAGTTTTGCTTTCAAGATGAAGCTTCGGAGATTTCAAACATTGAAGGAAAATACTGAAAAATTCTTCATTAATTTCAATATCTACTAACCACTCTCTAACTCCGTTTAGAGCTTCACGAAGTGCAGGGTCTGCCACATACCCTACCATTGCATGAACAGATCAGCATGCGTTGGAATGTCTGGATCGAGTTGGAGTCGCCAGGTGAATGGTTCAGCCTGCAAATGTGTCTGACTGTTGTCCACCATCAACATCAGATCTGCACCTTGATTGCATGTACTGGGACAAGACAATCAACAAGTTGAATGTTCTCCCCAGTATGGTCGCCAGTATGTTAGCTCTTGAAATTTCACCTCAGGCTGAGAAAGGTAAACCTCAAGGCTACATCAAACCATTTAGCCTCGTAGCTAGCCCTACGGGGCAGGAGAAGGCTCTCTCCGGTCTATCTCGGTAGATCTTCAATGGGATGAGATGACCAACAAGGTAACACTGATATTAGGCTAGTAAAGTGATTAGAAAGATTGATTTGGGGTTTTTAATTAAATAACGGGGTTTTCTGGGCTGCATGGGCAAAATCACAGCTACTACAGAGAAATATAATGAACAACACAGATTAACGACTGAGGCAAGGTAGCCAAGAAATTTAGCATCAAATCTAGATTTAAATGGGATGGCAAGACTAGTGAGGAGCTAAGGAGGGCAAACAATAACTTTGAATCCTCCTTAAACAGAAGAAAACATTGAATTGAACAAACTTAAAAGCGGAGCATGGCAAGCATGAATTCTCACTTTAACACTTCATTTGTTCAATTAGATATGATCATGTAGTGAAATGGAACATAACAGATTACATATGAAACACGAGAAACACCTATGCTAAATTAACATACCACATGAATCTCAGAAGTCAGAGCTGTATTTTCATTAAAAATCCCTGCCAAAAACTGTACATTGAAAGCTCTGTTCTCCACCAGCTCTCAGCACTCAGAAAACTCCCCTTCTCTACACTGACTCACTATTTTTCTTTACTCTAAGAATTTACAATTAAAATAATATTGTCTGTAGGAAAACAGATCGATCCAAAACAGGGCGTTGTTTTAACAAAAATTAAAAATGGGTGTTTCATCTAAGCTAAACATATAACAGCCTTTCCCTAAAATCCTCTGATGGCTTGACATATGGAGCGCTGATCCTTTTGAATCGGGACTGAGGATAAAAGTAGGCGAATTGACCTCGTTTTCTGCTGTGACAGATGTCTTAAAATGCTATGAGACAGTTGAGCTCGGGGGCAAAAACAATTCATGTATTAAAAATATGATCTAAAATAAATGGGAAAAGACTGCTCTTTCTGTTTTGAATGCCAAGTCACGATGTTCAGCGTCTTCGTCTTCCTCAAGAGAATCGGGATGGTGAGCAAAACCATAGCTTTTACGATGTCACTGCAATGCCATAAATGGTCCCTGTCCAGATTTTATGCCGCATATTTTCCTTAGATGAAACGAACGCCTTAAGTGTTGCAACAACTGCCACGTTACTAATATCTTTAATTCATATGCAAACGGTTCATCTTCCCTTTGGCAAATTTCGAACTTCGAAAAAAAAAAAAAAATGTCATGAGCTGCTGATGTTGCCGGTGAATTTGTTCGCCGAAAGATCTCTGGAAAGAACCCCGAATAGTTGAGATTTTTTGGATGGAGATAACTACTGCCAAATGTCCAATTCCTGCTGCCACTTCATTCTTTATCCACTGAATTTATGCCTTCGAATCTGGGACTGCTTCTATTTGCTGATTTCATGCCTAATAATATGGGAAGTTGTAGATGATCTGCCATCGGTCAACAAGTGTATTATTTCATTCTGAAAATTATCTAATGTTAGGTGTCATGTTCTTCATTTGTCCTTCGAATGCCCTGATATCAAATTTACCAAGTGTTTCAAGGAATTAGTTAATACAATAGTTCCATAGCAAATGTAGTTATAACCACAGATATATTACTTTTTGAGGATAAATAAAAGTTGTCTCTGTAAAAGATGGTTGTAGGCACATGTGTAGATTGCACAAAAGTAATTGAACCCCTCATCAATTGCACTCCTGATTAGTATAAGCAGCTAGGAAAACATAAACCTGCTCCATTTCAATCGATGTTTTACAACATATACATCCCCTGTCTTTGAAAGAAGACCAGACAGAAAATCCTCTTTCATTAACCGAATTAAATCATCAACCATATTGGAAACATAACAGTAGTTTCAATTTTGTGTTCTTGGGGCTTGGACTGTCGTTGGTTCACGTCTGAGGGCCTGTGCATTAAAATTGCTGACAACAGGACTATTATCAATGTTCATCTGTGGTCCATACTAGGTGCCGCAATATATTTCCCACTGTAAATAAAATAGTAACCATGGAATACGCCTTCAAGGCTACTTCTATTCCATGGGTTTGCACCCGTAAATCCATAACAATGCTCATGTTTTAACACTAAAATAATATAACATGCTGGAACAAGGCGATGTCTTTAATGCTGTCTGGTGCGTATTCTGCACATGGCAACTAGCTGAGATGTTTTGGCTTGTCATCTGATGAAAATGTAATGTCGTGGACCATTTGACCATAGTTTAAAAGAGGAAAATCCTTTTTTTTTCAAAAGAACCCTTTTCAGCAAGGAAATTTGACACCGGATTCACACAGAAAGTAAAGGAACCAAGCATATTTCATGCACCATAAACAATATCAAATCCTTCGCAGTTTTCTAAAGCAAATCCTGAGAAACACTTGATGCTTCCATAAGTCCATTCCTTATTTGCTCACTGACGTTTCTCACATGCCCTGGACCATGCGGTCATCAATAGAAATTACCATCATTGTTGGATCAGTGGTAATACCCCCAAATATGCTTGAATACATAGCTGGGTAAGGTTGCTTGTTGCGTCCACCCAATCAGCTTGATAGCATGTCTTCCTAAATAACGACCCTGGACATGCTTGTACACACCAGTTTCATAATGGGCAAAGTCCTCATAAACAGAAAATGAGACCTCTATCGGACCATTAGTGAAAACCTCAGCCATTATATTGTATGGATCTGATTTGATTCTGTATGCATTTGAACTGTAGTGCTTGGAGTGTGACCAATTTTGATTATCCTTGTAGTGCTTGACACACCGAGGTGTTGGGTATGAAGGCTCGCAACCAGGATGATTACAACCATCGTTGTCAAAGTAGGGATAACACTCATCAGTTACAACACCCCTTCGACTGAAATAGCGCCATGCAGATAATGGAAAACCACCATTACACCCTGATCCACATCTAAATCCACAGCATGCCACTAAATCGTTTTCTGAAAGAGTGGCATTCACTTGAAAGTGAACGAAAAATCGGTCTAACAGTACTTGTACGGCTGCAAATGCCCAACATGAACCACAGTGCCCCTGATCTAATATAGTCCTAGTAGAAGTACAATGCGGCCAAGCTTTGCGTGCATCAAATTTACTTGGTAGCTTTAGACCCTTGGGATAAAATCGAATAGGAATAGTTTCTGAGGAGTGGGAAGTACACCAAGGAGATGTGCAAATTCCCCTACCGTGTAATTGGAAAATCGAGTACCCATGGCAGCCTTCCAACCAGCATTTGAATGTTTGTTGATGTATTCTGAAGAATTGGTCTTTGGCTGTCCAAGGAATGGAAGGACTTGAATCCAGACAAAAGGGTATATGAGGCTATGAATATTTGATCAAGATCTGGACCTGCAACATCAATTTTCTAGCATCAATTTTCCAGAAGAATTCTCTTTCCCGCGCGATCCCTCTCTAACTTCATCCAACACACTTGGAGATTTTTGGTTGCTCATTCAAGGCAGCCTCTGCTACATTAAAAACTGGATTTTGATTTACTTTAGATTCGTCATCTTTGTTTGAAGTAGACTGATCTTGGAAAGATTCAAAGCTTGTCGTGTACGAGTAATGGATGAAGGAGCAGAAGGCATTGTTGATTTGATTATTAAATTGCCAGACTTTGATTGCTGATGATGCTTTGTTTTCTTTGTGCTTTTACAGAGGTAGGAGCTTGAAGTCGCTGCTACCTTTTGAAGAGCTAGAGAATAAATTACACAACACATTTAATGATTTCTTTTTCAAAACAGGGTTTTGAAGAAGAATCAATCTCTGACATGAGACGGAATCTAACAGAGTGCAATAACTAAAACAAAAATGGGAGGAGTAGCAATCTGGCATGAGTCCAAAACGACTAAAGCATTGGAAAATCTCCCTGAGGCGTGCCAAATTTTCATGGAAGCAGGATGGTTTGAGTTATTTGAGTGACTTAAGGGACTAGAGTAGTTGGTTTCCATGGAATTCACTAAAAACCTGGACAAAAATCAGACAGAGGTTAGGGGGCTGAAGCTAGAAGTTACGGAAGAAGTAATTGCCTGAGTAACATCATTGTGGGCCAAGGGAAAAAGGTGGTTTAACCAAAAGATTAATGATCCCTCCCTTAAGGCAGAATTTCTGCAAGGAGAAGAGAAATTCAGAAAAAAGGTAAGGAATTGACAGGTTATCACTTCCTAGGCCATGGGGAGATGTCGCCCTGTACATCATCAAGTAAATTACTTGTGAAGGAAGGGAAACAATCATGTTCAATTACCATTTTCCACTGTTAAACCACCTTCGACACAAGAAGTTGGTCAATCTCCCATATTTCCTCCTAGAAAATATAAGGCACATATCAGCTATCGTGAATATTGCTACACACCTAAAGAGTTTTGTTACCAACCATGACCTCATCAAGTTAATTATGATGGATGCATTGGAATGCCAAGGCAAGAGCTGGGAGGAGTTTATGAGTAGAAAGTCGAGGACTTGTCAGTGAAGGCAAGCTGAAATCCACCATGATGCTCCAAGGGAAGCTAGGGAGACTAAAGAATAAGGGAAATCCTAGGGATTTAGGATTAAAAAGATATCATTGGAGAAGCCGATAGGTGGTAGGATACCAAAGAAGAGGATGAAAGTTAGCTCACAACCAAAACCTTCACCTCCATCTAAAAAGGAGTTGAGCAAGCATAAGGACACAGGGAAACATAAATAAGGGGAACATGCCCATCCAGAAGAGGTCCCTATATCAGGTAAGGATGAGACCCAAAATTTTTTGCATAAAATTGAAAATTTAGAAAAGGAAAATGAAAGATTAAGGAAGCAATTAGAGGAGAGTAAAGTAGAAGCATGGGTCTCAGGCCTAGACACCTTGGTAGAGGCTATAGACAAAATGAGGGAAGAAACCACACTGGATTCTGTATGTGCAACATGTGTTAGGAATCTAGCAACATTCGGATACAAAGTTTGTGTTGCAAACACCATTTCGATGGAAACTCAAACCAAACCCTCGGAAGCTATTACACAAGAACCCAACATTGTTGTTAGAGAAGAACCAATAGACAAAATAGAGCACCCCATGATAATAGACCTAGAAGTTGATATACAAGAACCTGCCAACAACATTGTTGTTACACAAGAACCAGTAGTAGAGGCAGAGGCTACCCAGGAAGAAAAATAAAGAGTTGAACCATAAGAACCTGCTGACAAAGCAGTTGGTACAAAGAAACTGGCAGCCGAAGCAGAGTTTCTCAATCCTTGAGATGTTGTTACAACCCCATGTAGTATTGCATGTGTAGGAACACAGGGTCCTGAAGCAGGATGGTGTTCGGAGAAAATTTTATTGATATTGGGAATTGCAGAAATGGAAACATCAGGCACTCTCCTTACAAAAGGGAGTGATCTCACTGGAAGAACATTAGGAAGTTATAGATTCACTCAAGGAAAAGTGGGATGAGAATAAATTGGCAGAAGAATGAGAAAGATGGAAAATTAAGGAAGCCATGAAGGAGAAGGAGGAGCAATTACAGCTGTTATAGTAGAAAGTTTAGAATTTAACAAATGATAAACACAAGCTACACAAACTCTCCCTAAATCTATTAGGTTGTAGAAGGCCCTCTCCATCCTACCTAGTCTTTCTATGGGAAATATTTTATTTGTTTTAGTTGAAGGCCACCTATGAAGATAGACTGTATTTGGGTAATTCTACCCGAACTTTTCTGGAAGTTTTCTGTGCGTACAATTTTAATGATCAAAGCTTACTATGCAAGTCGTTTCTTCATAATATAATATGTGAGCATGCTATTTTGCACATGGTTGCATGCATTTTCTCCTACATGGGGGACCTACAATTGCGTGCTTTTATTTCCTTCATGAGAAATCAGATAGAATGGCACCTAGCCATGAAGTCATCAGACACCAACGAAGAAAAGGCAACATTATGGATAAGGGTGGAACCAGGAATGGCTACAGAGTTGAGACATGATTTTAAGATATTTCTAAGTACTCTAGATGTCAGAGAGCAATCAACTATCTACAGAAGGAGAGTCATGGGATTTTTCCTCGACCTCTTTGTATAGCAGAACAACTGTGCACTAACGAGGTGCCTTAAATGCACTAAGGCCGATACGTAGGTCTATAGGAGGGTGTCCCTTTTGGGTTTATAAACTTCATGGTTGTTGTTGCATGGGTCCCAGAGTATGCCTGAATTGTGAGATCATTGGGATCCTTATGGATAGGGCTCAAGTTTAAATATCCTTTGCTTTGGCTACCAATGGAGGAGTATTAGCCCCATTATCACCTGTGTTACTATGAGGAGGAATCCTAGATGCACCAGTTGATGGCCACTTAAGGATATAGGTCTGTTGATGAGGATACTGCCAGCACTTACAACTTGATAGATCAAAACTAGAGGTACAGTAGAAGTATATGACAGTTTTGCATGAGGATATGCAATTGCTTCAGTTGGGGGGAGATGTTAGGTGCAAATTTTGGGCATACTTTAGATACCTCTTTCCCCCATTTTTGAGCATTTTACCTTTGAACCTACAAGCTTTACATCATAATTATCGCTTTTCCTGATTATAAGAAGCAACTCTTATTGTGACATATTATTTTTCCATTTTTGTTAAATATGAATGAAGTGATATATTTTTGATGGCTAACCAGGGTAAGTGTGGAAGAAGTTCTTTGGCTCTTTTTCTTTCAGGTGTTTCCCATGAATTCAAGGCCAAAGGATGGACAACTATGTTGTTAATTCACAAATATGTTTTGAGGATTTGTTGTTACATGTCATTGTTGTTACACCTCAAGTTGTTGTTATACCACGAGATGTTGTTACACCGCGAGATGTTGTTACACCAAAACTGTCAAATATTGTGGGTACTATTCCAAGAGACAGCTATTGAGAAGCATGAATTACCTATGGGCAGTCAAAGAATCTAGGTGGTTATGATTTTAGAAAATGATGTAACTTGAATAGGCCTTGTATTTAGAAACCAGTTGTAACAATTTCTCTTTTCTTTTAATATTGATCAACATGAGAACTGTAAGATTCTCATGACTGATATGTTCCCTATTTTGGCATGTAAACTTTATAAAAGGATTTAGTTCCACCAAGGGAACATGCAACACGAGATAGTACCGTCATTTTGATTCTGTAATTCACATCTATTTTAATCATTGGTGATGCTTTTACAAATTTTGTGTTGAATTCCAAAGTAGTTCTTACTTCATCCCTGCGCCCTGCTAGGGAGGAAGGGTCCTCCTCTTTGGCAAGGATTTCAATAGTAGTTGTAACAGTAGATTAATTATTTCTTTTTCATAAGTGTGAAGTTATTGTTGTCGTTTTATAATTCATAAAGCAGATTTACTTCTATTTTTCATATTTACGATATGTTGTTACACAATATTGATTTAAGATGTGATAATTGATCAATTGGTTCAGTGATTAATATTGTGGGTGGCATGCCCATTCCTTGGTAAACATGAAGTGTGATTTCATTCCTATATAATGCCTTTTGATTTCAGCATGAGTGTTTGATTTTTGCAATTGGTTTATCGACATTTCTTTGTGTTCTTTATCTCTATCCTTGGCTATTCTGTATGAGCACAAATAGTGCAGACACCTTTGAAATAAATAGACCTACCCTAGTTGACAATTAAATGGTTTCGGTTCAGTCAATTAAATGGTTTCGGTTCAGTCAATTAAACAATTATTAAACTGACACAACACCTACCAAGAATAAACATGATGCAAAGGAATACAATATTGAAATCATGGAAATATGACTTACTCTTTTCAGAAGATTTGATTCAGTTAGCACAATAGATATGTTCTCACATTATGTAGTTTATTCATTAGTTGCTGAAACAAATAGGACTAGATGCATAAATATTAGAAGAAAAATAGTTAAAACCAAAGGCTTTGAAGAAAAGAGTTCGAGAAAAGAAGGAGGGAATTTCAAAGAAAAGTTGAATAGATATTTGTGCTCCATTTAGACTTAATTTGTGAATATATGGTCAAACTTCAAACTTATGTCAACATGATGAGGCCGCTTAATGACATAATGCAAAATCATTTTTTAGTTATAGAAGCACAAGTCTACAACTCCAAAGTAAACATTCGACTCAATGCTTTGTCATAACTATTTGACCTTTTGGAAATACATGCTCATTGGAAGACCTCCAATGCATCTCTAGTAGAAATCTCCTTGTCTACTTGACTATTATTTTTATCACCACATCTAATCATATTTTTTTTCTTTTTTTAAATTTACTTTTACAGTTGAGAAAGTTTTGGTGAAAGATATTATTATTCTAGAATTTGTAATATTATTTAAACCAAGGCATGGACATGTGATCGAGGTTCTAAATTTTTTAAAAATAAAGCACCGGATACACTATTGTACAATTTGTTTTTCTTAATAAAAAAGATAAACCGCTCATGATTTCATGTTTCAACAAAGAAAGGAAATTTGAGTACTATTATTGTAGTTGTTTCTTCTCTTTTCTTTAATTGAAATCTATATTATATTGTTATGTTTTAAGATTGAGTAATTTGATAGATTACTACTGATCTATTATTTTATTGATTTTGAAGCATTAAATACGAGAATTATATATGAATTTTATAAATGAATTAATTAGTTTAACTATTTAGATGAATTAATCCTTTCATTTTTAGTTTGATTTAATTTAACAAAATAACAAGTAATCTACATTCCTTATCATTTGGCCATCTTTAATTTTCACATATCAGATGATACCCAGGTTATATTAGTATTACATATAGTTGAGATATAGTTATTTATTTTGTTTGTTTCTATTAGATTGTAGTTTTAACTTTCAAAGTATCACATTTACTATTTTTAGTTGTTTCCATATCATAAGACTCCATACGCTAGATCATATATCAAAGGGTAACTAGACCCATTGAACTAGTCAAAATTACCATTCCAAATGGAAAAGAGTATGACTGGGGCTCTGACCGGGTAATTTCTTAAATGTTAGTTGTGGTTGATTTTTCACATCAAATTTTTTGGCACTAGAAGGAGGTCCATTTGACTATGAATGGAAAGAAGGTTACATAATAAAAATCATGATCATTCTAAGAGTTCACCTCTACCCTCAGTGTCACCCACAACTTCTAGATCTCTGTCTTCTAGATCTAGAGTTGTAGAACCTGAACTTTCATGATCACATCCATCTAAAGTTCTTACCCCTCTTCCTCATTCAACTAGTTTAGCTAGAAGAAGTACTAATGATCCTTTAGTTATTGAGTCTTGTCTCGAAAGTCTTAACAATCCTATTATTTCACCAAAAAATTGAAGTATAAGATAGAGAATTGAAGGTATTAAAAATGAAAAGAGCCATCTAAAGTATCTAAATAATCTCAAGGAAGTGTTTCTTCTTCCCTCCATAGTTTTGGTATTCTTACTAGAGCTCAAAGTGAGAAACTTGGAATTAAACCTTTTGAATTTCCAATGAGATCAAATAATCATAAGAAAATTGTTTTTAACTCTAATCCAGTGACCAGTGAAAGTAATACTCCAAATTATCCTCCCATGATTGCTACTATCATTTCTTCAATTTCACAATATCAGGAAATTGTTCTTGCTTCATCTTCATCCACTCCTTCAACTCAACTAAGAAAATCTTCCCCTATTACAACTACAACTAATTATTCCATTGTTGATGTTACTGTAGCCACCCCTATGATTACTATCACTCCAATGAATAATAGAAGATGAGAATCCCTAGGTGCTATAAATATCCCCGATCAACATAATCCTTTGCCTAAACATCCTAAACAATGGTTTCCCAACTTTAATCTAGGTAATAATGAACTTCTAGATGATCACATTAACAATTTCATGTTAGTCATCAAAAGATGTTGTATGTCAATTATTTCTTCATACTTTTGAAGTCAAATCTACTTCTTGGTATTTTACTTTACAGGCTAATTCAATAAATAATTGGGATTATTTCCACGATAGTTTTTTTAAATAAATTTGGTGATGATAAATCACCAGCTTGACTAATTGTTTAATTATCTAATATTAACATGAGTCAAAATGAAAGAATTAAATATTTCAATCAAAGGTTTAGTATAGTTTTGAATATACTACTGAATGCTTCCAAGTTAGGTGACGATGTTCAAACTAAGTTTTATACTAGAGCTCTGCCGACTTCTACAATAATGCTTGTAAAATGAGCAACCAAGACTACGCTAGTAGAGACTATGTAGGAATATCTAAACATTGAAAAGGAAATGCTCAATTGTTAAAAAAGATACACCATAACAAAATAAGCCTCCTCAACCGATGAAGAATTCACTTTTAAGGAGGAACATAAAGAAAAATACACATTCAACATGGAAGCACTACAAAAGGTTCTTAAAAATTTGGAAAACAAGGTTGTTGATCTTAAGAAACAAGTTTCTAAAGGTTCTTCTTCAAAATTCCCTTTCATATCATTTTCTAAGAAAAGTCAACAAACTCTTCCCCCTGCTTAGATTTCAACTGCTAAAGAAGAAGAGGAAACTGAAGATCCTGAATAAACTGATGAAGAGGATGAATCTATAGTTATTTATGTGAATGTGACATGGGATGTAGTTAGTCCTATATCAGAAGAAGGGGAAGAATTTATTGTAGTGACAACTAGAAGCAAAAGATATCCAACAAGTTCATCTTCCTCTACCTCTTTTTCTCCTGCCACTATTGTAAATAAGGATTCATCTCAAGGTAAGTCGACTTCTAAAACCCTTATTTTCTTTTTATAATATAGGTTACAATATTTTTTTTATAATATAGGTTACAAAATTTTTTAGGATATGAAGAAGGCTAAGGAAAATATATCTTTGTATGATGTTGGTAAATTACAGCAACAACATAAATTTTTGCTTAATTCTTTAAATGCTACTTCTAAATTCCCTTTTACATCTACTACTGTAGTTACTAAATTTAAATCTACATCTCAACCTTCTTCTTCCTTCGATTAAAAAAACAAATAGATTCTATCTTGATTGATGATAGGTAAAATTCACATACCCCTCATTTTTTATTGACTTTTGAAATCCTTAATGAAAATGTGCACAGTTTCCTAATTCATTCAACAACCTCTTCAAATATAATTCCTGATTAATGCAAGGCCATAAGAGTCATCGATGTAGATTTTTCAATTAGATAGATCAAAAGTCAAGGTTCTAGGAGAACTTAAATACGTATTAATTAGGATTTCTTCACATCCTAATATTTTTGAAATTATTGATATCATAATTATTGGCATTCCTGAATCATACATTCTTCTTTTAAGTAGGGATTGGTTTGATAAATTGAATGGATATTTTGAAACAGATTGGTCTCACTTATTGCTATCATTTAATGGAAAACCCAATAAATAAAGGTTGATAGTGAAAAAAAATGAAGCATTCAACAAAGTATATGTATGTAAAAAATGAGCCTCTTCCTTTCACAAACAATATCATAGGGAGTAATCATGCAGATTATTTCTTTGGAAATTTTCCTACACAACTATCTCGTTTTTCTCCTACTATATCTTCAAAAATTGAAAACTTTTCAAAAACTGATTTATCTCATTGTGTAAATTTTGTAAATGATTTTGTAGATAATAATGTAAATAATGAAATGTGCTTAATGTATTTTGATGGCTCAAATTCTAGTGATGGGGTTAGTGTAGGATGTATTCTAAAAGTCCCAGTGGAGAAAAGATTATGTTAACTTGCAGGCTCAAGTTTCAATGTAATAATAACGTATCTGAATATGAAGCACTCATTCAATGCTTAAGAAAATAAGTTATCTTGAATGTGAAATACATTATGGTGATTAATAAATCTTCATAAGATAGGTTAGGAATACTATCCATTCTATTTCTAGTTCAAGATTTGATTTGAAATTTGAAATTTTTTAGCCTTTAATATTACTCCTATTCTAAGACTGAAAAATGTGGGTGTGGATATCTTAGCTAATGTTGCTTCAAAACTCATTCCCCCATAATAATTTAGCCCTGATCATTTTTCAATTGAATTAAACTTTAGACCCTATGTTCCCGATAATATCTCTAATTGGCGAGTTTTCAACAATGATGAAGATATCATCAATTTTCTTATATCTGAAAGTATATATGATGATCAAATTATTGATAATGACTCCCATGAAATGGAATTAAATATATCATTAGATGAAGACAAAACACAAATACCATTCCAAAGTTCATAGTTAAATTGGAAGACTTTTATGGTCTAAAAGATAGATTTAAAATGTCTATTAATTGTAGGATCAATAGTTCAAATATGAAGTTTGGTCATTAACTTAGGAACAAAACAAAATCCTCAAAATTTAAATATCGGTTCAGGATGTTATATAGAAGAAAGAAATGCTTTTATCAAACTTTTGAAACAATATAAACTATGTTTTCACCTGGACTTACAATGACTTGAAAACATATGATACACATATTATTCTTTATACTATTCTAATGCTTCCTAATGTTAAAACATTTCAACAACAACTTAGAAATATCCACCCAAATTATTTTTCTAGTCAGACATTTGAAATGGGTCTCTAATCTTGTTCCTGTTCGGAACAAAAATGGAGATATCCAAATATGTATATATTTTCGTAATCTTAACAGAGTTACAGAAAAATATAACTTGCCTCTTCCTCCTATGAAGCAAATTCTTCAATATGTCGTAGGATTCAAACTTATGTCTTTTCCTGACGGAGTTTATGGATACACTCATATCCTGGTAGATTCAAATGAAAAATTTAAAACTACATTTAGAACTAAGTGGGGAACATTTGATTATAAAAAAATACCCTTTGGATTGATTAATGCAGGAGCAACCTTCCATAGATAAAGGGATATTTCTTTCAGGGGTTTGATTAATAAATTTTTTGTTGTCTATCTTGATGATGTTGCTATATATTCCAAAAAATGCTTAGATCATGCCCATCATCTAAAGAAATTTTTTGAGTGATGTAAATGATATGGGGTATCATTAAAACCCAAGAAATCCTTCTTTGCATTAGAGGAGGGTAATTTATTGGGATTTATAGTTTTAAACAATGGAATTGTTATTGAACTAGCCAGAGTTAAAGTTATATTTGATATTTCTTGACCATATAACATGAAGTATATGCAATCATTTTTAGGGAAAATATTTTTTGTTAGATGATTTGCCCCTAGATTTGCATAGATTGTTTTTCCTTTACAGAACATGATAAAAAAGAATGTCATTTTAAAATGGAATACTCGAGAGAAAGAAGATTTTGAATCCATTAAATAAGTTATCATATAAGCTCCAACTCTATCATCTATTGATTATAATAAAGAGTTTATTATATACACTTTTGCTTCTAATCACTCCTATGTAGTAGTACTTACTCAATAGAATGATCAGATAGTTGAAGTACCAATTTCTTTTAACGGTTATGGTTTTCAAGGAGTGGAGCTCAATTATTCTGATGTGGAGAAAAAAGCTTATTTTTTTCTTTCAAATTTGTAAAACATTTTAGGCCATTTTTATTAGAATCCCATGTCACCAAAATAATTATCTCATATTATGTTATTCAAATTTTTCTAATTCAAAAATATCTTGTTGAAAAGCGAGCATATTGTATTAAAACACTCCAAGAATATGACTTTGAAATCAAAACAATCCCAGGGTTGTACAGAGTCAACTTCTATGTAAATTGGTTACCTCGGCTATTGATTCTAATTCTGATAATTTTGTTTACAAAAGTTATGAAGAATAAGAGCAAGAATCTATATCTTAGGTATGTGTTATCCTCGATACTTCAATTTATTTTTATTCAGATTTGATATATTATTTGTTCGATGGAAATTCTCCTCCTTATTTAGATCTTAAGGAAAATCGTGCCTTGAGACTGAAGGCTAATCATTGTGAATTGATTAATGGAGTGATTTAAAAAAAAATATGTCTCAATTTTACTTAAATTTTCAGAAACATCTGGAGCTAATATAATATTGCAAGACTTACATGATGGCCCTATAGGTGAGAATTTTTGTAGAGGTACAACAACACATAAGATCCTAAGAGCAGGTTATTATTGACCCACATTATTCAAGGATGCACATGCTTACATTCGAAGATGAAAGATTTGTTAAAACTCAACATGCATAGATAAGAAACAAGCTCTACCTTTGCAACTAGTAATTATTGATCAACCATTTGACCAATGGGGCTTGGATGTTATAGGTGAGATCGTACCTAATTCTTCGAAACAACACAAATTCATTCTCACAGATATGGATTATTTTACAGAATGAGTGGAGGCTACACCTTAAAAAATTGATACTTCATAATAAGTGATATATTTTATTGAACATAATGTCATTATCAGGTTTGGCCTTCCAAGCACATTAATTTTCGACAATGTTATGAATTTTTCTTCTGTGTTGCTTACAAAATTTGTTGTTCATAAAGGTATGAAATTGAAATATTCTACTAATTACTATCCATGGGGTAATGGATTAGAAGAATCCACTAATAAAATGGGGTTGAAAATTATTAAAAGGACTATTGTTGAGAATCAGAAAAAATGGCATAAGCCACCTATTAATGCTTTATAGGTAGATAGAATTACTTACAAAGCAACCATATGGAACTCTCCTTTCTATTTATTTTATGGAAAAGAAGCTATTTTACTTCCAAATGTTTCTTTACCATCATTAGCACTAGTCCAATATGTTCAACAAGAGCCTTATTCTAGCCTTCAACATTGAATAACCCAACTTCTAAAGTTAGACAAAGCTAGAGATAAATATAATCAAAATTATGCTAATCATCAAAAAGTCAAGTTTGATAATCTTTCTGTAGGTGACAAATTTTTTGACATAGGAGATCTTGTTCTAAAACGAGACAAGGTCCATGAAGATAAAGGTAAACACACCAAGTTTCAAAATATTTGGTTGGGTCCATTTCATATCTCCAAAAAGATAGGTCCATCCACCTTTTTATTACAAAAATTATATAAGGTAGAAGAAAGGCCACAGGTGAATGAACTTATCTTAAAAAATTACTTTTCCGAAATGATCATGCACTTTGATTGTAAATATGTAAATAATCATTATAAATCCATTTGTTATTTCTTTTTTGTTAATAACAACTAACAACACACTAAATTTTTATGTCTTGTTTATGCATTTATTTACTAAAAGAGAATCAATATTTATTGATTGCA
This sequence comes from Pinus tabuliformis, assembly GCA_031772625.1. Taxonomy (NCBI): domain Eukaryota; kingdom Viridiplantae; phylum Streptophyta; class Pinopsida; order Pinales; family Pinaceae; genus Pinus; species Pinus tabuliformis. The sequence goes on along the minus strand of CM062806.1, from coordinate 608,809,855 downwards.
TAATGGATTGAAATTTTATTATCAGTAACAAATGAACACGATGAATGTTTCAAGATGACTTACCTAAATAGAAGAAAAATTTCCAGGAAATTACTTTGAAGTGAATTTTCCAAAGATATATTTTCCCATATTAAACAGTGGAAATTATATAGATGAAAGGCTAAGCAAAGCTCCATGAAATGAATTTCATCAAAGTAAATTTCATATCACTCTACTTCCTAATCACCATTGCTAAAAATAAGCAAAATCAAACAAATGTTATCAAAAAGAGGTTATAAATTAAAAAATATAGGAATTTGAAAGCACCAAAGATGTGGGAAGTGTATGTGAACCCATTAGGTCTTTGGACACTCATTGGCAGTGGGTCAATGCATGCATGATATCAAGGAAACTTTCTTGAGGCTCTGGATGCTCGTTGATAGAAAAGTAGTGTCTGGTCAAAGAAATATGAGTTTAATAGTTTGCATCAATTCATGGAAGCAGGTTATGCTTATTAGTCAAATATAAAGTTTAAAATTCCCAAATTCTAAAATTCCCTTCCATTTTCTAGATTAGAATTAATGGATGAGTACAAGTACGAGGCTATTCTTTCTCATTTATCTTAAGGAACTTGAAAATTTTTTCATGAGATTTTAATTAATATAAGTTTTATGTTGTTTGTAATTCAATCATTATTTATCATATTATTCATGAACAAAGATAACTGGTACTTACAGTGTGCCACCAATTGTTGTGGAAAAACAACACTCCATTGTGCTCCTTATCATTTGTTTATCTTTCATTTTCACACATCAGATGATATCCAAGTTATATTAGTAATATATATAGTTTAAATACAATCATTTACATTATTTATTCTTATTCCATTGTAGTTTTACCTTTTGAAATATCACATTTACTGTTTTTAGTTGTTTCCATATCATAAGACTCCATATGTTGGAGCGAATTTCAAACAGTAACTAGACCCATTGAACTAGTCTAAATTACCATTCCAAATGAAAAAGAGTCAGATTAAGGCTTTGACCAAGTAATTTTCCATATGTTTATTGTGGTAAATTTTGCACATCAAAACCTACCTGGATAAAACACGAAGATAAATACCTTATTTTGTGAAGAATTCCCAAGGGAATCCAAGCTAAGGAGGCCCAATAAAATGAGATTGTTTTAATGACTACTTTACACAGTACTGGTCTCCCTGCTCTTGAGAGCCATATGTTGCACCAAGTTCTAATTTTGAGCCTAATTTTAGAGAGTATCCAATTCCAATCCAATTTTGTATAGGTTTTTGGTTTTAAATGGAATCCCAATTATTTTAGTGTGTTGCTTAGTGGCCATGGGTATTTAAGGAGGATTCTTGAAATATGTTTTGTTTCTCTTGCTCTAAGACAATTTCCATAAAGGGATGATTTATCCTGATTTATCTACATACTTGTAGCCATGGAAAACAGTTCTAGGATATATTTTATGCATTGTGATCCCATAAAAATATATCCCAAGACGATGATGATGTCATCTACAAAAGGTTAATGTGTGAGTGAACAATCTTGAATGATACAAATGCCGAATATGTGATTTCTTCTTTTAGCATCCAAGATATATTTTATAATACCTTCAACTATCAGAAGGAAGAGAAGGTGGGTGAGGGTAAAACCTTTCCTTAGGCCCATTTTATGGTTGAAGAAAGGGGGATGCACATCTATTTATCAATAAGGCCATAGAGTAGGAGCTAATATAACTCTAAATCCAAGGAACAAATGAGAAACATAATCCAAGGTGGAGGAGAAGGAGTCTAATGTATAACCATTCGACCCTATCGAAATTCATCAAGAGGTCCACCTTGTAGATGACAAATTTTTAATTTTAACAATGAATGGAGTGTAAACATTCTTGTGCCAATCCTATGGCATCATGAATTTGTTCATTCTCCAAAAAATCGAATTGCTCTAGAAAATGTGGGCAGAGATGATGGGATTTAAACAAGGTGATACTATTTTAGACATGATTTTATAGATTTTTTTTGTGTAGGGAAATGGGTTGAAAGTACTCAAAACAGGATGGATTATTAGTTTTTGGGATAAGGGCTAAGAAAGTTGAGTTGAAAGGGGCAAGGATTTTTCCATTTATCCTGGAATACTCGATCACCTTGAGTAAATCATAACCTATGAAATCAAAGCAATTGAGATAGGATTTGATAGTAATGCCATCTAGGCCATGGTTTTTTTCATTTTGGAAGGTTTTTAACACATTCTCAAGCTCATTTTTTGTTACTTCCACCATTATATACCTATTCCCCTCTTCGTCAATGAAACTTGAAAAACAGCTTGCAAGTTTGAGGATTTTGTCTATATTTGCTCTATTTTCATTAATGAATATGGATTTAATGAGATAATGTGGCCATCCGAGATTTTCATATCCCAGATAATGTTAACTACTTTCCTGTGGTTGGAAATCCCATGGAAATACTTTGTATTTTCACCTCTAGCCTAGACTTTCCAAAGGGCTCTACTCTTTAATATCCATTCTCTTTCCTTTTCTAAGAGGAGGAACTTTTTTTTCTCCTCTATTGATTTTATAGATGATGTCTACTCCTCAGGGAAAGAAAGTGGGCTTGAAGATTCCATGATTTCTTTATTTTCTTTTTGGTTTCAAGGATAATATTTTCATCCTGTTTTTTTTTTTTCATGGGCCCATATGAAAATGATTCCTTTTCAGGTTCCTTTGGAATTGAATAGGCGGTGAGTCCCTTATGGAGGGATCAAAAGGAGCCTAGGAGTATTTTATTTTTTCCATGAGAGGCAAATGATTAAACTAATGTGGGTTTAGATTGAGGGGTCCAATAGTTTATGACTTAAGCACTTTAGGTCCAAGAAAATTGAGCGATGATCCAATCCTCCACCAAAAGGAACCCATTGTTAGATTAGAAATTTTTGATCCAAAAAATAATTTGAAATGAGAATTTGGTTTATCCTTTTTGAGATTTATACTTCTTTAGTCTTGTTGTTTGACCATGTTGGGAGGGATTTGTAAGAAAGGACATTGGTCAAGCCTAATAAGTCGATAATTTTGACAAAAATGAGCAAGAGGGTCTTGGTGAGATGTTAGTTCCCAAAATTTAGAATGACCCAAAGTGAAAATGAAAATATCCCCCCATAATGACCTTCTTAGAGCTGAAATAGGGGAGGCTATTTTTTTATTTTTTTTTCCATATTGATTTCCTATCCAAATATGGGTTGTATATATTTAAGCCCAAAAAATAGAGGTGAATATCTCTAATGGAGAAAGGAGCTTCTATATAGGATCATAAGTACCAAGATAAAGTACAAGAGATCATGATTTGTTTCCATCAAGTTATTAATCCTTAAATCCACCAAAGTGGTCATTTGTGTCAGTGTAGTGAAAGGACCAATTCTAGAGAATAGGAGCTAGAATCGGGATATCTGTTGGCCCCTGTATCATGGTTTCTTGGATATAAATGGTGTGAGAAGAGTGTAAGAAAATGAGGCACTTCAATACTAGGGTTTTTCCGAGTTGGACAAACCCGTGTTGTTAAGGGATAAAATTCTCATTTCATACCCTTTATAAGGGAATTAGCTCTGAGGGCCCCTAAAATCGAAATTTGCTTCCCTTGACGAATCTCCAAGGAGGTCTGCTTTATGGATATCAAAAGGAAATATTTTCTACCCCACCCATGGCTACCAATCTCAGCATTGATTTCCTATCCTAGACCTCCTCCTAGTTTTGGAATGAAGGAAACCAATGAGCCCTTAGGGGGGCCAAAATGGGAGTAGAGTGAGAATGGAGGTTGTAGGATGTGGAGGTGACTTAAAGGGGGGGGGGATGCTTTATAGGGATGAAAGATAGAACTAAAAGAGGGTGAGAGGAGGAAATAGGAAGGGGACTGGAACCTAAGGGAAAATTTGGGGAAGGGTGTGGAATCAATTGTAGAAATTTTGAATAATTTAACACATATTCAACAGAGATTATCCTGATCATGTACTATTGCGGAATACATACACAATAAATAAGCTCCTCTATGTTGATCATCAATATAGCAGCATCAATAACAATAAAACATCAAGAGCATTCACACATTAACACAATATGTAACCCGGGAAAATCATCTCGCTAAAAACCCCAACTATCTGTATATTAATGATTGAGACCATGTAACATTACAAAGTACAATGCTTATCACAAGCAATCCAGTACCATCTCCACCTGTTACACACAATACAACTCAGATCTGATCTCCAAATCTATTCCACTGCTTGCATGCCTCCACTGCTCAATACCTGCTCAAGAACTGATGAGAATGGCTTACCAAACTCGTATTTCACCTCAAAATAATCACTCACACTTTGTTGGACGTGAGCAAAGGCTTCAATACTGGGAAAATAAGTGAGCAAAATCATTGGCATACTCAATCCCTTGATTGTGCAAGATCTGGTGCACAACTATAGTCACAACTGATAGCAATCTGATTCTCTACCACCTGTCCCTATTGAACTGAACATGCACTGACATGCAACTGAGTTAACTGATGTATTCATTAGTTGCATCATGTGTTAATAATTAGTTTAACAAATCATCATTAGTCTATTTGCAGTTAGACTAATTACAACTAGTTTAACTAAGTCAAACTGAACACAACTCCATCAACTCCACAATCAACTCCACCAAACTCAACTAATTGAGTTCTAACTGAAGTCATGCATGCAACAACTCAACTGACTCATAAGAAAAGTGTATTTACTTCTGACAACTGCATGTGCCACCTCTGTAGCTCAAACTGAAGTGCTCCAAGAGAATAAGATCAAGTTTATAGTCCAAATATTATTATGAGACAATAATATTTGACTTTTCTATTTTTGACAGCCAGTCTAAAAATAGACTTTGATCACTCACACTGTGATCACTCACACTTTGATCAAAAATAGAAGTCCATCTATTTTTCCCAACTTGACCAATCATCCATAAACAGCAACCTGCAATCCATAGACATGATCCATAGGTCTAAAATAGACATAGTCTAAAAATAGACTTGCGCCAAAAATAGCCTGCGGGCCCACTTAGTGAAGGCGACTCTTTTCACTAAGCTCCATCATCTTGTTGCAATCTCAACACTCCCTCTCGAAAAGATATGGATTATCAGCAACCCCTATCCTGCCTCGGTGGTACTCAAATTTGCTCCTGGTGAGAGCCTTCGTCAGAATATCAGCATCCTGATCCTCCGTTGGAATGTACGAAAGTAACATGATCCTCCGCTGCACACAATCTCTGATATGATGGTACCTGATGTCAATATGTTTAGATCTATCATGAAATACAGGATTAGCTGAGAGTTTAATGCAACTCTGGTTATCACAGTAAATCACAGTAGGATCCAAATGAGAACCGAACAAACCAACCAGGATCTTCCTCATCCATATAGCCTCGCATGCAGCCAAACTTGCTACCATATACTCGGCCTTCGCTGAACTGAGTGCCACGGATCTCTGCTTCTTGCTGTACCAAGAAACTGTTGTCGATCCGATACTGAAGACCCCTCCTGATGTGCTCTTTCTGTCCGTTGGGCTCCCTGCCCAATCTACATCTGTGAAGCCACATAGCTTCACCTCATCCTCCTGTCTGTACCACAAACCATATCCCGATGTGCCTCTCAAGTAGCGCAATACATGCTTGCCCGCCTTCTAGAAGAGCTTGGTAGGCTTAACCATAGCTTGTGAAAGCTGGTTAACTACATAGCATATATCGGGTCGTGTATTGACCAAATACATCAGCGACCCCACCAACTGTCGATAAACAGTGGCATCCACTTCTTCTCCCGAAGTGGCATCCTCCTTCCTCCAACCTCCAGGAAGAGGAGTATCAACAGGCTTGCAGCCATGCATGTTGAACTTCTCCAGTATCTCTCGAGCATACTTGCCCTGAGAAACAAACAGTCCACCACTACGTTGCCATATTTCCAATCCTAGGAAATAGTGAAGGAGGCCCAAGTCCTTCATCTCAAACTCTGTAGCAAGATCCTTATTGCATGACAGTATCAACAGCTCATCACCCGTTAGAATCAAATCATCAACATACAGTACAATGATAAGCAACTTACCCTCCACCACAATCTGGTATAGGTTAGGATTCGCGTCGCTCTTGGAGAATCCAAGTCCTGTGAAATAGCTATCTATCCATGTGTACCAAGCATGTGGTTCTTGCTTCAACCGATACAGTGCTCTCTTGAGCCTGCACAAATGCGACTCGCTGTTGAAGACCTCAAAGCCTTCGGGCTGCTCAATGTACACCTCCTCCTCAATGACTCCATTGAGGAACACAGTCTTCACATCCATCTGATGAATGTGCCATCCCATCTGCACTGAGAGAGAAAGAATCGTCCATATGGAAGAATACCTTGCGACAGGTGCAAAGGTCTCCTCATAATCGATCCCCTCTATCTGTGAAAAGCCTCAGGCAACAAATCTTGCCTTGTACTTCTCCACACTCCTGTCAGCTGCCTGCTTGACCTTGTAGATCCATCTCGAACCCACCACTGATTTCCCTTTCAGTCTAGGAACAATCTCCCATGCACTGTTTCTGACAATAGAATCATACTCTTCCACCATGGTGTCTACCCATGCGGGATCCTCCACAGCTTCCTCGAAAGAGGATGGCTCAGTCACAACACACTTGCTCATAAGAGCCATGTATCCAGTGTACCGATCAGGTGACTGTCTCTGCCTGCCTTGGGCTGTAGGTGGTCCTACAACTTTCTCTGCATCTTGAGCCAGTCGCTCAGTTTTACCACTGTCTGGCAAATACACATTATAGTTGTGGGGCGTATCAGTGTACCCCACAAATATCCCAACCTCTGCGGTCGGCTCCAAATTCTTCCTGGTATCCTTTGTCACATGCATGTAAACATTAGCACCAAAAATCCTCAAATGAGAAAGATCAGGCTTCTTACCAGAATAAGCCTCCTCGGGTGTACTCATGCCAAGTATCCTATGAGGAAAACGGTTCTGCACATAAATTGTTGTATTGCATGCTTCCGCCCACAAGTGAAGGGGTAGGCCCTGATCATGCAACATTGACCGTGCAGCACCCACAATCATTCTGTTCTTTTGCTCAGCTACCCCGTTCTGCTGTGGGTTATGGGGAGCTATGAGCACTCTACGAATCCCTTCTACCTTGCAGAAATCCTTGAACTCGTCTGAGATGTATTCACCACCATTATCGCTCCTAAGAGCCTTCACCTTCTTCCCCGACTCCTTCTCGACCAGTGCTTTGAATTCACAAAACTTTGAATATGTCTCGCTCTTCTTCTACATGAAGAAGATCCAGCACTTACGAGAGAAATCATCAACAAAAATCACATAATACCTGTGTTTTGCTGTCGAAGCAACTGAGAAAGGTCCACACACGTCTGTGTGAATTCTCTCAAGGATCGTCGTGGCGCGACTATCCTTCTCGTGAAAGGTGGCTTTCACAAGCTTCCCCAAAGTACACCCCTTGCACTGATCTGACTGCGCAAGTGTGCCTTTAGGAAGCCCTGTAGTGATCTGCTGCAGTATCTTCAAGGCTCCATGGTGAAGGTGACCCAATCTCCTGTGCCACAACTCGCCATCATCCCAGCTCACCAATCCTTCTGCCTTGCCCGCCATTGCTGCGCATCCATCTACATGCAACTAATAAAGGTTCCTCACTCGAACCCCTATCTTCCGGGTCTCACCGGTTGTCTTGCTGCGCAGGAAGGCCTTTCCCTCGCTGAAAACAACATCATACCCCTTGTCTTCTAACATCACCACTGAGATAAGATTCTTCGTCAATCCTGGAACATGCATGACTTCCTTCAATACGAAGGGTTTACCAGACTCCCTCTCAAAGGAAATGGTACTGATACCGGTTGCACTGTATCTACCATCATCGCCCATCTCGATGTGCACTCCAAGATCTTTGTCCTCCAGATCAGAGAACAAATCTCTATCTCCCGTCATGTGAAAATACGCACCACTATCCAAGAACCACACTGATCCCATCACACTTGAAACCAAGCATGCGATCAATGAAAAATCAAGCTCAAACTGTGAGGCTAGAGCCTCTCCTGCTGAAGATCCAGCAGCCCGCTTGTTCTTCTTCTTCTGCGGACAATTAGTGGCATAGTGTCCGTGCTGGTGACAGTGAAAACACTTCACCTTGGACATATCCTGCTTCTTTCCTTTTGCACCGGAATGAGAAGCTTTCTCGTTCTTCCCCTTCTTTGCTTTGGTAGCCAAAGTGCAATTCTCTTCATCAGATACCTTTGATGAAGATCCATTCTCACCTTTATTGTTTCTGAGTTTATCCTTGAGCGCCAGGTCGCTCTTGGTTTGGAATAACATTCGCAATCCGTTGAAATACATTTCAACAACACTGCTGCAAATTCGAATTCCACCAGCAACCAACTCAACCGCTTCCGATCTAGAATTCGTGAGAACAAAATATTTCTCGTACAGAGATCGACTGTATGGGAATTCACTGGATATCTCACCTTCCAAAGGAAGGATGAATCCAGAGGCTACCTGGCCCGATTACAGACTCTGCCTGAAGAAATAGAATGTAAACACTTCCTGAATAGTAGATCTGATGATCAATCCTCGCTTGATATCCTGTAAAAATATCTTCTACAAATCAAGCAACTTTGATACCATGTAGAAACTTTTTCTACAATTATCTAGCTCTGATACCATGTAGAAATTTTGAATAATTTAGCACATATTCAACAGGGATTATCCTGATCATGTACTATTGCGGAATACATACACAATACATAAGCTCCTCTATGTTGATCATCAATATAGCAGCATCAATAACAATAAAACATCAAGAGCATTCACACATTAACACAGTATGTAACCTGGGGAAAGCATCTCGCTAAAAACCCCAACTATCTGTATATTAATGATTGAGACCATGTAACATTACAAAGTACAATGCTTATCACAAGCAATCCAGTACCATATCCACCTGTTACACACAATACAGCTCAGATCTGATCTCCAAATCTATTCCACTGCTTGCCTGCCTCCACTGCTCAATACCTGCTCAAGAACTGATGAGAATGGCTTACCAAACTCGTATTTCACCTCAAAATAATCACTCACACTTTGTTGGACGTGAGAAAAGGCTACAATACTGGGAAAATACGTGAGCAAACTCATTGGCATACTCAATCCCTTGATTGTGCAAGATCTGGTGCACAACTATAGTCACAACTGATAGCAATCTGATTCTCTACCACCTGTCCCTGTTGAACTGAACATGCAACTGAGTTAACTGATGTATTCATTAGTTGCATCATGAGTTAATAATTAGTTTAACAACTCATCATTAGTCTATTTGCAGTTAGACTAATTACAACTAGTTTAACTAAGTCAAACTGAACACAACTCCATCAACTCCACAATCAAATCCACCAAACTCAACTGATTGAGTTCTAACTGAAGTCATGCATGCAACAACTCAACTCACTCGTAAGAAAAGTGTATTTCCTTCTGACAGCTGCATGTGCCACCTCTGTAGCTCAAACTGAAGTGCTCCAAGAGAATATGATCAAGTTTATAGTCCAAATATTATTATGAGACAATAATATTTGACTTTTCTATTTTTGACAGCCAGTCTAAAAATAGACTTTGATCACTCACACTGTGATCACTCACACTTTGATCAAAAATAGAAGTCCATCTATTTTTCCCAACTTGACCAATCATCCATAAATAGCAACCTGCAATCCATAGACATGATCCATATGTCTAAAAATAGACATAGTCTAAAAATAGACTTGCGCCAAAAATAGCCTACGGGCCCACTTAGTGATGGCGACTCTTTTCACTAAGCTCCATCATCTTGTTGCAATCTCAACACTCCCTCTCGACAAGATATGGATTATCAGCAACCTCCATCCTGCCTCGGTGGTATTCAAATTTGCTCCTGGTGAGAGCCTTCGTCAGAATATCAGCATCCTGATCCTCCGTTGGAATGTACGAAAGTAACATGATCCTCTGTTGCACATAATCTCTGATATGATGGTACCTGATGTCAATATGTTTAGATATATCATGAAATACAGGATTAGCCGAGATTTTAATGCAACTCTGGTTATCACAGTAAATCACAGTAGGATCCAAATGAGAACCGAACAAACCAACCAGGATCTTCCTCATCCGTATAGCCTCGCATGTAGCCAAACTTGCTGCCATATACTCGGCCTTTGCTGAACTGAGTGCCACGGATCTCTGCTTCCTGCTATACCAAGAAACTGCTGTCGATCCGATACTGAAGGCCCCTCCTAATGTGCTCTTTCTGTCCATTGGGCTCCCTGCCCAATCTGCATCTGTGAAGCCACATAGCTTCACCTCATCCTCCTGTCTGTACCACAAACCATATCCCGATGTGCCTCTCAAGTAGCGTAATACATGCTTGCCTGCCTTCTAGAAGAGCTTGGTAGGCTTAACCATAGCTTGTGAAAGCTGGTTAACTGCATAGCATATATCGGGTCATGTATTGACCAAATACATCAGCGACCCCACCAACTGTCGATAAACAGTGGCATCCACTTCTTCTCCCGAAGTGGCATCCTCCTTCCTCCAACCTCCAAGAAGAGGAGTATCAACAGGCTTGCAGCCATGCATGTTGAACTTCTTAAGTATCCCCCGAGCATAATTGCCCTGAGAAACAAACAGTCCACCACTACGCTGCCATATTTCCAATCCTAGCAAATAGTGAAGGAGGCCTAAGTCCTTCATCTCAAACTCTGTAGCAAGATCCTTCTTGCATGACAGTATCAACAGCTCATCACCCGTTAGAATCAGATCATCAACATACAGTACAATGATAAGCAACTTACCCTCCACCACAGTCTGGTATAGGTTAGGATCCGCCTCGCTCTTGGAGAATCCAAGTCCAGTGAAATAGCTATCTATCCATGTGTACCAATCACGTGGTGCTTGCTTCAACCCATACAGAGCTCTCTTGAGCCTGCACACATGCGACTCGCTGCTGAAGACCTCAAAACCTTCGGGCTACTCAATGTACACCTCCTCCTCAATGACTCCATTGAGGAACGTAGTCTTCACATCCATCTGATGAGTGTGCCATCCCATCTGCACTGAGAGAGCAAGAATCGTCCGTATGGAAGAATACCTTGCGACAGGTGCAAAGGTCTCCTCATAATCGATCTCCTCTATCTGTGAAAAGCCTCGGGCAACAAATCTTGCCTTGTACTTCTCCACACTCCCGTCAGCTGCCTGCTTGACCTTGTAGATCCACCTCGAACCCACCACTGATTTCCCTGCCGGTCTAGGAACAATCTCCCATGCACTGTTTCTGACAATAGAATCATACTCTTCCACCATGGTGTCTACCCATGCGGGATCCTCCACAGCTTCCTCGAAAGAGGATGGCTCAGTCACAACACACTTTCTCATAAGATCCATGTATCCAGTGTACCGATCAGGTGACTGACTCTGCCTGTGTTGGGCTATAGGTGGTCCTACAACTTTCTCTGCATCTTGAGCCAGTCACTCAACTTCTGTCAAGCGCTTTCGCCCTCTGATGGTTGGCGCTGCATGAGTGGACTCGTCCACTCCATGAACCTCGTCCTACGGCTGATCCACATCCTGAAGCTCATCCTTAGGAACTAATAGCTCCTCATCTGCATGCAAGTGTAGCTCCCTCTCAAGCGAACACTTCATGGCTTTCTCCTCCTGAAATTTTATATCCTGTCGCACAACAGTTTTACCACTGTCTGGAAAATACACACGATAGTTGTGGGGCATATCAGTGTACCCCACAAATATCCCAACCTCTGCGGTCGGCTCCAACTTCTTCCTGGCATCCTTCGTCACATGCATGTAAACGTTAGCACCAAAAATCCTCAAATGAGAAAGATCAGGCTTCTTACCAGAATAAGCCTCCTCGGGTGTACTCATGCCAAGTATCCTATGAGGACAACGGTTCTGCACATAAACTGTTGTATTTCATGCTTCCGCCCACAAGTGAAGGGGTAGGCCCTGATCATGCAACATTGCCCGTGCAGCACCCACAATCATTATGTTCTTTCGCTCAGCTACCCCGTTCTGCTGTGGGTTATGGGGAGCTATGAGCTCTCTACGAATCCCTTCTGCCTTGCAGAAATCCTTGAACTCATCTGAGATGTATTCACCACCATTATCGCTCCTAAGAGCCTTCACCTTCTTCCCCGACTCCTTCTTGACCAGTGCTTTGAATTCACAGAACTTTGAATATGTCTCGCTCTTCTTCTACATGAAGAAGATCCAGCACTTACGAGAGAAATCATCAACAAAAATCACATAATACCTGTGTTTTGCTGTCGAAGCAACTGAGAAAGGTCCACACACGTCTTTGTGAATTCTCTCAAGGATCGTCATGGCGCGACTATCCTTCTCGTGAAAGGTGGCTTTCACAAACTTCCCCAAAGTACACTCCTTGCACTGATCTGACTGCGCAAGTGTGCCTTTAGGAAGCCCTGTAGTGATCTGCTGCAGTATCTTCAAGGCTCCATGGTGAAGGTGACCCAATCTCCTGTGCCACAACTCGCCATCATCCCGGCTCACCAATCCTTCTGCCTTGCCCGCCATTGCTGTGCATCCATCTACATGGAACTGATAAAGGTTCCTCACTCGAACCCCTATCTTCTGGGTCTCACCGGTTGTCTTGCTGTGCAGGAAGGCCTTTCCCTCGCTGAAAACAACATCATACCCCTTGTCTTCTAACATCGCCACTGAGATAAGATTCTTCGTCAATCCTGGAACATGCATGACTTCCTTCAATACGAAGGGTTTACCAGATTCCCTCTCAAAGGAAATGGTACCGATACCGGTTGCACTGTATCTACCATCATCGCCCATCTCGATGTGCACTCCAAGATCTTTGTCCTCCAGATCATAGAAAAAATCTCTATCTCCCGTCATGTGAAAAGACGCACCACTATCCAAGAACCACACTGATCCCATCACACTTGAAACCAAGCATGCGATCAATGAAAAATCAAGCTCAAACTATGAGGCTAGAGCCTCTCCTGCTGAAGATCCAGCAGCCTGCTTGTTCTTCTTCTTCTGCGGACAATTAGTGGCATAGTGTCCGTGCTGGTGACAGTGAAAACACTTCACCTTGGACATATCCTGCTTCTTGCCTTTTGCACCAGAATGAGAAGCTTTCTCGTTCTTCCCCTTCTTTGCTTTGGCAGCCAAAGCGCAATTCTCTTCATCAGATACATTTGATGAAGATCCATTCTCACCTTTATTGTTTCTGAGTTTATCCTTGAGCGCCAGGTCGCTCTTTCTTTGGAATAACATTCTCAATCCGTTGAAATACATTTCAACAACACTGCTGCAAATTCGAATTCCACCAGCAACAAACTCAACCGCTTCCGATCTAGAATTCGTGAGAACAAAATATTTCTCGTACAGAGATCGACTGTATGGGCATTCACCGTATATCTCACCTTCCAAAGGAAGGATGAATCGATAGGCTACCTGGCCCGATTACAGAATATGCCTGAAGAAATAGAATGTAAACACTTACTAAATAGTAGATCTGATGATCAATCCTCGCTTGATATCCTGTAAAAATCTCTTCTACAAATCAAGCAGCTTTGATACCATGTAGAAACTTTTTCTACAATTATCTAGCTCTGATACCATGTAGAAATATTGAATAATTTAGCACATATTCAACAGAGATTATCCTGATCATGTACTATTGCGGAATACATACACAATACATAAGCTCCTCTACGTTGATCATCAATATAGCAGCATCAATAACAATAAAACATCAAGAGCATTCACACATTAACACAGTATGTAACCCGGGGAAAGAATCTCGCTAAAAACCGCAACTATCTGTATATTAATGATTGATACCATGTAACATTACAAAGTACAATGCTTATCACAAGAAATCCAGTACCAGCTCCACCTGTTACACACAATACAGCTCAGATCTGATCTCCAAATCTATTCCACTGCTTGCCTGCCTCCACTGCTCAATACCTGCTCAAGAACTGATGAGAATGGCTTACCAAATTCGTATTTCACCTCAAAATAATCACTCACACTTGTTGGACGTGAGCAAAGGCTACAATACTGGGCAAATACGTGAGCAAACTCATTGGCATACTCAATCCCTTGATTGTGCAAGATCTGGTGCACAACTATAGTCACAACTGATAGCAATCTGATTCTCTACCACCTGCCCTGTTGAGCTGAACATGCACTGACATGCAACTGAGTTAACTGATGTATTCATTAGTTGCATCATGAGTTAATAATTAGTTTAACAACTCATCATTAGTCTATTTGCAGTTAGACTAATTACAACTAGTTTAACTAAGTCAAACTGAACACGACTCCATCAACTCCACAATCAACTCCACCAAACTCAACTGATTGAGTTCTAACTGAAGTCATGCATGCAACAACTCAACTGACTCGTAAGAAAAGTGTATTTCCTTCTGACAGCTGCATGTGCCACCTCTATAGCTCAAACTGAAGTGCTCCAAGAGAATAAGATCAAGTTTATAGTCCAAATATTATTATGAGACAATAATATTTGACTTTTCTATTTTTGACAGCCAGTCTAAAAATAGAATTTGATCACTCACACTGTGATCACTCACACTTTGATCAAAAATAGAAGTCCATCTATTTTTCCCAACTTGACCAATCATCCATAAACAGCAACCTGCAATCCATAGACATGATCCATATGTCTAAAAATAGACATAGTCTAAAAATAGGCTTGCGCCAAAAATAGCTTGCGGGCCCACTTAGTGAAGGCGACTCTTTTCACTAAGCTACATCATCTTGTTGCAATCTCAACATCAATAGATTAGGGAGATTCTCAAGGAAATAAGTAACAATGGGAGAAAATGACAAGGAAAATTAAATAGTATTCAACACATAAATATTTTAGAGGAAACCATAATGAAGGGATGGGAGGGAGAAATTATACCTATATAGTAAGAGTCTGCCTTAGTAGTGGTCTCTAAAGATGCCAACCGGAAATAAAAAATGAGCCTCTTCTATGTGTGTATCAAGAGCATCCTGGGTCTGAGAATCTTTAGAAGATGTGGGGTTTATTCCCATGGAAGGAGAATATAGAGAAACTTCATGGGGTTTTAACATGGGGTTCTATGCTCCTCTATCTCTGACTTCATGTTTCGAACCCATTTTTTTCTTGGTTTTCACTTATTGCAATCTACTCCTAACTTTCCATATGAGTGGAAACATTAGAACTTGAAAGGGATACACTCATAATCGAGGGTTTTTCTTGTGGAGTCACTTTTGATACTAAATAGAGATTGGTTCTGGGACATCCGAAGCCAAATTCAATCCTACTATAATTATGGCCAAGTCCATGTAGCTTGAGGATTGAAATGAGTAGTCTTCTTCATAGTAAAAACCCAATACGTTTTCAATTTCCTTGAAGACATATTTGGAATAGTATGGAAGTGGAAGTCATAGGAGACAAACCTAGATAGGAGTCATTGTAAGCCATTTTATCCAAGAATCAAAATACACTTACCACTTCTTAAGATAGAGGGCTTGGGAGCCCAAAATCAAACATTTCAAGCGGAGTTTATTCACATCCTCCACTGTATTCAGTGGTCAACCCATCCAACCTTTTTCCAAAAGGAGGCATCACGATAAGTAACCCAGGTATGCCAAGAAATGTTTTCCATCCAAAAACTAATGGCCACCATGGTGATTATCCTATTGGTGAAATGACCTACTATTGGAGTTTCCTCCATTCACAAAATGTCATTCAATTTTACGCCTTCTCCTAGAATGAGGTTTGGTTCCTCCACTCTTTGTTTTACATATTTTTTTCTCACCTTCTTAAAGTCATTTCCTTCTAGATGGAGGAGTGTTGTTTGATAGGGATAAAATGTGTCTCCACTAAGCATCCCATAAGTCAAAAATTGTTTATAAAAATGGACAGGGGGGTAGGTGGGAGTGGGTTAAAAAAAGAAGTCAGCAAGAGAAATGACAAAGTTGTCGGATCCACGAGAACTTCTAAGGGTTCAAGTGAAAAGCACAGAGAGGGAGGGTTAACACATTTGGAGTCTGGGTTAGCCATAGTTTTATTGATTAGAGTGAAAGGATGCTTTGGAAAGGGGACATTAAACTAAGAAAAATGTGAAAAGGAGCAATTATTGATGATATGGTTCGAGGGGTCTTGCAGAGGATACAA
Organism: Pinus tabuliformis; assembly: GCA_031772625.1. Lineage (NCBI taxonomy): Eukaryota > Viridiplantae > Streptophyta > Pinopsida > Pinales > Pinaceae > Pinus > Pinus tabuliformis. The sequence goes on along the minus strand of CM062806.1, from coordinate 608,793,610 downwards.
CTCATCAACCTTTTGATTTTGTGAGGTTCATGCTAGAGAAAATGATAAAGAATTTGACGAGTTTGAAATAGTAACAAATTTGGTAAATGTTGAAGAGGTGATAGGAGGGAGTGTCTAGATTTGGATGCCCTCAAGAAGATCGTTCAAGAAATTGACAAGTTCCTCATCCATAACTCAGGAGAAAGAAAAATGATGTTGGATCTTGCGAGGAAAATAGGAGTGGATGAAAGTGTAGGGAATGGGATGAGAGGGAGGGCACATTCCATGGTTGGGAGCCCATGGCTTACACCCATCATCAAGCACTGGCCATCCACAGAGAAAACCCTCAATATCCTCAAAAGATCTGATATTACTTTGTATCACTATAATCTATTATTCCATGATCAAATATCATACACTAATCTTTTATATATATTATTTTTAGTATAACAAATCAATTTTGAGTAGTGTTATTAATTATTATTTATATATGATATTATTTGAAAATAAAAGTTGCAGCAAGAGATTAATTAATTTGAAAGGATAAATTTTAAGTTGTGAAATAAATATAACAATTTAGAAACATGAAAAATTGTTATTTTTATTAACATTATAGACAATGACACTTCTATACACACACTTGATTACTTAATTAATTTGAAAGGATAAAGTTTAAGTTGTGAGATAAACATAACAATTTAGATACATGAAAAATTGTTATTTTATTAACATTATAGATAATGGCACTTCTGTAGATACACTTGATTACTTGTATTTGATTAGTGACCACTACATCCATACTACTTATATACATACACTTGATTACTTATATTTGATCAGTGACCACTACATCCATGAAAAGATCAAACATAAGGGATCACTACAGCCATGAAATGATCAAACATAAGGGATCACTTCCTATCGATACATACACTTGATTACTTGTATTTGATCAGTGCCCACAACATCCACGGAAAGATCAAACATAAGAGATCACTACATCCATGAAAAGATCGAACATAAGGGATCACTTCTTATCAACTCAACTGCAGAGCCTAACCCTGAGGGTGTTGAGAGAATTGAACATGTGGCCTCTTAATAGAAAAGGTACTTTAGCAATGGAGACTTGACCAATTGAGCTAACCCTTAGGGCCAATTTTAAATGATGTTATTATTTTTTATCTATATAAAAAATTATTTTGGAAAAAAAAAATTGGTAATATAAATTATGTAGCTTAATTCTTATTTTATATTTGGTTTGTTTTTGCATATACTTTTTAATCAATTTTTCTCCAAATTTGCTAGGAATTTGATGTTTAAGTTATGTAAGATTTTATTTTCCCTTGGAAAAAGTCGTAATCTTCATTAATGAGGAAAATTACATTTTGCAGATGCCAGCGACATATACTGTACTGTGGGCTAGAAGCCTATCCTTGTGAGTTCAAACTAGATAGAGGTGTTCTCCACGTAGGGAGACACTGCTCTGAGATATGATCTTCAAAAAATTACTTATGTACTTACTCTATGCAGAGAGTATCAAAAAATAACTGTCTTGTGAAAATAAACTGCTTGATAAAAACTTCATATAAATATTTATATAAAGACAACACAGGAAAATATATACAACAAAAACTTTAATTCAACTCCTTTTGAGATTTTCTAATCAGATATTTCTATGAAAGGTCTATGATAATACTAATGGAAGGTTCCATCAGTTTGCTCCAGTATGCTCCAAGTGACTATAGGCTTGTGCACTGCTTCCTTGGATAGTAGATCGGCAACTGTGTTCCTCTCCCTGTATATATGTTGACAAGTAAATGTGTCAAATAAATTTATAAGTCTGAAAATTTCATCCATGATGTGTCTCAGAGAAAAAGCATGACAAATAGTAACTTTTTTAATCCAATAGCATATAGTTTTTAAATCTCCAAATAGTTGTATGCTTCTGCACTGTTTTTCCAAGACAAAGTGTATTGTGTATTTTGCTGTTGTAAGCTTAGAAAAATTGTTTGTCCCTCTGCCCATACCCATTTGAATTTTGTAAAAATGATTTGATGTAATGTGGAGGACAGTGCCTCCCCCACAGCCAATGTCTTGAGCTGAACCATCAAAGTATGCCCAGGGGAGGGATTGGTTTATGCTCTCTGGGATGATATGCCTGGGGTTTCTTTCCTCCTCAGGTATTTGTTGCTAATCTACTAGGATTTGTGCAGTAATGTTTGGCTAGTGGGGGGGAGAGTTTTGAAATGTGATTCTGTTTCGGGCAATCCAAATGGCCTAGCTAGTCAGTAGAGGGATGTTTTTTGCTCTTTCCGAAGATACATTGGACCACCATCCCTCCCAAGCTTCCTGAACGGTTGTGCCTTGCCACCTAGGGAGGGAAGGTATATGAGAGTGGATAGAATTCCAAAGCTCCCTCGTGCATGGACAAGTAAGAAAGAGATGATTCCCAGTCTCATTGTCTGCTTTGCAGAGGCCACACCAGAAGGGTCTGTGAAATGATCTTTTAGTCAGGTTTTCTCCCGTTGGGATTTTATGATGCAGAATGGTCCACATGAGGAGTCTGGACCTGGGTGGTGCTTTAAGTTTCCAAATGTTTCTCCACCAAGGTTCACTCTGTAGAGGTTTCAGAGAGTTTATAAGGGCTATGTATCCCTCCTTAGGTGAGTATTTCCCATGCTTTGCAAGAGCCCAGATAAGCTCATCCTCCCCTTCTTGTATCTTGATATGAGATTCCATGAGAGCCCACATGTATTCCTTCCAAAGTTACTACCATTGTCAAGGGATCTGTAACGTCCTTCCAGATTTCCAAGCTTGTTGTAAAAATGTAGAGCGACCGTTGTTTGCTATATGGTTAATGTGCGTGATTCCTCTGGAGGTGAGGTATGATCTGAGCTTCTGTGGGAGTCTGTGAGCATTCCCACACCCAATCCAGGGGTCTATCCCTATTTTAACAGCTTCTCCTGACTGTATTCTCCATGTGAGTCCATCCTTGATAAGGGGCATATCCTGGAGGACCGCTTTCCATATGATCAATTTTCTAGCTTGTGTCCACTGAGGTTGTCGAATCCATTCCATAATATTTAATGGAGCTATGTATTTAGATATGGCCACTTTAGTCCACAGGCTAGAGGACGAGACTAGCTGCCATCCTAGTTTGGCCGCCATGGCTGTGGAGAAGGAGTCTAATATTTTTATACCCCATCCTCCCCACTTCTTTGGGAGTGCCAAAGAGTCCCAATTTGTCCAGGCGAAGATCCTACCGGGTTGGTTTCCTCTCCACAGAAACCTGCAACATAGGTTTTTGATTCTGGATAGTATTCCTTTAGGAATCCATGCTAAAGACATCCAATAGACTGGAGTTGCTTCCAGCACTGCTTTTATGAGTATCAATCTTCCTGCTCTTGATAAATATTTTAAATACCAGCTGTTTATCCTTTTCTATAGTTTGGTTATGAGCCAGATCTAGTCAGCAATCCTATAACCATGTGGTTTTAATCGATAGCCCATGTATTTTAATCCCTCGTCCAGATTCAGTAGGTTATAGGGGAATCTTCTTAGTGCATATTGGACCTCATATGGAGTGCATCCTATAGTTGTTATAGAGGATTTCCCATTTTTAACTATCATGCCAGTGGCTGCTTGGAATATAGTGAATGTATTGAGAAGTGCAGTCACATCTCCTATACTCCCATTTAGGAAAAGTAACACATCATCCACAAAGAGCAGGTGTGTTAATGTGCATTCTTTAGTGATTCAGATCCCCCTAAGCCTGCCTCTTCGATGTTCTTCCTTTATCAAGAAACTGAGACCTTCCATGATGAGTAAGAAGAGGAGAGGGGACAATGGACATCCTTGCCTGAGGCCTCTTTCAGAATGGAAGAAAGGTGAGGCCGCACCATTTACCAGGACACTGTATGATACATTGGTGATACAACTCATAATCCATCTTATGAATTCAAAAGGGAAACCCAGGTGTGTTAAGAGCATTCTGAGGTATAGCCAGTTGACTCTATCAAAGGCTTTCGAGAGGTCAACTTTCAGGACCATGCCCTTCAGTTTGTGTGTTTGGATAGAATGTAGGATCTCTTGTGCCATGCCGACCACTTCATGTATTTATCTATTCTGTAAAAATGAAAATTGTTCAGGTGAGATATGGTTGGATAAGATTGGCCGAAGACAGTTTGCTATAATCTTGGAGATGATCTTGTATATACAATTACATAGGGATATGGGCCGGAAGTCATTGAAAGATGTGGGATTGTCCGATTTGGGAAAAAGGGCGATAAAAGTTGTGTTGAAGGCCTCATACATTCTTCCAGAGGTTCTGCATTCCTCTATAACTTGTAATAGGTCCCCCCACAAGGTTTCAAAAAATCCAGATAGAATTCCACAGTCCAGCCATCTGGGCTAGGGCTTTTATCTCTTTTGAACCATTTGAGAGTGTCCTCCAGTTCCTTCAAGGAAACCCCTTTAGTCAAATCCCCACTTTCATCTTGGTCTACAAACCTTGGGAATAGTTGGGTTGTCTTCATTATATCTCCCAGGGTGGCATTTGGTGGCGACTTATAAATGTTACAGAAATGGGCAGAGGCCATAGATGCCAGCCGGGGGAAGGTGTTCACAGGTTCTCCATACTCATCTAAAAGCTACCAAATAGTATTGATAGCTTTCCTCCCATTTGAAAATTTGTGGTAGAACTTGGTATTGTCATCCCCTTCCTTCACCCAGATGGCTCTGCTTCTCAGCCTCCAGCTCTCTTCTCTGTTTTTCAGGATCTGGTTTCTCTTGGCCAGCAGGGAGGTAATTTGCTCTTTGTGCTCATGGGAGGAGAGTATTCCTTCATGGTCATTTTCATACTTCTCGATGGCTTCTTCTGATTGTTTGAGAGTATGGTCTTCCTACTCCCTCTTCTTATGAGCCCATTTCTTAGTGAGGCTCTTGAGTTCTTTAAGGTTTTTTGCAAAACCTTCCAATATAGTCCCTTCTGCCGCTGGGGGATGATTTCTCCAGTAATTTGTGACAAGGTGGATGTATTCAACATCCCTCAGCCAGGCTGCATTAAATTTGAAAGGACCTTTTGGCTTGTTCATACCTCCTCTGATTTCCAAGTAGATCGGCCTATGGTCTGATATTCCTCCAGAGCCCACCCACTGTCTATATCCCAGTCCCATGGTTAACATATGCTCCTTAATGAGATATCTATCAAGTCTTTTGGAGAGACTGTCTGCTCCTACTCTGTTGTTCCTCCAAGTGGGCATTATTTTAGGGGAGGGGATGTCTATGAGGTTGTGATCCTCCAGTTTGGTCTCGAAAAAATCTGAGAGGATATCCTATTGGGCATTATGACCCCATGATTCTGCATAGCCGATGGAGAAGTTTAGATCCCCCCCCAGGACGAGATTGTCCTTTTGAAGAATGTGAGATTCAAGGAGTCTGTTCCAAAACTCTTGTCTGTTGTGATAGGGGCCATATATATTAATGATCCTGAACTCAAAATCTAGTTCAAAGGAGTATATATCAACTCCTATGTACCCTGAACTCCCCCACACATTACAGATTCTGATAGATCGATTATTGACTCCTAACACCAGCCCCCCAGACCTCCCTGATGCATCGAGGGAATGGAAAGTCCAACCAGGTATCTAGGTTTCCAAGAGGTGGGTAATGACACTCCCCTGACCTAGGGTTTCTTGCAAAAATAGGATGTCAACAGGCTCCGTTGAGAGTAGTCTCCTCATGGCTAATTTTTTTGCAGGGCTAGCCAACCCTCTACAATTGAAGGAGAGGAGTTTCATGGGGGAGGAGCCTCCAGGGTATTCACTGCTCTAAGTACCCGGTCAATGGCCTGTTGTTTGCCTGAAACAATCTCTTCTCCTACTTGTACCTTGGCTTTGGATAGGGAGGATGGTCTGCCCCTAGCCGATTTTAGAGGGGGAGGGGAGGTGATGAGTCCAATACCCAGAGAGTCAGGGGCCTATGAGTGAAACCTAGCTCTGGTGGGGTATCTTAAGGGAAGAGGGCTGGAATGAGAGGGAGGATCAAGTAATTGGGGATTTTGGGGAGGATGTTTAGGGAAAGAGGGTTGAGTGCAGGAGAAGGTGGGGGAGGGGGGTTTGATAGGGCATTCCACAGCCTTGGGGGGGATGAAGGTGTGAGAGGAAGACTGAACTGAAATGAACTGTTCATGACAAGATTCTATGCCGTGCAGAGATGCATTTGAGTATACAAAGGAGGAGTTTGTAGTATACATACCCATGGAGAACAACACTTATGCAGCTGCCCTAGCTCTAGTGAGAGGTGGAGAGGGTGCTCTAGTGGGTGCCTTTCCCCACTTCTTCCTGATCTCTTTTGAGGGCATAGGTAATGCCTCCAATTGTGCCTGATTTGCAACCTCTTCCCCCTCAGAGGGGCTTTTCTGAGCTTGAGTATTGTTCTGAATTGTGTCCTTCTCCCTGTCTCCTATCCTTTCCTTCTTATTCAATGAACAATATTTGTATAGGTGTTCCACCTTGTGATAACATCTACAATGGATGGGGACACCCTCGTAATCTAGGGTTTGCTTACGGGAGAAGGATTTCCACTGTAAATTAATATGCTCCTGTAGACCTCCCCGTGTATCCAAGTGAACCAGAATTCTGGCATATGCCATCATACCAGATGCTAGGTAAGTTCTGTCGTGGTCAAGATAGGTGCCTAGCGTGTTTCCTATACGGCAGAAGATATTCTCTGACCAGAATTTCAGAGGCAATCTAGGTAGCAGAACCCATATAGGGCCAACTCCTATCTACTCTTTTGTGGGGTCGAATAGAGGGTTCCATCATCGTAGGAGAACTGGTGCATGCTTGAAATGCCAGAAAGATGACAGTACCCAGTTTGTGTGCTCGGCTCTGGCAAAACGGAGAGCAAACCATCCTCTAACAAATGTTTGAATGGTTGGGAGATCCGCCAGGTGTTGTCCCCAAACCTCTAAGGCCCATATCTTAAGCCTGGCTACTATATAGCTTCGACCACGAATTCTCCCTACCAGAACTCGGTCTGTCGTGTCCATGGTGTCACCCCACTGAATGTCCTCCCTGAGTCTGAGAATGATGTCCTCGCTTCTGACCTTGAAGCACTTTCTCTTCTTTCCCCTCTGCGCCGACACTTCAGGGTCTTCTGTAGAATCCCCTGGCTGGTTAGGGTTTGGGTCCGGGGTTTCAGGGCGAGGGAGCTCGACCGCTGGGATCGATTCCGAGAGAGGGGGTACCACCACGTAACTGCTAGATGGATGCGCCTTAGGAACCAGAGCTTGTGGTATTTCCTGGTCCAGTGTGTGTGCTCTCAGAGGGTTGGATGAGGATTCACCAGGGAGAGTTGAGAGGGGGGTTTGAGTGCTAGCCACCTCAGGGTTTTAATGTAGGTAGGCAGTGATAAAAATGGAAGGCGAAAGAGACTGTGGCGGCGAGGGAGGAAACGACCAGATCGGTGGAGGCTCTGAGAAAGTGACAGTGGAGCAGAAGGTCCAGAAATGGAAGGAAGGCCCTCAATGGTAGCTGACAGGTCGCAACAGAAAGGCAGGATGTCATCCGCGGTGGAGCGAGGAGTTTGCCAGATATTGACATTCTCCAACGGGTCTTCCGAGTAGTCTACTAGGTCAAGTTCCATACCTGTTCCAATGTGCCCTCTGCCAGTTGCCTCCAGGACCATCGTAACAGTCGCCACAGGTAGGGTATTAGAAATTCGATGGATACATAGTAAAATGGGAAGGAGGCGGTAACATCACTGTTATGGAGCAATTAGTGATAAATGGATGCTGCGAAACTATCGCAAGTGATGCAGCTGGAGAAGGGAGCAAGCGGCAACAACTAGCAAGTAGGTGGGGTGAGTAGGGAGTCCTCGTGTCACCATCCGCTGCAGTAGGACCTAACCCTTTTCAAATTGCCTCCTCCTCACCATTTTCTTTAAGTTATGTAAGATGTATAATCTAAGTTCTCTATTCTTTGGAATTTTCAAAGTTTTGAGCTCATCTATGTATCCAAAGACACATTTTTAATAACAAAAGTCTACAATTTCATTAAAAATTGTATATTTCAACTCCCAAGAAAAAGATAAAAAGTGAATAGTTAAATAAAATAAAATATTCTAAACTTTTAAAAATTTGAGTTTTTCCCTAAAAAATTGCAGGTTCAATTGATAAAATTATTAGGCCTACTATTAAATTTCCAAAAAAAAAATTCTTGGCTCTTATCACAACATTTTCTCCCATCAATTTCGCCTAAAATCCACTACAGATTTGTTTTTTATGACTTTGAATCCATTTATGCAAAAATCCATTGTAAATAACAAAAAATCACAATCTTACCAAAAAAATTATCACCTCATTCTAACTAAAAAACCAAAGCATAAAATAATTAAATTAAACCATTTATTAATATTTGAGCTAATAACATAGACATTTCAAAGCAACTAATATAATCCATCACCATTCACTCCTTTTTATGCCAAGAAAATTATTAATCTTTGATTTTAGAATTTTGTGATCCATATTATTTTTGAAAATGTCTTTGGGATTGATTACATTATTATTGTTTGGTCGATGTTTCAAACCATCTAATATTTGTTATGAGGATCAACCAATTATATGGTTAGAGACGTAGACCAAACAATAATGGTGTGACTAATGTCAAAGACATTCTTAAAAAAAAAATCATTAATATCATAAACTACCTCTGTACATATCAGAGATCCTTATCTTCACTGTGAATTTCCAGAATATTCCAAAGTTACATGTAGCATCCAATAAAAATATTAATACAATAAACTATCTCTATACATATGACGTGTAATTACTTGGGTATTTCTTGAATATTCTAAAATTAGACATACGCGTCATCTTTATCTCAGTTGTAAATTTCAGAAACATATAAAAGGTTAATTACAAGAACCATGTGAATTGTTTGACCTCATTCATGTCTTTTTGGTGAATCAACACAAAAAAAATAAATCATAATTACATAAATAACAACAAAACCAAGAAATTAGTTCTCAAACCAGAATTCCAAGATACTACAAATTTCATTAGTAAAACTAAAAACTTGGAACTTGCTCACGTCGCGAAATTTCTAAATATTCATAAAATATATAATCAAACTTTGCATCTCGTAACAAATCGATTTTGAACGATGCTATTTTTATTTACTGGTTTACTAAGTCATTTTGAAAAGGGAAGTGGAAATAACAAATTTCGAAAAAAATTGTATCTTATATTTGGTTGGAACGTGTTCAAGTTTATCTAATAAAATATATATTGACGGTAAAAAAATCTGGTTGCAATATGTTAAAATTTAATTAATAAAATATAAATTTATTTAAAAAATATTAAATATAATAATTTGGGAGAAAATTTTATATTATATATAATTAATTTTTTTAAATAAAAATTTATTTAATAAAATAAAAATAAAATAATTGAAATAAATGATTTTATTTTTGGTTTGGAATAAAAATTATTAATATTAGATAGGTGATACTTCTATATATATCTCTGGTTACTTTAATTAAGTAATTTATTATTTGTTTTTTCATATAAAAAATCATTTCGAAAAAAATTGTTAGAAATAATAAATTGATAAAATATTGTGTGATTAATTAGTTTGAATGGTTAAAGTTTTATTCATAAATAAAATAATATAATTTTAATTTGTGAAATGAGTTTTTTAATTATTTAAAAAAAAATAAAACAAAAAATAAGATGAAATTATAAATATTAAATGTAATATTAAATATTATAGTAATCAGTTTTCGATATTAGTTTCTATTTTTAATTTTTTTAGTAGTTATTTTGGATTTGTGAGTGTTTGAATCTTTTTTTAATGGTGAGAATGGATTTAGTATTCTAAAAAAATCCAAAACACCTAATAATTTTGAAACATGACAATTTAACCTCGGTTTCCAAAATTTCTCCAAGATTTCATCAAACTATTGCTAAAAAATCATTTTTCCCTAGAGAATGGTAATCTGTTTAGACTACTTCTTTTTAGTATAAACTATTTTTGGAAAACCAATCATATAAATTTACTTAAGCCATTATTTTCCATATAAAATCATGGCGTAGTTAAACTCGTTTTTAACAAAGTTGACTTTTCTAAAATTTAAACATCCTATAATTCTAAGAAATAGAAATCACAATAACTATATTTCATAGTATAAATTCATTTTTCTTTGAAAACAACAATTCTATTGCTTAAAAATAAAATATATTTTCAATAAAATTAATTTAATTAAAATCAATTTAATAATAATAAAAAATATAAATACCAACTGGCTCAATCAAACCAGCAAAATCCCAACGGACCTAGTCAAACAAACAAAATCCACCTGAAACTTTGTCTCACATAATACCTATAAATTAAATCACATGTATCATCTCCACCATTCCATTTCAGCAAGTTCCATAAACAAGTGACACATGATGCTTAGCCAAAGATGATTTGCCAACGTGACATTGCAATGGGATGAATCCCTGTTATAATTCATTTGTTTTGTCGGCAAATCATCTTGGCAAAGCAACATCCTTTTCTTCAGCATAAATGTATTCACTATGGATTTGGTATTTAGGGTTGAGGCAGCAACCAGAGAAAGTATTAGGGGTAAGGATTTTAAACATTTCATCTTCTTTAGGGGTAAGGAATTTATTAACATGGTTCGTTTCTTCTTTAAGTGGGTGTATTTTATGGCGGGCAGAGGCACTGATCTACCTATCTTGCACGAGTTTGAAAAAGCAGTGCAAACAATCACAGCAAGGGGTCTTCATGGGTAAAGTCATTAAGCAAATAATGTCACTATTTCTCAACATAATCACTCAAAACAGTGACATGGCATTACACACTGTTGTAAGATATACACATGATGGAAAGGTTTACTGCTACTTGTATTTTATGAAGCTTTTCTTTCGCTTTTTATTTTTTAATCTCGTAATTATCTACAGTTGCTCAGGTACTTTCTTCTAAGGTTTTACCTGTATATTTTTACATAGTGTCCATATTATTATACACTGAAATTACCATGTAAGCTCGAGTGTTTAAAGGATGCTTGACCCACACATGCATGCTGACATGCATTGTTAGGCTTATAGTTTGATGTGGGTCGTATATGTTTCATTAATGAAAGTCACAATGTACAGAACACATTGTTGGGCTATGCTAGTGTTAGCCGAGGTTTCCATATTACCTTTTGTTATTAATCATCCGTGGAATGGTTGGGAGAATATTTGTTCGTTGAACCTAGATTTTATAGGATATGGTGGGAGGCATGTGATTATTGACCATTGGTTATAAGAGGTTTTTTGTGAAGTCTTTTTGTTCTAAAAGTTACTCGCTAGGTATGTGAAGTTATTAGGCTATGAGTTTTGTTTTTGTTTGGTTTGTTTTTTGTTTTTTGTTTTTTGTTTTTTTTTTTTTTTTTTTTTTTTTTTTATAAAGTTTTTAGAGTTCGGTTTTAAAAGTTATTGGTTATATATGGTTGGTTATTAACTGTTTTTATTTGTTTTTTGGTTATTTGTTTTTTTTTTCTAATTTGTATGAATGAGGTAAATCTATGTAGTATTTTTATGCATCACACTTTAAGACCTGATGGTTCAGTGAGCTTTCTGGGTGTGCAAGCTAGTGCTTTCTCCATATGGGTGTAGAATCACCCTAGGTAATTGGGTAATGTTTTTGGGAATAAATGAAATTTTGAGTGTGCATGCTAGTATTTTCTCCACATGCGTGTAGAATCACCCTAGGTAATTGGCTAATGTTTTTTTTGGGAATAAATGAACTCAAGAGGAACGTGATGTAATCCATGATGGGCCATTGATGTCAAATTGGGGAGCTCGGGAGTGGGATACTAAATACTAGAAAATAATGGACTTGTATTGATATATGAAGATACTTGTAATATGAAGAGGAGAAGGACAAAATTGTATCCCTAACATTTGCTTAACTATGTCAATGCCATTATAGATACCAATTTTGTTCCAAGACCTTGTTAATGGTAAATCAACCCCTCCGCCCAATGCTACCATTGGCATAATAGTTTAAATTTATTCTATGCTTATGTTTTTAGTTTGTATATATATATATATATATATATATATATATATATATATATATATCTTCTTCTTCTTTACTTTCATATGTTTTTTTGGTATATATATTTAAATAGAGATTTAATATATATATGATTGATTGTTTTTTATTTAATTCAATTTTCAGTGGAAATTTTAAGGGAAAAAAACTAAACATAGAGAAACTTAAATCATGAACTTTTTTAAAGCCCAAAAAGATTTGAAAATCTTTTTCATCGCAATAATTTAAAAAGAAAAATATTCATTATAATTAAAATGAAAAACAAAAAACCTTTGAATCTCTGCCTTAAATTTTTGAAAAAAAATTGTTCATTTTACCTTTAACTTTAAAGGAGAGAAAAAAAAGGAGTTGTTATATCTATATATATATATATATATATATTGCTTAAGCAAGAGTCGTTCCTTCTATTACCTTAAACCAAAAATAAATTTACAGAATATACAATAACCATGACCCCTGCATGGACTTAGGAAAGCCAAGGGCATGCTGCCATAGTAAAGCCCCATCCCTTTACAACTTACAATATTAATCTCTCAAATCAAACCTTAGGTTGAACAATAAAAATCATAAGCCTAATCAAAAGCTCCACTAACCCCCCACATCTCTATCACGACAAGCCTGATAAGACCGGTGGCCCCACAAACTAGCACTTACAAATCTGACCGTTGAATCAAACTTCGAAAACGGATGGCACGCTGGAAAATCGCACAACAAAGATGTGCGAAACTTAACGCGCGATGGAGGGTGGTTTCATTACCCCTCCCTAGCCATGTGGCGGGAGCCTAATGGAATCGCTCCCAAAAAATCTAAACCACTTACCAAACCAAAGCCGAGTGATCACCCGTAAACTGCTTGAGCCTGGTTTTCCGACCCGTGAGAGGAATGTAGGGGAACCGCCTTCGCCGGAAAATTAGAACTGCCCTTTTCCGCACAAGCTCGCCTCAGTACATGCAATAGAGACCGCTGCTGACTGTGGATAGAACCCTGTAGTGCAATCTGAAAGGAAAGGGAGCTGGTCACATTCCACCAGGGTGTTATATGAATACTTTGAGCATGCCCCTCTTCCAGGTACCAACCCAAGAATTGAGATCGAACCTGTTTAGACATCTTCAAACCGTGCCTTTCCCTCTGGCCCAATATTTAAAAATTTCTCTATCTTCTGCCGCTTGTTCTTCACATAGAGCTTTTACTCTGCCCTAAGGCATCTCCTGCCACTTCATTTCAAATCTTCACTCTGAACTAATCACCCCTTGGTTGGCTAGAGTGTCCGCTAGTTTGTTGGCTTCTCGTCTAACATGTCTGAAGCTAACAGTTTGTAGACTCAGGAGATGTTTTTGAATTCTTTGATAGGCTTGTGTTAGTCTCTAGTGTTTTGAGACCTTCTCTGGTATTGCTCCGCAACTGATTCTTTTAACAGCTTTTATGGAGATCTCCGAGTCTGCTTCTATAATGACATTTGAGCTATGATTTAGATTCAACAGTTTTAGGCATTGTTCTAAAGCCATTAATTCAGCCATATTGTTTGTGACTTTACCTAAGTGGTAGTGGAAAATGAAGATAATAATTCCTTCTTCATCTCTTAACACCCCTCCATATTCGGCTATTCTAGGGTTGCCTTTTGAAGCACCATCAATATTGCATTTCAGGTATCCTTTCGACGGAGGCTGCTAGAAATCCTTTTCCTTTCCCAAATTTCCTTCTTTTCTACTGAGTCCATTGGTAATGATCTCTTGCATTCTCAGTTGCCTGAGAGTTCTCATCTCATTTTCTATGGGAGGGTTTTTGGGATAATTGCGAACAGTGGTACTAACTGTCTCCTTAATCTGCTTCAAGATCAGATCCAACAGGCGAAGAGGAATAGTTTTTTCATCCTTGAAAATTCTTTTATTCCGTTCTTTCCAAACATTCCAGATAATGAAGCTTGGCGTAAAGGCCCAGGCCAAATTGAGAATCTCATTCTCCGAAAAGTTCCTTCTCCACTTGTTCAGGGTATTAGTGATGCTTCCTTTATCTCTGTTTGTCTGTTGAAAAATGGTGGCAAAAGAATCCCACAACCAGGTGGTATAGGTGCAACTGTTAAGAATATGCTCCATTGTTTCCTCTTGAGCTTCACATAGCTGACATCTAGAAGGCCCAATAACCCCTCTTTTCCTAATGTTGTCCCAAGTTAAGATTTTTTTGTGGTGAACTAACCACATGAATAGCTTGATCTTCATCCACCCTTGGTGGCTCCAAAGTTGTTGCCATGAATTCGTTGAATCACTGGAATCTAGGTTCAGGATAATTCTCTTTGCTTCCTTAAGATTAAAGGAGCCTTCTTTATTGAGGCCCCATCTTAACTGATCCTGCCCCTCTGTTACCAAGATTTTCCTTTGTCTTAGCACACTCATAATTGCTTCGGCTTTTATTTTTAGGGGGTTGTCATCTCTACAATCTATGCTTCTCCAATTTCTCCACTTTTCGAAGTTGTGGGGAAGATTCCAGAAATCTTTAACTTTGGTTAATCATTGGGAATCTGTTTCATGCTTGAGGGTCATATAGTCCTCTTTTAACAACATTGGTTCTTGTTGCCATTTTTCCTCCCAAAAGAGAGCAAGATCTCCTGCTCTGATTTCCCAGAAATTGTTGTCTTGTACTAGGCTTTTGTTTTCCCATGCTTTATTCCAGATGTAAGAGCCCTTTATGTTTCCAGACATTCTAATAAGATCATTTTTTTGCCACGAACTTGCATATTTTTCTTTCCAGGTTTTAGCCCATTGAGCTTCTGGTTCTTTAACCCATCTCCACCAGAGTTTGGCTCCTAGTACTTTACTTAGAATTTCCTGATCATCTAAGCCTAGACCCCCGTGACTCTTGGGTTTACAGATTTTGTCCCAAGAAACAAGGGCCCATTTCTTCCTTGTTTCTTCCTTGCCCCAAAGGAAGTCTCTCTGGATATTCCTGAATTGCTGTAAGACACCTTTGGGAGCTGGGAGGGCTGATAACAAGAAAACCGAGATTGACTGTAGAACGGCTTTTGTCAGTATCAACCTACTAGCCAGGTTCAATGATCTGATAGTCCATTTTTTAACTTTCTCTTGCATCTTGTTGAGCACTGATTCCCAAATACTTTTGTGCAGGGGCCTGGCTGTAAGGGGAATTCCCAAATACTTTGAAGGGAGGGAATCCCTTTGAAAGCCCAGAATTCTGGAGATATTTCTCTGAATTGCAATGTTAGTATTTAAGAAAAAAAAATTAGATTTGGAGAGATTGACTTCCATACCTGTAGCCAAGGCAAAGTTATTCAGGATTTGTTTGTACGCTGAAGCTTCTTTGACTGTAGGAATTCCATGCAGTATTGTATCATCCACAAATTGTTGGTGAGTCATTGTCTGACCGTTCTCCGTTAATTGAAGGCCCTTAATTTTTCCCAAGGCTTTAGCTTGATTAATGGCTCTGCCCAATCCTTCCATCATGAGGATAAAGAGAAAGGGAGAGAGTGGGTCACCCTGCCTGAGGCCTCTAGAAGGAGTGAAGATATCAGAGGGTGAGCCATTCACTAAAATAGAAAAGCTGGAAGAGGTTACCAGAGCCATAACCCATCTGACCCAGTTGTGATCGAACCCAAAAGCAGAAAGGACCTTCTTGATATAGATCCAGTTCACCTTGTCATAGGCTTTGGCAATATCTAATTGCATGATCATACCGGCCTGTCTTTTGCTGGTTAGCATGTGAACTGCCTCGTGGGCTAGAATAATATTATTAAGGATTTGTCTGCCTTCCACATAACCAGATTGTTCACTTGAGATTAAAGAAGGAAGAAGAGGTTTGAGTCTGCTAGCCAATACCTTGGATATAATCTTGTATACCACATTGCATAAAGCAATGGGTCTATACTTATCAGCAGTCTGGGCTGAATCATGTTTGGGGATCAGGGAGATGAAGGAGGTGTTGAGGGCTTTTAGAATAGTCCTGCTTCTTCTAGAATCCTCCACAACCTTCAGAATGTCCTACTTCACAATGTTCCAGCTGGCCTGTTATAAACATTTTTGTGCCTTACAGCTCTAAGCATGAAATGTCCATAAACCAAGGGATCCTAAGTCCCTAAAAGTGTTGTTCCTGCCCCTAAAGGAACAAGGTCAACAAACTACAGCTTCTCCCAGAAGTTCTCCACCAGAAACTGCTCAGAATCAGTCAAATCAGGATCATTTCAGCTGCTCCACTAGCTAGCTGCGTTGCATAGCACCCCAGTACACTAGCTAGGTGCGTTGCAACGCACCTAAATGCACTACCAGGGTGTGCTGAGCGGGAAATGACAAATGGCAGTGTCATTCCACGAGGTGGATAGACAATGGAAGCTTCCAGAATCTTCCCTAATGACACTTGCCTCACTAAGTTCGAACAAGGATGAGTAAGAGGCTCTCAGTCTCCAAGTGGAAGCAAGAACTGATAGAGAGAGGCCACTAGTCAAATCATAAGCTGACTCATCCTCTTTGCATACATCTATATATGGATCCCTCATCCCAGAGATCCAGAGGTTGGAATTTTGTACTTTGCAGAGAATTGTTGTTGGTTTTGAGATAGAGATCAGTGCATTGGGTGATTTATGCTTTGTTGGAGGTGAAGAGGGGATTCCTTTGCTGGGGGGTTGATGCTGGATCAGGAATCATCGGTTGTAACTCCTCCTGGACCTTCTTGTTATATCAATAAAACTATTTGAGTTTCTCCTACATGCTTATGTATCAATGATGTTTTGTTATATTTGCATGTTTAGCTTAGATCTGATCCTAAGCTATTTATGAATGTAAATCCATGTCTTTGTGTAGTTTTCCTCTTCTGTGATCTTGCAGGAACTTGGTGAAGCTGGGCAAGTAAGGGAGCAGGTAGCTGGAAGCTGTCAAAGAGGAGAGAGATTGGATCAAAGGACTAGCACAAGACACAGGTTGGTTCATCCTATTCCTCTTCGTTTACAGTTCATAAAGAAGAATACGAAAGTAGTTTTCCTTGTTTGTTGCTAAGGCACTGTCACACCTTAGTGGGATAGGGGCGTTCTGAGTAGACACTTTTCCCATCAACAAAATGGCGACTTCGCTGGGGATCGTGTCTAGTTAGTTTGTTTGTGTTTCTCTTGTTGTTTGTTTCATAAACACAGAAGTAGCAATCGAACTGCATTTGCCATTATCAAATGCAAAGTAGACACCTGCTACTTCAATCCATTCACTGGATTTGTTTATGATTTGAACAACTGATTCACAAATGATCTGATTACCCTTTGTGATAGCTCTTAGACCTCCTTTAAATCCACCCTCTGATTGTGCATTACTGATTGCTTTTACTCGGCCAAAATCCATAGATTAAACTGTAAACCGTGACCCAGAACCTGGATAGAAGTCTCGTTTCTGCCCCAGCGCAGGCTCTGTGAAGAGACTCTGCATTTCAACGCAGTTCCCGAGAGGGATACCTGCGCTGCAATTCAGTTTCTCTGTGTAATAGGTGCGCTGATCAGCCTTGCCCTGTGCAACTGAGGTTCTTTGCTTCATTTTTCAGTTTTGTCTCTGATTTTTGCAGCCTGTAATCAGTGTGTGTCTGTTTAAAAACCCCTTTTCTTTGCCTTAATTCTGCCTCCTTTGTACAAAAAGACTGTAGATGTTCTTTGTGTGTTTGTTACATCATTTACAGTTTTCCATTGAAAGAGTAGAATAGTCATACTGTCGTCCTTGGATTTAGATCTGTCGTAAGTGTCGATTTTGATCTTAGGAGAAAGTTTATTTGCTGTTGACAGTCGATTATGCTTTTACTTTTACCTTTGGTTTGGATTTGTCACTTTCTAGTGTCGAAACGAGTGTTTATTTCAAAATCATAAAGTGTCGTAATCTTCTCTACCTTTTGATTCCGAAAAGAAGCTTGTTTGTGTTTTTCACTTGAAAGCAAATTCAGATTTGTACATCAACTTTCTTTTTAGGCATCAATATTAAGAAAGTGAAAATAAATACATGCATATGTGCATTTGCATATTGATAGTCCGTTTGGCTTGATTTAGGAAAAAGTGCATTTACAGTGTGCTCTTTGCTCTTTGAGAAAAGATTGTGTCTTTCTTTTCCTCTTGTAGCTAGGATTTTCATTGCTGAAAAGAGATAAAAGCTTGCTTATCATCTTTAGATTGCATTTTAGGAATTACATCTACATCTCGTGGTGATCCCAAAAGGCAAACTTCTAAGAAAGATCAACTTAAAATAAATTGAATGAATCTAACAACGCTTTGGAACTTAACGTACAACATTTAGAGGTCTAGGCTAGAGACGTATTCCGGCGTCGTAAAGCCTGGTAACTGTTGTCCTCACTGATGGTTGGGTGATTCCTCCACTTTGAGACGATAAGTGCCAGTACGGACTTGTGCTCCCACGTACCGTCGAGTATATATTGGGAGACCCCTATAGGCTTAAAACCTTTTATCCATAGGAAGCCGTGTCGGCTGCCCTACTGATCGCAATGCACCGAACACAGCATTCGGGAAGATTGACTGTCGTACCGTAAAAAGTATTATGCAGTTTTGCGATTGGTTTGGTACTCCCTCTACCTAGATCTCCAGAGCAGTCCCTTTCGTTCCTTTTCAGACTCCTTAACGGAAAAGGTCCATCTGAGCACTTGTCACTTCAGGCTCATTAAAAATCGAAGGAGACTAGAGTCATCTTTTGTTTTTTCTCGACTCTTAAAAATTGAAAAAACAAGTTGTGTCAAAAGCGTCTAAAATTCATTTAATTCGGAAACATACTTCCCCTTTTTATTTTAGTTGATCGAGTAATCCGCAATCGTGGAAGAAAGTCAATTGAAACCCCGTCGTTCGCGGAGGCTTACAAGTCAACCGTCTTTGTATCCGGAATCGAAACCAGTACGGACAAAGCGAACTCGTTTAACCGGTTTGAAATCTCCTATTAAAGTTAGAACAAGTGTTCCAACAACATCCGAGATTCCGGTTACTCCAAACATTTCTGGAAACCCTGCCTCTACAGAAGAAGTTCAACAGCCACAGAGGGACAGTGATACTGATCCTAGTCTGAGAGTAAACACTTGTGTTACCGAACCAGTTCCATCTACAACCGGTTCGGAGAGTCTTGCTCTTCAAACATCTGTCGCTGTCGATTCCACCCCTTCTTCGGCACCAGAAATATTTTACGGACCTGACGATCTTCCCCTTCCACCTGGTTTGATTGCGATTGAAGAAATTGTAGAAGATCCTCAAACAAGTACTCCAACGCACTTTGGAGTCGGGGTCACTCTATATCCTTCTTCATCAGAAGTTAGTCTACCACCAGTGGAAGTTCCTGTAGAATCGCTAGGTAATATTTTGGATAGACTCCAAATGTCTGAACAACCGTCAACATCTAGGACTGTTTCGTCTGACACAGCAATAGCAGAACTTCCTGCTGTCACTCCGACAATGTTCGCCGGCATACCATCTTTCCCAACTAGCTCTCAACCGCTAGAAGGAACCCACTCAGGGGCTATTTCGGCAGTCTGGTCCGTTCCTGTTTGTTCATCTGGAATAATATCCGGAAACTCTTGTGTTGAGTCTCAACAAATTGATCCATTTGGAGGTCAATTTGGGCAGTCTGGTCCCCAAGGGCAAACAATTCCCTTGAGTTCTGGATTACCACCGTACGGGGGGCAGTATGCCCTTTCATTATCCCCTCCGGGAGGATATCCATACGGGAGTTCACAGCAATATTCAGGTTATACTGGAATTACCTCAAGTGGTTGGGTACCTATACTACCTCAACAACCAAGGGTTGTGTATTCGATGCAACAATGTGTACCTATGTCGAATATCTCGACTACACCAGCTATTGTGACGGTGTAACAAGTTCAAACGTTGCCTGTTGTATGTCAACCTCAGATTTCTCAGGTTATAATGCAACAGTCCCTTGACCCTGTGACTCAACCACAATCGCCAACTGGTGGGGCGACACAGGTCCAGACGGGTACAATTACCCCACACCTTGGTCCAACGGTTAGTATAGCGCAACAACACATGGCTTCTCAACCATGGCTGGTGCAATACCAACAACCACAATTCCAACAAGTATACCAAGGTTCTGAGCAGCAAATCTTTGCGAACAGTGGACAGTCGTACATTCAAAACGGTCAAAATCAACCATTTTACAATGGTCACGTCCACCAACCTTATCAGTCATACCAGCATCAAATGCATTATGCTGGCATGCAAAGACCAACTGCTCAGGCAATCCCATCTTACCCTGGGTATGCTTCACCTAATCTGAATCAGCAGTTACCATTCGTGGCAACTTTAGAGTTACCTGATTTAAACCGGTTAACAAACGATCCAATTGCTTACACCCCTTGGTGGCCAGCGATTCCGCATAAACTTCCATCAGATATTCCTAAATTTAATGGAAATTCGGGTGAAGACCCATCGAATCACGTGATGACATTTCATCTATGGTGTTCGTCAAACACCCTAAATGATGATTCGATAAGGCTTCGCCTCTTTCAGAGGACGTTAACGGGTCCAGCGGCAAAATGGTACATTGAATTGCCTAGAGCTTCGTTCGACAACTTCAGTACCTTAGCCACAACCTTTTTAACCCATTTTCAATTACCGATAAGGTATGAAACGGGAACAGAACTCCTTACCAACTTCAAACAGACAACGGCCACTCACATATCTGATCATATACATGAGTGGCGACATCGTCGTAGGATGGTAAAAACATATGTTCCCGATCAGCTATTAGTTGAATGGTTTATCAATTCATTACTACCTTCCATTACGGAAGATGTGGCAAAGGGGGGAGTCATAACGGAAGAGCAAGTTATAGCTCGTGCGCAATATCTGGACTTGATCTATACTCAGTCCGGCACGCTCTATGACAAAATACCTGACGCCCCTAGACCGGAATTCTCAATTCCTCCTCCTCCTAAATCGAACAATGACTCTCACG
Source organism: Pinus tabuliformis (assembly GCA_031772625.1). NCBI lineage: Eukaryota > Viridiplantae > Streptophyta > Pinopsida > Pinales > Pinaceae > Pinus > Pinus tabuliformis. The sequence continues at coordinate 608,772,582 of CM062806.1, read as the reverse complement.
CCGGCGATGGCGTGATTGGCAAAACAGACACGAAATCGACAAAGGCTACATCTAAGAAGGCCCGTAAGATTTCAGATCAAAATGCAAAAGACGAACTTCTTGCTTCGGAAGTAAATGCCGTATCGACGGATAAGGGCAAAGAAACCAAACAACCAGGAAGCAAGAAGAAAGGCAAAGGGAAGAAGAAGAAACAGGATGAATCATCACCTGAAAAATCTTCTTCAAACCCTCCTGGGAATAGGAAACCCTCTACAGGGTGTCACATATGTGATGAGGATCATTGGACGAAAGAATGTCCATACAAAGCTGAGCTTAAAAGATTCTTTAAAAGTTCGAAAACCTCAGCTGTGTTAACTGATCCGTTTCCAAATCCAGGAGCAAATCTGGTTGAAAGTGGAAATGCTTCCCCATCTCAAGTGCTAATGCTGTCGATTTCAAAACAGCAGAATGATGCTTTGATTTCGACAAGGAACAAAGATTACGGGAATCCACAGCTGTCGAACGACAAGGATAAAGATCGACCAAGTAGTTCGACAACAACTTCGACAGAAGTTGTACCACCCACCATTCCTGAACTGACAATAAAACCGCCGAAGGGAGTAGTACACAGTCGACATTTAATCCCCGCGCTAGAGCGGCGCAGCATTATAACATAGTGGAAGATTTGGCCCAATCGCCATCCGCTATGTCGACTCTTGAAGTACTACAAAATTGCCCATCCCAAAGGCAGGCTTTGTTATCGGCGATTGGTGGGATTGACCCAAAGGATTCCAATCTTGTATCCTTCGACCACAAAGGATACGATCCTCAGTTACCGGCTCAACTAGCTTTCCTTGTTCAAGTGAAAGCCCTCAACAAAACTGTTCATCGAACAATTATTGATGAGGGGGCATCTACATGTATTATGTCGATGAGTTGCTGGAAAACTTTAGGATCTCCAACCTTGTCGCGATCCTTGACAACATTAAAAGCATTCGATGGAAGGACATATACCCCATATGGTATCCTAAATAACTTGAAAGTTGAACTAGGGAGAAAAACGGTAGAAATAGATGTTGAAGTCATCGATGGGAATCTTGATTACAACATCCTACTAGGAAGACCATGGATATATGCCATGGCAGCTATTGTGTCAACCTATTTTAGAAAGATTGCATTTCCCTTTCAAGGAGGGATTACAATCGTCGATCAACAAAACTTCCCCCCCAATGGTTCTCATGTTACAGGAAGCATTCCCATGATCCATGGAAGCCCCCATTCGCTTCAGAATATCGGAGTAGGTCTACTAAAAGATCCCATACTAATGGGAACTTTCGCTTTTCCACCTCCAATCAATCTGGCGGAAGTAGCGTCGATAGGAACCTGCAATATGATATCTTCTACAAAGATCTCAGAAAACGATATCAACATGGATCATGCAATGGTTTTTCCCCCAAGCCCAATAGAAATATTATAGCAATCAATGTTTCTAGCATGGGAGGCAAACCCAAATCAACGCTCGTCAAGCGTTTGGATAGATAGGTCTAGAGAATATGGTACTCCTTCAGATCCTTGGTCGCAAGTGCATATCACCGACGAAGGAATTCTCCAAGCTATGGTAATTGAAGGGGTGCCATGGAATGATTCCCACCATTGTTCCCTTCTTACGGATTGTGAAGAAGAGACTCAACATGACCTTTATCATCCCTCAGTATTTGATTTTCTTTCAAATACTGTAAATACGGTGGATTCCGAGCGAAACTTATCCAACATTGAAGAGACTATAGCCATAAATATCTCGACTAAAACAGATGTTGTAGAGAATATTTATGTTGGCAAATGTTGTTCTCCTTCAGAACTGGAAATATATAACGCTCTTTTTCGCGAATTCAGAGATGTCTTTGCTTGGTCATACAGTGAAATGCCAGGCATCGAATCGAGTATCGTTGAACACGAAATTAAGATGTATCCTGATGTCAAACCGGTACGACAACGGCTAAGGCAGGTGCACCCCAAGAAAGCCGGTGCCATTAAGGCAGAAGTTGAAAAACTTCTCCATGCTGGTTTCATCTACCCGGTTCCTCTAACCGATTGGGTATTGAACATTGTCCCTGTTATGAAGAAACAAGGGACGATTAGAGTGTGTGTCGATTATAGGGATGTAAATCAAGCTTGTCCAAAAGACAACTACCCTACACCCTTCATCGACTAGATAATTGATGAATGCGTCGGATGCGAAATCTTTTCATTCATGGATGGATTTTCCGGGTATAATCAAATAAATATCCGCCCACAGGACCAGTCAAAGACTGCATTCATTTTTCTGTGGGGCACATTCACATATCGAAAATTACCCTTTGGTTTAAAGAACGCAGGGGCGACGTTTCAGAGGGCAATGAATTATGCCTTCCATGACATCAAAAACATCGTTCAACCATACCTCGATGACCTTCCGGCTCATTCGTGAAAGCGGACTGATCATCCGCAGCATTTAAGAGCGATATTTCTACATTGCCGACACTACAAGATACGACTCAATCCACACAAATGTGTATTTTGCGTCAGTTCTGGTCGTTTACTTGGCTTTGTAGTCTCCAAGGATGGGATTCGTCTCGACCCGTGCAAGGTCCAGGCAATCATAAATTTGCCTCCACCTTCAAATTTGCTTCAGATTCAGAAACTCCAAGGGAAATCAAACTTTCTGAGGAGGTTCATTCCAAATTATGCCGAACTTGCTAAAGGTTATACACGTCTTTTGAAAAAGGAGGTACCCTTTGTCTGGGATCAGGTCGCGCAAGCTTCCTTTGATGCTTTAAAAGATTCCCTAATGAAAGCATCTTTAATGTACGCCCCCGATTATCAAAGATATTTTAACCTGTATCTGGCTGCAGCAGATACAACCATCGCAATGGTTTTAGTTCAAGAAGTCGATGGAATTGAACATCCTATATATTATTTAAGTAAGAACTTAAATGATACAGAAATCAAATATTCTTACGTTGAAAAACTAGCGCTTGCAGCTGTTCAAGCGATACAAAGATTTCGACACTATGTCCTCTTTCGGAAAACTACCATTCTGTCTGATTGCAACCCCATGACTTATATATTGTCGCGACAGTTGCTGGGGGGAAAATATTCAAAATGGATAGCGATCCTTCAAGAGTTTGGTCTGGAATTCGTAAAATCCAAATCAAAGAAAGCTCTAGTTTTTGCAGAATTATTATGCGATCTCCCATCGTCGTCCAACGATGAAACATCCGAAGAATCAATCGTGGATGAAAATTTGTTTGTGAAATCTACAAGCAATGAGTGGTATGGAGATATAATAATTTATCTCCAAACCCAAAAGTTTAGGCCTAACACCTCACACTCTGAACAAAAACGTATTCGATACCAAGCAAAAGACTACATGATCGTTGGTGATACACTTTATCGTCGTGGTATCGATACAGTTCTGAGAAGGTGCCTCACCCATGAGGAGGCCGAAAAAGCCCTGAATGAGTGTCATTCAGGGGCCTGTGGGGGGCATCAATCTGGATATGCTACAGCACAAAAAATCTTACGAGCAGGATACTTCTGGCCAACAATGTTCAAAGATTGCATAACCGCAGTCAGAAGTTGCCATGCTTGTCAAATTTTTGATAGCAAAACCAGAAGACCACCCGCACCTCTACAGCCAATAGTTGCTGTTGGGCCGTTCGCCAAATGGGGCATCGATTTCATGACATGTAACCCCACCTCGACTGGGGGGCATGGGTATATCATAGTCGCAGTTGACTATTTTACCAAATGGGCCGAGGCGATGCCTACATTAGATAATACTGGTGAAACAGCTGCCCTTTTCTTTTTCAATCATGTAGTCGCCAGATTCGACGTACCACAGGCTATAGTCACAGATCATGGATCACATTTTCGCAATCACATGATGCTTGAATTAGCTGCCAAACTAGGATTGTCTCACGACAGCTCTACTCCGTATTATCCGCAAGCCAACGGACAAGTTGAAGCGATCAACAAGGTCCTGAAGCGCATGTTGCAAAGGATGATCGGAGTTCACAAAAGAAGGTGGCACCTAATCCTGTACTCAGCCTTGTGGGCTTACCGAACATCGGTAAGGAATGCAACCGGGTTCACACCCTTCCAACTGGTATATGGCCTGGAAGCAGTCTTACCAGTCCAGTGCGAAATCTCGTCTCTTAAACTCGCAATCGATCTCCTCCCCGGAACTTCAGAAGAAGAGGCTCGTTTCTTGGAATTAATCCAATTGGATGAAACTCGTCGTGATGCCGCTTTGGCTAACGAAGCCCATAAGAAACGAGTCAAGGCGCAGTTCGACAAAAATGTCAAACCCCGTGTCTTCTTAGAAGGTGACTTGGTCTTGCTTTACGACCAAGAATCCGATAAATTGGGAGCAGGTAAATTTAAGTCTTTATGGATGGGCCCCTATATTGTTAAACGGGTGTTAGCAAAAGGAGCCTACGAGTTAATGGATTATGACGGAATTCCACTGGCGCAACCTCGTAATGGGTTGTACCTCAAGCATTACTATGCTTAAATAGTAACCAATATGCTTTTGTTGTATTTTGTTTTCGCTAAAGTGTTTGTTTTGGTCGAGTAATCCACCCCTTTTACATTTATTGCAGATGTCAAACCTTTTGGAGACATGGGTTGGATATGCCGACGGAGTGAGTCGTAGTTCGCGGAACCTGTCCTCCGCAGCTTGGGCCATTTTTGATCCAAGCGGAGAGTTAGTAAGTTTCAGAGGTGTATGTATTGGTCAATCAACGAATAACATCGCTGAGTATAGCGCGTTGATAGAACTTCTCTCTGATGCCATCACCCATGGTATACGCCGACTAATTGTCAGGCTAGACTCACAACTCGTAATACTACAACTGAATGGTATATATTCCGTCCGAAACCCAGCTATTTATCGCATGTTCCTAAGGGTTAAGATTTTGGAAAGACAATTTGATCTTATTCAATACCAACATATTTCCAGAAACTTAAACACATTAACCGACTCATTAGCAAACTATGTGTTAGATAGACATTTGCAACATTTATAAAAAGAAACACATCATCAATGTTTTACATGTGGATCATATAGCTCAACCAGAATAAAACCCCGAAAATCAAAATATATATATAGCTGTTTATTGTTTACATATAATGTTCTGTAACCAAGACAAAATCGGTCACATGACCCAAAAACTCAAAATGCTAAGGGGCACCCTAGTCTAATGATGCTCGTGATAGCAAGTCACAGCTTGTGTGATCATGCGTAAGAGACGAGTCCATCGTCTAGGCACACCAGTAGTATGCCGCTGTAACTGAAAAGGTAGCTCGTCGATCCTCACATCTGGAATACCGAGAATAAGGCTCTCAACCTGCTCCTGCACAGCTGTGAGAGTCTCGGCCACGTCAAGGTCACGAAGAATAACCCTCTCGGCAGCCTCTCCTGCTGGGGCAACGGCTGGCACTCTCAGGCGAACTACTGGACGAACAGGACCAACATCTGCATGTACACATGAGTTTGATTAAAGTCTTGATAGAATAAAGCACAAGGACATTATAAATAAAAACAGTAAACAGTGATATGGTCAAAGATTTTACCAATAGCACCCCACTGCTCGCCATCCGGTAGTACTAAATCTGGATCACCCCAGAAGTCCATGCCAGCATATGGATACTCGGCATAAACCATCTCCTGACGATCAAACCACCTAAAGAAGGTATCAGAAAACGAAATCTGAGATTGGCCAGCATGCCTAGACATATGGTCAACCCATCTCTGCATACGTGGTTCAGTAGGAGAAGGTAAGTCAAGTGTAATGTACTGCGGCTGCATCAGTGGTATCTTCTCCAAGGCAAAGGCGGTCAAAATAGAACCGAACCCAAAGTTCTTCAACCTCCCGTCCTTTATCTTGGTCAACTGATCTTTCATCACAAGAAGTACTGCGTCGCACCAGTTGAATACTTTCGGTTGGAGGCATTCCAAGGCATGCTGCATATAGGATCTGTTGGCTACATGAAGAGACGCACTACCGGCCATCCTACCAAAAGTAAACAGGATAGACCTAAGGGACCTATCAGTGACATCACGGATGATGATCTTGCCGTCTTTACTCGGCTGAGATCCTTCCCTGCAATACTGGCCAACATTCAGCGCAGCGTTCGATGTACTCAGGGTGCGTTGATGGCAGAACGAGCCCATCAAACCCCAGGGGCTCAGAAAAGCAGAGAATGAAGCATAGAATGCAAAAAGGAAACCATGAAATGAAAGAGCTCAGGTTTAGCTCCTACCTGGTCCAGACGGCGTCGAGAATCGTCCACAGAATCTCCCGAAATCAGTTGATGAAAATCAAGGGGGAAAAGGCACCTCCAAAGCTCCAACAAACCAAGTTCAAATGAAATGGTAAAATGAGAGGTAAAAACAATTTTTAATTGATTTTTACGTAGTTAAAAGTAAAATATTAGTGTTTTAATCTCATTTTCAAGCAAATTTTGTTCATTTCTAACTAGTTTGATGAAGCAGTTGAAAATACAGTACTATCTTTGGAAAGACGAAGCTATTTATGGTAAAAAATCAAAACAATACCATTTAATCGAGCAGTTTTAACACATAGTTCAAGCTCGTTAAAAAATAAACATAAGACATGAGCAAGTGTTTCCACCCGCGTTTAAGCTCATTAAAAAATGAACTATTCCCCGGTAAATAACCACTGTGAATGAAGATTTCAGCCATTAAAGCCTTGGTCGTGTTTGCACCGTCACCTCCACTTTTCCATTGGCCGATCATTCACCTCCATTTGATTGTTTACCCATTTTGAGGAACAGCTGCGAAGAGTGATTTCACTAGCCATCCTTGTGACACCGCCGTGATTGGAAAATTCCAACCCTTACCTGGAATCAGCTGCTACCCATTTTATCACTTGTTCCTCAAAAGACGAGTCTTCTTTAAGCTCTTTTCAACTGACTCGTAAAATATGAAAAGATTGCCGAGTTTTGACCTTCCAGGTCGTTAAAGCGACCGGAAGTGCTATCCCTCCTCTAGATTTTAATCTTTTTGGACCTGAGGGATTATTGCACAAAAAGATCGAGTGCTTGTTTTGTTCGGCTCGTTAAAACTATCGAAAATTCATCCCTTCTGTATTATTTTATACTTTTTCGGACTTAAGGGATTAGATGACGAAAAAGGAATTTTGGAGTTACCTTTACGTACCTTTTCAGACTCTCTAAAAATGAAAAGGACCGAGTTATCTTTGTCGTTAAACTCATTAAAAAGATTAATAGCGACAAACTTGTCTTTAGACGAGAACGAGTTTCACTATCGCTAGGCTCGTTAAAACATAGCGATGGGTTTGCCCGAAGGGAAAATTATAGAACAAGCATATGTTATCCTCCTCAAGCTTGACAAAAATAAAGAGGTACTGGTCAGCAATGACTGGGGAAAAATTGGAAAGAAACTCAAAGAATCTTTATTGGTAGCAAGTTGCTCTTGAACATGACACTTCCACTCCGTGCCTGAGTCGGGTTGGGTTGTTTCATTCACCGGTCACATCACCATGGTCACGCCATACCATCCACATTTGGGGTAAATGCTACCAATCCATCACATAAGTGTCGCTGACATGTTCAAGAGAAGTCATCCAGAGAAGTCACCCGTGTCCCATCCACTACCATACATTATACTTCATTCTTTCATGACCGCCATCCTGAACCGTATATCATCAGATCGTTTTCACCTCCATCAAAATCATTTGCTCCGTTCCGTGTCATTGATGTGGGATTCATTAAGGCCCTCCTTTGACGGGTCGCTTCTTGTCGACACCAGCTCATTATCCAAGAAGTTGATCTAGGAACACCCCATTCAGTACTTTGAAGCTTGCATGCCTCAATGGCAAGTTTCTCACTTCCGGCAACAGGTATACATCAATGACCTTCGACCGAAAGATTTTGCATGGTGTTCGACGCCAAGTCCTTTATTCACACCACGTGAATTGTACTGCAGTACCTTGAGGGTCATCATCATTATCGGTGATTCCTCTCGCGCTTGTTAACAGTTTACATCATCGACTGGTAATCGAGTGATGTCTTTCCATGTTCGACTTCAAAACATTTCTCACATGGATCGACTTGTACTTCGAGTGAAGATCGGACGAGATTGAACACTCCGGATCTAGTTTCATCCATCCGGGCTGCGATATATATTCAGGAAAAATAAATACATTGACATGTACAGCATTGCAACACAGATAATCATCCTACCAAAAGGATGATGACTTCATCAAAATCATCAGTCTACCATCAGACGATTGTCTGTCCTGTGTACATAAAAATGAATTTATAAAGCTGAGCATGGGAATGCCCGCCTCAGCTAGATCATGAAAACAGTATAAAGATAATGTATTGTATTGTATCTTATTACAGGTCTCCTCCCAACATTGAAAGAACTTCGGATCCTCCTAATAAAGCATTTCACCCGATAAACGGCCTCATACTTTAGGGGGCAACTGTTATAGACATTTTTGTGCCTTACAGCTCTAAGCATGAAATGTCCATAAACCAAGGGATCCTAAGTCCCTAAAAGTGTTGTTCCTACCCCTAAAGGAACAAGGTCAACAAACTACAGCTTCTCCCAGAAGTTCTCCACCAGAAACTGCTCAGAATCAGTCAAATCAGGATCATTTCAGCTGCTCCACTAGCTAGCTGCGTTGCATAGCACCCCAGTACACTAGCTAGGTGTGTTGCAACACACCTAAATGCACTACCAGGGTGCGATGAGCGGGAAATGACAAATGGCAGTGTCATTCCGCGAGGTGGACAGACAATGGAAGCTTCCAGAATCTTCCCCAATGACACTTGCCTCACTGAGTTCGACCAAGGATGAGTAAGAGGCTCTCAGTCTCCAAGTGGAAGCAAGAACTGATAGAGAGAGGCCACTAGTCAAATCATAAGCTGACTCATCCTCTTTGCATACATCTATATATGGATCCCTCATCCCAGAGATCCAGAGGCTGGAATTTTGTACTTTGCAGAGAATTGTTGTTTGTTTTGAGATAGAGATCAGTGCATTGGGTGATTTATGCTTTGTTGGAGGTGAAGAGGGGATTCCTTTGCTGGGGGTTGATGCTGGATCAGGAATCATCGGTTGTAACTCCTCCTGGACCTTCTTGTTATATCAATAAAACTATTTGAGTTTCTCCTACATGCTTGTGTATCAATGATGTTTTGTTATATTTGCATGTTTAGCTTAAATCTGATCCTAAGCTATTTATGAATGTAAATCCACGTCTTTGTGTAGTTTTCCTCTTCTGTGATCTTGCAGGAACTTGGTGAAGCTGGGCAAGTAAGGGAGCAGGTAGCTGGAAGCTGTCAAAGAGGAGAGAGATTGGATCAAAGGACTAGCGCAAGACACAGGTTTTTTCATCCTATTCCTCTTCGTTTACAGTTCATAAAGAAGAATACGAAAGTAGTTTTCCTTGTTTGTTGCTAAGGCACTGTCACACCTTAGTGGGATAGGGGCGTTCTGAGTAGACACTTTTCCCATCAACATGGCCTTAAAAAAATATACATTGAAACCATTTGGACCTGGAGATTTTCCATTCTACATGTCTTTAATAACCTCACTGACTTCCTCTTCGGTTACTGGTTTATTCAGGTTAAAATTATCCTCTCTTGACACCAGCTTAGGGATATTTTTTGTAATTTCTTTGATGCATTTCTCTCTGTCTGGATTATTTTCCTTAGTGATACTTCTGAAATGTTGTACCAACACATCTTCGATATTCTTATGAGAGGTCTGGAGCTCCCCATTATCGTTCAATATTGAAGAGATTCTATTGTGAGCTCTATTGGCCATGGTGGATCTATGAAAAAATTTAGTATTACGTTCACCTTCTTTGAACCATTGAATTCGAGACTTTTGTCTCCAAAAGATTTCCTCTTGTTTGCATAATTTCTCCCATTCTTGATGGTGTTTATCAGCTTGCTGACTTTTGACTTTATCAAAACCCTTTGTGATCAAAGCTTGATTGATTTCCTGTAGTTTGGTTTCCACTGCTTTTTTATCCACAAAAATGTTACCAAAAACCTTCTTGTTCCATTTTTTGAGTCTGAATTTCATATGCTGAAGTCTTTTGTGTAGGATGAACATATTAGTGCCCTGGATCTGCAGATCTTCTACCCACCATTTTTCAATGTTGCTAATGAAATATGGGTGGGAGAGCCAGATATTCTCAAACCTGAAGGGTTGATTCCTGGGAGAATCAAACCCCTTGAGTTCTAATTGAATCGGCCAGTGATCAGAGCCTCCAAAGGGGAGAACTTTAGCTGTTATTTCTCTATTTTCTAGCATAAGCTCCTCTGAGATCAAAAATCTGTCTAACTTGGAGGCGACCTGAGCCTCACCTCCTCTTTTGTTGTTCCAAGTAAAAAGGCCATTATGCGTTGCCGAGTCAACCAGATTCATATCATCTGTGAAGGTTTGGAACAATTCAGAGTCTTTATTAAGCAATCTGGTACCTCCTTTTTTTCTCCGAAAGTGATTTAATCATGTTAAAATCTCCTCCCAAGACCCAAGGTATTTCTTCATTTCTGCTTCTGAGCTCTGCCAAGGAGTTTAAGAGTCTGAGTTTCTCATCTATTCTTTGAGGACCATAAACATTTGTGAACCAGGAAAGTATCCACGACTCCCACTGGTTGAATAATTACAGATAAATAATTTCTTGATGCCTCCACATCTAATATGCTGACTTTTTGGGGGTTCCATAGAGTGAGGATGCCTCCCGCTATGTTCTCTGCTTTCACTTCGAGAAACTCAAATCTATCCATCCATTTGCTATGGATTTTCTTTAATTTTTGAATGGAGCATTTTGTTTCCTGAATAAAGATTATATCTAGTGTTGCTAGTTTCATTCTGTTACTTAGCATTCTTTGTTTTCTTTTACTACCTAGACCTATGATATTCCAAGATATGAACTTCATAATTAAAGATTTGTGAATGAGTAACTGGTTAGGTCTTTCATCTTACCCGAATCTATCATTAGCTTTCCACACTCCATCAAGAGCTCATTTTGCTTTTTCCTACCCCTTTTCTTTCCTGGATTTCTAGTTGCTAATCCTGGAGTTGATTTCATAGTTTTCACACCTCTGTGCTCCTGCTTGTGAATATTTTTACCTTTATCCAACTCTCTTTCCTGGGTTTTCCATAAAAACAACTGATGTATTCTGGAGCATTTTTCTTGAGGTATTGAATCTATTCCTCCCTTGGTTCCCTGCCTCAAGAATCCTTCCAGGTCCAGGTTTTCCTTGTCTAGAATTTCCTGTAATTCATGATCTTCTAGATCTATTTCGCTTTAGGTCATTTCTTGGTCCATCTCCATTTCTGTTTCACTCATAACAGTCTCATTTTGATAACCCATATCATGAGATTGTTTATTGTTTTCTTCCTTTTCTTTCTCATTAGGATCTTCCTCCTGAGATTGATTTTCCTTCATGTTTTCTTCATTCTTTTCCAACACTTGAAACTTGTTTTGACTGAACTTTTTCCTCTTGTTCTATTGTTGCTTTATTCCCTTTTTTCCCCCTTTTCCTCTACTTGCCACTTTCTAGAAGTTCTATGTATCCTTCATAGTATTGAGGTTCCCTTTGTTGTCTACTTTGCTGAGAGGAAAATCTCTGAACAGATGTCCATGTTCATGGCATCTACAAGATCTAAATGGGATATGCTCGTAGTCCACTGTCTGCACCCACTCCTCATCAAAAAAATCCAAAATAACTTCATCTGGAAGAGCTTCTGATAGATCCGTTTCCACACATATTCTTGCAAAGGAGGTATATTTCCCTCTTCTTGTGGCTTTAGAAACTTTGACAAAATGCCCTAGTTTATTGCCAATAGCTACTAGCGATTCAGTTTTCCAATAATCAAGAGGTAGAGAATAGAGCCTTACCCATACTGGAACTGAGGTAAAGGTCTCCCGCTCTGGGATGAAGTTCATCATCCGAGGCCTCATATAGAGACCAGCTGCTGCATAAAAGTAGGGTCCTCCTTCGAATATTCTATCTTTGTCTTCGATGTTTGAGAACACTACTGTGAAGAATCCCTTTGACCCAAGATGTAGGTCAATGCTTCCTTTGGGTTTCCAGTGATACTTGATCCACATTTGTAAAGCTTTTTCAGTGGGCCATAGTCCCACGAATTTACAAATAATGGCGTAGTTACCCATGTGTTCTTTGTGCACTTGTAGAGCAGGACCATTTAATATTACTCTGGGAGTGATTTCTGCTTTAGGATTGCAAGGTCCCTTTTGCTTTTGGTCTCGTGAACCCTGATTTTTGTCTTCTTCCTCCTTGTCCTTTATGCTACTGTTTACCTTGGTCTTGTTCCCCTCTGTCCCCTTTTCATTGTCTCTGTCTTTCTTCTCAGCCAAGCCTTTGTTGTTTATCACCAGTGTTTTACCTTTGTTGGATGTTGCATCCTTGTAGGAGGGAGTCGAGCTCCCTCCTCTACCGCCCTCCATTAGAAACAGTCTCTGCAACTCTCTAAACCCTCTCTGCTCGCTCCTGCCGTAAGGGCTGTCCACTGTTCAACCTAATTTATTTTTTTTTCCCTCTCATCGTATTCTTCCACCTATATATATATATATATATATATATATATATATATATATATATATATATATATATATATATATATATATATATATTACTTTTTTTATTTGATTTTTTAATTATTTAATTTGTTTTTCAATTTTTTTTTAATTTTTAATTTTTAATTTGGTTTTAGTTTTTAAAATTTTTGTCTTTCTTTTTATATTTGATTTTTTCGCTTTTATGGTTGTTTTTGTTTTTATATTTTTAATGTTTGAATTATTTATTTATTTATTTTTGTCCTTTTTTTAATGAGTATTTTCTATTTTTATTTTTTATTTTTTGTTTTAATTAATTTTTTTAATTAATTAATTTTTTAATTTATGTTTTGTTTTATTTTTTTATCTATTTTTAAAAAAAAATTATTCCTTTATTTTTGTTGTAGGGCTATGTCAATGCTTGAATAGCAATCCAACCCCACTATGGATAAAGTTTGCAAGACAATTTTGATTAAAAACGTATTCCACTCTTGTTACTTTGGTTTCCAAGTGCTAACTAATATCCTTAAATTTTTTTATATAAATTTATCTTTTAGAAATTAATAATATGTTAATTTAAAAAAATGTAATATATTTGCTTTAAATTATTTTGGTTCAAAAACTAATTTAAAAATAGTAAATAATTTTGATTTTACAGGGTTTTACTTTTGAAGTCTTTTTATAAAAAAAAAGCCTCACAATGAAAATGATAAGTAAAATTATAAATTTGAGAGAACTTTGTAATAAAAAATTATAATATTATATATCAATTTTACTTATCAAATGGATTGTTATAAGTGTATGCTTGAGTGAGTCTAATGGTTTAGAATTTTTATTTTCTCTTAAAAAGGTCACAAGTTCAAATTCGAAGGGGGTTTAGAGTAAGTAGACCTCTATAGGTCAATTGGAGTTATCTTGGTTGGTTGGGAGGAATGACTATTATATTCCCCGCCTAGGTTCAAATCCTAGTTAGTGACATGATGAGCTATAATGCTTTGTATGTAATAGCTTTTTTCTTATGAATATTGTTGTATTGGCTTAGAGCCTTGTGATCTTGATTCAAATCCCAACTAGTGACATGATGAGCTATAATACCCTATAAATATTGTTGTAATGCCTTTGTGTAACCACCTCTTCCACCCACTTTAAATGACCTGTCGGGGTAAACATGAGTTGAGGGCTACTATGACATGACCCAACGTCCTAAGTATAGTTAAGGAAGTGGAGTCGATAAACTAGAACTTTATTGACCTTCCATGGGAGCTACAGGACACCCAGGAGCTAAAAAATCACTCTGAGTGCCCAAACCCTGAGTTGGATTGTTGTTTTAGTGACCTAGGCCCATAACTGCATGCATGACAAGGCATCCATGTAGTTATATGCCTCCAACCACATATGTAAGCATGTAAGGATGCATTTATAGCCCAAAAATCCCAGTTCAAAGGGTATGGTCTTGAATTTTGAGCCACCATTTCAGGCTATCCTCCAAACCACTTCCTAGAACTCAATGAGACTTTCCAAAATGATAAATAACATCAAGACAAATTCATTTATACAAAACTTGATCAAGGACTTGACCTAGATAGGCCTAACCATGATAGTCACTTCGTCAAACATATGGTGAACATGTAATCTATAGGTCACGAATGCATATCTGAACATAGGGTTCTGAAAATTATATGAGAATCACCAAGAAGGTCTAATGCGCTCTCATAACAATTGCAATAACATTTTTTATCTAATGAATTCATCAACCATTCATCAACTGATCAAAGCATATCAAGAGCCATAGTTAAAACCTATTATGGAACCATCCTTATAACTGTCATATAGCCAGAATAATAACCATGATAGAACAACCATCAAAGCCACATAATAACAAGTACAACTACTCATGAAATACAATAAGAAAATAACTCTTATTAACATATTAAAAATCCAACCAAGTTAGGGACTTCCATGTACCACCCGACCATAGATTGAGCTGAACAAAATATTTCTTTTAGCCAATCACCCTCGTGCCATATTCCAAGCATGAATGTGGGACTCATGACATAAACAACTAGGGCTTCTCGAAGATTAAACCACCTCCACCCTCATGCCCCTACGATCTCGCCAAAACTAATCAAGAGATCACATAAGCAAACCAAAACATAAAAAACTAGGGCTTCCTGGAGATTAAACCACCTCCACCCTCAGGCTACCATGATCCCACCAAAACCGGTCAAGAGATCACAATTCCCAAAACAAGCTTGGATGACTTAGAGTTCCTTCAACAATACTTGAGGAATTTTCCTTTCTCCACCCACCTACTGAAGGCTTCCAGGATATTAAACCACCTCCACCCCCAACCATTGGGAATTTTCTTGAGACCACCTCACCCAGTTCTGAAACCTTCTAGCAATCCAAAGCTCAACCAAATAAAAGAACCCCATCACACCATGGCTATCCGGAAATGAAAGGAAAGGATGAAACCAATGTCACACCTAGAAAAACTCATGCCAATGAAAACAAGAGAACAAAATACATAAATGAATGTACCATGCATTCATAAAATAGCTAGTAAATCACACATGCAACTTGTTACCTACAAGTCTTCCTATTGATGCTGCTTGATCCAACCTTCCTTGTTTTTCCTTTGCTTCCATTATCCTTTCTTTGCCTTCCTTTTCTTTCTTGATCACTTTCTCCTCTTGGTTCTCTTCTCTCTATGAAACTAATTCCAAAGCCAAACTGACAAAAAGCTAAACCAACAAAAGTTGTGAACTGATCCTCAAAAGATTTTTTTATCAATGAGGCCTCTATTTTCTTTAATTTTCTTCATTTTTCCTTCAATTTCCCTCTCATGCAAACCTATGACCTCTCATCTTCCTTTTCTCCTATTTTCCTTTATTTTCATAAATAAAATGCCAATTAATGTCTCTTTGCCTTTGTCAATTCCTTTGCCAATTTCCTTAGCCATAATAAACTGAAATGAACACCCACTAGGATGTTTTTCCCAACATTCATCTTGGAATACATGTCCCATGACCTTGGTATTATTTTCCATTTATTAAATTCATTACATGAACTTTTAACTCAGGGTTGTTACAAAACCCTCCCCCTTGGGGGAACACCATCCTCGGTGTTCTATGACACTTATGACTAGCAAGACCAATGAAAACTAAAACATACTACCCATGGAGATTTATAACTTAGCTCGATGCAGTGTTTACAATGAACAACCTACTAAAAAATAAACTGAATATGACGAACTTGACAACATGACAACCATATCGCTTATTGGAGCTTTATATCACAATTCATTGTGTTATTTATAATAACAAGCATACATAAATATGTACATATACAAAAAATCCTTTGCCTCAACCGACAGACAATTAAGGATACAAATCTTGCATATGATCATCCATCTCCCATGTAGCTTCATCGGGCCCAAAGTGCTTCCATTGCACTTTAACTTGCTCGATTACTTGGTTCCAAAGCATGATTTGTTTCCACTACAATATGCATTGAGGTTTCGACTGGAATTCTCCTTCTGACTCCACCTACAATACAAATGAGTCAATCACATGATCAACATCCTTCACATGTATTTTAAGAAATGAAACATGGAAAACATCATGGACTTTCACTGTCGATGACAATGCAAGTCTCTAGGCCACTGGTCCAATCCTCTCAAGTATCTCTAAAGGTCCACAATATTGAAATGCCAACTTAGCACATGACCCAATCCTCAATGAGCTCTTCTTATGCTTGATATTCAAGTACACATGCTCTTCGACCTGGAAATCCTTAAATGCCTTATGCTAATTTTCATTATTGTTTTGCCTATCCTCTGCTACCTTTAGATTCTTGTTGATAACCTTCTTTTCCCATTCCATTTCTGCTAACATGTCCGGTCCAATAAGTACCTTGTTCACTGGACCGCTCCAACTTATTGGAGTATTATAACTCTGCCTAAAAAGTTCCTCAAACAGACTCATCTTCAAGAAATCCTAATACCCATTATTGTAATAAAACTCTACCAGTGGAGGATACTCCTCCCATAACCTCTGATGGTGCATGACATACGTTCTTAACATGTCCTCCAAAATCTTATTGACAATCTCTATCTATCCATCTGTCTACGGATGATAAGCTATACTGAAGGCCAACTTTGTACCCAAACATACAAATAACTCCTTCCAAAACTTGGAAGTGAACTTGGCATCTCTGTCAGATGTAATCTTCTTAGGAATACCATGCAATCTCACTATCTCACTGATGAAGACCTGTGCTACCTCACTAGTTGAATTAGTAGACTTCACTCGAATGAAGAGAGATACCTTGGTCATCATGTCAACCACAACCATGATGGAATCATGCTGTCTATATGTCCTTGGAAAACCTATAATGAAATACCTGGAAATGACCTCCCATTTCCATTCTAGAATCAAAATTGGCTACAGTAAACCACCTGGATACTTACACTCTGCTTTTACCCGTTGACAATCCAAACACCTTGCAACAAAATCAACTACCTCTTTCTTTATATTTGACCAATAATAAAACTTCTTCATAGTTGTTAGAATCCCTTGATATCCCAGGTGACCTGAATACGGCTTGACATGAAATTCCCTCAAGATAAGCTTCTTGATCTCATTGTTGTTTGGCACATAGATCCTGTCCCTAAATATCATCAAACCATCTACCGTGAGATGATAATCCACATCATGATCACTTGTACCCAGTTGTTGTAACTTGTGCTTAAGTTATTGGTACCTATCATCATGTTATCATGCCTATAAGATCTAATCCTGTAAATATGTCCCATATGAACTCATAGTTGTTGTGTGATTTACATGCAGTGGCTCTTCTGCTAAGATCATCTACAACCTTTTTCTCCTTACCTTTAATGTACTTGATTTCAAAGTCAAACTAACTGAGCATATCCAACCATCTAGCTTGTCTAGAATTTAGATTAGATTGGTCAAACAAGTATCTCAATCCACTGTGATAACTCATCAACACAAACCTCCTTCCAAGAATATAGTTCTTCCACTTCAATGCATAAATGATCTCTACCAACTCAAGATCATGAGTCACATAGTTCTACTCATGCTCATTTGGATTCCTTGACTCATAACATACCACTTGGCCCTCTTGCATCAAGACTCCACCAAGTACTCTCTTGCAAGAATGTGTACACACCACAAACTCTTTATCTGTCTTTGCAATTGTTAGGCCATAAAATGTTCCATTTTTTACTCAAAAAACCCTTACTGTAACCTCTGTTTTACACATCAAACATGCTGCCATGCCTATATTTTTTACCTTTTTCATGTTACTTTGGGTTAATAGATAAAAGGTTTCTTATTTATATTAAAAGGGTTAATTAGATTGATATTTTAATTAAAATATTACCTTCGTATTATCCAAGGAATGCCTTGTAGTAGTTGTCACTAATATTAAATTGAAGGGTTGTGGTACATGAAGATATCCCGAGATTCCTACACTAACCTCGGTTCCTACACTAAAGGAGGGAGACTGTTGGATTCGAAAAGTTGATTGAGGATTTGATGTGATCTGTCAAGAAATAACCATGTGATTCTACCCTTGGTCTTCAACACAATTTTTTTTATTGGCCTCCTGCAAGTGGTTTGAGAAAAACAAAAGAATGCAAGGGTTTCTATTGATAGAAGTGAGTTAGTACCAAATATATTGTTGTAACTAGTTTGACATGTTCGAGAGCCTGTACAAGTTGTATATATACCTAGTTGTAGGAATAGATATCTTAGCAATACCGTGGAAAAGTATTAGTGTTGATAATTTGAAGGCTTGTATCGCCATAACCTCCTTTGGAGCTGGATATGTCATTTTATTGAATGTATTAAGAAGAGACTTTCTATCAATAATATGAGCCTAATGCCTTCATGAAATTGTTTTGTTCTTCTATAGATGTTTAATATGTTTCATATAAGCTAATTTCTTTTTCAAATGGAAATGCGCTGGTTGGCTAGGGCCCAGACAACTCGGCACATTCTACCTCAAAAAATTTTACTTTGTGGTGTGTTATGTATTGAAGTTAGAATGAGCTATTGTTTTTTCAATTGTTAGTGTTGGGAGCATGTGCAAACCAAGGGACCTTGTGTGTTTCCTTTTTTGAGAAATGAAAGTAGCTCATATCTGAAGTTTGTTTCCTTTTTAAAGATTTATTTCTTGAATGAGATGTTCATAAATTACATATGTTTCTTATTATGATTTATATCTGAAAGTGAAATTTATTTCCGAAGTTGTTTCTTGAACCAAGGTGTGAATCCTAGCTTTTAGATTCGCAACAGTTCGTGTTTATTTGATAACAAGTTGGGACTTGGAGATTAGGTTGTCATGAAGAAGACTCTTTTTGCATTAAAGAACTTATTTCACAATTGAGTATACAATTTTAGGTTTGATCGACTTATATTGGGTATTTTTTCTGGTGCATGATTGATGGTTGTGGGATCGTGTTACAAAACCCTAATGACTTCTATGTAAAATAATATATTGGAAAATGGTTATTCTTTCCATGATAATATTTTAATTTAAATGAGACGCGGTGATATTGATTTCGTGAAACCCAGAATAAACAACTCGGATGTCTTGAGTTATTAGTACAGGAACACAGTTTCCTCTATTGTTAAGCTATCAATCTAAGATCAGGGTGATTTATATTATAATTTCGTATAAATTTCGATTGGTTTTGAAAGAGGGCTTCGATTAAGACAGGAGTAGTGAGTGATTGAATTTGGTCGATATTTCCTTATTTTGCAAGCACAGGTGTGAGACAACTTTTTTTCTCTTTGTTTCATTGTTTAATGTAATTTCCTTATTCTGAGTCAAGATTTGATTGTTGAGTTATCAGATAGTGTGTGTTGAATATGAGAATGCACCTTTAACTTGAGAAAAGCTTCTATTTCCACACCAGAATAGCAAGTGTGTCACACATTGTAGGAATAGTTTTATTTGTAAGTGCAAGAATAAAGTTTGTTTTAAGTACAGGAACAGAGTATTTCAAATGGTTTCCTAGTACATGAATAGAATTTGTATTTTCTTGATTATGCCATTAAAATCCTAAGCTCTTTTTCTTTGATGTGAGATGTTTTTGAAGAGTCTTTGATTATTTTTTGTGTGGAGATCCAGTTTCTAGGAGTGGTTTTGGTGTTACTGTGAAAGCAGTGCAGGAATAGAATACAAGGATCTTATTTGAAGCCTGTTAAAACTTGATTAATTTAATTGTTGGGATAGAGATAGGATTTACAGAATTTTTCCAAAACCTTTGGCATAAATTATTCTACGCCTCGAAGTCTATGAGGCCTTGGTTTGACAAGTAAATGTTGTGAATTGGATTTAAAATTCCACCAAACAACATTTTAGCATCGTTGTCAAGGAGGCGTTGAAAGGAATTCTGGTAAAGTTCTAATTTATTTCTACAGTAGAGGTAAGTCTGGTTTGTTTTTGAGTGCAGTGTCCTTCTATTTCCCAAAGGAATTTATTTTGCATTACTTGTGTGCTATAGACATATTTTTTTAATTAGTTGCAGCATTTGATTTTGAACTAATTTGTTCTAGAATTTTTTTTTTAAGTTTTGTTGATTGTTTCTGGTTTGATTTTTTTTTAAATGAATGACTAGGAGAGGTATGGATCCGAAGCCCAAGAAGGGAAATATTGATAACTAAGAAAGTTTTTCTCACAGTGGGCCTTCTGTTGCAAGCAAGAATTCCAAGCATGCACAAACCAATCACGTTGGTACACTTTACCTAATATCCAGAGATAGTAGTGCAGGAATCTCACAACCAGTAGAAGGGAAGAAGTAGTATGTTTGGACCGAGAAGCTAAACCAAAAAAATTGTCAACCCTCATAGTTTGCAAGAATTGGTCTGTTTGGCGAAGAAAAGATGGAAGATAATGAAGAAGTGCATGGTGAATGGATGGGTGAGAACCAACCACTAGAAGAACAATCCACTTTTGGGTTTCCAATTGTGGACCCAAATGCAATTGTTCAAATGAAAAATATTCCACCTTCTGTTCTTCCACACTTTCACGGTAAGGTGCATGAAGATCCCAACTCTTTTCTTTTTGAGTTTGATATACTTTGTAGAAGTTATGACTATTCTTTGGATGCCCAGAAGCTAAAGCTTTTCCCTACAACCCTTAAGGACTCAACATTACGCTGGTTCATGGGGTTGGGAGGAAACACTATTACTTCTTGGGAACAAATGAAGAGGGTTTTCTTGACTAAATATCAGGAATATTGCAAAACACAAGAAATGTAGGATGAAATCTTTACCATTGCACAGGGTGATGATGAAACTTTGGAGGATTATTTAGAGAGATTTTTATACATCCTTCAAAGGTCAAAGCATAAGTTTGATATGAGCATTGTTAGAACCTTACCTCTACGTGGGATTTCTGATGATTCTAGGAATAATTTAAACCTGTTAGAGAAAAGGGACATTGCTCAGAATTCTTTTGATCAGATTTCTGACCTATGTAGGAAATTTTCACAAAACCAATTCAAATCTGGTAAGGGAATTAGAAGAAACTCTAGTAATAGAAGATTTGGATCGACAAATGCTGTGATTATTGGTTTGGAAAAAAATGGATCACATGAAAATTAAAGTTATGAATATTGCTAGTAAACAAATATCTTTAAAATTTCAGCATGAATTAGTAGAAGAGAAAGAAAAATTATCAATTTATTGTCCAAAATGTAGAAAGAAACATCTTTTACATGAGTTTCTTGTAGATGTTAAAAGTGCCAATAGTTGTGTGATATGTGTAGGAAAGCATCCCATCGAGGAATTCCCATCCATACTAGGATTGAAGGCAACATTTGAGGTAGAGAATTCAGTACCTGAGCCATTGCATGTTGTGGGGGTATGGAAGTCTTGGCCATAGGTAAGTACATGTATGATTTCTAAACCTGCACCATATTTTCCTAGTTATAATGAACCCCAATATTCTTATAAAAACATGAATTATCCTCAGTCTTGGCAGCATGGGTATCATTCTCAGTATGGGGAGTCTCAACCTCCCCCTTGGAAACAAGTATTAAGGGGACCACCACACTCTCATTATTCTTATCCCATGCCTACATAGTCGTATCCTACATCATATGAACCTTATCCCATGGCACAACCTACACTACTAGTTGTGCTACCTCAGCAAACCTAGCCTATGACACCACCACTGCCATTTCCACTTCCATTCTAACCACCTCAATTGCCAACAGAACCAGTGCCCAACCCAAATAATAAAGCGGTACAAATGATTCTCTCCATTGGATCGCTCCCTTTCCCTATTTATCAGACCGTTCCAGTTGGTGTCAATGACCTCTAGTCGAGATCAAGAAGGGTAATAAATTAAAAAAAACAAAAGTAGAAGCAAAAACAACTGACAGTAATCATTAAGGAGGAAATTCATAATATTTCAAACAATGATGTTGTCTCTTAGTTTCTTCCCATACACTTAGAGTCCTTACCTTATTCTTTGAACCAACCCCCTTTTCCAAAGAGGTTGGTTGTGGAGAAAGTTGACCCCACCCCTAAGTATGACCTCGATTATGAGTTGAAGAATCTTTGTATAAAGGTTCCTCTACTGTAGGCTATAAAAGAGATTCCTATTTGTACTAAAATTGTTAGGGAACTCTATCTTAAAAAGCTAGGGAGGAAGAGAGTTGAGCCCTGCACTATCCATTTTGTTGGGAGAGCAGTTGAGTTGATGACATGATGTGTTCAAGTTGAAAAAATTATTGATCTTGGAAACCCAGTTCTCTATGTTCAGACAGATGGCACCCTCATTACTAATGTGTTAATAGATATTGGAGCGGATATTAATGTCATGACTAAGTAAACCATGGATGAGCTTCGATTAACTCACATCCGTCCTACCCCCACTGTGCTTGAACTTGCTGATATATCTAAAATAAGGACGAAGGGTGTGTTAGATGATGTGGTTGTATCAATTGATTCATGGGAGTACCTCGCAGATTTCATTGTTTTAAAAACAAATAATCCTATTGGGGGACACCCTTTGATATTGGGATGACCATGGCTTTCTACAACACATGCCTATATAGGTTGTCGCTTTGGCAACATGTATATTTCTGATGGGGATTCTGGGAAGAAGGTCACCTTATACCCACCTATCTAGGAGCTTCATGATACCTTGTGATTGGATTATCATAATAGTGATGACGAGACTCTGTCCCTTTTTATGATTCTTTAGTGTGAGTTGATTGAGGAGAGTGTGATCTATAATTTTTTGGATAGCTCAAACACTATATAGAATTTTGAATCACTTCATCAAATTTTTAGTCTAATTTTCTAGGAAAACTGTGATCCCCAATCCTCATCATCATCATTACATAGTTTGGTAGCCACCGCAGATGTTCACGAGCCTGACACTACTCTTATTGAGGTAAGTCCAAGAAAATATTTACACATTGTTTTAGACCTAGAACTATCCTAGCACGAGCATCTTGTGAGCTTGATGCCATATCATCTTGATGCCTTTACTTGGAGTTACGAAATGAGAGTTATCCCTCTTGAAACCTGCACTCATCATATTTGTATTCAGGAGGATTCCTTACTTGTCTGACAACCCCAAAGGTGTATGAACCCTACACTAAGAGATGTTGTTAAAGAAGAACTCCAAAAAATATTAGATGTTGCTTTTATCTATCCTATCTCTGATAGCCAATGGGTCTCTCCACTAGTAGTAGTCCCAAAAAAAGTTGGGATATGGCGCATCTGTATTGATTATAGAGAACTAAACATGGCCAATCTCAAGGATTACTTTCCCCTTCCCTTCATTGATCTGGTGCTAGATACACTTGCACGTAAAAAGTACTTCTCATTTTTAGATGGCTTCAGTGGGTATAACCTGTAACAACCCTCGTGAAAATTCCATATAATAAAAGTTAATAAAGGAAAAATAATAATCACAGTTGATGGGACACTTATTCAAAGTTGAATGTTGGGAAAGAAATCCTAGTGTGGGTGTTCATTTTCTTTATTAATGGCTAAGGGAATTCGCAAAGGCAATGGAAAAGGATTTGGAAAGGAAAAATGGCATTCTTGGCACATTTATTTATGAAAATAATGGAAATTAGGAGAAAAGGTCACAGGTTGCATGTGATGAGCAAATTGATGGAAAATAATGGAAAATGAAGAAAATAGAGTCCTAATTGATAAAAAGGCTTCTGAGGATCAGTTTGTAACCTTTTGTGAGTTCATTTTTGGAGCTCTCTCATTATTCTCTCTCTCTCTCTCACTCTTGGACACTTAGAGTTTCTTGGAGCACTCTTGGAGGGTGTGGCATACTTGGATTTTTGTAGCAAGAAGGAAAAGGAAGAGCAGGAAAGTGCAAGAGGACATCAGGATTAATAGTATTGGGGCAGAGTCCCTTGGGGTAAATTTTGTCATTAATTTTCATATATTTGTAAAGTCTCTGCGTTTTAAGGAAGCACAGCGCGAAGGTCATAGGAGTCAAAAGAGGCTTTAGTCCCTTAGTTTGTTATAATATAGGGAGTTTTGAGACCTACCCATGGGTCACAGACCATGTTATTGTAAAAGGGAAAGATATTTAAAGGAGTCATAACGAGTCTAGGAGATCAATCATAGAATAGAAGATCATTGTATGGGAAATTTAGCTAAGGCAGGAAAGTCTTTTTCCTATACTTAGGTGAAGGGGAAGGCTCCTGTTGCTGCATGCATGGAGACCTTGGTAAGTCCACAAGCTGAGTGTGCAGGCCTCTGCAGCTGAGTGCATAGGGAAGAAGAGTCTGTAACAACAAAGAATACATCTAATGAAGACTATTTTGAGCTATACTTATGTATATGTGCATATATCTTTACTTATGAAATTTCTATATATTCGCTCTGTTAATATGAATTTATATGAAGTAATGCTTAATTCATGTGCAAAAGTATCATATATGCTTAGATATTTACTGTTATGAATATTTAAAGCATTTTGCGAAAATTTAGATTATGTTTCTACAAGTCACTGCAATCATTTATATGTTGAAGGTCATAGGATTCAAAAGGGGCTTTAGTCCCTTAGTTTGTTATAATATAGGGAGTTTTGAGACCCGTCCATGGCCCGCAAACCATTGTATTGCAAAAGAGAAAGATATATAAAGGAGTCATAACAAGTCTAGGAGATCAATCACAAAATAGAAGATCATTGTATGGGAAATTAAGCTAAGGCATAAAGTATATTTCCTGTACTTAGGCGAAGGGGAATTCTCCTTTTGTTCCATGCATGGAAACCTTGGTAAGTCCACAAGTTGAGTGTGTGGGCCCCTGCAGCTGAGTGCACAGGGAAGGAGAGTCTGTAACAGCAAAGAATACGTCTAATAAAGACTATTTTGAGCTATACTTATGTATCTGTGCATCTATATTTACTTATGAAATTTCTGTATATTCTCTCTGTTAATATGAATTTATATGAAGTAATGCTTAATTCATGTGTGAAAGTATCAGATATGCTTAGATACTTACTGTTATGAATATTTAAAGAATTTCGCGAAAGTTTAGATTATGTTTCTACAAGTAACTGCAACCATTTATATTTGAAGGGTTAGGGTTCGCGAAGACTGAAAGAATCCCTAGAAGTTGCAAGAACCCATCACACTGACCTCTGGATGCAGAAACCTGGTTCTATCATCCCCAACTACTGCTTCGGGTGAGACTGTAACTTGCACTACATGGGTTGTTGCCAAAAGGACCTGCAATTAGGGTTTTGTTGGTTGATGCAGCTAACTCCGAACCTGGGTCAGGACCCCTCAAGCCAACAAATGGTTTTGTTTTCGAGATCGGGATCTATCTGAGGAATGTGTGATGTCAAATAAATGGTTCCAAACTAAGAAAGAAATCAGGAAATGGATAGATCAGAAGATGCACAAATTCGAAGCCCAGGAAAACAACAATCCACACTTGTCAAAGGAAGAGTGGTTGAATAGAAATATATGCACAGATGAACACGAGATATTCTTTTGCTATTTTTGATTGAAATTACATGAGTGGCTATCTAAACTAGCAGATTGTTAGGGTATGTGGAAGCTTGAGAAAACAAAATTGTGCATGTTATTGATTACTGGATCGATAATATTCTAGGAGGATTCATTACCAAGTTCATGATCGATACGACCACTAGTTATAGCGAAGCAGAGCGTAGGTTTTTCAAGGGGCCAAGGGTAAGTACCTGAAATCCTTGAAGACCTAGATTAAAATGTTATTAGGTGAAAATAATTATGCCTTTGAATTGATTTTTTGGAACTACGCGAAGTGGAAGAGCATTAAGTAGGAACATAGATTCAGGGGTTGAGTATAGTTCGTTGTTGGGATTGTATGATAGTGACGATGAAAGCAATATTTTGAAGACATCGTGAGGTGCACTGCAAACTATAAGTCAGGGCATCACAAGGATACCACATCCATCCACTCCACCTCCACCTACACCTCCACCTCCATCATTCAGTATGGCGAACGCGATGAAGATGCCTGTGTTTAAAGGTCTGGGGACTGAAGACCCTAAACAATTCAATTTCATAACAAATGTTGTATGGAAGGCTCAACAACTTACAAATGATGACATGAAAAAAGCACAACTAGTTACAACACTATAGGACAAAGTGTTGAGCTAGTATATCAAGTTTTGTTCAAGTAAACCCAATGCGACTATGCTAAAAACACAAAAAAATTGAAAAATGAGTTTAAGAAGCCTAAATCACAAGCCCAGTTAGTGACAGAGTTTAAAGAGATCCAGTAGGGGGTAAATGAGTCAACGTGGGACTTTGATCAAAGATTGAAGTGTTTGATTCAACAGGCTAATATGAGGATCACAGATGATGAACACAGAGACTAGTACATTGCTTCGCTCTTACCTCATCTCATATTGCCACTATCTCAATAGACAATAGGAATGCAAGATGAAGCCTTGGAGATTTCCATGAGATTGGAAGCTTCACCCATGCAAGATACAAATATAGGGGTGCAAAAAGTTCAATCACAATTGGCTAGCTTACACATGGATTTGCAGAGCCTCAAGAAGGGAAAGGAAGTACAGTCGGAGGTACACACAGAAGTTTGATGCCGTAAATGCAAAGGCCATGGTCATGATAAGGACCATTACCCAGTTTATCAGAATTATCTTATAGGGGGAGGCCCTATCCCTTAAAGCGAGCTTCTGCCGGGGTGGATGTACTGGTTGCATGCACATTTATCCTGTAAACAGTGGATCACTAAGCATTGGAAGAAATTGTACTATTGCATTAGAGAGACACCTCAGCACGAGCCACTGAATATGAGGCTTCACTAGAAAATTCCAATAACTTTCAAGGTTCAGTTGTGATAAAATTTTAATGTCTTGAACCTTCTTTTTAGATGTTACCTACCAAGATTGTTTTAAATCTTTGATATCTAGCAAGGTGTCCTTTGGGCATTCCTGAATTAGATTGGCTTGCAATAAGGTATTTGTAATGTATTCGGTGAAATTTGAGGCAAGATTATTGGCTTTGGTAATAACTATTTCTACCCATTTCATTTTGACGTTAGGTTGTAGAAGGCCCTCTCCATCCTACCTAGTCTTTCTATGGGAAAGATTTTATTTGTTTCAGTTGAAGGCTGTCTATGAAAATAGACCATATTTGAGTAATTCTACCTGAAATTTTCTAGAAGTTTTTTTGTTCTTGCGATTTTAATGATCAAAGCTTACTATGCGAGTTGTTTCTTCATAATATAATCTGTGAGCATGCTATTTTGCGCATCGTTTCACGAATTTTCTCCTACATGGGGGACCTACAATTGCTTGCTTTTATATATTTAATGAGAAATCAGATAGAATGGCACCTGGAAATGAAGTCATCGGACACCAATGAAGAAAAGGAAGCATTATGGATAAGGGTGGAACCAAGAATGGATACAGAGTTGAGACATGATTTTAAGAGACTTCTAAGTACTTTGGACATCAGAGAGCAATCAACTATCTACAGAAGGAGAATCATGAGATTTTGCCTCGACCTCTTTGTATATTTGAACAACCATGCACTAACAAGGTGCCTTAAACACACTAAGGCCAGTAGCGTAGGTCTACAGGGGGGTGTCCCTTTGGGTTTCCAAACTTCGTGGTTGCTGTTTCACGGACCCAGAGTATGCCCATATTGTGAGATCATTGGGAGCCTTATGGATAGGGCTCAAGTTTAAATATCCTTTGATTTGGCTACCAGTGGAGGAGTATTAGCCCCATTACCAGCTGTGTGACTATGAGAAGGAATCATGGATGCATCAGTTGATGGACACTTAGGGATAAAGGTCTATTGATGAGGGTACTGCTAGCACTTACAACTTGACAGATCTACACTAGAGGTACAGTAGCAGTATCTGAGAGTTTTGCATGAGGACATGCAATTTGCTTCAGTTGGGGGGAGACGTTGGATGAAACTTTTGGGCATACTTTAGATACCTCTTTCCCTCATATTTGACCATTTTATCTTTGAACCCGCGAGCTTTACATCCTAATTATCACTTTACCTAGTTATAAGAAGCAACTCTTGTTGTGACATATTATTTTGCCATTTTTGTTGAATATGAATGAAGTGATATATTTTTTATGGCTAACTAGGATAAGTGTGGAAGAAGTTCTCTGACTTTTTTTCTTTTAGGTGTTGCCCATGAATTCAAGGCCAAAGGATGGACAACTCTGTTATTAATTCACAAATATGTTTTGAGGATTTGTTGTTACAAATCATTATTGTTACACCTCAAGTTGTTGTTACACCGCGAGATGTTGTTACACTGCAACTGTCAAATATTATGGGTATTATTCCATGAGACAACTGTTGAGAAGCATGAATTACCTATGGGCGGTCAAAGAATCTAGGCAGTTATGATTTTAGAAAATGATGTAACTTGAATAGGCCTTGTATTTAGAAACCAATTGTAACAATTTCTCTTTTCTTTTAATATCGATCAACATGAGAATCGATTCTCATGACTGATCTGTTCCCTATTTTGGGCATGTAAACTTTATAAAAGGATTCAGTTCCATGAAGGGAACATGCAACATGAGATAGTACCGTCATTTTGATTATGTAATTCACAGCTATTTTAATATAAGAACATCGTTGGTGATGCTTTTACAGATTCTGTGTTGAATTCCTAAGTAGTTCTTACTTCATCCCTGCACCCTGCTAGGGAGGAAGGGTCCTCTTTGGCATGGATTTCAGTAGTAGTTGTAGCAGTAGATTAATTATTTATTTTTCATAACTGTGAAGTTATTGTTGTCGTTGTATAATTCATAAAGTAGATTTACTTCTATTTTTTAGATTTATGATATGTTGTTACACAAGATTAATTTAAGTTGTGATAACTGATTAGTTGGTTTAGTCATTAATATTGTGGGTGGCCTGCCCATTTCTTGGTAAGCATGAAGTGTGATTTCATTCCTCTAGAATGCCTTTTGATTTCAGCATGAG
The DNA here is from genome assembly GCA_031772625.1 of Pinus tabuliformis. Lineage (NCBI taxonomy): Eukaryota > Viridiplantae > Streptophyta > Pinopsida > Pinales > Pinaceae > Pinus > Pinus tabuliformis. The sequence continues at coordinate 608,743,470 of CM062806.1, read as the reverse complement.
TGTTTGCTTTCTACAATTGGTTTAGCGACATTTCTTTCCATTTTTTATCTCTATCCTTGGCTGTTATGTATGGGCACAGATAGTGCAGACACATTTGAAATAAACAGACCTAACCTGGTTGACAATTAAATGGTTGCGGTTCATTCAATTAAACAATTATTAAACTGACACAACACCTACCAAGAATCAACATGATGCAAAGGAATACAATATTGAAATCATGGAAATATGACTTACCCTTTTGAGAAGATTTGATTCAGTTAGCACAATAGATATGTTCTCACATTATGTAGTTTATTCATTAGTTGCTGAAACAAATAGGACTAGATGCATAAATATTAGAAGAAAAATAGTTAAAACCAAAGGCTTTGAAGAAAAGAGTTCGAGAAAAGGAGGGAATTTCAAAGCATTGAATAGATATTTGTGCTCCATTTAAACTTAATTTGTGAATATTTGGTCAAACTTCAAACTTATGTCAACATGACGAGGCCGCTTAATGACATAATGCAAATTTAGTTTTCAGTTATAGAAGCACAAGTCTACAACTCCAAAGTAAACATTCGACTCAATGATCCTTCATAACTATTTGACCTTTTGGAAATACATGTTCATTGGAAGACCTCCAATGAATCTCTAGTAGAAATGTCCTTGTCTACTTGACTATTATTTTTATCACCACATCTAATCATAAATTTTTTCTTTTTTAAATTTACTTTTACAGTTGAGAAAGTTTTGGTGAAAGAGATTATCATTCTAGACTTTGTAATATTATTTAGACCAAGGCATGGAGATGTGATCGAGGTTCTCAATTTTTGAAAAATAAAGCACTCAATACACTATTGTACAATTTGTTTTTCTTAATAAAAAATCTAAACTGCTCATGATTTCATGTTTCAACAAAGAAAGGAAATTTCAGTACTATTATTGTAGTTGTTTCTTCTCTTTTCTTTCATTGAAATCAATATTATTTTTTTATGTTTTAAGATTGAGTAATTTGATAGATTACTACTGATCTATTATTTTATTAATTTTGAAGCATTAAATATGAGAATTATATATGAATTTTCTCAATGAATTAATTCATTTAACTATTTAGATGAATTAATCCTTTCATTTTTAGTTTGATTTAATTTAATGAAATAACAAGTAATCTACATTCCTTGTCATTTGGCTATCTTTAATTTTCACATATCAGATGATACCGAGGTTATATTAGTATTACGAATAGTTGAGATATAGTTATTTACATTATTTGTGTCTATTAGATTGTAGTTTTACCTTTCGAAATATCACATTTACTATTTTTAGTTGTTTCCATATCATAAGACTCCAAACGCTGGATCATATGAAAGGGTAACTACACCCATTGAACCAATCAAAATTACCATTCCAAATGGAAAAGAGTCTAACTGGAGCTCTGACCGAGTAATTTCTTAAATGTTAATTGTGGTCAATTTTTCACATCAACATTTTTGGCACTAGAAGGAGGGTCATTTGACTATGGATGGAAAGAAAGGTACATAATAAAAATCCTGATCATTCTAAGAGTTCGCCTCTACCCTCAGTGTCACTCACAACTTCTAGACCTCTGTCTTATAGATCTAGAGTTGTAGAACCTGAACCTTTATGATCAGATCCATCTGAAGTTCTTACCCCTCTTCCTCATTCAACTAGTTCAACTAGAAGAAGTACTAGTGATCCTTTAGTTATCGAGTCTTGTCTTGAAAGTCTTAACAATCCTCTTATTTCACCAAAAAATTTAAGTATAAGATAGAGAATTGAAGGTATTAAAAATAAAGAGAGCCATCTAAGGTATCTAAAGAATCTCGAGGAAGTGTTTCTTCTTCCCTGCATAGTTTTGGTATTCTTACTAGAGCTGAAAGTGAGAAACTTGGAATTAAACATTTTGAATTTCCACTGAGATCAAATAATCATAAGAAAATTGTTTTTAACTCTAATCTAGTGACCAGTGAAAGTAATACTCCAAATTCTCCTCCCATGATTGCTACTATCATTCCTTCAATTCCACAATCTTAGGAAACTGTTCTTGCTTCATCTTCATCCACTCCTACAACTCAACTAATGAAATCTTCCCCTACTACAACTACAACTAGTTCTTCCATTGTTGTTGTTACTGTAGCCACCCCTATCATTACTATCACTCCAATGGATAATAGAAGATGGGAATCCCTCGGTGCTATAAATATCCCCGATAAACATAATCCTTTTCCTAAACATCCTAAACAATGGTTTCCCAACTTTAATCTAGGTAATAATGAACTTCTAGATGATCACATTAACAATTTCATGTTAGTCATCAATCTAAAGGATGTCCATGAAGAAGATGTTGTATGTCAATTATTTCCTCATACTTTTGAATTCAAAGCTACTTCTTGGTATTTTTCTTTACAGGTTAATTCAATAAATAATTGGGATTATTTCCAGGATAATTTTTTTAAAGAAATTTGGTGATGATAAATCACCAGCTGCACTAATTGTTGAATTATGTAATATTAAGATGAGTCAAAATGAAAGAATTAAATATATCAATCAAAGGTTTAGTATAGTTTTGAATATAATACCAGATGCTTCTAAGTCAGGTGATGATGTTCAAACTAAGTTTTATACTAGAGCTCTTCCTACTTCTACAACAATGTTTGTAAAATGAGCAACCAAGACTAATCTAGTAGAGACTATGTAGGAATATCTAAACACTGAAAAGGAAATTCTCAATTGTTAAAAAAGATACACCATAACAAAATAATCCTCCTCAACCAATGAAGAAAGTAACTTTTAAGGAGGAACATAAAGAAAAATACACATTCAACATGGAAGCACTACAAAAGGTTATTAACAATTTGGAAAACAAGGTTTTTTATCTTAAGAAACAAGTTGCTAAATATTCTTCTTCAAAATTCCCTTTCATATAATTTTCTAATAAAATTCAACAAACTCTGCCCCCTACTTAGATTTCAACTGCTGAAGAAGAAGAGGAAACTGAAGATCCTGAATAAACTGAAGAAGAGGATGAATCTACAATTATTGATGTGAATCTGACATGGGATGTAGTTAGTCCTATATCAGAAGAAGGGGAATAATTTATTGTAGTTACAACTACAAGAAAAAGATATCCAACAAGTTCATCTTCCTCTACCTCTTCTGCTCCTGCCACTCTTGTAAATAAGGATTCATCTCAAGGTAAGTCAACTTCTAAAACCCTTATTTTTTATAATATAGATTACAATATTGTATAGGATATGAAGAAGACTAAGGAAAATATATCTTTGTATGACGTTAGTAAATTACAACAATAACATAATTTTTTGCTCAATTCTTTAAATGCTACTTCTAAATTCCCTTTTACATCTACTACTGTAGTTACTAAATGTAAATCTATGTCTCAACCTTCTTCTTCCTCCAATAAAACAAAACAAATAGATTCTATCTTGATTGGTGATAGGTAAAATTCACATACCCCTCATTTTTTATTGAATTTTGAAATCCTTAATGAAAATGTGTGCAATTTCCTAATTCATTCAGGTGCCTCTTCAAATATAATTCCTTATTAAATATGTTTAAATATTAATGTAAGGCCATAGGAGTTATCGATGTAGATTTTTCAATTAGCCAGCTCAAAAGTCAAGGTTCTAGGAGAACTTAAAGAGGTATTAATTAGGATTTCTTCACATCCTAAAATTTTTCAAATTATTGATATCATAATTATCGACATTCTTGAATCATACAGTCTTCTTTTAAGTAGGGATTGGTCTAAGAAATTGAATGGCTATTTTGCAACAGATTGGTCTCACTTATTACTATCATTTAATGGTAAACCTAATAAAATAAAGGTTGATCGTGAAAAACATATGAAGCATACAACAAAGGATATGTATGTAAAAAATGAGCCTCTCCCTTTCACAAGCAATATCATAGGGAGTAATTTTGCGATTATTTCTTTGGAAATTTTCCTACACAACTATCTCATGTTTCTCATACTACTATATCTTCAAAAATTGAAAACTTTTCAAAAAATGATGTGTAAATTTTGTAAATGATTTTGCAGATAATAATGTAAATAATGAAACGTGGTTAATGTATTTTGATGGCTCAAATTCTATTGATGGGGCTAGTGCAAGATGTATTCTAGTAAGTCCCAGTGGAGAAAATATTATGTTAACTTGCAGGCTCAAGTTTCAATGTAATAATAATGTAGCTGAATATGAAGCACTAATTCAAGGCTTAATAAAAGTAGTTAGCTTGAACGTGCAATACATTAAGGTTTTTGGTGATTAATAAATCTTCATAAGATAGGTTAGTAATATTATCCATTGTGTTTCTAGTCACTTGAGACATTATGAGCTCTTAGTTCAAGATTTGATTTGAAATTTTTTAGCCTTTAATATGAGTAAATGTGGGTGTGTATATTTGAGCTAATGTTGCTTCAAAATGCATTCCCCCATAATAACTTAGCCCTGATCATTTTTCAATTGAATTAATCTTTAGACCCTATGTTCTCGATAATATCTCTAATTGGCGAGTTTTCAACAATGATAAAGATATCATTAATTTTCTTATATCCGAAAGTATATATGATGATAAAATTATTGATAAGGAATCCCATGATATGGATTTAAATATATCATTAAATGAAGACAAAACAAAAATACCGTTCCAAAATTCATAGTTAAATTGGAAGACATTTATGGTCTAAAAGATATATTTAAAATGTATATTAATTGTAGGATCAATAGTTCAAATATGAAGTTTGATCATTAACTTAGGAACAAAAAATAATCCTCAAAATCTAAAAATCGGTTTAGGATGTTACATAGAAGAAAGAAATGCTTTTATCAAACTTTTGAAACAAAATAAACTATGTTTTTGCTTGGTCTTACAATGACTTGAAAACATATGATAGACATATTATTCTTTATAATATTCTAATGGTTCCTAATGTTAAAACATTTCAACAAAAACTTAGAAAGATCCACCCAAATTATTTTTCTAGTCAGACATTTGAAATGGGTCTCTAATCTTGTTCTTGTTAGGAAGAAAAATGGAGATATCCAAATATGTATATATTTTCATAATCTTAACAGAGCTACAGAAAAATATAACTTACCTCTTCCTACTATGAAGTAAATTCTTCAATATGTCGTAGGATTCAAACTTATGTCTTTTCTTGATGGATTCTATGGATACACTCAGATCCTTGTAGGTTCAAATGAAAAATGTAAAACTACATTTAGAACTAAGTGGGGAACATTTGATTATCAAAAAATACCCTTTGGATTGATTAATGCAAGAGAAACCTTCCATAGAGAAAGGAATATTTCTTTCAGGGGTCGAATTAATAAATTTTTTGTTGTCTATCTTGATGATATTACTATATATTCCAAAAAATGCTCAGATCATGCTCATCATCTAAAGAAATTTTTTGAGTGATGTAAATGATATGGGGTATCATTAAAACCTAAGAAATTCTTCTTTGCATTAGAGGAGGGTAGGTTATTTGGATTTATAGATTCAAAAAATAGAATTGTTATTGAACTAGCCAGAGTTAAAGTTATATCTAATATTTATTGACCATATAACATGAAGTCTATGCAATCATTTTTAGGGAAAATATTTTTTGTTAGATGATTTACCCCTAGATTTGCATAGATTGTTTTTCCTTTACAAAACATGATAAAAAGGAATGTCATTTTTAAATGGAATACTCGAGAGAAAGAAGCTTTTGAATCCATTAAATAAGTTATCATATAAGCTCCAACTCTATTATCTGCTTATTATAATAAAGAGTTTATTATATACACTTTTGCTTCTAATCACTCTCGTGTAGCAGTACTTACTCAACAGAATGATCAGATAGCTGAAGTACTAATTCCTTTTAACAATTATGGTTTTCAAGGAGTGGAGCTTAATTATACTGGTGTGGAAAAAAAAGCTTACATTTTTTTCAAATTTGTAAAACATTTTAAGCCATTTTTATTAGAATCCCATGTCACCAAAATAATTGTCCCATATTATGCTGTTCAAACTTTTCTAATTCAAAAATATCTTGTTGAAAAGTGAGCACATTGGGTTACAACACTCCAAGAATATGACTTTGAAATCAAACCATCCAAGATTGTACATAGTCAACTTCTATGTAAAGTGGTTACCTCGGCCATTGATTCTAAGTCTGATAATTTTTTTTACAAAAGTTATGAAGAATAAGAGTAGGAATCTATATCTTAGGTATGTGTTATCCTCGATACTTCAATTCCTTTTTATACAGACTTGATATATTATTTGTTCAATGGAAATTCTCCTCCTTATTTAGATCTTAAGAAAAATCGTGCCTTAAGACTAAAGGCTAATCAAATGTGAATTGATTATTGGAGTGATTAAAAAAAAATATGTCTCAATTTTACTTATATGTTCAGAAACATCTGAAGCTAATATAGTATTGCAAGACTTACATGATGGCCCTATAGGTTATCATTTTTGCGGAGATACAACAACACATAATATCCTAAGAGAAGGTTATTATGGGCCCACATTATTCAAGGATGCACATGCTTACATTCGAAGATGCAAGGTTTGTTAAACCTCAGCATGCATAGATAAGAAACAAGCTCTACCTTTTCAACTAGTAATTATTGATCAACCATTTGACCAATGGGGCTTGGATGTTATAGGTGAGATCATGTAGATTTTTTCTACAAATCAGCTAGCTTTGATACCATGTAGAAACTCCCACTGTAGATCACTTGACAATGCAATATACTAAAGCAAAATACTATATCTACTTCTACAATCAAACTTTGGGGAAGTTTAATCGAACATGAGCAACATCAATAAGAACACTTATAACTAATAAGAAGGAATCAATCACACATAACACAAAAGAATTTACCCAGGGAAAGCCTCAACCTAAAACCCCAACTCCGTATTATCATACAAGTGGAAATATAACCAGTATTACAAAAAGAATCAGCTCAAGAGCTATCCTACTCTCTCTGCAATACCTCTGTTACTCATAGACAGTCAAAGGCCTCTATCTAATCTCTGGTCTACCCTCCAAGCCTCCTATTTCTTTGTGCATGTTTGATTGGGGTCCAATGCAGCCACTTGTGTGAATTGGCCTCTTCACACACTCACTAACCTCTGATCCAACTAAGCAGTCCTGAAGGAGATAAATTCTCATCATGGATGAGCTTCCTTTATAGGAAAAATATTCATCCAACTGATAGTACATTTTCCCTTCTCTAATCTCAGTTGGGTCTCTGTCTGAACTGACATTCTTGAGTTATTCATGAGAGAATCTTCAGTTATCTAAAGTGCAGCAGTTATATGCAAGCATGCATTAACTAACTAAACTCACATTAATTTAAACAAACTATTTAAATCAATTATAACTGGACTTGACTTAGTTAACTGAGCCAACTAATTACATCTGAAATTAGAACTCATCCTTATCTCTTTAACTGATGGATAATTTCCTCAATTAATAGAAAAAATGTTGCATGTCCTCACATAGACTTCATGTTTGATTTTTCACAACTACTTAACTCATGGAGAATTAATTAATTTATTTTCAAACAGCAGTTAAGTTCAAATTCGAATTTACTTCCTATTTTTGTTCCAGGGACTAACTAAAATAAGAATCCATCCTGAACTACTAAAAATAGAATGCTATTTTTAGCACTTCCATTTTTCATTCCCTGTTTCTCAATCTAGCACTAGTACCCAAACTGCTATTTTTAGAACTTCTATTTTTAGCATTTCTTGTTGCTATTTTCAACACTTCCTCTCAACAATAAAGGAATTCAACTCGAACCCGATCCTCTACCTCTGGAATGTTTTGCATGCAATACTTCTACCAAGTCTGGTTGCTCCAGCCTCGGAACAAAAAAAACTCCCCACTGACATCTCTGTTGGGCTAGAAACATACTCTGATGCTGAAGCTCTGCCTAATGTTGACAAGTGCTTCCTATCTGACCTCTGAGCTGCTGCAACACTCCATGCATCTCACACTGTTGTACACCTCTCTGTGCCATCCTGCACTGGTGCAACACTCCTGTGCCTCTCGCATTGTTGTAGCCTACTAGCTCTACACAGTCCTGGGACTCGTGCACTGTATCTCTCTCTGTCACTCCATCCACATTTGTCTATACCCAATCAATTAGTCCTGCTACTCCTTTTCGGGGCTCCTGTAGCAAAGTCGAATCAAAGAGGTTGGGTACCTCAAGGATCCTGTCCCTCCTCCTTGGGACGATCACTCCACATCGCCCCACCTCCTACCTGGAGGTATGGATGTATGTGATCCCTCTGCCCACCTAGCTCGAAATTTCCCCCTACTGGAGGTCTCTACATGAGTGGATGCCTCCACTCTGTCTCCTCTCGGCTTCCCTAGTTGTGGCTGCTCCACAACCTCCTGAAGCTACTTCACCAATCGTGGCTCCTCCACAATTGTCTGAGACTTTGTCTGGCACTGCATGTTGAGAGGTAATTTACTCTCCCTCTCAACCACCAAGTATCTAACTTTTTCCTTGCTCCTCAAGGCTTTTCATGCATCTTATACCTCAAGTGCATACAAGTTCTTGGCTAGCACACCAATCTGTTTCCACTTTCCCGCCGTCGCGAAATTTTTTGGAAAAATAGTTGATTTTAAATCAGCGATATCTCCCTCTTCTGAACTCCGATTCGGTCGATTTTTTTTTAATTTGGGTATTTTTCCGCAAGGAATCTAGATCTGCTATTTTTTTTAATTTTGCACAAAAATTTTCATATTTGCTCTGAAAACTCGCGGCCCAAAACTCAAAACTTCGAAATCTCCTCTATTATATTGTTCTCCGCTTTGATCAACTTTGCTCTAATACCATGTAGAACTTTTTAGACAAAACCTCGCTCTGATACCATGTAGATTTTTTCTACAAACTAGCTAGCTCTGATACCATGTAGAAATTCCCACTATAGATCACCTGATAATGCAATATACTAAAGAAAAATACGAGATCTACTTCTACAATCAAACTTTGTGGAAGCTTAATTGAACATGAGAAACATCAATAAGAACACATATAACTGATAAGAAGGAATCAATCACACATAACACAGAAGAATTTACCCAGGGAAAGCCTCAATCTAAAACCCCTACTCTGTATTATCATACAAGTGGAAATATAACCAGTATTACAAAAAGAATCAACTCAAAAGCTATCCTCCTCTCTCTGCAATACCTCTGTGCTCATAAATAGTTAAAGGCATCTATCTAACCTCTGGTCTACCATCCAAGCCTCCTATTTCTTTGCACAAGTTTGATTGGGGTCCAGTGTGGCCACTTGTGTGAATTGGCCTCTTCACACACTCACTAACCTCTGATCCAACTACGCAGTCCTGAAGGAGATAAATTCTCATCATGGATGAGCTTTCTTTATAGGAAAAATATTCATCCAACTGATAGTACATTCTCCCTTCTCTGATCTCAACTGGGTCTTTGTCTGAACTAGCATGCATGAGTTATTCATGACAGAATCTTCAGTTATCTGAAGTGCAGCAGTTATATGCAAGCATGCATTAACTAACTGAGCTGACATTAATTTAAACAAACTGTTTAAATCAATTATAACTGGACTTGACTTAGTTAACTAAGCCAAATAATTACATCTCAAATTAGAACTCATCCTTATCTCTTTAACTGATGGATAAATTCCTCAATTAATAGAGAAACTGTTGCATGTCCTCATATAGACTTCATGTTTGACTTTTCACAACTAATTAACTCATGGAGAATTAATTAATTTATTTTAAAACAGTTGTTAAGTTCAATTTCAAATTTTACTCCCTATTTTTAGTCCAAGGACTGACTAAACTAGGAATCCATCCAGAACTGCTAAAAATAGAATGCTATTTTTAGCACTTCCATTTTTCATTCCCTATTGCTCAATCCAGCAATAGTACCCAAACTTCTATTTTTAGCAACAATATTTTTAGCATTTCTTGTTGCTATTTTCAACAGATAATACCTAATTCTTTGAAACAACACAAATTCATTATCACAGCTATGGATTATTTTACAAAATGAGTGGAGGCTACACCTTTAAAAATTGATACTTCATAATAAGTGATATCTTTTGTTGAACATAATATCATTATTAGGTTTGGTCTTCCAAGCACATTAATTTTCGACAATGCTATGAATTTTTCTTCTGTGTTGCTTACAAAATTTTCTATTCCTAAAGGTATCAAATTGAAATATTCTACTAATTACTATCCACAGGGTAATGGATTAGAAGAATCCACTAATAAAATCTGGTTGAAAATTATTAAAAAGGATATTGTTGAGAATCAGAAAAAATGGCATAAGGCACCTATTAATGCTTTATAGGTAGATAGAATTACTTACAAAGCAACCATATGGAACTCTCCTTTCTATTTATTTTATGGAAAAGAAGCTATTTTACCTCCAAATGTTTCTTTACCATCATTAGCACTAGTAAAATATGTTCAACAAGAGCCTTATTCTAGCCTTCAACATTGAATAACCCAACTTCTAAAGTTAGACGAAGCTAGAGATAAATATAATCAAACTTATGCTAATCATCAAAAAGTCAAGTTTAATAATCGTTCTGTAGGTGACAAATTTTTTGACATAGGAGATCTTGTTCTAAAATGAGACAAGGTCCATGAAGATAAAGGTCAACACACCAAGTTTCAAAATATGTGGTTGGGTCCATTTCATATCTCCAAAAAGATAGGTCCATCCACCTTTTTATTACAAAAAATAGATAGGGTAGAGGAAAAGCTACTGGTGAATGAACTTATCTTAAAAAAATACTTTTCCAAAATGATCATGCACTTTGATTGTAAATATGTAAATAATCATTATAAATCCATTTGTTATTTCTTTTTTGTTAATAACAACTAATAACACACTAAATTTTTATGTCTTGTTTATGCATTTATTTACTAAAAGAGAATCAATATTTATTGATTGCATAATGGATTGAAATTTTATTATCAATAACAAATCAACATGATGAATGTTTGAAGATGACTTACCTAAATAGAAGAAAAATTTCCGGGAAAGTACTTTGAAGTGAAATTTCCAGAGATATATTTTCCCATATTAAAGAATGGAAAATATATAGATGACAGGATAAGCCATGCTACATGAAATGCATTTCATCAAAGTAAATTTCATATCTCTCCGCTTCCTAATAACCATTGCTAAAAATAAGCAAACTCAAACAAATGTTATCAAAAAGAGGTTTATAAATTACAAACTATAGGAATTTGAAACCACCAAAGATGTGGGAAGTATATGTGAACCCATTAGGGCTTTGGACACTCGTTGGTAGTGGGTCAATGCATGCATGATATCAAGGAAACTTTGTTGAGGGTATGGATGCTCGTTGGTAGAAAAGTAGTGTGAGGTCAAAGAAAGATGAGTGTAATAGTTTGCATCAATTCATGGAAGCATGTTATGCTTATTAGTCAAATATAAAGCTTGAAATTCCCAAATTCTAAAATTCCCTTCCATTTTATGGATTAAAATTAATGGATGAGTACAAGTACGAGGCTATTATTTCTCATTTATCTTAAGGAACTTGAGTATTTTTTCATGAGATTTTAATTAACATAAGTTTTTTGTTGTTTCTAATTCAATCATTATTTCTCATATTATTCATGAACAAAGATAATTGGTACTTACAGTGTGCCACCAATTGTTGTGGAGAAAACAACAACACTCCATTGTACTCCTTGTCATTTGTTTATCTTTCATTTTCACAAATCAGATGATATCCAAGTTATATTAGGAACACATATAATTGAAATACAATCATTTACATTGTTTATTCTTATTCCATTGTAGTTTTACCTTTTGAAATATCACAATTATTGGTTTTTGTTGTTTCCATATCATAAGACTCCATATGTTGGAGCAAATTTCAAAGGGTAACTAGACCCATTGAACTAGTCTAAATTACCATTCCAAATGAAAAAGAGTCGGATTAAGGCTTTGACCAAGTAATTTTTCATATGTTTATTCTGGTCAATTTTTCACATCAACACCTACCTGGATAAAACATAGAGATAAATACCTTGTTTTTTGAAGAATTCCCAAGGGAATCCAAGCTAAGGAGGCCCAATAAGCTGAGATTGTTTTAATGACTACTTTACACAATACTAGTCTCCCTACCCTTGAGAGCCATCTGTTGCACCAAGTTCTAATTCTGAGCTTAATTTTAGAGAGTATCCAATTCCAATCCACTTTTGTATATGTTTTTGGTTTTAAATGGAATCCCAATTATTTTAGTGTGTTTCTTAGTAGCCATGGGTATTTAAGGAGGATTCTTGAAATATGTTTTTTTTTTGTCTGTTGCTCTAAGAGATTTTCCATAAAGGGATGATTTATCCTGATTTATCTACATACATGTAGCCATGGAAAATAGTTCTAGGATGTATTTTATGCATTGTGATCCCATAAAAATATATGCCAAGATGATGATGATTTCATCTACAAAAGGATAATGTGTGAGTGAACAATCTTGCATGATACAAATTCCAAATACGTGATTTATTCTTTTAGCATCCAGGATATATTTGTTAATACCTTCAACTATCAGAAGGAAGAGAAGGTGGGTGAGGGGAAAACCTTTCCTTAGGCCCTTTTTATGGTTGAAGAAAGGGGGATGCACATCTATTTATCTATAACATCATAGAGGAGGAGCTAATATAACTCTAAATCCAAGGAACAAATGAGAAACATAATCTAATGTGGAGGAGAAGGAGTCTAATGTATAACCATTCGACCCTATCAAAATTCGTCAAGAGGTCCACCTTGTAGATGACAAAGTTTTGTTTTTAAGAATGAATGGAGTGAAAACGTTCTTGTGCCAATCCTATGGCATCATGAATTTGGTGATTCTCCAAAAAATCAAATTTCTCTAGAAAATGTGGGCAGAGCGGATGGGATTTAAACAAAGTGATACTATTTTAGACATGATTTTATAGAATTTTTTGTGTAGGGAAATGGGTTGAAAGTGCTCAAAATAGGATGGATTATTAGTTTTGGCGATAACGGCTAAGAAAGTTGAGTTGAAAGGGGCAAGGATTTTTCCATTTATCTTGGAATACTCAGTCACCTTGAGTAAATAAATCATACGCAATTGAGATATAATTTGATGGTAAAGCCATCTAGGCCATGGTTTTTTTCATTTTGGAATGTTTTTAACACATTCTCAAGCTCATTTTTTGTTACTTCCACCATTATACACTTGTTCCCCTCTTCGTCCATGAAACTTGAAAAATAGCTTGCAATTATGAGGATTTTGTCAATATTTTCTCTATTTTCATTAATGAAGATGGATTTAATGAGACAATGTGGCCATCCAAGATTTTCATATCCCAGATAATGTTAAATAATTTCCTGTGGTTGGAAATCCCGTGGAAATACTTTGTATTTTCGCCTCTACCCTAGAATTTCCAAAGGGATCTAATCTTTAATTTCCATTCTCTTTCCTTTTCTAAGAGGAGGGACTATTTTTTCTCCTCTATTCATTCTATAGATGATGTCTACTCCTCAGGGAAAGAAAGCGGGCTTGAAGATTCCATGAGTTCTTTTATTTTCTTTTTGGTTTCAAGGATAAGCTTTTCATCTAGTTTATTGTTTTCATGGGCCCATATGAAAATGATTCCTTTGACTCTTTTTAGGTTCCTTTGGAATTGAATAGGTGGTGAGTCCCTTATAGAGGGATCAAAAGGAGTCTAGGAGTCTTTGATTTTTCCCATGAGAGACAAACGATTAAACTAATGTGGGTTTAGATTGAGGGTTCCAATATTTTATGACTTAAGCACTTTAGGTCCAAGAAAATTGAGCGATGATCCGATCCTCCACCAAAAGGAACCCATTGTTAGATTTGAAATTTTTGATCCAAAAAATAATTTGAGATGAGAATTAGGTCTATCCTTTTTGATATGTATACTTATTCAGTCTTATTGTTTGACCATGTTGGGAGGGATTTCTAAGGAAGGACATTGGTCAAGCCTAATAAGTCAATAACTTCGACAAAAAATGATGAAGAGGATCTTGGTGAGATATTAGTCCCCAAAATTTAGAATGACCCACAGTGAAAATTAAAATCTCCCCCCATAATGACTTTTGGGAAGCGGATCCCCCATAGTATGTTTTTGGGGCTTGAAGCCTGGCTTTTGGTCAAGTGTAATGGAAAACCCCACGAAATGTCGGCACGGAGCGCGAGAGTCTAGGGTTGTTTGCCCTAAGATAATGTAATTTAATGTAGAATGTGTCGGCCTACCCATGGTCCGCAGACCATGGGATTGTATAAATAGAGTGAGGCTCTAAGTGTAAAGGAGGTTTTGGGGTCTGAAGTCTTATGATGTTCTTTTGGATGTTGAATTCCCTCTGAGTCTGTAAGACCGAGTCTTTGGTTGTAGTAGTAGGAAGTGGCTCTGCAGCTGTGTGCGCAGAGGCTTGGTAGAGTCTGCAACTGTGTGCGCAGACCCCTGCAGCTAAGTGCACAGGGTGGAGTTGGGATTGTATCTAAACAGAGGATTAATAAAAGATAAGTTGATTCTGAAATACTGTGTGTTCATGCTTCTATTATGTTTATGCATCTCTTTACAGTTTTATGATTGCGCGCACTTGCTATGAAAGTTGAATGATTAATGAGACCATTGGGTACTCACAATTAGGTTAAGATCTATAATAATAGCACAGTAAGGATAAATGATCTAGACAACACCTCTTAGTGCTCTTTACAAAGTTGCGCGGATGCAGACACACAAGCTGTGAAGGATAGACGGCTACGCGGAGCAGCGTAGGCGCACGGGTTCGGTTCATGAACTTCCTAAGACTTCATCAAGACATCCCTAGGGTGCGGAAACCTTGTTCCAACACCCTCCCATACTACCTCGGGTGAGACCTCAATCCGCGCACCGCGGACTATTGCCGAAAGGGCTGCTAGTTTCAAGATTTGTTTGGCTAAATCACTTCTGAACCTGGGTTAGGCCCTAACAAGCCAACAAATGGTCCCGTTGTCGGGACTGGGATTTGCCTAAGGGATGTCTGATGTCATGCCATTGGAACCCTATAGAGGAGGAGATTGAAGAGTGGTTAGACAAGAAGCTTCACGAGTTCATGACATAGGAAAACAAAACTCTGCAAATATCCGAGAAGAGGTGGGTGAATCGCTACATATATACAGAAATCCACGAGATCTTCTTCGTGTCCTTCCCTTCTGAACTGTATGAGTGGATCGCGAGGTTAGCCAACAGCTAGGGAAGGTATAAACTCGATCAACCGATAGTGTGGACTCCATAATTGGTGTGCAGACTAGAGACATCAGAAGATAAGATCGTGCGAGCTGTGGACCATTGGCTCGACCGGATAATAGGCATATTTATCACTGAGTTTGTGATAGACATGACTGTGAGCTATAGCGAAGCAGAGTGACGTTTTCTCAAAGGACCATGAGGTAAGTACATTAAATCCATGAATACCTGGATTAAGATGTTGTTATGTGAAAAACGGGTGATGCGAAGACATTAATGTTTGGAACGACGCGAAGCGAAAGGATCTACAAAGGTAGAGGGGAATTAGGAAATAGTCCCTTGATTTCACCTTCGCGAGAGAGTGATGAAGAGCTCGCTTGGGTCTCTCAGAGAAGTCCGATCAGTTTGATAGGGCAGCACATTCCGCAGTCACCACCTCCACTTATGCCACCACCCACTTCACCTCCTTCACCTCCATCTTCACCCACCCCACCTCCACCAAACCCGCAGTTCATCATCGCGAGCACGATCAAGTTACCCGTATTCAGAGGAGTAGGAAATGAGGATTCAGATTAGTTCTGGTTCGTGGTAAGAGCAATGTGGGAAGCACAAGGGGTCACGAATGACAACATTAAGAAGGCCACATTGGTGAGCGTGCTGCAGGATCTCACGTTGACATGGTATATTAAGCACTCTAATGATCACCTAAATGCAAGAATAGCGGAGATCCAGAATGTGCTGAACCGAGAATTTAGCCGGCCGAAATTAGAGACACAGTCAATCATTGAGTTCAAAGAGATTGTGATGCTTCCAAGTGAGACCCCTAGGATATGGATCAGAGGCTAAAGGGTATGATCCGCGAGGCTAATATGATGCTAACGGATGTGCAACACCGCGCATGGTTTGTGGTGTCTTTGACACCACACCTGAGGATGGCGCTGTCATAGCAGAAGCTTCCAACCAAGGCTGAAGCATTGGAAATGGCGATGAGGTTGCATGAAACATCGATACAGGATCTGGGGTTGGGAGTCCAACAAATCCACGCGTAACTACAGAATCTATGCTTGGAGATGTAGAGTTTGAAGTAGGATAGGGCACCACGGCTAGAGGCACGCGAAGAAGTGTGGTGCATAAAATGCAAAGGCCAGGGCCATGACAAAGACCACTGTCCATTATTTGTGAACTACTTGGCAGGAGGGGGACCAATGTCGTTGAGGCCAGAGGCACAGGCAAGGCCAAGCGCAGACCCATGTTATGGTGCACAATCTGTTAGATAGGGGGAAAGCACATGACAGATAACTATCATTTGCTGCAGAAGAATACACAGACTCCCCAGAAACTGTTTTGTAATTTTGCAGGTCAGTAGGCCATGATGAGCATACTTGTCGCAACTACGAGTTAATGATGGATCGGACCCCAGTCTATAGAATGCAGATAGAAACGTGAGGCCTCGACCGAGTCACGAGGATGGCGCGCCCTAGATTTCAAGGTTGAGGTCGAGGACGAGGAGGAATGGGGCCAGGAAGCGGCCGCTGACAATTAATTTGTTACAATTGCGGAGGACCGGGGCACTATACTCGTGATTGTACCAACACAATGAGAATATCATGTTCATACTGTGCTCAGTTTGATCATGAAATGGTAGATTGTCCTATGTTGATCACATATATGTGCGAGAAAGGGGTACTCTAGCCTAATCTGACTCAGAATATCCAAATGACGAGGTCTGAACCACGCGAAGAAGACCCAAATGTGAACATGATGCTCAGAAGTGGTGCAACCACAAGGGCAGATAAGGGGAAGCAGCCTAAGGAAGATACATGGGTTCACAAGGCTCCTACAAAGGAACCTGAGTTTGACCTAGAATGCACAAAAGACACATTTATGGAAGCTAAGAAGAGCTTTGTGAAGGCCTCTACGTAAGGTAGTAACGATCAACCAGAGCGAGGAATGGATCCTTCTATGCTTACTACCCTTTTGGAGATGTGCATGAAACTGCTACGCGACAATAAGGCAGTTAAGGGACTACAAGAGTTGATCACCAAGTGCGTGGGATCAGGGGAGCCGCATGTAGTCCAAAAATTAGGGAAGCATACATTGCACACCAGGAGGGAAATGAGATTGACGGCGCAGATTGGTGAATATGAAATGGATCAGGTAATCCTAGACCTGGGTTCGGACGCGAATGTGTTACCAAAGCAGACATGGGAACGCATGGGCAGGCCCGCATTACAATGGTCCCCTATTTAATTACGAATGGCAAACCAACAGAAGATTTTGCCCATGGGGAGGTTGCAAGGGGTAACAGTGGATATCGAAGGCGCGAGCACACAGACGGACTTTGAAGTAATAGAGATTGTTGATGACAGTAATCCTTATCCCGTGTTACTAGGAATAGACTGGGCCACTGATATGAATGGAGTCATCAACCTGAAGAAGCGGAAGATGATATTCGAGAAGAAGTCCCTACACATAGTAGTTCCACTAGATCCAGCCAAAGGAGTGCACTACACTGAACCTATGCACGATGATGGAAGCGACGATGAGCTAGATTGTATCTACAAGATAACTGCATGAAATTAGGATTGGGTGAATCTGAATACAGATGGAAGGATCTCATGGGAGTGCGCAAGTTCCTACACCATGGATTGAGACGAAGAAGATGAACACTAGCACAATCGGTTGAATGAAGTGACAACGCTGAATTGCAACATGATGATTAGATCACTACATTGCGTGACAACCTAGGCCCAAGATCTGCCAACATATGATGGACTGACAGCGGTGGATGAATTTTTGAGCAAGTTTGAAAGCGCAGTACCCGAACAACATCAGTTCGATGCATTGAAGTGGGTGCTACGCGCGACACCTGCGTGCTGGTGTGGAACACATCAAGGAAATTTTGAAAACTAGCGCAGATGTAGAAGGATGATGCGCCTACAATTTGGGAAACCGCAACTATGGATAGAAGATAAATACGATGGATGAGATGAACCATGCACACACCTTGTGAAATGGACCAAGACCTATGGAGAAGAACCTTAGCCTGAATGGGTACACTTATTCTACCATACCCTAGATGTCATACCCATGAATTGGTATACTGAGATAGAAATCCAACATGGTACGGGTGAATGATATGTCTTGCGTGAGGGTTTTTTGTTAACATTCACATTTGAAGACCAACAGTCGGATAATGTTGACGACGCGCTGCAAGCCATAAAAGCCGCCATCTTCAAAATACAACAGGAACCACGACAAGTAGTTCAACCAGCATGGGAGGGACCTAGAATGTTATAACGTGCAAGTAGAGGAGGATGATGACGACCCCAAAAATATTAATATTCCAGAAACTGAAGGATGTCACGAGGTTCGAGGACCATCAATCGAGGATCTCGACATCACTGCGCCACTAAAAAGAAAGCAGGTAAACATTGGCACAGATGCGGAGCTGAAGTATGCAACGCTTGGGGATTATTAGGACGATGCTACAGTAGATAAGGTCACTGAGTTACTCCGTGAATATCAATATTTGTTCCCAACGAAAATTATGAACTTAAAAGGGATCATTGGCGACCTAGGGATGATGAAGATCACTCTGAAACCGGATACGAAGCCCATTAAGCGGTGAACTTACCGTTTGAATCCGAAGTATAAAGAAAAGGTCTGCAAAGAATTAGACAAAATGCTTGTAGCCAGAATTATTGAACCAATGGATGAATCCAACTGGGTGAGTCCTACGGTGGTACAGGAGAAAAAATAGAAGGGAAAAATTAGAATATGCGTGGACCTCAAGAAGCTTAATGACTCCTGTGTTCACGATCCATGCCTAGCACCATTTACAGATGAATTATTAGAGAATGTTGGCGGTTAGGAAGCTTACTCATTCACGGATGGCTTCTTAGGGTACCATTAGATCAAGATCGCGCCAGAAGATAGGAGCAAGACAACCTTCGCAACCGAGTGGGGCTGTTTTCAATACACCGTCATGCCCTTTGGACAGAAGAACGCGCTAGTGATATTTTCACGCGTAGTGGTGGCCGCGTTCAAGGAATACATCCACAATTTCTTGGAGATCTATCTGGATGATTGGACTGTATTCGGATTAGTTAAACACCATATAGTGAACTTACGTTTGATGTTGGATACTTGTCGACGACATCGGATTGCACTGAATCTTAAAAAGTGCACCTTCCTCGTCCCCTTTGGAAACCTGCTCGACCACGTGGTCTGAAAACAAGGTCTGATGGTGGATCCTGCAAAGATTGCTGTTATTCTCAATTTGGAAACATCATGCAGTGTCAAACAACTACGCACTACGTTGGGGCACACTGGTTACTATAGAAAGTTTATCAAGAGCTATGCACAAATAACAGCGCCAATGGAAAAACTATTGAAAAAGGACGCTACATATTGTTGGAATGATGATTGTAGGAAAATTTTGGATGTTCTTAAGGAGAAAATGGCATCTACTCCCATCCTAGTCTTCCCAAAATGGGACATAGAATTTCATGTACATGTTGATGCATTGTGTATCGCACTAGGAGTTGTACTTACGTAGGAAGGCGCAGAAGGAGTGGATCACCCGATTGCGTTCGCGAGTCAGAGGCTATCCAAAGCTGAAAAGAAGTACTCTACTACTGAGCACGAGGGGTTGGAAATGGTATACGCGCTCTAGAAATACCGACACTATTTACTTGGCGGGCACTTGAAGATGTATACCGATCATTCCACATTGAAATACCTGGTGAACAAGCCTGTGTTCTGGGGGCGCATATGTAGATGGTTGTTACTGTTTCAAGAATATGACTTTGAGGTCATTGTAAAGTTGGGATGCCTGAATGCAAGACCAGATCACTTATCACGAATTGAGACAGGCGAGGAGCCAACAAATTTGGAAGAAGGACTACCTGATGCACAGCTCTTTGCAATGTGCGTCGCAGATGGCCACTTTGAAGATATAATCCATTTTTTAACCACAGGGACTGTGCCAAAGGAATATTCAATTCAGTAGAAGAAGGAATTGGTGGTGCGTGCGACGGACTTTTCTGTCATCGTGGGGCACCTCTACAAAATGGGAAACGATGAGATATTGCAAAGATATGTACCTGAATTTGAATGAGGATAGATCCTTGTGGAAGCACATGGAGGGGCTACAGGAGGACACTATGCAGGACGCGCGACGACACAGAAGATTCTTCACGCTGGGCTATGGTGGCCAACCCTACATCAAGATTCAAAAGCACACTGTCGAGCCTGTGACATATGTCAAAGGACTGGGAAACCATCACGAAGGGATGAGATGCCACTCACTCCACAGATGACGCTGCAGCCATTTGAAAAATGGGCAATCGAATTTGTGGGACCAATCAAACCTCAAGGGAAGACGGGTGCATGCTACATCATCACCGCGATGGAATACCTGACTCAATGGGCGAAGGCATAGTCGGTTAAGGACTGCACGGCTGCTACAGCTGCGAAATTTTTGTTCGAAAACGTGTTGACACGGTTTGGTTGCCCGAAAATTTTAATGAATGACCACGGGACACACTTCCTGAAAGAAAGCATCAACACACTCACCGAAGAGTTCTAGGCGTATCATCAGTAGAGTACACCGTACCATCCGTAAGCAAATGGGACAGTAGAAGCATTCAACAAAATTCTGGAGACTGCGCTGACCAAGGTATGTAACACGCAACAAAACGATTGGGACTTGCACATCCCTGCCATATTATGGGCATACAGAACCACATGCAAGAAATTGACGGGTCAGACACCTTTTAGGTTGGTCTATGGCACAGAAGCAGTCATGCCAATGGAATACATTGTACCTAGTTTGTGAATAGCAGCACTTACAGTCATGTCAGACTGTGAAGCCTTGGAAGAGAGACTCACACAACTGGAAGAACTCGAGGAGGAATGGTTTCTGGCAGGATTCCATCAGCAGGTACAGAAATAGCTTGAGAAAGCCTGGCCTGATCACCATATCAAGATGTGCACATTCAAGGTAAACGATTTAGTGTTGTTGTATGACAGCAAGTTCAAAAAATTTCCGGGGAAACTCAAAATGCATTAGTTAGGACCGTATGTGGTAAAAGAAGTTACAGATGGACACGTGGTCCAGCTAGTTAAACTTAATGGAGAACCCTTCCCCAGAAGAGTAAATGGCAGTCGCCTGAATCCCTACACGGGTGGGACGACTATCTGAATAACCGACCAAAGTACAGTCTTCACGACCCGATAAGCCGAACAGAGGTGTGGGACTATAAACAAAGGTACTAGAAGCCAGAAGCAAAGTAGAGAATCAGGTCAGATGCAGATGATTCAGAAGCAGAAATGGAGTAGATCCAGACGACGACAACATGGTGCATGGCGGACCTTCGCACAACACAGGCACAACTGGATGGGCTTCATGCGAAGATCGTCGCGCCAGCAGAGTGACTCGGGATGAGTCACGATGATTGTGTTGGGGGCCTATTGGGCAGCGGATCCCCCCATAGTATGTTTTTGGGGCTTGAAGCTCGGATTTTGGTCAAGTGTAATGTAAAGACCCCGCGAAATGCAGGCGTGGAACGCGAGAGTCTAGGGTTGTCTGCCCTAAGATAATGTAATTTAATGTAGAATGTGTCGGCCTACCCATGGTCTGTGGACCATGGGATTGTATAAATAGAGAGAAGCTATAAGTGTAAAGGAGGTTTTAGGGGTCTGAAGTCTTATGATATTCTTTTGGATGTTGAATTCACTTTGAGTCTGTAAGCCTGAGTCTTGGGTTGTAGTAGTAGGAAGAGGCTCTGCAGCTGTGTGCGCAGACCCCTGTAGCTAAGTGCGCAGGGTGGAGTTGGGATTGTATCTAAACAGAGGATTAATAAAATATAAGTTAATTTTGAAATACTGTGTGGTCATGCTTCTGTTATGTTTATGCATCTCTTTAAAATTTTATGATTGCATGCACTTGCTATGAATGTTGAATGATTAATGAGACCATTGGGTACTCACAATTAGGTTAAGACCTATAATAATAGCACAGTAAGGATAAAGGATTTAGACAACACCTCTTCGTGCTCTTTACAGAGCTGCGTAGACTCAGTCACACAAGCTGCGAAGGACAGATGACTGCGCGGAGGAGTGCAGGCATGCGGGTTCGGTTTGCAAACTTCCTAAGACTTCATCAAGACATCCCTAGGGTGTGGAAACCTGGTTCCAGAACCCTCCCATATTACCTCGAGTGAGACCTCAGTCCACGCACTACGGACTGTTGCCAAAAGGGCAGGTAGTTTCGGGATTTGTTTGGCTAAATCACTTCTGAACCTAGGTTAGGCCCCAACAAGCCACCAATGACCTTTTTAGAGCTGAAATAGGGGAGGCTAATTTTTTTTTCCATATTGATTTCCCATCCAAATATGGGTTGTATATATTTAAGCCCAAAAAATAAAGGTCAATATCTCTAATGGCGAAAGGAGCTTCTAGATGGGATCATAAGTACCAAGATAAAGTACAAGAGATCATGCTTTGTTTCCATCAAGTTATCAATCCACCAAAGTGGTCATTTGTGTCAGTGTAGTGAAAGGACCAATTCTAGAGAATAGGAACTAGAATCAAGATATCTTTTGGTCCCTTAATCATGGTTTCTTGGATATAAATAGTGTGAGCAGAGTGTAAGAAAATGAGGCACTTCAAGACTAGGGTTTTTTTCGGGTTGGCCAAACCCGTGTTGTTAAGGGGTAAAATTATCATTTCATACCCTTTATAAGGGCATTAGCTCTGCGAGCCCCTAAAATCAAAATTTGCTTCCCTTGATGAATCTCTAAGGACGCCTGCTTTATGGATATCGAAAGGAAATATTTTCTACCCCACCCATGGCTACCAATCTCAGCATCGATTTCCTATCCTAGACCTCCTCCTAGTTTTGGAATGAAGGAAACTAATGAGCCCTTAGGGGGGCCAAAAGGGAAGTAGAGTGAGAATGGAGGTTGTAGGATGAGGAGGGGATTTAAAGGGGGGGGGGATGCTTTCTAGGGAGGAAGATAGAACTAAAAGAGGCTGAGAGGGGGAAATAGGAAGGGGACTAGAACCTAAGGGAAAATTTGGGGAAGGGTGTGGAATTAATAGATTAGGGAGATTCGCAAGGAGATAAGTAAGAATGGGAGAAAATGACAAGGAAAATTCAATAGTATTCAATGCAGGAAATTTTTTAGAGGAAACAATAATGAAGGGATGGGAGGGAGAAATCATACCTATATAGTAACAGTCTGCCTTAGTAGTGGTCTCTAGAAAGATGCCAACTGGAAATGAAAAAAGAGCCTCTTCTATTTGTGCATCAATAACATCCTGAGTCTGAGCATCTTTAGAAGATGTGGGGTTCATCCCCTTGGAAGGAGAACCTAGAGCAACTTCATGGGGTTTTAACATGGGGTTCTATGCTCCTCTATCTCTAACTTCATTTTTCGAACCCATTTTTTTCTTGGTTTTCCCTTATTGCAATCTACTCCTAAGTGTCCGTATGAGTGGAAATGATAGAACTTGAAAGGGATACCCTCGAAATCGAGGGTTTTTCTTGTGGAATCACTTTTGATACTAAATTGAGATTGGGTCTGGGACACCCGAAGCCAAATTAAATCCTACTATAATTATGGCCAACTCCATGTAGCCCGAGGATTGAAATGAGTAGTCTGCTTCATAGTAAAAAGCCAATATGTTTCCAATTTCCTTGAAGACATATTTGGAATAGTATGGAAGTGGAAGTCATAGGAGACAAACCTAGATAGGAGTCATTGTAAGCCATTTTATTCAAGCATCAAAATACACTTACCACTTCTTGAGATAGAGGCCTTGGGAGCCCAAAATCAAACATTTCAAGAGGCTTTTATCACATACTGCACTGTATTCAGTGGTCAACCAATCCAACTTTTTTCCAAAATGAGGCATCACAATAAGTAACCTAGGTATGCCAAGAAATGTTTTCCATCCAAAATCTCATGACCGCCATGGTCATTCTCCTATTGGTGAAATGACCTACTATTAGAGTTTCCTCCATTCACAAAATGTCATTCAATTTTACGCCTTCTCCTAGAATGAGGTTGGGTTCCTCCACTCTTCGTTTTACATATTTTTTTCTCACCTTCTTAAAGTCATTTTCTTCCAGTTGGAGGAGTGTCAATTGATTGGGATAAAATGTGCCTCCACTAAGCATCCCATAAGTCAAAAATTTGTTGAGAAAAATGGATAGGGGGGTAGGTGGGAGTGGGTTGAAAAAAGAAGTCAGCAAGAGAAATGACAAAGTTGTCGAATCCATGAAAACTTCTAAGGGTTCAAGGGAAAAACACAAAAAGGGAGGGTTAACACATTTAGGGTCTGGGTTAGCCATAGTTTGATTGATTAGAGTGAGGGGATGCTTTGGAAAGGGGGCATCAAACTAAGAAAAATGTGAAAAGGAGCAATTATCGATGATATGGTTCAAGGGGGCTTGCAGAGGATCCAACTCATCAACCTTTTGATTTTGTGAGGTTCACGCTAGAGAAAATGACAAAGGCTTTGACAGGTTTGAAAAAATAACAAATTTTGTAAATGTTGAAGAGGTGGTATGAGGGAGTGTCTAGATTTAGATGCCCTTAAGAGGATCATACAAGAAATTGACGAGTTCCTCATCCATAACTCAGGAGAAAGAAAATGATGCTGGATCTTGCGAGGACAACAAGAGTGGAGGAAAGTGCAGGGAATGGGATGAGAGGGAGGGCACATTCCATGGTTGGGAGCCCATGGCTTACACCCATCATCAAACACTAGCCATCCACAGAGAAAACCCTCAATATCCTCAAAATCTCTGATATTACTTTGTATCACTATAACCTATTATTCCATGATCAAATATCCTACACTAATCTTTTATATATATTAGTTTTAGTATAACAAATCAATTTTGAGTAGTGTTATTAATTATTATTTATATATGATATTATTTGAAAATAAAATTTGCAAAATGAGATAATTAATTTGAAAGGATAAAGTTTAAGTTGTGAAATACATATAACAATTTAGATACATGAAAAATTGTTATTTTTATTAGCATTATAGACAATGGCACTTCTATTCATACACTTGATTACTTGTATTTGATTAGTAACCACTACATCTGACTTGATTACTTGTATTTGATTAGTGACTGTTACACAGTAATTTATCACTGCCTTCCTGTCAGTCACCCTGCTGTGTCCAAGAAGTCACAATCACTAAGTGTTTGATCCCTGAACTGGCTAAAAACCCATTTTTCCAAAGTTTTGTGCATCAGCGCGTCTGTTCCTAAAATAACCGCGATGACCAGCGCCCCACAGTCTATTTCGTGCGCTGCCATCGCGGAAGAACATCACTTTTCCGCGATGACGCACAGCGCGGCTTTCACGTGTCCTTCCGCGCTGACATGGCTTGTTCAGTTATTGTCATGTGCTGACAGCGCGGCAGTCTCCATATAATCCGCGCTGATCCAGTTTGGGCGAATTTGTTTAAACAACCAGCCTTCCAGATCTCTCCAGGCTTGGTTGTTAGCTTTGTGAATATCGACTCCCTTCTATGGCATGTCTGTTCGACCCTTTGCAACTACTCCCCTTGAAGATAAGCTCATCCTTCCACCTTTTTAGGAGACTCCTTCTCCTATATAAACTTCCACCATTACCATGAGCAGCTAGTGAGAAAATAGCTAGACTTAGCTTGGATTGTACAGAGCTTGTAGTGCTCAGATTGCTGCTATAGGTGTGGTGTGTTAGGAGTGGAAGTGATTGTTTGGTTTGGGAAGTTTGTTTGTGACATTTGTGTGAGAGAGAGAGAGTAGTTTGTCTTGGGAGAACCATCCTCAAAGGTGAATGCTTGAGAATACATGCTGACTGATCCCTCCTGAGAAGTTTACCGACGTCAGGACATTTGGTTGTACTCTTCTCTATTCTGATTAATAATAGATGACTGCTATTATTGTTCCATTCTCGTTTGTTTATGCAATGGATAAATGTGAATTATGTCTTTTCTGACTGGCATATAGTTACTTTTACTAGATTTCACGCTTGCGTTTGCTTTCTCTTCGTGTGTGCAGGTGTCCGTTCGCGGGGATCGCGGAGGACGGTGACCAGCTGAAGCGAAGGAGCGAAGGAGACATCTCTTCGACCAACGACAGCGCAGGAATCCAAGTAGGTGCTCTTTACTTCTTGTTTAATTGTAACTAGGAACATGCGTGGCAGCATTGTGTGATTGTTGCTAGACCCCTATTGGGCTAGTAGGGATCGCCTCTATCCGTAGAGGGGATTTACCTCTCCAACAATTTGGCGACTCCGCTGGGGATCAGCCTTTTTGTCTCTTGAGTCCATCTTTGTGTTTGAATTTGATTGCTCTCTTTTTGAAATTGGGGATTAATTATCAGTCTTTTGCGTTTCCTGGGTTGATCTGGGAGATGCCCCTGTTTGATTGAAAGATTGGCTGTTTTGATTTGGGAGTTTTGATTTGCCTGTCACTATTTTTGAGCTCCATCGCGGATTTAATTTTAACAGTCGCGCTGAAAATCGGATCATCGCGGAAAAGACGTGTATATCCGCGATGTCAGCGCCGCTTTCTAGCTTAATTCCGCGCTGACTGTGTTTTTCTAGCTTAATTCCGCGCTGACTCTGCTTTTCTGATATCATCTCGGTTTTTGGGGCAAAAGTCGCGCTGACAGCTCGGGTGGTCTGTGTAAAAGTTGCGCTGACATGGGTTTTTAGTGTAAAACTTGCGCTGACTCCTGAAAAGTTGTTTTTATAACTTTATCTCCTGAATTCATCAATCTTTCTTATCCCCTGTGGTTTCTTGTCCCTCATTAGCTTGTTTTGATTGCTTTTTGGTTAAGGGATGCTCTCTCTTTGGTTTCATTCGAGTGACTCTTGTGTTTTTAGACCATGTGACCGAGCCCTTTAGAAGTTTCATCGAGAAACCGTTTGCTTGGGTTACTTGTCTATTCAAGGTTCATCCACAACCTTCTTATTGATTTGCTTGAGGCTTTTTCACTGCTTGTTGCTGGTTGATTTTTAGTGTCGATTATTGAACCACTTTTTATGTTGATTCGATTTCTTCACTACCAAGCATAGATTACGATTGTTTGGATCGATCAGTTCACATTCGCTTCCTCCTTGTTACAATCCTTGCTTGTCTTGCCGAGCTTAGATCACATAGCTCGTGCATTGCCTTGTTTCCCTTTGATTTCGAGACTTTGGTTGAGTGTTTTCGGGAACTTCGTGTGCTCTCATTAAGTAGTCTACTTGGTGTTCAAGTTCCTCCAAATTCCTTTAGGTGTTTTATGTCACTAAAAAGAAAACGAATTAGTAGCTTACTTTAAAATTCGAAAAGGAAAAGAACATTTCATTGATTTCCATTTTCAAAAGAAAAGTTTCCTTTCCTCGCTTTAGTTGCATTTAGCTGCTTGTTTGTTTGTATTCGTTTTGTTTAAAAAATTCTTTGCTCTCTCGTAACTAGAATTCATCGAACGAAACGAAATTCTTTTGCATATAGATTGCACCTAAGTAATTGTGAGCGAACATACGATAGAGCTTGAAATCGAAACTTAATCTCAAGATCAACTATAAAATGAACCGAATGAATCTAAAAACGCATTGGAACTAAACGCAAATATCTAGAGGTCTAGGTTAGAGACGTGTTCCGGCGTCTTTAAACATAGTCACTGTTGTTTCACATTAGGTTGGGTGATTCCTCCTTCTGTGACTCGATAGTGGTCTAA
Organism: Pinus tabuliformis; assembly: GCA_031772625.1. NCBI lineage: Eukaryota > Viridiplantae > Streptophyta > Pinopsida > Pinales > Pinaceae > Pinus > Pinus tabuliformis. The sequence goes on along the minus strand of CM062806.1, from coordinate 608,715,440 downwards.
CACGGACTGCGCTCCCACGTACCGTCGCGTATATAGGGAGACCCCACTAGGCTTTTATCCTTTATCCATAGGAAGCCGAGTCTGCCGCCTTACGATTCGCAATGCAGTGAACACAGCATTCACGAAGATTGACCACCCGTACCCTAAAAAGTATTCTGTGGTTTTGCGAAAAGTTTGGCACACCCTTTACCTAGAGTTCCAGAGCAGTCGCTTTTGATCCTTTTCGGACTCCCTAAACGAAAAGGTGCCTGTGAGCGTCTTGTCACTTCGTGCTCATTAAACATTCGAAGGAGACTAGAGTCATCTTTTCGTCCTTTTCTCGACTCTTGAAACATGAAAAGGTCAAGTTTGGTTCCAGTGTCTTAACAATTTATTCGGCCTCGATAACATTTCCTGATTAGATCTCGTGTGCGTTAGCTTGAGTAGGTTTCGTTTTCGTTTGCTATGGCAACTTTTCCGGGATTCACTAACCCAGGTTCCCCATCTGATGGGAATCCAGGACAATTCCCTCCTCTTGGGAATGTTGGTGCTCCGTATATGGCGACGTTGTCCCTACCAGGGTTAACTGTCGGGTTGCCTGTGTGGTTGTTTTCAACCTCTTTGGTCCCTACCGTATCGGCTGTTAGTCCGTCAGTCCCTCCACCTGAACAACGTCATGTTGATCCTAAGGTGGATCTCTCCCCTTCGACGCCTACTTCTATGTCTTCCTCTTGTACTTCGCCTGGTGAAACTCTCGATGTGGGTAACCAGGTGGCTAAGAAGAAGAAGAAGAAGACCAAGAGGAAGAAGTCTCATAAGGGAGAGCTTACACACACAGTCCCCCTCTCAAGTCCAGCTATCCACTCCAGTATACCTGAAGTCGGGTCACCTTCTGCTCCTCCGCGGAAGGTCAAGTTTCCTTGTCGATTATGCAAGGAGGACCATCTCCTTCGTGATTGCCCTGGCATTCCCAGGGTATTAGAAGTTTGGTCTCACGATTTGGCCCGCCCTCCATCGTCCACTGATGATCATGGCGATGCTACCTCATCAGCTAGGAATGGTAAGGAGAAAGGGAAGTTTCGAATCCCCTGTCGACTTTGTGAAGGCAAACATCCCCTTCACCTTTGTCCACTCATGGATAAAGCCTCTGCTGTGTTGGAAAGTCTTGCTGCTCCTCCGAATCCACTTCCCGCTGGTTATCAGCGTCTTTCTACAGCTGTAGATCGCGCCCTTGTTGACAAAGAGATTGTTTCAGATTCCTCTTTTGTCCAAGCCCCTCTTCCCGAACCTGGCTGTTCCCAGTCTGTTCCAGACCCGCCGTTGGTCGGAAAGAGTGTTGATTCGAGTTCACCTCCTCTCAAGCACTCTGTTTCGGAAGAGGAAAATTCTCATGTTCTTCTTGTCTCGGCAAATCCCCCGGAGCTTGATAAAGGTTCTCCTGAAACCTCTCCGGAGAATTTAGAGTCGGTTCTTTCCGAGCAGGGGGGCAACCATATGGTTCCCCCACCAAGTAGTTCGGTCATCTCCTTTGATTGGAGTCGTTTGACTGCCCCTCCCCTTCCGTCCCATGTGCCTTTCTGGGTCACCGCCTATGCTTGCAATAAGGCGCTGCCTGGCACTGTGTTAGACGAAGGAGCATCGGTTAGTCTCATGCCCGTTACTACTTGGCGAGCTTTGGGTTCCCCATCGCTTGTACCTGTCGCACCGCATCTCACCGCGTTTGATGGAGGAACGAGTCAGCCATTAGGGATCCTCCCGAAGTTTCCTATTACTTTGGGGGGTAAAACTGTCTATATAGACGTCTCAGTTACCCAAGGTTCTTTAGACTTCAGTCTTCTCCTTGGTCGTGATTATGTGTATGCCATGGGAGCCCTTGTTTCTTCACTTTTCCGTGTGGTTTGTTTTCCACACGATGGAAGAATCGTGACGTTCGATCAATTATCGTTCATTCGTCCACAAGCCCCTCCGGCGCACTCCTCCTTCCCTCCTGGTTTTCATCCACAAGTTGCATCTGCCTCACCGCAAATCAACTACGTGGCCACCCAACCCGTGCCCGTACCCAGTGATGACACCATCATACATAGTATCCTGGGGGCATTAGGTCCTGATTTCCAAGATGTTGGACTCCCCTCCGGAGCCACTTTCTTGGGGGCCTCCACTTCCCGTTCATTATGATGAAGTCCATTCTGAGCACAGTTCCTTGTCTTGTGTCAAGCTCGCTAAAAAATGAAACACGGCGTTTGGAGCATAGTTCCTTGTCTTGTGTCAAGCTCGCTAAAAAATGAAACACGGCGGCCCGAGGATAGTTTTGATCTTGTGGCGACCTCGTTAAAAAACGAAACAAGGTGGTCGGAGCATAGTTCACTTTCCTATGTCAAGCTCCCTAAAAAATGAAATTAGGTCTGGGTGGAGCATAGTTCACTTTCCTATGTCAAGCTCCTTAAAAAATGAAACTGGGTCTGGTTGGAGCATAGTTCACTTTCCTATGTCAAGCTCCTTAAAAAATGAAACTGGGTCTGGTTGGAGCATAGTTCCTTTCCGGTGTCAAGCTCCTTAAAAAATGAAACTGGATCTGGCCGAGGATAGTTTTGATCTTGTGGCGACCTCGTTAAAAAACGAAACAAGGTGGTTGGAGCATAGTTCTTTTCCTATGTCAAGCTCCTTAAAAAATGAAACTGGGTTTGGTCGGAGCATAATTCCTTTCCGGTGTCAAGCTCCTTAAAAAATGAAACTAGGCTTGGTGGAGCATAGTTCCTGCTCTTGTGTCAAGATCGTTAAAAAATGAAACAAGGGTTATGAGGATAGTTCTTTTACTGTGTCAACCTCATTAAAAAATGAAACACCTCCCTTTCCAAATCGAGTCTTTCCTAGATCTCGAGAGTGAACCTTCATTCCATCCACTTTGTTGAATGCAATGAAGCTTGGGGGGCATGTACCTCGTTTTGCGTCATTATGCTGGGGGCATGCGAACTTATAACAAGCATAGTTTTTCGTTTCAAGCTTGTGTAAACATGAAACCGAATCCAAGCAAAGTTCTCCACGGTTCAAGCTTGTGTAAAAATGAACCCATACTCGATTTACATCTCGTGATTGCCATGTTTATCCGCTGAATTCTGCTAGATGAGCCTTGGTTGTTTTCATTCCATCGCCACCATCTCTTTGGCCGATCATATGCTTTCACTTGGTTGTTTTTCCTTTCCTGAGGAACCGCAGCGATGAGTGGTTTTATTAGCCAGCCTCTTAACCATTACATGTTTTGAACAGTTCCACCATTGCCGGAACCAGTTGCTACCTTTTATACCACTCGTTCCTCTAGGACGAGTCGCCTTTAAGCTCTTTTCTGACTCGTAAAATATGAAAAGATTGCCGAGTATTTTTCCATTTTTGACTCGTTAAAGAGAATAAAAATGGAGGTCTGCTTTCAGCTCTTTTCTGACCGTTTAAAGATGAAAAGATTGCCGAATCCCCCTCTCGACTCGTTAAAGAAATGAGAGGCGGTCGCCTTTAAAGCTCTTTTTTCGACCGTTTAAACTTAAAAAGATTGCCGGGTGTTTGTCGTTTCGCACTCGTTATCGGCCCTAAAACGACGTGTTTTCGACCGCTTTTTTACTTTTTCGGGTCCAGAACACTATTTACGAAAAGTACTCCTCGATCGTAATGATCGGGCGGTTCTTTCGAGCATAGTTTTATACTTTTTCGGGCTCGAGAGACACAACTGTATGAAAAAGGACCCCCCTGGAGTCTCCTTTTCCGCATTCTTTTCAGACTCTCTAAATAAGAAAAGACGCCGAGTTTTTCCTTTGTCAGGCTCGTTAAACACTTGATGACATCGGACACCGTCGAAATGACACTCTTCAAGCATATGCTATCCCCGTCAAGCTTGTCACCCAAAATAATCGGGGTACCTGCCTGCAAAGGTGGGGAAAATGGAACTTTGATTACAGTCGTCTCGGCAGTACGTCGCTTTTGAACATGGCACTCCGCTGTTTCGTGTCTGGGTGGGGTCATCTCATCCCGTTTTCACTAGCCTCCATGGGTTTGGGACATCCTATTTGACCTCTCATCTGTTCATTGCCGTCATCATCCTACCCGCTGCTCGTCTGATGTCAAGTACTGCCAAATCCGTTACAGTGCCGTTATGTGTTCAAGAGAAGTTGTCCTCTGCCACAAAGCAACCTCGTTCGCTATCTCATCACAAATTATTATACCTCTGTCTCGTGTCGCTGATGTGGGAATCATCATGGCCCACCTTCGATCAAGGTCACTTCTCGTCGACTTCAACTCATTATCCGAGAAAGTGACTTAGAGACTCCTTCCAGGTGCCTTGGAGCCTGCATGCCTCAATGGCAGGTTCCTCGTGTTCGACGCAAGGTTTACATCATTGACCTACGATCGAATGATTCCGTGGGTGTTCGACACCAGCTCATTGATTCACACGCTACGGATTGTACCTATAGTACCTTGAGGGCCATTGTCATTATTGGTGGTACCTCTCGCGTCTGTTAACGGTTCTCATCATTGACCGGTAATCAGGCGATGTTCATACATGTTCGACTTCAACCCCTGTATTCACATGTGTGGACTTGTACTCTGTTCGGGTCGAGATGGAGCGCAAGACCCTGGATCCTTGCTCACTGTGGTCCAGGTTGCGATTTTGTGGATAATCATTACATGACTCATTGATGGATGGCTGCGCCCATACCTGAGTCTTCATGGATGGCTGCGACCATACCTTATCATTATTATGGTCTCTTTAGCTGGGTGGCTGCGTCCATACCATAGACCAGTCTTGCATGTCTTTTGGATGGCTGCGCCCATGCCTAGACTGCGTGTACATGATTGTCAGAGATTTTTCGGTACTTCCGGGTGGTGTTCCAGTTCGGCGTGTGTTGTAAAGCATTTCACCCCTCCCACTCTCTCGGTCTTCATGCTTTAGGGGGCATCTGTTACACAGTAATTTATCACTGCCTTCCTGTCAGTCACCCTGCTGTGTCCAAGAAGTCACAATCACTAAGTGTTTGATCCCTGAACTGGCTAAAAACCCATTTTTCCAAAGTTTTGTGCATCAGCGCGTCTGTTCCTAAAATAACCGCGATGACCAGCGCCCCACAGTCTATTTCGTGCGCTGCCATCGCGGAAGAACATCACTTTTCCGCGATGACGCACAGCGCGGCTTTCACGTGTCCTTCCGCGCTGACATGGCTTGTTCAGTTATTGTCATGTGCTGACAGCGCGGCAGTCTCCATATAATCCGCGCTGATCCAGTTTGGGCGAATTTGTTTAAACAACCAGCCTTCCAGATCTCTCCAGGCTTGGTTGTTAGCTTTGTGAATATCGACTCCCTTCTATGGCATGTCTGTTCGACCCTTTGCAACTACTCCCCTTGAAGATAAGCTCATCCTTCCACCTTTTTAGGAGACTCCTTCTCCTATATAAACTTCCACCATTACCATGAGCAGCTAGTGAGAAAATAGCTAGACTTAGCTTGGATTGTACAGAGCTTGTAGTGCTCAGATTGCTGCTATAGGTGTGGTGTGTTAGGAGTGGAAGTGATTGTTTGGTTTGGGAAGTTTGTTTGTGACATTTGTGTGAGAGAGAGAGAGTAGTTTGTCTTGGGAGAACCATCCTCAAAGGTGAATGCTTGAGAATACATGCTGACTGATCCCTCCTGAGAAGTTTACCGACGTCAGGACATTTGGTTGTACTCTTCTCTATTCTGATTAATAATAGATGACTGCTATTATTGTTCCATTCTCGTTTGTTTATGCAATGGATAAATGTGAATTATGTCTTTTCTGACTGGCATATAGTTACTTTTACTAGATTTCACGCTTGCGTTTGCTTTCTCTTCGTGTGTGCAGGTGTCCGTTCGCGGGGATCGCGGAGGACGGTGACCAGCTGAAGCGAAGGAGCGAAGGAGACATCTCTTCGACCAACGACAGCGCAGGAATCCAAGTAGGTGCTCTTTACTTCTTGTTTAATTGTAACTAGGAACATGCGTGGCAGCATTGTGTGATTGTTGCTAGACCCCCATTGGGCTAGTAGGGATCGCCTCTATCCGTAGAGGGGATTTACCTCTCCAACAGTGACCACTACATCCATGAAAAGATCAAACAGAAGGGATCACTTCCTATCGACTCAACTGCATACTTGTATTTGATCAGTGACCACTACATCCCTGAAAAGATCAAACAGAAGGGATCACTTCCTATCGACTCAACCGCAGAGCCTGATCTTGAGGGTGTTGAGAGAGTTGAACTTGTGGTCTCTTAATAGCAAAGTTACTTTAGCAATGAATATTTGACCAATAGAGCTAACCCTTAGGGCCAATTTTAAATGATGTTATTATTTATTATATGTATAAAAAAATATTTTGGAAAAAAGTTTTAGTAATATAAATTATGTAGCTTAACTCTTATTTTATGTTTGGTTTTTTTTACATATACTTTTAATCAATTTGCTCCGAATTTGCTAGGAATTTGATGTTCAAGTTATGTAAGATGTATAATCTAAGTTCTCTATTATTTGGAATTATCAAAGTTTTGAACCCATCTATGTATCCAAAAACACATTTTAAATAACAAAAGTCTACAATTTCATTAAAAATTATATATTTTAACTCCCAAGAAAAAAGATGAAAAAATGATTAGTTAAATAAAATAAAATAGTCTAAACTTTTAAAAATTTGAGTTTTTCCCTACTTAAAAATTGCAAGTGCAATTGATAAAATTATTAGGCTTACTATTAAATTTCCAAAAAAAGAACTCTTGGCTCTTTTCACAACATTTTCTCCCATTAATTTTGCCTAAAATTCGCTAGGGATTTGTTGGAATCATAAGTTTAAGCTATGCAATTTGCATTGCTCTAGAGTTTTTTATGGCTTTCAATCCATTTATGCAAAAATCCATTCTAAATAACAAAAAATCACAATCTTACCAGAAAAATTATCACCTCATTCTAACTAAAAGACCAAAGCATAAAATAATTAAATTAAACCATTTATTAAAATTTGAGCTAATAAAATCAACATTTCAAAGCAACAAATATAATCCATCACCATTCACTTCTTTTTATACCAAGAAAATTATTAATCTTTGATTTTAGAATTTTGTGATCCATATCGTTTTTGAAAATGTCTTTGGGATTAATTACATCATTATTGTTGCCTCCGAGGCTTTGGGTTGACTGTGAATGGGTGCACGGTTAAGGCACTCCTTGCGACAATTCACTGGTTCAAATCCCCGTGGGTGCTTACCTACCAAAAAAAAATTACGTCATTATTGTTCAGAGATCCTTATCTTCGCTGTGGATTTCCAAAATATTCTAAAATTACATCTGTCATCGTGAATTTCCAAAATATTATAAAATTATATGTGCCATCCAAGAAAATTATTAATACAATAAACTACCTCTATACATATGAGGTGTAATTACTTGGATATTTCTTGAATATTCTAAAATTAGACATAAGCGTGATCATCTTTATCTCAATTGTAAATTTCAAAAATATATGAAATATTAATGCATGAGCTATGTGAATTATAAAAACTATGTGAATTGTTTAACCTCATTCATGTCTTTTGTCTTTTTTTTTGAATCAGCGCAAAAAATCCTACTAATAAATAATCATAATTACCTAAATAGCAACCCAACCAAGAAATTAGTTCTCAAACCAGAATTCCAAGATACTACAAATTTTATTAGTAAAACTAAGAACTTGGACCTCGCTCACGTTCGTGAAATTTCTAAATATTCATAAAACATACAATCAAACTTTGCATCTCGTAACAAATCGATTTTGAACGACGCTATTTTTAATTACTGGTTTACTCAGTCATTTTGAAAAGTGGATTGGAAAATATTGAATGTAATAAATTTTATCTAATAAGATATAAATTTAATTAAAAAAATATTGAATGTAATAAATTTTAGTTGCAATATGTTAAAATTTAATTAATAAAATATAAATTTATTTAAAAAATATTTAATAAAATATAAATTTATTTAAGAAAATATTGAATGTAATAATTTGGGGAAAATTTTATATTATATATAATTAATTTTTTTAAATTAAAATTTATTTAAGAAAATAAAATAATTGAAATAAATGATTTTTTTTTTTGGTTTTGAATGAAAATTATTAATATTAGATAGGTAATACTTATATATATATATACCTGATTATTTTAATTAGGTAATTTATTATTTATTTTTTCATATAGGAGATTATTTTGAAAGAGTGTTAGAAATAATAAACTGATAAAATATTGTGTGATTAATTAATTTGAATAGTTAAATTTTTATTCATAAATAAAATAATATAGTTTTAATTCGTGAAATGATTTTTTAAATTATTTAAAAAATTAAAACAAAGATGAAATTATAAATATTAAATGTAATATTAAATATTATTGTAATAAGTTTTTGATATTAGTTTTTATTTCTAATTTTTTTAGTAGTTGTTTTGGACTTTGGAGTGTTTGAATCATTTTCTAATAGTGGAAATGGATTTAGTATTCTAAAAAAAACTCAAAACACCTAAAAATTTTGAAACATGACAACTATAACCTGGGTTTCCAAAATTTCTGCACGATTTCATCAAACTATTGCTAAAAAACTATTTTTCCCTTGAGAATGGTAATATGTTTAGACTAAGTTTTTTTAGTATAAACTATTTTTGGAAAACCAATCATATAAATTTACTTAACCCACACCAGTGCATTACTCATGCTGTATTTAAATTGGTTTTTAACAAAGTTGACTTCTCTAAAATTTAAACATCCTATAATTCTAAGAAATAGAAATCACAATTACTATATTTCATAATACTAATAATTCTAAGAAATAGAAATCAAAATAACTATATTTCATAATATAAATTCATTTTTCTTTGAAAACAGCAATTTTATTACTTAAAAATAAATTACATTTTCAATCAAATTAATTTAATCAAAATCAATTTAATAACAATAAAAAACATAAATCCCAACGAACTCAGTCAAACAACCAAAATCTCAACGGACCCAATCAAACAAACAAAATCCACCTGAAACTTTGTCTCACCTAATACCTATAAATTAAATCACGGGCATCATCTCTAGCATTCCATTTCAGCAAGTTCCATAAACAAGTGAGACATGATGCTTAGCCAAGGATGATTTGCCAACATAATGTGACCTTGCAACTGGATGAATGCCTGTTGTCATTCATTTGTTTTGTCGGCAAATCATCTTGGCAAAGTAGCGTCCCTTGCTTCACCAAATCATCTTGGCAAAGCAGCATCCTTTCAGCAAGTTCCATAAACAAGTGAGACATGATGCTTAGCCAAGGATGATTTGCCAACATAATGTGACCTTGCAACTGGATGAATCCCTGTTGTCATTCATTTGTTTTGTCGGCAAATCATCTTGGCAAAGCAGCGTCCCTTGCTTCACCAAATCATCTTGGCAAAGCAGCATCCTTTCAGCAAATTCCATAAACAAGTGAGACATGATGCTTAGCCAAGGATGATTTGCCAACATAATGTGACCTTGCAACTGGATGAATGCCTGTTGTCATTCATTTGTTTTGTCGGCAAATCATCTTGGCAAAGCAACGTCCCTTGCTTCACCAAATCATCTTGGCAAAGCAGCATCCTTTGTTTCACATACCTCAGCATAAATGTACTCACTATGGATTTGGTATTAGGGCTGAGGCAGCAACCAGAGAAGGTATTAGGGGTAAGGATTTTAAATATCAGAGAAGGTATTAGGGGTAAGGATTTTAAATATTTTATTTTCTTTTTAATCGGTTGTATATTTCATTTTATAAAAAATTTAAATCTTGTTATGAATATTTCATCTTAATTTTTTGTATATTTTAGATTGGAGGTTTCTGTAATTTATGATTTAAGCAAAGATTTCCTAGAAAAATCATATTGAGATTTTAAAGTAGACTTCGAACCCTTATTGAAATTTTGTTTTCAATTTTATTATAAAACAAATTTATATAGAAATACTTACAGCGTTTACTGCTATGGATCTGTTTGCTAATATACTCTCTTTCCATATTTATTTTTGGCTAGCTTGAATTACTGGAAATTGGAACTTTGGATCTTATGATTTATCTAGTAATTCATAACATATTGAGCTGCCACTAAATACTTTTCATGTAAATAGAGATGAATTTATTTGCTAACATACTTTTTTTCCTTATTTTTTGTAGACTTATTATTGTCTCCATTACCAACCAGTTACAACGAGGTATAACCAGAAATGGCAATGGAATTAAACATTTGCTTAGAATTCAGAAAACTAGTATTTTTTCAGCATATTGGACGAACGATCTACAACCTGCACACAACTCAATTTCTCATTCTATTCTTTTCAGAGGCTAATGGGAGAATGGAGGCCTTAAACTTTTGTGCGATGTTTTATATGGGCTTCCATAGTTTTGCAGGGTCGAACAATTTAATGGAGGATTCAGGTTAAATTTTGTCACGTTAGAGACATTTTCCCATCTCGTTTCTTGCAATCTGAGTGGATTTACATTGGAATTTGTTAACATGTTTCGTTTCTTTTGGCGGGCAGAGGCACTGATCTACCTATCTTGCACGAGTTTGAAAAAGCAGTGCAAACAATCACAGCAAGGGGTCTTCATGGGTAAAGTTATTAGGCAAATAATGTCACTATTTCTCAACATTATCACTCAAAACAGTGACATGGCATTACACACTCTTGTAAGGTTTACACATGATGGAAAGGTTTACTGCTACTTGGTATTTTATCAAGCTTTTCTTTCCCTTTTTATTTTTTAATCTCGTAATTATCTTCACAGTTGCTAAGGCACTTTCTTCTAAGGTTTTACCCATAGATTTTTACATAGTGTCCATATTATTATACACTGAAATTACGAGGCAAGCTTCAGTGTTTAAAGGATACTTAGCTCACACATGCATGCTGACTTGCGTTGCGAGGTTTATAGTTTGATGTTGATTGTATATGTTTCGTTAATGAAAGTCACACGGTAAAGAACACATTGTTGGGCTCTGCTAGTGTTAGCCGAGGTTTCCATATTACATTTTGTCATTATTCATCCGTGGAATTGTTGGAAGAATATTTGTTTGTTGAACCTGGATTTTATAGGATAAGGTAGGAGGCGTGTGACTATTGATAATTGGTTATAAGAGTGTTTTTTTTTTCGTTATAAAAGTTACTCGCTAGGTATGCGAAGTTATTAGGATATGAGTTTGCTTTGTGAATTTTTTTAGAGTTTGGTTTTAAAAGTTATTTGCTATATATGGCTGGTTATTAACTCTTTTTATTTGCTTTCAAGTTATTTGTTTTATGTGGTTTCATTTTTATGAATGAGGTAAATCCATGCTGTATCGTATCGTTATGCATCATTGGAATTTACATTTTAAGAGGTTTAGTGAGCTTTCTCGGTGTGCAAGCTAGCACTTTCTCCGCATAGGTTTAGAATCACTCTGGTAATTGACTGATATTTTTTTTTATTTTTTTTTGGGAATAAATGGAATTATGAGTGTGCAGGCTAGCACTTTCTCCATATGGGTGTAGAATCACCCTAGGTAATGCTTTTTTTTTTGGGGAATAAATGAAATTCAAGGGGAACGTGGTGTAATCCATCATGGGTCATTGATGTCAAATTGGGGAACTGGGTCATTTTTATAGGGAGCACTTTTTTCACATGGGTGTAGAATCACCCTAGGTAATTAGCTAATATTTTTTGGGAATAAATGAAACCACATGGGTGTAGAATCACCCTAGCTAATTAGCTAATATTTTTTGGGAATAAATGAAATTCAAGGGGAACATGGTGTAATAAATGATGGGCCATTGATGTCAAGTTGGGGGACTGGGCCATTTTTATAGGGAGCTCGGAAGTGGGATACTAAATACTAGAAAATAGTGGACTTGTATTGATATATGAAGATACTTGTAATATGACAAGGAGAAAGAAAAAACTAACCTTTGCTTAACTAGGTCAATGCCATTATAGATTCCAAGACTTTTGTTAATGGTAAATCAGCCCCTCCACCAAATGCTATCATTGCCATAATAGATTAAATTTATTCTATGCTTATGTTTTATATATATATATATATATATATCATTGGCATAATAGATTAAATTTATTCTATGCTTATGTTTTTAGTATATATATATATCTTAATATCTTATAGAATATTTAGCTTCTTCTTTATTCTCATATGTTTTTTGGTATAGAGATTTAATATATATATGATTGATTTTTTTTCATTTAATTTAATTTTCAATTTTCAATGTTAAGGAAAAAAACTAAACACAGAGAAACTTTTAAATCTCTCTTGAAAATCATGAACTTTTTTAAAACCTAAAAAGGTTTGAAAGCTTTTTCATCTCAATAATTTAAAAAGAAAATTATTCATTATAATTATATTAAATATATATAATCTTTTTATTTGATTTTTTTTTAATTATTTAATTTGTTTTTCCAATTATTTAATTCATTTTTCCATTTTTTTTTTATTTTTTTATTTTTAATTTGGTTTTAGTTTTTAAATTTTTTAGTCTTTCTCTTTATGTTTGATTTTTTTGTTGTTTTTGTTTTTTTATTTTTTATGGTTACTTTTTCTTTTTATTTTTTTGTTTTAATTTTGTTTTAATTAATTAATTTTTTAATTAATGTTTTGTTTTATTTCTTTTATCTATTTTTAAAATTTTTTTATTCATATATTTTTGTTGTAGGGTCATGTCAATGCTTGAATAGCCATCCAACCCCACTATGGATAAAGTTTGCAAGACAATTCTGATTAAAACTTATTCCACTCTTGTTACTTTGGTTTCCCAAGTGCTAACTAATATCTTTAAAAAATTTAATTTATCTTTTACAAATTAATAATATCTTAATTTAAAAAAGTGTAATATAATTGCTTTAAATTATTTTGGTTCAAAAATTAGTTTAAAAATAGTAAATAATTTTGATTTTACTTTTGAAGTCTTTTTATAAAAAAAGCCTCACAATGAAAATTATAAGTAAAATTATAAATTTTGGAGAATTTTATAATAAAAAATTATAATATTATATATCAATTTTACTTATCAAAAGAATTGTTATAAGTGTATGCTTGAGTGGGTCTAATGGTTTAGAATATGTATTTTCTCTTAAAAAGGTCACAAGTTCAAATTCGAAGGGGGTTTAGAGTAAGTATACCTCTATAGGTCAATTGGAGTTATCTTGGGTAGTTGGATGGAATGAATATTATATTCCCCACCTAGGTCCAAATCCCAGTTAGTGATATGATGAGCTATAATGCCTTGTATGTAATATCTTTGTGCTTATGAATATTGATGTATTGGCTTAGAGCCTTGTGAGCTTGATCCAAATCCCAACTAGTGACATGATGAGCTATAGTACCCTATACATATTGTTGTAATGGATTTGTGTAACCACCCCTCCCACCCACTTTAAATGACCTATCGGGGTAAACATGAGTTGAGGGCTACGATGACATGACCCAACCTCTTAAGTACAGTTAAGGAAGTGGGGTTGACAAACTAGAACTTTATTGACCTTCCACAAGAGCTACAGGACACCCAGGAGCTAAAAAACCACTCTGAGTGCCCAAACCCTGAGTTGGATTGTTGTTTTAGTGACCTAGGCCCATAACCGCATGCATTGGAAGGTGTCCATGTGGTTATAGGCCTCCAACCACATGTGTAAGCATGTAAGGATGCATTTATAGCCCAAAAATTCCAGTTCAAAGGGTGTGGTCCTGAATTTTGAGCCACCATTTCAGGCTAGCCTCCAAACAACTTCCCAAAGCTCAATGAGGCTTTCCAGAATGATAAATAACATAAAGACAAAGTCATTCATACAAAACTTTATCAAGGAACTGACCTAGACAAGCCTAACCATGATAGGCATTTCGTCAAACATATGGTGAACATGTAATCTATAGGTAATGAATGCATATCTGAACATAGGGGTTTGAAACTTATTTGAGAATCACCAAGAAGGTCTAATGCCCTCTCATAATAGCTTCAATATCATGTGTTATCTAATGAATTCATTAACCATTCATCAACTGATCAAAACATATCAAGAGCCATAGCTAAAACTTGTTATGGAACCATGCTTATAACCAACATATAGCTAGAGTAATAACCATGATAGAACAACCATCAAAGCCACATAATAACAAGTACAAGTCATGGACTTCCATGTACCACCCAACCATAGATTGAGCAGAATAAAATATTTCTTTCAGCCAATCACCCTCATGCCATATTCCAAGAATGAATGTGTGAATCAAGACATAAACAACTAGGGCTTCCCAGAGATTAAACCACCTCCACCTTCATGCCCTTGTGATATCCCCAAATCTAATCAAGAGATCACATAAGCAAACCAAAACATAAACAACTAGGGCTTCCTGGAGATTAAACCACCTCCACCCTCAGGGTACTGTGATCCCACCAAAATCGGTCAAGAGATCACAATTCCTAGAAAAAGCTGGGATGAATCAGAGTTCCTTCACCAATACTTCATGAATTTTCCTTTCTCCACCCACCTGTCGAAGGCTTCCAGGAGATTAAACCACCACCACCCCCAAACCCTTGGGAATTTTCTTGAGACCACCTCACCCAATTTTGAAACCTTCTGGCAATCCAAAGCTCAACCAAATAAAAGAAACCCATCACACCATGGCTATTCAGAAATGAAAGGCAAGGATGAAACCAATGTCACACCCAAAAAAACCCATGCCAATGGAAACAAGAGAACCAAATACACAAATGAATGTACCATGCATTCATAAAACAACTAGGAAATCACACATGCAACCTGTTACCTACAAGTCTTCTTGTTGATGTTGTTTGATCCAACCTTCCTTACTTTTCCTTTTCTTCCATTATCCTTTCTTTGCCTTCCTTTTCTTTCTTTCTCGCTTCCTCCTCTTGGTGCTCTTCTCTCTTTGAAACTAATTCCAAAGCCAAACTAACAAAAAGCTAAACCAACAAAAGTTTTGAACTGATCCTCAGAATATTTTTTTATCATTGAGGCCTCTATTTTCTTCAATTTCCTCTATTTTTCCTTAAATTTCCCTCTCATGCAAACCTATGACCTTTCACCTCCCTTTTGTCCTATTTTCCTTTATTTTCATAAATAAAATGCAAATTAATTTTTCTTTGCCTTTGTCAATTCCTTAGCCATAATAAACTGAAATGAACACCCACTAGGATGTTTTTCCCAGCATTCATCTTGGAATACATGTCCCAATGACCTTGGTATTATTTTTAATTTATTAACTTTAATACATGAACTTTTAACTCAGGGTTCTTACAAAACCCTTCCCCTTGGGGGAACACCGTCCTCGGTGTTCTATGACACTTATGACTAGCAAGACCACTAAAAACTAAAACATACTACCCATGGATTTTTATAACTTAGCTTGATGCAGTATTTACAATGAACAACCTACTAAAAAATAAATTGAACATGAAAAACATGACAACATGAAAACCATATCGCTTATTGGAGCTTTATAACACAACTCATTGTTTTATTTATAATAACAATCATACATAAATATGTACATATACAAAAAATCCTTTACCTCAATTGGCAAACAATTAAGGATACAAATCCCACATCTGATCATCCATCTCCCATGTAGATTCATCAGGCCCAAAGTGCTTCCACTACACTTTAAATTGCTTGATTACTTGGTTCCAAAGCATGATTTGTTTCCACTACAATATACATTGAGGTTTTGAATGGAATTTTCCTTCTGGAACCACCTACAATACAAACCAGTAAATCACATGATCTACATCCTTCACATATCTTTTAAGAAATGAAACATGGAAAACATCATGGATTTTCATTGTTGATGACAATGCAAGTCTATAGGCCACTGTTCCAATCCTCTCAAGTATCTCAAAAGGTCCACAATATTGAGGTGCCAACTTAGCACATGACCCAATCCTCAATGAG
The DNA here is from genome assembly GCA_031772625.1 of Pinus tabuliformis. Lineage (NCBI taxonomy): Eukaryota > Viridiplantae > Streptophyta > Pinopsida > Pinales > Pinaceae > Pinus > Pinus tabuliformis. The sequence goes on along the minus strand of CM062806.1, from coordinate 608,699,486 downwards.
CTCTTCGTATTATTGATATGCAAGTACGCATGCTCTTCAACCTGAAAATTCTTAAATGCTTTATGCTGATTTTCATGATTGTTTTGCCTGTCTTGTGGTGCCTTTAGATTCTTCTTGATAACCTGCTTTTCCCATTCCATTTCTACCAACATGTCTGGGCCAATCAATACCTCATTCACTGGATCACTCCAACTTATTGGAGTATTATAACTCTGCACATAAAGTTTCTCAAACAGACTCATCTTCAAGAACTCCTGATACCCATTATTGTAAGAAAACTCTACGAGTGGAAGATACTCCTCCCACAACCTCTGATGGTGCATGACATACATTCTTAACATGTCCTCCAAAATCCTATTGACCATATCTATCTATCCATTTGTCTATAGATGATAAGCTATACTGAAGGCCAAATTTGTACCCAAACGTACAAATAACTCCTTCTAAAACCTGGAAGTGAACTTGGCATCTATGTTAGATGTAATATTCTTAGGAATACCATGCAATATCACTATCTCCCTGATGAAGACCTGTGCTACCTCACTAGTTGAATTATTAGACTTCACTCGAATGAAGTGAGCTACCTTAGTCGTCCTGTCAACCACAACCATGATGGAATCGTGTTGTCTATATGTCCTTGGAAAACCTATAATGAAGTACATGAAAATGACCTCCCATTTCCATTCTAGAATCAGAATTGGCTGCAGTAAACCACTTGGATACTTATACTCTTCTTTTACATGTTTAAAATCCAAACACCTTGTGACCAAATCAACTACCTCTTTCTTTATATTCAACCAATAATAAAACTTATTCATAGCTATCAGAGTCTATTGATATCCCAAGTGACCTGAATATGACTTTACATGAAATTCCCTCAAGATAATCTTCTTGAGCTCATTGTTGTTTGGCACATAGATCTTATCCCTAAATTTCATTAACCCATCTACTGTGAGATGATAATCCACATCATGATCACTTGTACCCAGTTGTTGTAACCCATGCTTAAGTTGTTGGTACCTGTCGTCCTGTTATCCTGCTTATAAGATCTGATCCTGTACATATGTCCAATATAAACTCATAGTTGTTGTGTGATTTACATGTAGTGACTCTTCTGTTAAGAGCATGTACAACCTTTTTCTCCTTACCTTTAATGTACTTGATTTCAAAGTCAAACTAACTGAGCATATCCAACCATCTAGATTATCTGGCATTCAGATTAGATTGTTCAAGCAAGTATCTCAACCCACTATGATAACTCATCAACACAAACCTCCTTCCAAGAATACAGTTCCTCCACTTCTTCAATGCATAAATGATTGTTTCTAACTCAAGATCATGATTCACATAGTTCTACCCGTGCTCATTTGGTTTCCTTGACTCATAACATGCCACCTGTCCCTCTTGCATCAGGACTCCAGCAAGTCCTCTCTTTCAAGAATTTCTACACACCACAAACTCTTTATCTAGATCTGCAATTGTTAGGCCTTATAAATGTTCCATTTTTTAGTCAAAAAACCATTACCTTAACCTCTGTTTTACAAGTCAAACAAACCTCCATGCCCATATTTTGTACTTTTTTCATGTTAGTTTAGGTTGATGGATAAAAGGTTTCTTATTTACATAAAAGGGTTAATTAGATTGATATTTTAATTAAAATCTTACTTTCGTATTATCTAAGGAACGTCTTGTAGTAGTTGTCACTAATATTAAATTGAAGGGTTGTGGTACATGAAGATATTCTGATATTCCTATACTAACCTCGGTTCCTACACTAAAGGAGGGAGACCGTTGGATTCAAGAAGTTGACTGAGGATTTGATGTGAACTGTCAAGAAAGAACCATGTGATTCTACCCTTGGTCTTCAACACAATTTTGTTTATTGGCCTCTTGTAAGTGGTTCAAGAAAAACAAAAGGATGCAAGTGTTTCTATTGATAGAAATCAGTTGATAACCAAATATATTGTTGTAACTAGTTTGACATGGTCAAGAGCCTGTACAAGTTGTATATATACCTAGTTGTAAGAATAGATAGCTTAGCGATACTGTGGACAAGTATTAGTGTTGATATTTTGAAGGCTTGTATTGCCATAACCTCCTTTGGGGCTGGATATGTCATTTTATTGAATGTATTAAGTAGATACTTTCTATCAATAAAATGACCTTAATGCCTTCATGAAATTGTTTTGTTCTTCTGTAGATGCCTTTTTTTTGTAAGCTACGGTGTTTTCTTTTCTATTATATACATCCAAAAATATACAAAAACTGGTGACCTCAACCCGCCCCGTAGGGAAACCGGGTCTGTTGGTCACCAAGTGTCTGAGTTTAACAACATGTCAACTTAGCTGGTGCATCACTATGTATAAAACCAAGGCTCTACTCTATCTACTTACTATATCTATAAACCTCACAGCTATAACATATCAACAGACTTGCTTAGAAAAATTGTTTCTCTTATGCCTAGAAGCGGATACAAAAGATAAAAGAGCAAAACAATTAATCTACCATAAATTCTTGCTTGATTTCCTCTCCGTGTTGCGCAGTGGCTATCTTCTTCAGCAAGCTGAGGATTTCCTCCATTCTGCTGTCTTGTTTCCGGATCATAAACTGCAAATTGTTCATCTCTCTTTTCATATTCGGTAAACCTTGGGCGAACTCCAACATCTCCTCGGCGACCCGCTCCATAGCTTTGGCTAATAGGTGTTTCATTACCCAGTACATGTGCAATGCTTGTTTATACAGTGAGAGGCGCCCTCTTGTATTCCCAGGGTCTGGCAGGAGGATGCTTCATTCCTCCATTTCTAGATCAGAAGCCTCCTCTAAGACTTTCTCTTCCAAGGTGTCGACGATCTTTCTAATCTCCTCATTGGTTCCTTTTCTATACGCTCTCTCTGCTTCCTGAGAAATCTGCTCATTGGATCTGTGCCCTCTTTTCTGCTGGTTAGAAACCATGGGTTCAGTTTCATCATGTTATGATTGCCTCGTTCTCCCTCACCCCCTTCGCCTTCTTCCCTTCCCTCTTCTGGATGGTCTGCCCCTATTACTCCCCCTGCTACTCTGTCCCAGCTCAAAGGTTACCTTTTCCATGCACTCCTCCTTTCCTGTCGCCATTTCCCCTTCCCTGCAACTTCCCTCTTCTACCTCCATTCGCTCCTGCTCCCTCCGCAAGTTCCTCGCCTCTCCCTCCTTGTGCAGCCCGTCCTTCCAGCCTCTCCCCTCCATACCTTCTACCCTTCTTCTGCTGTTATAATCAGTGTCTCTCTACCAAACTGCTCTGCTCTACGCCACATTTCCTATATTCGCCTTGTCTGTTTCGCTGCCTTCTCCTGCTCTTATAGATTTGACGACACCTACCCTTTGCATCAACTTATCGTCGTCGTTCTTCTCCCCTGTCACATCCATCATTCCTCTGGTTCCTTGTCTTGGTATTCGATCTCCTATGCATGCCCTCGTTACAATCCTTTGAATGATTGCCCTGAGGTGGTGCGGATGCTGCAATGTACCGACCCTCATCATAACCGTGTGCCGGTCACCTCTCTCCACCTCGATCGGGGTATTCTTCTGTAGATGTTTAATATGCTTCATATAAGTTAGTTTATTTTTCAAAGGGAAATGAGTTGGTTGGCTAGGGCCCAACCATCCCAGCTTTTTCTCCTTCAAAATGTTTTACTGTGTGGTGTATTTTGTGTTGAAGTTAGAGTGAGCTATTGTTTTTTCAATTGCTTGTGTTGGGTGCATGTGAAAAACAAGGGACCTTGTGTATTTCCTTTTTTGAGAAATGAAAATAGCTCAGATCTGAAGTTTGTTTCCTTTTTAAAGATTTATTTCTTGAATGAGATGTTCATAAATTATGTATGTTGCTTATGATGATTCAGATCTAAAAGTGAACTTTATTTCTGAAGTTGTTTCTTGAACCAAGGTGTGAACCCTAGCTTTTAGATTCGCAACAATTCATGTTTATTTGATAACAAGTCAGGACTTGGAGATTAGGTTGTTATGAAGAAGACTCTTTTGCATTAAAGAACTCGTTTCACAACTGAATATACATTTTTAGGTTTGATCGACTTATATCAGGTACTGTTTTTGGTGCATGATTGATGGTTGTGGGATCATGTTACAAAACCCTAATGACTTTTGTGTAAAATAATATATTGGCAAATGGTTATTCTTTCTATGAAGATATTTTAATTTAAATGATACACAATGATATTGGTTTCGTGAAACCCAGAATAAACAATTCGGATGCGTTGAGGTCTTAGTCCAGGAACACAGTTTCCTCTATTGTTAAGCTATGAGTCTAAAGTCGGGGTGATTTATAGTATAATTTCATATAAATTTCGATTGATTTTGAAAGAGGGTTTTGATTAAGACAGGAGCAGTGAGTGATTGAATTTGGTCGATATTTCCTTATTTTGCAAGCACAGTTGTGAGACATCTTTTTATCTCTTTGTTCCATTGTTTAATGTAATTTCCTTATTCTTAGTCAAGATTTGATTGTTGAGTTATCAGATAGTGTGTGTTGAATCTGAGAATGCACCTTTAACTTGAGAAAAGCTTCTATTTCCACACCAGAATAGCAAGTGTGTCACACAGTGTGGGAATAATTTTGTTTGGAAATGCAAGAACAAAGTATATTTTAAGTACAAGAACAAAGTATTTCAAATGGTTTCCTAGTACAGGAATAGAATTTGTATTTTATTTATTATTCCATTAAAATCCTAAGTTATTTTTCTTTGATTTATGATGTTTTTGAAGAGTCTCTAATTATTTTTTGTGTGGATATCTAGTTTCTAGGAGTGGTTCTGGTGTTATTGTGTAAGCAACGTAGGAATAGAATACAAGTATTTTATTTGAAGCCTATTAAAACTTGATTAATTTAGTTGTTGGGATAGAGAGAGGATTCACAGAATATTTCCAAAACCTTTGGCATAAATTATGCTCCGCCTCGAAGTCTACAAGGCCCTAGTTTGATAAGTAAATGTTGTGAATTGAATTTACAATTCCACCAACCAACATTTTAGTGTCGTTGTCAAGGAGGCATTGAAAGGAATTCTAGTAAAGTTCTAATTTATTTATGCAATAGAGGCAAGTCTTCTTTGTTTTTGAGTGTAATGTCCTTCTATTTCCTGAAGGAATTTATTTTACATTAATTGTGTGCTATAAACATATTTTTTAAATTAGTTGCAACATTTGATTTCGAACTGATTTGCTCTCTCTCTCTCTCTCTCTCTCTCTCTCTCTCTCTCTCTCTCTCTCTATATATATATATATATATATATATATATATATATATATATATATATATATATATATATATATATATATATATATATATATATATATATATATATCTATATATATTTTATATTTTTGTTGATTATTTTTGGTTTGATCTTTTTTAAATGCATGACTATGAGAGGTATGGATCTGAAGCCCAAGAACGGTAGAGGAGATATTGATAAATCAGAAAGTTTTTCTCCCGGTGGGCCTTCTGTTGCAAGTAAGAATTCCAAGCATACACAATCCAATCATGTTGGTACCTTTTACCTGGTCTCTAGAGACAGTAGTTCATGAATATCACAACCAGTAGAAGGGAAGAAGTAGTATGTTTGGACCAAGAAGCTAAATCAAAAAAAATGTCAGCCCTCATAGTTTTCAGGAATTGGTCTCTTTAGCGAAGGAAAGATGAAAGATAATGAAGAAGTGCATGGTGAATGGATGGGTGAGAACCAACCACTAGAAGAACAATCCACTTTTCGGTTTCCAATTGTGGACCCAAATGCAATTGTTAAAACGAAAAATATTTCACCTTCTGTTCTTCCACACTTTCATGGTCAAGTGCGTGAAGATCCCAACTCTTTTCTTTTTGACATTGATATACTTTGTAGAATTTATGACTATTTTTTGGATGCCCAAAAGCTAAAGCTTTTCCCAGCAACCCTTAAGGACTCAACATTACACTGGTTCACGGGGTTGGGAGGAAACAATGTTACTTCTTGGGAACAAATGAAGTGGGTTTTCTTCACTAAATATAAGAAATATTGGAAAACACAATAAATTTAGGATGAAAACTTTACCATTGCACACGATGATGATGAAACTTTGGAGGATTATTTATAGAGATTTTTATACATCCTTCAAAGGTCAAAGCATAAGTTTAATATGAGAATTGTTAGAACCTTACTTCTACGTGGGATTTTTGATGATGCTAAGAATAATTTGAACCTGTTAGGGCAAGGGGACATTGATCAGAATTATTTTGATAAGATTTGTGACATGTGCAGGAAATTTTCACGAAACTAATCTAGATCTAGTAGGGGAATCAGAAGAAATTCTAGTAATAGAAGATTTGGATCGATAAATGCTATGATTATTGGTTTGGAAAAAAAATGGATAACATGAAAATTGAAATTATGAATATTGTTAGTAAACAAATAGATTCTTTAAAATTTCAACATAAATTAGTAGAAGCGAAAGAAACATTATCCATTTATTATCCAAAATATAGAAAGAAACATCTTTTACATGAGTTTCATGTAGATGTTAAAAGTACTATTAGTTGTGTGATATGTTTAGGAAAGCATCCCATCAAGGAATGCCCATCCATACCAAGATTGAAGGCAGCATTTGAGGGAGAGAATTTAGTACCTGATCCATTGCATGTTATGGGGGAACAGAAGTCTTGGACACAGGTAAGTAGAGGTATGATTTCTGAACCTACACCATATTTTCCTAGTTATAGTTGTTATAGCTCCAAATCTCACTCTTATGGTTTGTGATGCTGCACTTATGGCCTAGGGCAACCCTCCTTCCAGACCTGGTCCAAAAATTTAAAAAACAGTGTTTTATTCCCTATACGCGACTTTTCCCTGTGTTAAACGCGTGTACACGCGGGTATGTCATACCCAACCCGCGTGTATCTATTAAAACACTTAAAAAAATATAATTTCCTCTTTTTCGGGCGGTGATCGCGGGTTTACCTGCTGGATCACCTGTTAGTGCCCGTGGCCCAACTGTTCCCAACCAACTCCTAACTAAAAAACTACTTTGGAGAGGGTATAAAAAGACATCAAAGGGAAGGCCAAGGAGAGAGAAAGGAGAGCAAGATTATTATGCTGAGATTTTTCCCTTAGACCAGGTCTGAAGTCCTTGGTGCATTCTGCACTTCCCCATTTTGCATAGGAAACCCTTGTTTCCATGTGTATTGGTGATCATTCATCCTTGACATCATCATTGAGTAAGACTTGGAAGGAGCTCTTGTTGGAGGCTGGAGGCTGGAACGAATCCGGGAGGAAGCTTGCTTGGAGCCTGCTGAAGGTGTTCAGGTGATATCTTTCCGATATATGTACTTTATTTGCCTTTATATATAAAGAAACACGTCTTTGTTCCCGAATAATCTTTCTTTATGCTTATGAGATTCTTGTGTTGAATTCTTATGAAAGTAGTTACTTAAAGATTTTTTATAACTAACTTTATAGCATAAAGATGATTTATACATAAACTTCTATACATGTACTGTTGTGTTCTTTGATTTGTTTGTCTTGCAGGTCAGAGAAAGAAGAAGGGAACTCCAAGAAGGGTTTGCACCCTAACGGTCTTCTCGAACGTAGGACCTTAGGTATGTACCCTAAACATTAGAATTTGCTTAAAAGTAAAAAAGATGGCTGTGTGTGTGTGTTTCTTTGTATAAGCAATTTTCAGTCTGGTAGAGTCTCAGCCCAAAGGACTCTAGGGGTACTTTCCCTTCAACCAGAATTGGCGACTCCACTGGGGACAACACTCTTGTTGTTCCTAGTTTGGGTAGTCCTCAAGCCAATCAAGGCTCAGTCCCTCTGTTTGTTGGTTCTGACTGTCTGATATTTTCTTGAACTCCAAGCTTTTCCAGTTTTTCAGTTTGTGTTTTTTATTTTTCTTGAAACACTTCATATACGCACTTTTTCTGGATTACAGAAGTGTATATACGCAAGTTGCACTAAGTAAACCCGCGTATACGCAGGTTTCCTTAGTTACAGTCGCGTGTACACGCATTCTGCAAATAATTGCAGGCGCGTATATCACATAATTTTCAAGATTTATAATTTTTCTTTTGCTGAATGTCTGTCTGGTGGTTTGGGTCAGTTTAAAGCAGTCAAGTCCCAGTGACAGTTCTCTGTTTAACAGGGGGCATCTTGTTTCGAACTCTCTCTAGTTATAAGGAGTGCTAGTCTTGTTTTTCGTTGATTGCAAGCATCATTGATTTTTGACACACAAGGTTTCTGTTTAAGAATCTTGATTGCTCTGTTTCAGCAGAGTGGGAAGATTGTCTTAAAATCTTTGTGTCCATTTTGTTTTCATGACATTTGTGTTTGCTTAACGAAATCATTTTTATGACCATTTGCTCCTTCGTTTCGGGAAAGTTGTTTGTTACCATTTCCTTGAAACTTGTCTTTTGATTTCTTGGACTTTCATTGCTGCTTTTGATTGTCAAAAGCGATTTCAAACACATTTTATTTTTGTTGAGTTTTCATCATTTGAAAGGTGTCAATTCACAAAAGTGTTTGGTGGCTTGTTTATCAATCATTAGTGTCAGTTTTTTTTGAGAGTTTTCCTTTGAAAAAGACTTTTTGGTTTGATTGAAAGAAAATCTTTTGAAAGTTTTTGAGTTTCGCTTTCTTAAACTTGCTTCTCATCTGATTTCCTTTTTTGCGAAGTGAAAGTGCTTTGTTTTTTATCTTAAAACTTGTTTTTATTGTTTGGACGAAATGATTAGTAACAAATCATCTTCTATCTAAGCATTTCAGTGGCAAGACAAAATTTGGTAAAGCAGCAACTTTCCTTCTTTGTTTTTAGAGTAGTCTTTGAATCGTGCATCCACATTTAGTTCTTGCATTAGGGTAAGATTTGCATCTCTTTTTAGGCATATTTAGTTTTGTTAGTTTTTGTGAGTGTGGAGTCTGAAAAGAAAAAGAAAATTTTTTTGTTTATATTACAAGTGCCTTCTGAACCTCATAGAAATTGCTATTCATCGAAAACAAAAGTGCATGTGCATGTAGCTAGGTTTTATTAATTTCTTTTGCGTCCATAAAACACCACAAGTTTCACCTCCATTACCTTTGACTTAAAGAACAGCCTAATAAAATCAAGCGCTTAATTAAAATCCACTAGAACTTTTTGTTTTAGTTATTACACCAACAAGTTTAGGATTTTAGGGCCTTGGATTAGGCGAGTGGAGAGTTAACTCTCCAAGGCCACACAAAACGTCAAACATAAGAGTCTGATTAAAGAGAGTAAATCCAATAGCGTTAGGGAGACCAGGAAAGCTCCGGATCTGGGAGTTAAGCACGAGGGTCTGTGAAGACAGGGAAGAGAGATACCCCCTCTCCTACTTGTCCGAACTTACCTCACGACTGTTCCGCCTGGCTTCTGCGACGAGTTGGTACCCATAGTTGCCTCTCCTAGGGATCTGCATAGGTGGCTGCGGAGGGGAATCCCGTGGCACCTGAGGTCGACGTTGTATCACTCTCGACAGTACTTCCGGAGGGCACCCTTGCGAAGCTTGGGGCTTGCACCGGCGCAGACTGTTGTTAGGAGGTCAGCGTAACTTCCTCTGATACCTTCGCTGATAGGACTGGGCCCTCATCATCCCAGACTATCCTCGGAAGGCCCTTTGATTCACTTTCTCGTATTTTGGTGTCCGGTCTCAATCACCCGGAGCGGAAATACTTGAAAGTTGTTTGACTGGCTGTATCTTTAGGAACTTTATACTGTGTGCTCTGTGCTCCTAGTCGGCTTAGCTTTTAATTTTTTTTGAGTCTTTAGTTAGATCTTAACAAAAAATTCAAAGTGGCTGACCGGTCTCCAAGACGGTCTCGAAGACTTCGTGGTCTCTCGCCACCTAGTTTAGAGCCTTCTCCTAGAAGGCGCAGAGGGAATACTACCGGTAGGGTCCGTCCCACGCCGGCTGACGCATCGGGGATTGGTCCTCCTCTCAGGGATATTAGCGGCCAAGCAAGGCCTGGTACTTTTGAACAAGAGAGGGACGCTCCAGTCTTTTCTCAAGTTCGCTTTCAAGCGGAGGATAACGTAGAGGTAGAAGAACTTTCAGAATCATTAGTGATTCCAAATTCTCCACTACCATCTAGTTACCCAGACGTATTGCAATACGTTGGGCCTCCATTATATAGACCAGCGAGTCCAGGTTACGCTACGCGCTTACCATTTATGATCACTACTGGAAGCATGGCTTCCACGAGTGCTGCGACTATGCAAACCCCAACATCGGTGCAAGGGGGAGGAACCATTTCCATCCCCTCTGCTTCCTTGTTCGGATCGTTTGCTAGCACATCTTTGGTTGGGTCTACCTCCATTCCGTCCACGAGTGGAAATGCCCAAACCAATGCTTTTAGTACTGGTTCCTTCCTTTTTGGCACCCAATCACAGGGTATTCCGTCAGTTCCGTTCAGTGCCGCTACGTCCATGATGGGCGGATCGGCTTCATTTCAGGGTTTTCCTTTTGGAAGTGGTCATATTCCACATTCCAACCCAACGGTAGGATCCATGCCTTTTTCTTCAATAGGACAAAGCAGCAATCCTTTCCAAGGTTGGAATAACCCTGGGGCTAGTAACGCAGGAACTGCGAATCCATTCATTGGCCAACAAGGAAGTAGGCCGTATTCCACGGTTAGCATGTTTCAAAGTATTCCTCCCCTCGCTTCGGCTTGGAACCCATATCAGGGGTTATCGACTCCTTACAATTCTTTAGGAGGAAACTTTGCAAGCTATGGAGCTTATACGGCAGGAGTTGGTCAAACTCCGAATTTTGCTGGACCACAAGGCTTGCCCTTTGGTTCAGCTGGTTCTACTGGTCACTTGGGGCAGCCTGGTGCCTCTCAAATCCCAGGACAATCTTTTCAGAACTTGGGGAGTTCTGCCCAGTCTGGGTGGAATCCCCTAGGTCCTCCTAGGCTTCCATTTCTGGCAACGTTAAACTTGCCAGATCTCACTAAGCTAACGAACGACCCTATCAAATACAATCCAGCCTGGCCTCCGGTCCCAACCAAACTCCCTTCGGACATCCCAAAATTCGAAGGGAAGAGTGGTGAAGATCCGGGCGATCATGTAACCACATTCCATTTGTGGTGCTCATCTAACTCCCTCATCGAAGATTCGGTTAGGTTGAGACTCTTTCAACGCACCTTGACTGGTAATGCGGCTAAATGGTACATAGAGTTGCCAGGGGGCAGCTTTACATCGTTCGCAGACTTAGCTAATATCTTCTTGAATCACTTTCAGTTGCCTGTCCGCTATGATGCCGGAACTGAACTTCTGGCTACCTTTCGTCAGGATAAGGCAACCCACATTTCTGATCACATACAGGAATGGAGACGGAGAAAAAGGCTCATTAAAGCCGAAATCCCTCCGGAGTACCGTCTAGAGTGGTTTTTGAAGTCTTTGCAACCTGAGATCTCCAAGGATGTCTCCATGTCTGGGGTCTATTCTGAGGAGCAAGCCATTTTCAGGGCCCAGCAGTTAGAACTGATCTACTCTCAGTCTGGGATCCTCCAAAAGTACTTGCCAGATGCTCCTGGATCTAAGGTTGATTTAGCTAAGCCAAAGCCAGGTCCGCATGCGGATGGTATCGTGGGGTCTGTAGACTCGACTACAGTGAACTTGTTGAATCAATTGCAGCAGTTGTCATTACAAACTGCTCCTAACAACCAAGTCACAATGTCTAATCCTCCTGCTTCCCAAAATTCTTCCATTAACGCCGTCCAATCCGATAACCCCAAAGGAAATCAAAATTCCAATGGGAAAAAGAAAGGACGTGGTAAAAAGAAGAACTCGGATGGGAAGCCCGATGCAAATAAATCCGGCAACAACGCTGGTGGTGGTAAGGGTGAGTCGAGAAAGAAAGTCAAGTTTCCTTGCAAGTTATGCAGTGGGGACCATCTAACTCATCTTTGCCCTAGAATCGAAGACGCTCAGCGCTTGTTAGCACAGCAAGGGACTTCTAGTTCGCAAGCTGTGTTGACTAACCCGTTTCCCCAAGGGCAGCAACTTCTTGCTGGCGCAAATTCGAATCCTGGTACCTCCTCAGGGGGCAACCAGGAAGGGGAAAAAGCATCAAATGTTTTTATGATGGGTTCAAACGTTAACGTGACTACTCGGTCACGTGATTATGGTGAAGCCGAAACATCTAAGGATAAAACGGTTCCCGGAAGTAATGACCTTCATATTGAGCGACCTCCTGTTGAGACTGTACCTAGGATACCGAAAGGTTCCGCCAAACGCGCGACAATTAACCCCAATGCTAGAGCTGCTCAAAATTACTCCATTGTGGAGGATTTGGCTCAAAGCCCATGTGCTATGTCCGCTTTGGAAGTTCTCCAGTCGTGTCCGTCTCAGAGAAGTGCTTTACTCTCCGCCATTGGAGCAGTCGATCCAGCTAACTCTCTAGTGCTCTCTTTTGACATGTCAAATGTCAAAAAGAGACTCCCTCATCATATGGCTTTTCAGGTAAAGTCAACATACCGGAAAATCAATATTTTTCGCACCGTTATAGATGAAGGAGCTTCCACATGCGTCATGTCCATGTCTTGTTGGAAGGCTATTGGTTCACCTTCGGCTGTTCCTTCACCAACCGTCTTAACTGCATTTGATGGCCATTCTCACAAGCCGCATGGGATTATCCCGGCCTTTCCTATATGTGTTGGAGGGAAGGTCGTTAATATCGAAGTTGAAGTCGTAGATGCTAACCTAGACTATAATCTCCTATTAGGAAGGAACTGGGTGTACGAGATGGAAGCCGTTGTTTCGACTTTGTTTCGTGTCATTTGCTTTCCTCATGAGGGGAAAATCGTTAAGGTTGATCAATTGGACTATGCTCCAATCGATCCTCAAGCAACCTCCGACTCTACTGTTCCTTTGGTGGATAACCCTCGCCCGCCGACTGAGAATTTAGGAGTAGGGATGTATTCCTCATTGATGGGTACGTTTGATCTTCCCTCTCCTTTTGCAAGAATCAATGCTATTTCATCATCCAAGGAATCTTCTCGAGAGGAGTTCTTCCGAACTCATCATTTTTCCGACCCTTGGACCTTGCCTTCACCTACGACCACATTAGTTGAAGGGCAAGTTAATGGAATGGCGTTTCCTATATCTGCAGCTGAGCTTAGATATCAGGCTATCGTAGACTCTGCAGATAACCATTCTACTCCCTTTTCCGAAGAGGAGCTAGATGGTCATGTGGCCCCCGCTTGGAGCTTTGATTCTAACTCTGCCTTGGACTGCTTAGATTCGGTTCTACCTTCTGAAGAAGCAATCCTCGAAATTATGATGGGTATAGATCGACCTTGGGAAGACTTACACCATCGCTCATATTTTCTTCCTCCATTGCAGGAAGTAGAATCTAGATTCTCCGAGCTCGTTGGTAGTGATGTTTGTACGGTATCGAACCCTTTGGCTCCAACACACACACGTGCTGAAGGTAATATGTCGGTAATCTCAAAAACGATACCTATAAACATCTCTAAAAATCCTAACATCATCGAGAATATCTTCATCGGAAGTGAGTGTTCCCCTGAAGAAATTCAAATTTACACCGACCTATTCAAGGAATATCGTGATGTATTTGCTTGGTCTTATGAGGAAATGCCCGGCATTGATCCTTCTATAGTCCAACATGAGATCAAGACGTACGAAAACGCAAAACCGATTCGTCAAAGGCTTCGGCCGGTTAACCCTAGGAAAGCAGCGGCTATCAAAGCTGAGGTTGAGAAGCTGCTAAGGGCGAGTTTTATATACCCTGTTCCTCTTACGGATTGGGTTTCGAATCCAGTCCCTGTGGAAAAAAGCAAGGAACAATCCGCGTATGCATCGATTTTAGGGACTTAAACAAGGCTTGTCCAAAAGACAATTACCCCACGCCATTTATTGATCAAATTATTGACGAGTGTGCGGGTAATGCGATTTTCTCCTTTATGGATGGTTTCTCAGGTTATAATCAAATCTCTATTCGTCCTGAGGATCAGCATAAGACTGCCTTCATATGTCCCTGGGGTACCTTTGCATATCGAAAGATGCCCTTCGGTCTTAAAAATGCTGGAGCCACCTTTCAGCGGGCCATGTCTTACGCTTTCCACGACATCAAACATATCATCGAGGCATACTTAGATGATCTCGCTGCTCGTTCTCGAAAGAGAACTGATCATCCTAGTCATCTTCGATTAGTCTTTGAGCGATGTCATTTTTACAAAATCCGGTTGAATCCTAATAAGTGCGTTTTCGCGGTTACATCAGGTCGGTTGTTAGGGTTTATAGTTTCCAATGAAGGGATTCGGGTTGATCCCTTCAAGGTTGAGGCAATAGTTCAGTTGCCTCCCCCGTCTTCAATTCGTCAACTTCAAAGTCTTCAAGGGAAGGCCAATTTCTTAAGAAGGTTTATAGCAAACTATGCCGAGATCACTAAAGGGTTCATGCGTTTGCTACGGAAAGGAGTTCCATTCCTGTGGGACGACTTTGCGCAGCGGTCGTTTGATGCTTTGAAAAAGGCATTAGTCTCTGCCCCGCTTTTGAGTCCACCGGATTACGGTAGAGACTTCCTTTTATATCTCGCTGCAGCAGAATCTACCATTGGTATGGTTCTAGTTCAGGAAGACGATGCTCTTGTCGAGCACGTGATTTATTATTTGAGCCGAGGCTTGATAGGCCCTGAACTCCGCTATTCTCCTGTTGAGAAGTTGGCCTTGGCAGCAGTCCATGCTGTCCAGAGGCTCCGTCATTACATTTTGCTACGCAAAACTTTTGTCTTAGCGGCGGTCAATCCATTCCAATTTGTCCTCAGTAGGCGAGTGATTGGGGGCAAATATAATAGATGGATAGTCATTTTACAAGAATTCGACCTCGAGTTCTTGTCCGCCAAGTCTAAGAAATCTATGGTCTTCGCGGAGCTAATTTCTGAGCTTCCTTGTGGAGAGGATGTTGTTTATGAGGAAAGTTTACCCGACGAACATATATTCCTCATCTCTTCACAAGACCCTTGGTATGGAGATATCATTGTTTATCTCCAGACTTCGAAGTTTCCCTCTACTTCCTCCAAGGATGAACGTCGCAAGTTACGTCACCTGGCTAAAAACTATGTTATCATTGGTGACACTTTATACCGTCGAGGGGTTGATTCAATTCTTCGACGTTGTTTAACCTTAGAGGAAGCAGAGTCTGTTCTTAATGATTGCCACAGTGGAGCTTGTGGTGGTCATCTATCCGGGCTTGCTACAGCCCAGCGCATCTTACGTGCCGGCTACTTTTGGCCTTCACTCTTTAAGGACTGTGTGGAAGCGGTAAAACGCTGTCACCCGTGTCAAATTTTTACTTGCAAGATGCGCGCATCCAGCTCCCCTTTTTCCCGTTGTCACCGTCGGTCCCTTTACTAAGTGGGGTATTGATTTTACGACTTGTAATCCGCCTTCAGCGGCAAATCACAAGTACATTATCGTGGCTGTAGACTACTTCACGAAGTGGGCTGAAGCCATGCCTACTTATAAGAACGACAGTGACACGGCAGCTTTGTTTCTTTTCAATCAAGTTATCTCAAGATTCGGTATCCCAAGAGAGATTGTCACTGACCATGGCAGTCATTTCCAAAATCAGCTAATGTCTGAATTGGCTTTTAAATTAGGTTTCCGTCAAGAGCATTCGTCTCCTTACTATCCTTAGGCCAATGGACAGGTCGAGGCGGTCAATAAAACTCTTAAGACGATACTCCAATGGACAATCGATAAAAATCGGTCCAATTGGCACATTATGTTGTATCCGGCTCTTTGGGCATACCGAACCTCCGTTAAAACGGCTACTGGTTTTACTCCTTTTCAGTTAGTTTACGGGGTGGAATCTATCTTTCCGGTTGAATGTGAAATTCCATCTCTGAAATTGGCTGTCGAGCTTCTTCCTGAGACTTCGAGTCTCGAGGAGCGCCTAGTTCACCTGGAACATCTCGATGAGCAGCGTCGAGATGCCACCACGACGAATGAGGCCCATAAGAAAAGGGTCAAAACTCAGTATACGATAAGTCTGTCCGACCTCGTGTCTTTTCTGAAGGTGACCTTGTCTTGGTCTATGACCAAGATAAGGACGCCTTGGGGGCAGGCAAATTCAAGCCTATGTGGTACGGTCCTTTCATTATCAAACGAGTCTTAGAAAAAGGATCGTATGAGTTAATTGATTTCGAAGGAAACAAGCTGGCGGAGCCCCGAAATGGGCTCTATTTAAAGAAGTATTTTGCTTAGTTTTACCAGGCAATGGCTTCTTTGTATTTTATGTATATTTGTACATATCTTATCGAGCGTTTTCTGATATCAGCACTTTTGGTCTGCTTTGGCAGGTGTTGATGGATGATTTGGTTTATTTTGGATTCGCCGATGGTGCTAGTCGGCACACTCGGAATCTTGCTTCCGCAGCTTGGGTACTTTATTACCCAACTGGTCAGTTGATGACATCGAGAGGCGTGTGTATCGGTCCTGCTTCAAACAATATGGCCGAGTATACAGCTGTTATCAATTTATTATCCGAGGCAATCTCTCATGGGATCGACTCGTTGGTAGTGTATCTTGATTCTCAATTGATAGTGTCTCAGTTAAATAACATTTATCGGGTTAGAGATCCATCATTATATCGCCAATATTTAAGGGTGAGGTTGTTGCAAAGATCATTTACTTACATTAATTATTTGCACATTCCAAGATCTCAAAATTGGTTAGCTGATTCTATCGCTAATCAAGCATTAGACTGGCATATCAATCATTCATCATCATAAAATCATGCATAAAAAGTCAAATTGTATATATATATATATATCGCAAAGCGTCTCGAGTGTACATATGTGTGTCCAAAAATATACAAAATTGGGACTCAAATGCCCATAATCATGTCAGGCATATCTAATGCCTCGGCTCTGGATGAGCAGCTAAATAACTAACTATAGCATTGGCCACGCGCCGAAAAACGCGAACCCAGTCACGTGGCATCCCAACCACATGACGCTGCATATCTGGAGGAAGGTCCTCTATCTCGGCCATCGGTACTTGATAGCTCAATCTCGCCAAGTGTCGCTGGACGTTGGCGAGGGTCCTTTCCGCATCCGCAGCCGCCTCTTCGGCTCCTCGGCCACGCCGTCCGTGCCGTGGGAATCCATCTGGTCGCACAGGCCCAATGTCTGGAACATGATCATCATATCAGTCATTTGAATCTCATCAAAAAAAAATATTTTTCAAAGTTCATCATTATGCTTGAAAAATCCTAAAAATCATAAAATCATAAAAATCAAAAAATCTTACCAATCTCGCCCCATGCTGCATCTGGTGGCAGCACTAGGTCAGGATCTCCTCGGAAATCCAGTCCAGCATAGGGGTAGTCGTCTATGGCGATGATCTGTTGCTCCCACCAAGCAAAAAAGTCGTCGTCGAATGCATTCCTGGGCACTTCCCCACCCCCCAGACGTTTCATCAAGTCAGCCCACCGGCCCATACGTGGATCACGTGGATTACTGATGGGAACTGCTACCCTGGGGCGGAGTGCGGGAACCTTCTCGAAGAAAACGTGCATAAAATGGTTCCGTACCCAAAGTTCTTGGTCTGTCCCTTCCTGATAGAAGCAAGCTGCTCCTTCATGTTGGCAAGTAGAGGAGTACACCAGTCAAACACCGTGGTGAGACAGTCCACTGCTACGCTCATGTTTACCCGTGATGCCTGATGTAGCGAAGATGACCCGTTCACTCGAGCTATGGTGAACAGGATTATCCACAGTGACAAACTCGCCACGTGTGGGATCGAGATCTGACTCCCGACCTTCCGATGACCTGGGCAGTAAAGTTGTACATAGTCGTCTACGCTGAGACTATTCCGGGTCCTGCCCCGGGAGTGGACTACCTCTCCCCTTCGGGAAAGGCCCGTGATGAAATATATATCTTCCACTTCTATCCTGAGTGGCATTTGATCAATCATAAAAGATTCTTCCTCGACATCCCAATAATCAATAAGTCTCTCGAGCAGACGCACATTTGCTTTCATATTCGGCAACTTGAAGAATTTTAACAATCCGCATCCCCGTAAGGCATCTAATGCCTCATCATTGTCCATAACTTCATTATCTACAGCTGAGTGCTCTCTTTCACGCCATGTGAGAGTCATCCTGGAAGAAAAAATCATTTTCATCCATTAGTTTTTTGTATAAAAATTTTTCGCTGCGCACACGCGGTTTACCCTATACACAGTCGCGTGTAGGGCCGTCGTATACGCGATTTATATACATCCAACCCGCGTGTACGCCGCAGAGCAATTTTTTGCAAAAATCTAACGGTGAAACATTAATTAAACTTCCTAAAAACTATCACAATTGATTGCAAGACAAGTTTAGTGCTTACCTGGAAGTTTTCGGCAAGTTTGAACGGTTGAATAAGTCACGGGGAAAGTTTGCTCCTTTTGCTCCACAATTTGCTCTCCAAGTCAAACGGTGAAAATGGTAAGTCCAAAATTTCTTTTTATAAGTTTTGAAAATGCAAAATTTTTTCAAAATTTTATTTTGTTTGGTTTCATGTCGCTTTTAACTTGGGAGCTTGGAATGTCGAGATTGAGTTGTTTTTCAGGACATTTTGGACATTTTTTCGACGGTTCGAGACGGTTCCATGACTGCTGACCCGTCATGGCAGGTATCGTGTTCTCACTGGCATATAGGTTAGGGACACCATTTTTCCGTTGCATTATGCATACTAGCCTCCATTTGACCGATACATCTGCCGTAGGGTCGACCCCATCATGTTATGGTTCGCAAGCCATTTTCACTCGCCGATTCTTTAAATCATGACATGATGGTAGAGCCATCCTTTTACATGGGCATCCTAGTTAGCACCTCACTGACATTTGTTGCCCATGCTGCTTCGTTTTGAGTAGGCTCGGGAGTCCTCTGTAGTCCCGCCATGACTTATGCGTTGAAGACTCATTCTTCCTTGCTTCTTCGCTTCGTTCTGGCCTTATACCCTAGAGGCTCCTATGTGTGTTGAGTTGTACTTCTGCATTGCATGTTGACCATTTGCACCTTTTGGCCTATAGCCGGCTTCACTTGGACTCGTGTTTAAGCCCACTTTTGACCATGATGTCTGCAAAAATCAACCTTGCATACCCTTGACCTCTGCAGCTTGGCATACCCAGATCCGTGGAAGGGACATACCTCTGAGTGTCACTGACCAGTTTTTCACCTCCCTGCATTGAGCATAGGAACGTTCCTTTCCCAGGAACTAGATCATCTGTTTCACCGACACTCGTTCTTTCCACTGTACCATAGCATTCTTTTATTCTTTTTCCGGCTTATCAGAAAAAGACAAAAAAAATTAAATATTCCAAAAAGAGCGGGAACAGGGACATTACTTCCATTTATTGTTGGCAGCTAGAGTCAGTCGTGTCGCCCTTGAACAAAGCACTCAAAACAAAGTCTCCTCCGCATGGGTGGGATTTAGTTTGACTTAGGTAAGCCATAACCTTGTTATCGAGTCAGTTCTTCCCCGATTGGTTATCTCTTCCAATCATATGGAGGGTTCGTTCGTGCCTCCTGCATGACGAACTTATACAGATTCATTATATGCTGCCACATAGTCACATTGAGTCGTGCTTTTGTTCAAGGGAAGTTAGCCTGAGTCGGCCTTTCTGCGGTGTCTCTTGACTCATTTTTCAGTCGGCCATCCCTGGTTGTCAGTGTCATGTCTATCATCACATCAGTTATATTGGTCCTTCACTCGTGCCGGTTTGAGAAGGTCCCCATTGACTTCTTGCTGGCGGGTCTTGTCCTTATCGACGACGACACATTGCTCTGAGGGCAGACCTAGAGACCGCACCCTGGCCCTATTTTCATTATTGATAGGTCACCTTGTGCTCAGCATCGATCAGTATCATGGGTCTTTGACTGAGTGGTTTCCTTTGTGTTCGACATCAGCATACATTATCACACATTGGGATTCGTGCAGTACCTTGGTTTCCATTTGACCCTATTGGTGGATACCTCGCCTCTGTGTCAGCTTTCATTATTGGTTGGTTCAGAGGGTTTCTGCCGTGCGCTAGCCACATCTTGTGTACGCCGGAAACGTACTTCGGTTGGGTTACTACATCTTTTTCGTCCGATTCCTTCCACATTATTGGCCTACGGGTTACACTCGCGCTAGATTGATGAAGGATGCCTTAATGCCTTCCTTCTAGCGGATCTTTCCCTATCGACTCCGACTCATTGCTCTGGGGCAAAGATCTAGAGTCCATTTGGCAGTACCTTGGGGTTTGCAGTCATTAGTGGCAGATTCCTCGCTATCGACAGTGGGAAACCATCATTGTCTCCTGATTGATAGATTCTTACAGGTGTTCGACTTCAGCTCATCTATTCACACTTGTTAGATTGTACTGGGTACCTTGACGCTCATTATCATTATCGGTGAGTAGTCTCGCGTTTGTTAACGGTATACATCAATGACCGGTAATCAAACGATTTCTCACATGGTTGACTTCAGATCATTTATTCCCATGGTGTAGAAATGTACCACGGCGGTCGGTGAAGACCTCAGGTTGTATCAGCATTCATTGGTTCACTTGACAGTTGCTCCTGTTGCTGCTAGTTGATACCACTCCACCTTATATGTTGCAGTCAGTCATGGCGACATTCTATATGCTGGCACCTGAGTTTGCAGTGTAGTACCATCCTATTCCATCATGTTCAGTTGGTACCTTATGGGATCAGTCTTTGATTTCAGTGATCCGTTGCATCTTTCAGCATCATTGACAGTTTTATATGTGATATTCAGACATGTACTTACTCATTATGATCAGATGATCCATTATGTATTTTTACAGTCATTTATACTTGTATACTTAGTGGATCCGCTTGTACTTGATATGCGGACATGCTTTACTTTTCCTGAGCATGGGTATGCCCGCCTCAGACAGTGTTTCTTTCTGATCTCCTTTCGGTGGCTTGGCAGGCTGAATTCTGGTGAAGTCCTCCTCGGTTTTTCGGCAGAGTTCCTTTCCTTATACTTACTTAATGTATTTCGGCCATCATGTTCCCCTTCTGACCTCATACATTAGGGGGCATCTGTTATAGCTCCAAATCTCACTCTTATGGTTTGTGATGCTGCACTTATGGCCTAGGGCAACCCCTCCTTCCAGACCTGGTCCAAAAATTTAAAAAACAGTGTTTTATTCCCTATACGCGACTTTGCCCTGTGTTAAACGCGTGTACACGCGGGTATGTCATACCCAACCCGCGTGTATCTATTAAAACACTTAAAAAAATATAATTTCCTCTTTTTCGGGCAGTGATCGCGGGTTTACCTGCTGGATCACCTGTTAGTGCCCGTGGCCCAACTGTTCCCAACCAACTCCTAACTAAAAAACTACTTTGGAGAGGGTATAAAAAGACATCAAAGGGAAGGCCAAGGAGAGAGAAAGGAGAGCAAGATTATTATGCTGAGATTTTTCCCTTAGACCAGGTCTGAAGTCCTTGGTGCATTCTGCACTTCCCCCATTTTGCATAGGAAACCCTTGTTTCCATGTGTATTGGTGATCATTCATCCTTGACATCATCATTGAGTAAGACTTGGAAGGAGCTCTTGTTGGAGGCTGGAGGCTGGAACGAATCCGGGAGGAAGCTTGCTTGGAGCCTGCTGAAGGTGTTCAGGTGATATCTTTCCGATATATGTACTTTATTTGCCTTTATATATAAAGAAACACGTCTTTGTTCCCGAATAATCTTTCTTTATGCTTATGAGATTCTTGTGTTGAATTCTTATGAAAGTAGTTACTTAAAGATTTTTTATAACTAACTTTATAGCATAAAGATGATTTATACATAAACTTCTATACATGTACTGTTGTGTTCTTTGATTTGTTTGTCTTGCAGGTCAGAGAAAGAAGAAGGGAACTCCAAGAAGGGTTTGCACCCTAACGGTCTTCTCGAACGTAGGACCTTAGGTATGTACCCTAAACATTAGAATTTGCTTAAAAGTAAAAAAGATGGCTGTGTGTGTGTGTTTCTTTGTATAAGCAATTTTCAGTCTGGTAGAGTCTCAGCCCAAAGGACTCTAGGGGTACTTTCCCTTCAACCAATAGTGCACCCCAATATTCTTATAAAAACATGAATTATCCTCAGTCTTGGTAGCATGGGTATCATTCTCAGTATGTGGAGTCTCCCCCTCCCCCTTGGAAACAAGGATTGAGGGGACCACCACACTCTCATTATTCTTATCCCATGCCTACATAGTTGTATCCTACATCATATGCACCTTATCCCATGGCACAACCTACACTACTAGTTGCGCTACCTTAACAGACCTAACCTATGCCACCACCACTGCCATTACCACCTCCATTCTAACCACCTCAGTTGCCAACACAACTTGTGCCCAACCCAAATAATAAAGCGGTACAAATGATTCACTCCATTGGACCACTCCCTTTCCCTATTTATCAGACCATACCATTTGGGGTCAATGACCTCCAACTGAGATCAGGAAGGGTAATAAATTTAGAAAAACAAAAATAGAAGAAAAAATAATCGACAGTAATCATTGAGGAGAAAATTAAGGAGGAAATGAATAATATTTCAAACAATGATGTTGTCTCTTAGTTTTTTCCCATACACTTAGAGTCCTTACCTTCTTCTTTAAACCAACCACCCTTTCCAAAGAGGTTGGCTTTGGAGAAATTTTACCCCACCCCTGAGTATGACCTCGATTATGAGTTGAAGATTATTTGTAAAAATGTTCCTCTAATATAGGCTATAAAAGAGATTGCTATTTGTACCAAAAATTTTAGGGAACTCTATCTTAAGAAACCCGAGAGGAAGAGAGTTGAGCCCTGCACTATCTAGTTTGTTGGGAGAGAAGCTGAGTTGATGACATGATGTGTTCAAGTTGAAAAATATACTGATCTTGGAAACCCAATTGTCTATGTTCAAATAGGTGACACCCTCATTACCAATGTGTTAATAGATCTTGGAGCAGATATTAATGTCATGACTAAGCAAACCATGGATGAGTTTCAGTTAACTCACATCTGTCCTACCCCCACTTGCTGATATATCTAAAATTAGGACAAAGGGTGTGTTACATGATGTGGTTATCTCAATTGATTCATGGGAGTACCCCGCAGATTGCATTGTTTTACAACCAAATAATCCTATTGGGGGGCACCCTTTTATCTTGGGATGACCATGGCTTGTTACAACAGATTCCTATATAGTTTGTCGCTTCAGTGACATGTTTATTTCTGATGGAGATGCTAGGAAGAAGGTCACCTTACACCCACCTATACAGGAGCTTCGTGATACCTTGTGGTTAGATTATTATAGTAGTGATGACGAGATTCGGTCCCTTTCTATGATTCATTAGTATACTAAGTGGATTGAGGAGAGTGTGATCTCGAATTTTCTGGATAGCTCAAACACTATAAAGAATTTTGAATCACTTCATCAAATTTTTAATCTAATTTTCTAGGAAAACTGTGATCCCCAATCCTCATTATCATCATTATAGAGTTTGGTAGCCAACGCAAATGTTCACGAGCCTGACACTACTCTTGTTGAGGTAAGTCCAAGCAAATATTTACACATTCTTTTAGACCTAGAACCATCCCAACGGGACCATCTTGTGAGCTTGATGCCAGATCATCTTGATGGATTTGCTTGGAGTTACGAAGACATGAGAGTTATCCCTCCTGAAACCTGCACTCATCATATTTATATTCAGGAGGATTCCTTACTTGTCCGAAAACCCCAAAGGTGTATGAACCCTACACTAAGAGATGTTGTTAAAGAAGAACTCCAAAAATCTTAGATGTTTCTTTTATTTATCCTATCTCTGATAGCCAATGGGTCTCTCCATTAGTAGTAGTCCCAAAAAACAATGTGATATGGTGCATATGTATTGATTATAGAGAACTAAACAAGGCCACTCTCAAGGATTAATTTCCCCTTCCCTTCATTGATCTAGTGCTAGATACACTTGTAGGTAAAAATTATTTCTCATTTTTAGATGGCTTCAGTGGGTATAACCTGTAACAACCCTAGTGAAAATTCCATGTAATAAAAGTTAATAAATGAAAAATAATAATCACGGTTGATGGGACACTTATTCCAAGTTGAATGTTGGGAAAGACATCCTAGTGTGGATGTTCATTTGGTTTATTAATCGCTAAGGGAATTGGCAAAGGCAATGGAAAAGGATTTGGAAAGACAAAATGGCATTCTTGGCACATTTATTTATGAAAATAATGGAAATTATGAGAAAAGGGAGGTGAAAGGTCACAGGTTGCATGTGAGGAGTAAATTCAAGGAAAATAATGGAAAAAAAAGGAAAATAGAGGCCTAATTCATAAAAAGGCTTCGGAGGATCAATTTGTAACCTTTTGTCAGTTCGTTTTTGGAGCTCTCTCATTATACTCTCTCTCTCTCTTACTCTTGGACACTTAGAGTTTCTTGGAGCACTCTTGGACAGTGTGACATACTTGGATTTTTGTAGAAAGAAGGAAAAGGAAGAGCAGGAAAGAGGACATTAGGATCAGTAGTGTTGGGACAGGGTCCCCTGGGGTAAATTTGTCATTAATTTTTGTATATTTGTAAAGTCTCTACGTTTTGAGGGAGTGGAATGCAGAGGTGATAGGAGTCAAAAGGAGCTTTAGTGCCTTATTTCATTAGAATATAGGGAGTTTTGTGACCTTCCCATGGTCTACAGACCATGGTATTGTAAAAGAGGAAGATACATAAAGGAGTAATAACGAGTCTAGGAGATCAGTCATAGAATAGAATATCATTGTATGGGAAATTAAGCTAAGGTATGAAAGCTTGTTTCCTGTACTTAGGCCAAGGGGAAGGCTCATGTTGTTGAGTGTGTGGAGACATTGGTAAATCCGCAAGCTGAGTGCATGGGCCCTTGCAGCTAAGTGCACAGGGAAGAAGAGTCTGTAACAACAAATAATACATCTAATAAAGACTATTTTGAGCTATATTTGTGTATCTGTGCATCTATATTTACTTATATAATTTTTTTATATTCGCTTTGTTAATATGAATTTATATGAAGTAATGCTTAATTGATGCGCAAAAGTAGCAGATATGCTTAGTTACTTACTGTTATGAATGTTTAAAGCATTTCACGAAGGTTTAGATTCTGTTTCTACAAGTCACTGCAATCATTTATATTTCAAGGGTTAGGGTTCGCAAAGACTGAAAGAATACATAGAAGCTGCAGGAACCCATCACACTAATCTTTGGATGTAGAAACTTGGTTATGTCATCCCCCAATACTACTTTAGGTGAGACTACAACCTACACTACGCGGGTTGTTGCTGAAAGGGAAAAAAATAGGGTTTTTTTGGTTGAGACAACTAACTCTGAACATGGGTCCAGACCCCTCAAGCCCAAATATGGTTCCATTGCTGAGACCAGCATCTATCTGAGGAATGTGTGATGTCGAAAAAATTGTTCCCAACTAAGAAATAAATCGAGAAGTAGATAGATCAGAAGTTGCATGAATTCGCAGCCCAAGAAAATAAGAATCCACGCCTGTCAAAGGAAGAGTGGTTGAATAGATATCTATTCATAGACGAACACGAGATATTCTTCTGCTATTTTCCGTGTGAATTACACTAGTGGTTGTATAAATTGGTGGATAGTTAGGGTATGTGGAAGCTTGATGACCCTATTGTGTGGACCCCAAAACTAGTGAAGCACTTACAGGCTTCAAAAAATAAAATTGCGTGCATTGTCGATTACTGGATCAATATTATTATGGGAGGATTCATTACTGAGGTCGCGATCGATACATCCACCAGTTATAGTGAAGCGGAGTGCAGGTTTTTCAAGGGGACAAGAGGTAAGTGCCTGAAATCCTTGAAGACCTGGATTAAAATGTTATTATGCAAAAAGAAGGTTATGCCCTTGAATTGATGTTTGGAACTATGCGAAGTGGAAGAGCATTCGAAAGGAACCTAGATTCAGGTGTTGAGTATAGTTTGTTGTTGGGATCGTTTGATAGTAATGACAAAAGAAATATTATGAAGACACTGCAAGGTGTGATGCAAACTATAAGTCAAGGCATCACAAGGATACCACATCCATCCACTCCACCTTAGCCTCCACCTCTGCCTCACACACCTACACCTCTGCCTCCACCTCCACCTCCACCTCCACCTCCATCATTCAATATGGCGAACACGATGAAGATGCCTATGTTGGTCTGTGGATAGAAGACCGTGAACGATTCAGGTTCTTAACATATTTTGTATGGAAGGCTCAGCAAATTACAAATGATGAGATGAAGAAAGTGTAGCTAGTTACAGTGCTACAGGATAGAGCGTTGAGCTGGTATATCAAGTTTTGTTCGGGTAAACCTAATGCAACTATGCTAGAAACACAAAAAGCGCTGAAAAATGAGTTTAAGAAGCCTAAATCACAAGCCCAGTCAGCGACAGAGTTTAAAGAGATCCAGCAGGGGATAGATGAGTCTGCATGGGACTTTGATCAAAGACTGAAGTGTCTGATTCAATAGGATAATATGAGCATCACGGATGATCAACACAGAGACTGGTACATTGCTTTGTTCTTACCTCATTTGAGATTGCCACTGTCTCAGCAAAAAATAGGAATGCAAGTTGAAGCCTTGGATATTTCCATGAGATTGGAAGCTTCACCCATGCATGATATGAATCTATGGGTGCAATAGATTCAATCACAATTGGCTAGCTTACACATGGAGTTGCAGAGCCTCAAGAAGGGAAAGGAAGTACAACCGGAGGTACACACAGAAGTTTCGTTCCTGAAATGCAAAGGCCATGGCCATGATAAGGACCATTTCCCTGTCTATCAGAATTATCTTAGAGGGGGAGGCCCCATCTCATTGAAGCCAAAAAATGCCATTGGACCAAGTACAAGAGTAGCATTGTGATGTGCTATTTGTCAAATTTCTGGGAAACATGCGACAGACAATTGTTATCTTATACAAAAGTTTGTACAAACCCCACAACAGTTGTTCTGCACTTTCTGCAAATCTGTAGGTCATGATGAGTACAATTGTCAGAGTTACGAACTAATGATGGAGCGGACCCCTACGTATAGGATGCAGGCAGAAAATTGGCCTTAAGATCAGGGTGCAACTATGGCATGCGGAGGATTTCAAGGCCTAAGAAGAGGGCATGGAGGAGGCTCTGGAAGGGGTCGTGATCAGATCATCTGTTACAATTATGGAGAAGCACGTCATTTTGCACATGATTGTCAGAATTCGACACACCCCTCCTATTAGTATTGTAGGCAGTTTGACCATGTCATTGAAGATTTCCCAATACTTATAGCAATGATGCAAGAAAAGAAGACTCAAACCCAACAACCTATGCAAAATATCCATATGATAAGGTCAAAGCCTTGCAAAGATGAGCCTAGTGTTAATATCGTTACACGAAGTGGTATCGCCATTAGAGAAGAAAAGGGGCAGCAACCAGAAGTTGAAGGATGAGTACGCAAGGCTACTGAAAAAGAAGTTGTGCTCGATTTAAGAAAAACAAAGGAAACCTTTATGGAAGCTAAGAAGAGCCTCGTGGAAGCTTCTACATCAGGAAGTCAGGGAGAATCTAGAGGAAGCAATCATTAGGGGAATTTTGAGGTCTGAAATGGGCCTCCTACGAAAAATGTACAACCAAAATAAACTTTATAAGAACCAATAGGATTCAAGATGACAATGTCAACCATGGGGGATGATTCACCATTTTTGGATTAAAAAAGTAAAAAGATTAAAAAATAATAAAATAATAAAACTACTTTTTCAACTCGTATTTTCAACTTATCTCCCTAAGGTTTTACTCAAATTTTGAGTGGGAGTACTCGTTGGATGCAAAATTTAATTCCTCATCCAAGTAGTACCCATGTTGCATACTTTTGATGGATCCTACTACACAAAAAATGAGAAATACATGAAAAAACATGATTACAATCACGTTTTTCGTGTATTTCTCATTTTTCGTGTAGTAGGGTGCATCGAAAGTATGAAACATGTATACTCCTTGGATGAGGAATCAAATTTGGCATCCACCAAGTGTTTTTTCTCGAAATTTGAGTAAATCCATAGGGAGATAAGTTGAAAATACGAGTTGAAAAAATAATTTTTTCTTTTTTTTCTTTTCCTCTAAAAGTTGATGATGTAATGTAATCTTATTTTATTATTTCCTCTATTATTTTATAATTCCCTTAGGAGGCACATTGTAGACCTCAAAATTCCCCTAATGAATAGACGGGATGTAGACCCTTCGTTGTTAGCGACATTTTTGAAGACTTGCATGAAGCTTCTAAGGGATAGGAAGATTGTAGAAGGGCTACAAGAACTAATAGATAAATGTACGAGTAAAAATAAACCTCTGTCGGAACAACGTGCAATATGTAAAGTGGGAAAAATCAAGAAGTGAACCGGTCGCGAGATGAGACTAATTGCGCAAATCGGACAGTATGAGATGGATCAGGTAATTTTTGATTTGGGATCTGATGCGAACGTTTTTCCAAAGAAAACTTGGGAGAGAATGGGGAGACCTACATTGCAGTGGTCTCCTATCCAGCTACGAATCGTGAACCAGCGAAAGATCATTCCTATGGGCAGCCTATATAGGGTAGCAGTAGATATTGAAGGAGTAAGCATGCTAGTAGATTTTGAAGTGATCGAGATAGTTGATGATAGAAACCCTTACCCTGCACTACTTGGCATCGATTGGGCCTTTGATATGGATGCGGTAATTAATATCAAAAAGTGCAGAATGGCGTTTGAAAGGAAGGAGCTCAAGGTTATTGTTCCATTGGATCCGATTGAGGGTGTGCGATATACTAAACCAGTCCACGACTGTGAAGAAGACGACAATATTGATCAGATCTATAAGGTCATCACGCGCAATGAGGACTGGATTAACCCTATTGCGAATGGATGAATCACATGGGATAACGATGGTTCTTGCACTTCAGATTCTGATGAGGAGCTTGAGCATTGGCAGAACTGACTACATGAAGTATCATCACTGCACTGTAACAGGATTACAAAGTTTATTTGATGCATATCCACTGAGGTACAGAATTTAACTTATTATGATGGTTTAGAAGATAATTTCTTTTTGGATAAGCTTGAAAGGGATGTATCAGAGAAACACTAGTTCCAAGCTCTAGATATTGTTGTGCGAGCTACACCTACCCGATGGCGGGGTACGCATAAGGATAGCTTCACCGATGGGAAGGAATACTGAAGAATGATGAAGTTATGGTTTGGGTACACCAATACCCACTTGGTTGAAAAATACACAGGGAAGGATGATCCACACAAGCATTTGGTACGATGGATCAAAGCATGGGGAGAAGATTTGCAGCTGGAGTGTATTCACATATTTTTTCATACTTTGGACACCATCCTATGGACTGGTATTTGGAAATTGAGTTGCGACATGGGACGATAGAGTGGGATATCCTGAAGGAGAGATTTTTGTTAACTTTCAGTTTTGAAGATGGGTTTGAGTGTATAGATGAGGCACTCCAAGAGATCAAAGCTGCAATATTCAAAATTCCTTAAGAGTCGATTGAGTGGGTACAACCATATTGGAGTACGCAGCTCTGCCATGCGCTTGAATGTTATAATGTGAGCGCAGAGGAGGGTGAAGAAGATCCCATAAACATCAACATTCCCAAGTCTGAATGACAACACAAAGTCAAGGGACCTAGGGTGGAAATCCTCAATATATCAGAGCCTTTAAAGACTAAATAAGTGAATATTGGATTAGAAGGGTAGCCAAAGTTTGCGAAGATCGGTGACTATTAGGATGAATATAGAGTTGATAAAGTTGCGGAGTTGTAGCATGATATCAAGACTTGTTTCCCACCAAGTTCTATGATCTAAAAGGGATAGTAGGGGATCTGGGAATCATGAAGATTACTTTAAAGCCATATGCGAAGCCAATAAATCAGTGCCCCTACCAATTAAATCCCAAGTATAAAGAAAAGGTGTACAAGGAGTTCGATAAGATGCTGGAAGTTGGGATCATTGAACCTGTGGAGGAGTCAGATTGGCTGAGTCCCATGGTGCTTTAAGAAAATAAGCAGCATGATGAAATTCAAATATGCGTATCCTTGAGGAAGCTGAATGACATGTGCATCTATGATCCATTCCCTACGCCATTTACAGACAAGGTATTGGAGAATGTTGGAGGGCAGATAACCCTTAACCTGAAGAAGTGCATATTTTGTGTACCTTATGGGATACTCTTGGGTCATGTGATTTGCAAGTAGGGATTGATGGTAGACCCTACCAAGATAGCAGTCATTGTTAATTTGTAGGCCTCGGAGAATGTTAAGTAGTTGCGCGCAACGTTGGGCCATACTAGGTATTACAGGAAGTTCATCAAAGTGTATGCACAAATAACTATGCCAATGGAAAATTTGTTGAAAAGGGATTTGACCTTTTGTTGGGACGAGGATTGTTAAAAACAATTGGATTTTTTGAAGGAGAAAATGGTTACTGTGCCCATTTTAGTCTTCCCGGATTGCAAAAAGGAGTTTCATGTTCATGTAGATGCATCTTGTATTTGTGCTAGGTTCGGTATTGACCCAACTAGGTGAAGGATATATTGACCACCCTATAGCATTTTATAGTATGAAGTCGTCAAAGGCAGAAAATAACTACTCGACCACAAAGCGCGAAGGACTAGCGATGTTCTATGCACTACAGAAATGTTGGCACTATCTGTTGGGAGCGCACTTTAAGATGTATGCAGACCATTCTTCTCTGAAATACTAGGCCAACAAGCTTATGTTGGGGGGCAAGATTTGCAGGCAGTTGTTACTATTCTAGGAATACGATGTTGAGGTAATTATGAAGCCAGGATGCCTAAATGCTTATCCTGATCACCTCTCTCAGATTGAGATTGTGGATGAGCCTATGAGTTTGGAGGAAGGGTTACTTGATGTGCCACTCTTCATTGTTGGTGTCACAAATGATCACTTCACAGATATAATTCAGTTTTTGTCTACAGGTACAACCCTGGAAGGATATTCAACACAATAGAAGAAAGAACTAGTGGTCTGGGTAGCTAATTTTTCTGTGATTGTCGAACACAGGCTAAGATGAAATGTTGCGCAAATATGTCTCGGAGTATGAGTAGCTAAGAATTCTAGTAGAAGCACATGGAGGAGCAGCTGGAGGACATTGCGCAGGGAGAGCGACCGCATAGAAAATCTTATGTGCAGGACTTTGGTGGCCTACTTTGCATAAGGACTCTAAGACCTATTGCAAGGCATGCAATGTTTGTTAAAGGACGGGGAGACCATCGCGAAGGGATGAATTTCTCCTAAATCCTCAAGTGACGTTGCAGGTGTTCGATAAGTGGGCGGTAGACTTTATGGGTCCAATACAGCCACCAAGGAAAAAGATGGGGGCTAGATACATTATTACAGTGACTGAATACTTGACCAGGTAGGCAGAGGCATAGCCTATAAAATATTGCAACACAACTATACCCACAAAGTTTATCTCTGAGTATATCTTGTCTTGGTTCAGGTACCCTAAAACTTTAATGAGTGATAGGGGTATGCACTTCCTAGATGAAACAATTGTTGCGCTGATTGAGGAATTCTTGGTATATCATCAGAAGAGTACGCCTTATCACCCTCAAGTGAATGGCATGGTGGAAGCCTTCAATAAAATTCTGGAGAGTTCCTTCACAAAGATTTGCAATGCAAAGAGGAATGATTGGGATGTGCACATACCAGTTGTCCTTTGGGCGTACCAGACTACTTGTAAGAATTTGATAGGCCAAACCCTGTTCATATTGGTATATGGGCATGAGGTTGTAATTCCCATGGAATATATTATGCCAAGTTTGCATATTGCAACAATTACAGACATGGTTGATCATGATACTATGGATGAGCATCTTGCACAGCTCATAGAAATGGAAGAAGATCACTTCCTGGAAGGCTTTCATCAACAGGTGCAGAAGGATCATCAAAATGCATGGCATGATCGCCCAATCAAACAACGCACCTTCAAGAAGGAAGATTTAGTATTTATTTATGACAGTAAGTTTACAAAATTTCCCAGAAAATTTCAGATGCATTGGCTGGGACCCTATGTTATTAAGGAAATTACAGATGGTAGCACAATTTAGCTCACGAAGCTAAATGGGGAATTAGTCCTGGGAAAAGTCAAGGGAAGTCGCTTGAATTTGTACAGGGGTGATCCCACCCCAATGCAATGAATATATGATTGTGGGATAGTCTTAGTACCCCATGTAGCTACAAGGAGGTACAGGACTTTAAACTACACTACTCGAAACTTAGACAGGAAAAGTGAAGGGATTGCACGAAAAATCAAAGGATGGTGTCAAAGAGAGATACACCAAAGGAGCTGCACTATGTGGGTAGGTCCCACGTAGCCTGGCAAAAAATTGACTGTTCAAAGAACTATAGATGATTGGATGACGAAATTTCCATTGAAAGCAGCGGGGAAAACACATTTATAGATCATATCTTTGGAAATCTGCTGCCAAAGATGCATTAATGACCAGTAATTGGATGGAATGGTTTAATTTGAATTCAAATTCATCTATAAATATGCCATGTCATTCCACATTCAAACACTTTGCTTCCTGAGAGTTTTCCTTAGGATTTTTCACCTTGATTTGTGCCAATAACTACACTGTGTGTCTTGTTTAGATTAGGAGGAACTCTTTTCACATTCTGGCTTGGTAGACGTGCCTGAAATTTTTCATAAAATTTTTCTGGATAGAATGATTGCAACCCTCCCAGAGATAGAGTCAGCCCCATTGGAAGCAGCACCAATCGCACCTATGTCTACTAGATTGCCTACTACCACACCTAGGTCGCCTAGGCCTAAACTGTCTACGTCTAAAAAGCAGAAGAAGCCTCAGCTAGTGCCGGTGTGACAATTTCCAAGGAAAAATCCCACAGAAATCCGACAGAAGGGGAAGATGGATTGGTCACAACAACTAACAGATTTGATGGATTTAGATGAAGGCAAACTACACAGAGGCATAGAAGAAATGATGTTGAGGAGGGTGAGCCGGTGACTCAGCTCCCAAAATATATTCTTCCACAAAAGGCCATGACTAAAGTACCAAAATATCTAGACAACGTGAAGTTCATGGTGTCAATGCCACTATTGCCAAAGAAAGTAATGTTTGAGGGCACGTTGTTGGCTTTCATACTGAACCTAAAGATGGAATATTGGGACTTAGGGGACCTTGATAAGTTCCCTCAGTTGGCACTGAAAAAATACTTGTCTAAGGTCTATTATGAGGAATCATATGTCACACAGTTGGAGACACTTAAATGGGTAGTTGGTGTTGGGGTCGCGAGGCTCGTAAATATGCTATGGGTGCCGCACTTTAGTCACACCAACGTAAACACCATCTGTGTGTGCCAATTGATATGATTGGTCCATGATGGATGTCTCTAGCTGGGAGAACCCATACCTATCACATATATGTTGATCCACTGGATTACACTATTGTCATTCCAAAGAGTGGACCTTGCAAAGGTGTTTGGAGGAAAAGCACAGGAAAAGAAGCTCGCAGACCAAATGAAGAGTGAGTTTGGTCTGATAAAGAAGTCGTAAGGATACTCCATTTGCTCTATCTCAGATCTCGCATTACAATTTTCCATGCAAATATTAGTAGGAAAAATAATGCGTAAGTGCCACGCAGATGAAGTACTGACACCGGTGATCTCTTTGGATGTGCAGTGCACCCAAGGAGTCTAATATAACTAGGCTCAGTATTTGTGCAAGGACTTTTTGGAGAATTGCAGGGTAGACCAGGATGAGGGCAAGGCATTCCATTATGCCTAGTTGCTGCTATTGATAGCACTGGTGACTTAGAGGATACCTGAGGACAGTAAATTTCCTCCACATGACGTAGACCTCCTAGATGCAGCGAAGTTCACTTCGCTCTGGGCTACCAAGGACCCCATGCGCATCACCGAGGTAAAGATCTTTTGGGTTCTTTTTGAGATGGAACTAAGGACGGTGATTAGCTAGAGGCTATGACTATCACCCACATTGCACATGCAGTATGAATCCATAGCTGACTTTAAAGCAGATTTCCACAATCTACATATTCATGCAAAGAAGGATTCCATAAGGGTATACACAAGTTGCCTTACTTGGTGGTCAAGGAGGATATACCAGGGGTCGTTAGCAAGTGGCCAAGTGACTAGTTCACCTCTTCTGACATCAGCACAGGTACAAGTAAGGTTGTTGAAGGATCAAATGTGTAGATGATGACATCACTGAAGAAAAAGGAAGCATAGTAGGCATCCACTTCGGAAAAATCTACGCACAAGAAGGCAGTTGTTGCACGAGAGGAAGAAGAGGCAACCAAAGAAAAAGCAGCACAGGAAAAAATGATGTCACAAGCCACAATTGACGTTGAGGAGTCAAAAAAGGAGAAAACGCTGGAGGAGGAAGAAATAGAGGAACAAGATGAAGGGGGTGTGGAATTAAAACCCCCCTGCGTGGTCAAGACAAGAAAGAAGTAGACCTCAACTAGGTCATGCAAGAAACAAAAGTTCGACCAATCAGCAGGCACAACCCCTTGGGTCCTCACTAAAGGGAACTTTGATGAAATAGGTGATGTGGTTTGTGACACAACCACAGATATTTGGGGACATTTTAAGTAACAGTACCTGTAGGCGTTGGAAAAGGTTCAACAAAACTTGCGTGAGTTGCAGGTCCAAACAAGTAGGATACAAAGTGAGCGTGGGATAGGAAAGCATGAAGAAAGCCTGCCTGAGTCAAGCAAGCAGTTCAGTTATGGACACATAGATGACTTTGGATATTCACATTCAACTACCAGAAGGATATCTGCATGTTGAGACAAAAGAAGAAAGAGAGCAATTGATGCAAATGAAGAACCTGAGCTTAAATCTCACGGTACTCTCCATCTAGACTCTGCATGAACTACACCAAGGGGTACCTAATGAATCGATGGTTCAGGAGAAACGCGCACTGCTGATAATTAGTGAAGTCAAGACAAACAATCAACAGATTTTCGAGGAGAAGGTGTAGGTGCTTAAAGACAAAGAGGAGATCAAAACACATAGTTAACAGTTGGAAGCCGCCATTGCACAGGCCTATAGTGATCTTCAAGAGCTCAAGATCCCAGTAGAAGTAGCCTCAGCGGAAAGATCCAAAAATTGGCCGCTGAAGTGAAGGATTCAAAGGATGAAGTTGGTCGAGTCTAGTTTGAGCTGGAGCCGCAGATATCAAAGTTACAACTTAAACTACAGCCCACAACTCCTCCAGAAGTTAGAAAGTAGTGCAAAGATGCTATCAAAGTAGGCATGGAAACCTTGGAAGATGCAGTCAAGGATTGCACTGAGTTATTCGAGTAGGCCATGGAATTGTGGACCTCGCTGCAGGGGGATCCCACTCTGTAGAAGATTCCCATAGACATCAAAGAGAACCAGAGTAAATTCAACGGAATTAGGTCAACAACATGGACCTTATCACTAGTGTAAAGGTTTTCCAAACCGTAGGAAGGTAGGTTAATTCACAATGATATTGACAAGTTGTGCAGCAAGGAAACAATCATCTCCTCGAGGATGCAGCCATGGACAGATGGGGCAAGTCAGTTGACTCTGTTAGTGCATAGCAAGATCAAAGGAATGCAACAGACTCAAAGGACCATGGGCCTTGCAGTTGAGGGCCCAACTACTGAAAAGTTGTTCAAAGAAGTGCAACAAGCTACTACGTAGGGAATATCAGATCTACATGTTTTGAAGATCAAGTTCAATGAGCTACAGGCGAAGATCGATGTGCCACCAGCATAGTGACTTGAGGATGAGTCACCAAATTGTGTTGGGGACCTGTTGGGATAGGGTCCCCTATGGTAAATTTTGTAATTAATTTTTTTATATTTGTAAAGTCTTCACGTTTTGAGGGAGCGGAGTGCGAAGGTCATAGGAGTCAAAAGGGGATTTAGTCCCTTAGTTTGTTAGAAGATAGGGAGTTTTGTGACCCACCCATGATCTGCAGACCATGGTATTGTAAAAGAGAAAGATATATAAAGGAGTCATAGCGAGTCTAGGAGATCAAGCATAGAATAGAGGATCACTGTATGGGAAATTAATCTAAGGCAAGAAAGTTTTTTTCCTGTACTTAGGCGAAGGGGAAGGCTCCTGTTACTGAGTGCACAGAGACCTTGGTAAGTTCACAAGCTGTGTGTGCGGGCCCCTGCAGCTGAGTGCGCATGGAAGAAGAGTCTGTAACAACAAAGAATACATATAATAAATACTATTTTGAGCTATACTTGTGTATCTGTGCATCTATCTTTACTTATGCAATTTCTGTATATTCACTCTGTTAATATGAATTTATATGAAGTAATTCTTAATTGATGCACAAAAGTAGCAAATTTGCTTCGTTACATACTGTTATGAATGTTTAAAGCATTTCATAAAGGTTTGGATTTTGTTTCTGCAAGTCACTGCAATCATTTATATTTCAAGGGTTAGGGTTCGTGAAGACTAAAAGAAGCCCTAGAAGCTGTAGGAACCCATCACACTAACCTCTGGATGCAGAAACCTGGTTTTTTCATCCGTAATATTGCTTTGGGTGAGGCTACAGCCTGTGCTACACGGGTTATTTCTGAAAGGGCTAGCAATTAGGGTTTTGTTGGTTGGCACATCTAACTCTGAACTTGGGTCAGGACCCCTCAAGCCAACAAGTAGTTGCAACAAGTTTTTCTTGTAGGTACCGAGTTTCATGTATGTTTTCCTCACTAGTTTTGGCATGCATGGCATATGCATGTGGTATTGGTCATGATCTATCACTAGCATGGAGGATTTCTTGGATTGACAGTGGATTTGCCTAGCCTTGCTATTTCCTGGATATCCATGGTGTTGTGGGTTCATTTGCTTTTTTTCTGGTTGGTTCT
Organism: Pinus tabuliformis; assembly: GCA_031772625.1. Lineage (NCBI taxonomy): Eukaryota > Viridiplantae > Streptophyta > Pinopsida > Pinales > Pinaceae > Pinus > Pinus tabuliformis. The sequence goes on along the minus strand of CM062806.1, from coordinate 608,662,515 downwards.
CATGTTTCCTTTAGCTTGGGTTGAGTTATTAGTTCCTGGAGCCTTGGTTGGACAAATGCTTTGGAGCCATGTAACTAGTTGGGTTGAGTTACTTGTCCTGGAGCCTTGGTTGGAAAAATTCTCTGGAGCCCGGTATAATTTGTGGGTTGAGTTACTAGTCCTAGAGCCTTGTTGGGCCAAATGATCTGGAGTCCTGCAAGGATTAGATGGAAACCAATCTAATGATGGTTTTGTGATGTCCAACCATGAGGTGGAATCAATGCTTGATGGGTGGAGGTGGTTGGCATCTGAAATCCCTGGATAGCTTTAGATTGATGCGTTTTATGAGATCCCACATTAAGGCTTGGAATATGGCATGGGGGTGACTAGATGGAAGAAATATTTGGTTTAGCTATGTCTATGGTCAGGTGGTACATGGAAGTCTCAAACCTAGTGAGATTTTCCTATGTCTAATAAAAGCTAAGTTCTCTTGATTTTGTACTTATTTATATGTGGATTTAATGGCTTTCATCTCACTATTATTTCCTGATTTTATGTTGGTTACAAGCATGGTTAATTGACTGGTCCATGTCATGGTTATTTCATGTATTTACTTGTAATTGTTAAAATGATGGATGCAATACCTAATTGATGTCATAACAGTTCAAGGGAGAAGGTGGTGATCCTTCATGTCATGTCTCATAATATTTTTCATTCATTCATGCTATGTCTTGTATTCTAGACCTATAGATTGCATTGATGTGAAGTGTTTGATAGAATCCCAGTCCCAGTTAGGGATGGTCAGGACTAGCCCTATATTTAGTTTTTTGTTTATTAGTCTTGTCATCATGTGTTTAATGGATTCTAGAAGTTACAACAAGTTCTGGGCAATGGCCGGAATTATGGGCTTGAAAATTGCCTTAAATCTCATGGACTTTAGCATAGGTCTACTGGAAATAGTCCCTAGACGCAGGCATGCAGGCTTGTGGGAGCATCCAGAGCTCTCTAGACGTTGGAATTTGCATAGCATGGGAGTGTACAGAGGTTTAATAGCTTAAAAACTTAGTGGGACCCAGGGGCATGAACCCTCAGCGGTTGGGATGGCTCCTGGGAGTGTTGTTGCTGATGTGGAAGGTATGTTTGATGTGTTTTCATCGATTCCACTTCATTAAGGTCACCTAGAAGTTTGAATCATAATAGAGTAGCCTCCCATCACATGTTTACCCTGGTTGGTCAGTTACTTGGGTAGATGTGGGAGGAGGGTGTTATAAAGTGGTATCAGAGCATGGTTCACCCCTTAGACTAGATGGGTTGTGTGTTGGTCATGCATTTAGGTCGGTCGCATGTGTGTCTCTTTTGTCGTAGGAACATGTGCTTGTTTCATTTATATTGTATGGTTCATGGTTGTAGTGATGTCGCCATGGTAAGTTGATGATGTTGTTGTGAAGTGTCACCATGTGTGTATGATTGGTTACATGTTTATGCTTTCATATTGTCAATGTATATCGATATGGTTTTTGTTGTCATGGATGTGTACCTGACATGGTCATGCATTGATGACTGGACTCTAGCTAGAATGATGGTTATATGGTTATATGCTTATGAGTTATATATTTATATGTTCTTTTATGATTATGTTATACATGCATTACGTTGATTTTTTAATCTTGCAGACAAGGTTTCCTCCCTCAATTATGCTAAGGTGCGTTGGTTTATTGTGATTTGGTTTAGTTGACATGATATACCTTGCATGAAAAATATCAAAGATGACTGACAAGATATTAAACTACAGTTCCCAAGACTCTCCCTATGGATTAGATGAGTAGCATGGTGTTGGAAATTCTTCTGATTTGGTAGATACACTGAGAAGCTTAAAGGAAGAAATAAGTAGTTGTAAGGAAGACAATGACCGAATCATACAGGCATAGGAGAAACTAGCAGAGCTAAATGCAACAATACTGCAAAGTTTTTCATAGTTGTAGCGATAGGGACCACTTTAGACTAGCCACGAGTAGGAGGAAAATACTAATGGGGCATACGATAGTAGGTTGCATGGTGGTCACAGGTCAAATAGAGATGACACGATTAGAGATGGTAGATTGTTGGATACTCCAGATAGGAGAGGTGATAGACATAGGTACTATTCTAGTTCTGATTCTGACAGGCATGATGATTGACATCATTATCATCCTTATAGGAGGAGTGATAGGGGATATTTTCTAGATGAGTTTAAGAAATAAAAACCACCTACATTTGATGGAGAGATGAAGAAATTGTTAGCTGCAAAGGCATGGTTGCTTGGCGTTTGGAAGTTCTTCAGGGTTGCATGATTACTCAGAAAACATGAAATCCAAAATAGCTACATTCAGTCTCAAAGGTAAAGCAGACATTTGGTGGGAAGATGTGAAGAATGTCAGAGGTATACATGAGGAGGACTTGACTTGGAATGATTTTGAATGGATATTCAAGAACAAGTACCTATCATAGAGATACTTTGATGACATGGCAAAAGAAATGAGTTAAAGATGGGATCTATGACAGATGAGGAGTACACTAGCAAGTTCTTAGAGCTACTGAGATATGTGCCTTACATCAAGGAGGAGAAGGTCAAGCTTCAAAGATTCACTAGTGGGTTATTGATGGCATTCAAAGACAAGATTGAGTTCCATGAGCCTAGATCATTGGAGGAGGCCATCTGAAAGCTAAATAATTGCTATGAAAAATCGAAGCGTAGGTCTGAGACTAAGACAAACTTGAAGGATAGTGAAAATAACAAGTTAAATTGGGATAAGAAGCGAGCAATACCTCGGGATTCAGGTAATAAAGAGAACGTTTCACCACCTAAGAAGTTCAATGCATCTGACAGAGGACAAAGAATTTGAATAGAGGAGAAAAATAAGGAGCCCTTGTGGTGTTGTACTTGTGGAGGGGATCATCACATGAGATATTTTCCGCAATATTAGGGTGGTAGGCCTCAGATGTATAGTACACACGAGGTGCAAACTGTTGGGGATGTTAGTCAAAGTGTTCCTCGTATCTATGTAGCGCTGGCTAATAGACAGGAAGACCATCAAGAATATATCATTAAGATGGACGTTAATATTTGTGATTAATTTGTTTCTATTTTGATTGAACTTGGATCTAATTATGGTTATGTCAGTCCTAATTTGGTGGATATGTATGGTTTGAACAGAGAAGTGCATGCAAAGTCTTGGTTAGTGTAGTTGGCTACAAGTACAAGGAAGCGAGTTCATCATTGGGTAACGTCTTGTGCATTTAATTTGAATGGTATGCCTGCCTTAGCACATTCGAATGTATTGCTGTTGGGATCATATAATATGTTTTTGAGCATGGATTTTTTGTACCTTCATAGTACCAAGGTGGATTGTTATGACAAATCCATTGAGTGTTTGGATGACAATGGGGAACCAAGAGTTTTGTGGGGTAAGAAGAAAGAAACATTAGTTAGACTGGTGGAAACTATTCAGGCAAAGCGTAGTTGCAAGAAAGGGTGTGTGTTATTTGCAATGCACATTTCTAGTGAGAAAGGTAAGGAAGTTGAGGATGCACATGTTTTGAGAAGGTTCCTAGTTCTACAGTAGTTCCAAGATGCATTTCCTAAGGATATTTTGGAGTTTCCATCTCACAGGGAGGTAGAATTTTATATTCAATTGATGCTAGGGGCAACTCCGGTATCCAAGGCACCTTATAGGATGAGTACATCTATGTTGGTAGCGTTGAAGTTTTAGTTGAAGGAAATTTTGGACAAGGGATACATTAGGCCAAGTGTATCACCTTGGGTGCATTGATATTGTTTTTAAAGAAGAAGGGTGGCACTCTCAGGTTGTGCATTGACTACAGGAAGTTGTTGAAATATGGAAACAAGAATATTCCAATTTAATTTGTCCTTGAATTAAATTGTGAATTAAAGTCGAATTTAGTCTTAATAGCTACTTGGAAATAATTAATTAATTTATTTTAAATTAATTACTTGGAGAAATTCAATTTAGAAGTCTTTCTGAAGTCATGCAAGGGTTATCCCTTAAATTAAGGAGATAAGATTGAGTTATATTTGAGTTGTAATTAGTTAACTCAGTTTACTGAGTTAAGTCCAGTTAAATTAGTTCCAAACTATTTGAGGAACTAATAGTGAGTTAACAGTCACTTGATGCATTAATGCACTCAACTAGTGCTACTCTAGTTAACCGAAGATTCCCGCATCAGAAACTCAAGCATGTCTATTCTGAGAAAGACCCAATTGAGATTAATGTTCAAGGACAGTGTACTATCAGTTGCATGTGTTTTCTTATGGAGAAAAATCATGCATGCAGTCAAAGATTTATCCTTGTGGATTGTGCAATTTTGGAGAAGGTTTTCCACTTGGTAGAAGGCTAATCATCCACAAGGATCAACACAAGAAAAGAGGAGCTTGGAGGGCAGAGAGGAAGGCTGGAGAGAAGCCAAGATTGCTTATGAGCATCCGTGAGGATTGTACTGAGATCTGGCTAGCTGTGAGAGCTAAGGTTTTGTATAGTTCCTATGTATTTCCACCATGTATGATAATACAATAGTGTGGGGTTTTTAGCTGAGGCTTTCCCCAAAGTATTTTCATGTGTATTGTGCAATTGATTCTTCTTCTTTTGGTTATATTGTTCATCTGGATCTTTAAGCTTCTGCAAATTGATATTAGAAGTAGGTTATAGTATTATGTTTTGATTTATATTGCATTATCGAGTTAACCTACACAAATTTTCTACATGGTATTAGAGCTAGATTTATAGAAAATTTCTACATGGTATTAGAGCTAGATTTGTAGAAATTTTCTACATGATATTAGAGCTGTGAACAATATACTGAGAAGAGAATTTGAAGTTTGAAGTTCGGGGTTGCAGGTGCAAATCAAATTCATATCATACTTCAAGGTTGGCCAATGGCATTCTATGTCTTGAGACTCCAGTATGCCTTGGAAGGTAGCTCGAATTACATAGAATGGAAAGATAGAATGGAGGCTATATTAGAAGACAATGGCTTGAAGGAATTCATTGATAAAGAAATCCAAAAGCCAACTTCAACTAATGCACAAGAGTTGGCTGAGTGGAAGAAGACTATGGAGAAGGCGAGACAAATCATCCTTGAGGGAGTTCGAAACCATATTGTCTCAAGTCTCCATGGGAAGGATACTCCATTTTCAATGTGGAAGACACTAAAGGACCTCTACCAGAACAGTAGCAACCAGAGGATATTGGTGCTCAAGGATAAGCTTCAAAGAATCAAGATGGAGAAGGGCGATACTATTTCCACATATCTGAACAAGCTCACCACTTGTAGAGATGAGCTTGGCAGTGTGGGAATAACTACTGCTGATGATGATATGGTGAGCCTCGCTCTCCTTGGCCTTCCAAAGAGTTGGAATAGCTACCAGGACTCTGTGAATGGAAGGGAAAAACTACCAGATTGGGAATGACTGTGGTCGAATCTTATGCAGGAGGAGATTAGGAGGAGCACACGAGATGGTTCTTCATCCAAGAATGATGATGAAGAAAATCTTGCCTTAGCAAGTGAGGCAAGGAAATGGAAGGGGAAGGCTTCCCATTTCAAATTGGACTCTTCTCATGGAGGGAAGAAGAGTGACATGTCTAAAGTAAGATGCTTTAATTGTCACAAGATGGGACATTATGCGACTAATTGACCATCAAAGAAGCCCAAGAAGGGAACCTCGGAAGGATCGGAAGGTGAGGCATTAGGTGTAGGTTTTAACCCTGTACAGAAATTACCTGCATACGAATTCTTAAACAAAGAAAATAAACAATGCGAGAGCATAACCCATAAAACACATATGCACAGAGATTTTTCCCTGGATCCCAAAACCGGGACTACCAGCTTGATTTTTCATTATTTTCCTTTCAATGTTACAATACATATTTATACATGCCCAAGCATCCAATACCATGGACCGAAAAACCATCGCGTCCAATACCAAGTGCGAAAAACCATGCACAAAACCATAGGTAGGTTCGCCCAACCTAATATAGGGTCCAAAAAAAAAATTTCCCGGGGCGCTGCCCCGAACCCCGTAGAGGGGGGCTACCCGCCCCCCTCAAACCCCCCGACAGGGGGGGCTACCGCCCTCCTCTAACCCCTCGTTTGACTACGTAGGTTAGTCGTGGAAAGAATATAACACAACCCAACAATCTCCCACTTGTTGTTTTCTTTCCACAAGGGGGCCACATGAGAGCTTAGTCATTTTTCCAGCCCTGAAACACCCATTGTTTCTCTACACCAAGAGAACTTCTCAGAGCTCACATATTTTGTCAATGCATCTGCAGTATTCTTCAAAGTGTCCACCTTTACCAGCAACACCTTTTTGTCTTCTATCATATCCCTCACAAAGTGATACTGAACATCAATGTGCTTTGTCTTTGAATGATAAGCAGGGTTCTTTGCCAAGAAAATTGCACTTTGGCTGTCACAGTCTATTCTTATAGCTCCCTGTACTAACCCCATACTTGAACACAATCTCTGCAACCAAACTGCTTCCTTGCTTGCATGAGTGGCTGCCATGTATTCTGCCTCTGTAGTTGATAGTGCCACTACAGATTGTTTCTTACTCATCCAACTGACTGCACCTCCAAATAGGTTAAACACATACCCACTTGTAGATCTTCTCTGATCCAGATCTCCAGCCCAGTCTGCATCAACAAAACCATGAATATCCAACACTCTATCCAATCCTGGTCTTCCTTGGTAGCACAAACCATAATCACTAGTGCCACGCAAATACCTGAAAACCCGCTTCACTGTTGTCCAATGCTCCTTCCCTGGTTTTGACATAAACCTGCTCAATACTCCCACTGCATGTGCAATGTCTGGTCTAGTACAGACCATTGCATACATCAGGCTACCGACTGCACTTGCATATGGAACACGGGACATGTCCTCTTCCTCTTCTTGTGTCTTGGGACACTGTTCAGCAGATAACCTCACACCTACAGGAATAGGAACCTTCACCGGTTTACTATCCTGCATATTAAACCTCTGCAGTATTGTCTCGACATACTTCCTCTGGTTTAACCAAAGCTTCCTCTTTGCTCGATCTCTTTTAATTTCCATGCCCAAAATATAGTTTGCAGCACCAAGATCTTTCATGTCAAATTTGGAGGACAATTGGGTCTTCAAATCCTGGATAATTTCTTTGTCATTTCCAACCAGCAACATATCATCCACATACAAGACCAAATAAATAACACGGTCACCAATTAATTTAAAATACACACAATGATCTGCTTTGCTTCTGGTGAAGCCAAGTCCCCGTATAAATGTATCAAATTTCTGATACCACATCCTTGGTGACTGTTTTAACCCATATAGAGACTTCTTTAACTTGCATACCAGCTCTTTCTTACCCTTCACTGCAAAGCCTTCAGGTTGCTTCATGTAGATTTCCTCTTCCAAATCCCCGTGAAGAAACGCTGTCTTCACATCCATCTGTTCTACCTCAAAATCAAAAGCAACAGCAATAGATAAAAGTAATCTAATAGAATCTACCTTGGCAACAGGAGAAAAAATATCACCAAAATCAATTCCCGGCACCTGGGAATAACCTTTTGCTACCAACCGAGCTTTGTATTTCTCCACCTTTCCTTCTGCATTAGTCTTCTTCTTGAACACCCATTTGCTGCCAATGGGTTTCCTTCCAGCCGGCAACTCTACCAGATCCCAAGCCTCATTTTTGTGCAAAGATGCCATTTCATCAACCATGGCCTCTTTCCAGAGTTTTCCATCCTCTGAATCCACTGCTTCCTTCACAGTTCTGGGATCATCATCAGTAACAGAGAAAGCAAAATTTGAACTGAAAGTAGATGGACTATACCTTTCTGGCTGCCTTCTTTCTCGACCTGATCTTCTCACAGCCGGAGTTTGTGGCTCTTCATCTTCTGATTCCTCCTCTGCTGCAGAGTCTGATTCTTCCTCCTTTGGCTCAAACTCTATCTTCTCAGGTTCCTTTGGTTGGACTTCAGATTGAATAACATCTTTTACCTCTCTGAACACCACATCTCGGCTGTACACAACCTTCCGTGTGACTGGGTTCCAAAGCTTATAACCCTTTAAACCATCCTTATACCCAATAAAGATGCACTTTTCAGATTTACTATCCAACTTGGTTCGTTTCTCCTTTGGAACATGTACATATGCATCACATCCAAATACCCTCAGATGTGAAAGAGAGGGTTTCTTACCAGTCCATACTTCTTGTGGAGTCTTATCCTCCAACGCTGATGAGGGTGATCTGTTGATTAGGTAACGTGCAGTATCCACCACCTCTGCCCAGAATTCTTGTCCTAACCCGGCACCACTGAGCATGCTTCTTGCCCTTTCCATCAACGTCTTGTTCATTCTTTCTGCGACTCCATTTTGCTGAGGTGTATATGGAGTAGTCTTTTGTCGTGCTATACCACACTTCTTACAAAATTCTTCAAATTCCTTGCTGCAAAATTCTCCACCATTATCTGTCCTCAGCACCTTTATCTTCTTCTCTGTCTGATTTTCCACCAGAGCCTTAAATTCTTTAAACCTGTCAAAGACTTCAGATTTCTTCTTAAGGAAATATATCCATGTATTCCTTGAGAAGTCATCTATGAATGATACGTAGTACACAGACTTTCCCAGTGATGGAACCTTCACAGGTCCAAACACATCACTGTGCACAAGCTCTAATATCTGTTTCGTCCTCCTACCACCAGAGGGGAAACTCACTCGATTCTGCTTCCCATACACACAATTTTCACAGAAATCAAAATCCAGAGAGCTATCATTCATACCTTCTACCATACCTTTACCATGAAGTATTCGAAGGCCCTTCTCTCCAATATGTCCAAGCCTTTGATGCCACAACATGGTCTTCTCTCCAGAGACCACTAGATTTTCTACTCCATTTTCAGGAACCATAGAACTATTGCACCCATCAACAACAGTGCTACCTTGCAGTTTGTACAGAGTTCCAGTCCGAACTCCCCGCATCAATATCAGTGCTCCTCGAACCATCTTGCAGGTATCTTTCTCGAACACCGTCTTTACACCTGCATCATCCAACTTGCTTACAGAAATCAGATTTTTGGCCAATGCAGGAATATGTAGAACACCCGGAAGTGTTCTAACCCTTCCACCTTGCAACTTCAACTTTACTTTTCCCCGACCAATGATTCTAGCCTTCCTATCATCTCCTAAGAAGACATCACCACCATCGTATTTCTCATACTCGCAGAACCACTCTCTATGGGGAGTGAAGTGAAAGGATGCACCTGAGTCAATCAACCATGCCTCATGATCTACATGTGTACTTGAAGAAGCCAAGTACACATCCCCACCTTCATCTGAGGTGGTTTTCGCCTCTGCAGAAGGAGCATCATCAGATCCCTTTCCTTTATCAGGAGCTTTAGATTTACAATCCCTTCTGAAGTGCCCTTCCTTTCCGCATTTCCAGCACACCACCTTTGTAGGTTTTCCTGGAGATTTAGATCTCCCTCTAGATTTAGATCTCCCACTCGATGACTTATTTTTGTTTCTGTTCTGGGACCGTCCTCGTATAGACAAGGCATCACCATTCTGGTTGTCCATATTCTTCCGTCTCATCTCCTCCGTCAGCAAGGCTGAGACTATTTCATCAAACTGCAAAGCAGTTGCATTGCTACCTATTGCAATAACCAGACTATCCCACGAATCTGGTAGAGAACACAATACACTGATGCACTTATCTTCATCTGAAATTTTAATATCAACAGATAATAATTGACTTACCACAGTATTAAACGCATTCAGATGCTCTGTCACCGAGTCTCCATCTTTCATCCTCAGGTTATACAGCTTTTTCCGCAGGAACAGTTTATTCACCAGAGACTTAGATTGGTACAAAGTCCCTAACTTGACCCACAAAGCCTTTGCCGTAGCTTCCCCTGATACATTCAGCAATACTGAATCTGAGACACACAATCGTATTGTGCTCTTTGCCTTCCGATCCAATTTCTTCCATTCTTCATCGGTCACTCCCGATGGTTTAGTACCCGATCTACCACGATCCATTGATCTTTATCGACCAACAGATCCTCCATCTTGAGTTTCCACAACTCAAAACTCTGACCATTGAACTTCTCAATCTCGATCTTTCCACTGCTCGCCATCTTCTTTCACCACCAGAATCGATCTCGCAGATCTCCCACTGAACAGGGTCTACCACAGGCCCGAGCGAAACCCCTCAGCAACGAAGGCGTCCCCTTGAAGCCAAAACAACTCTGATACCAAATGTAGGTCTTAACCCTGTACAGAAATTACCTGCATATGAATTCTTCAACAAAGAAAATAAACAATGCGAGAGCATAACCCATAAAACACATATGCACAGAGATTTTTCCCTGGATCCCAAAACCGGGACTACCAGCTTGATTTTTCATTATTTTCCTTTCAATGTTACAATACATATTTATACATGCCCAAGCATCCAATACCATGGACCGAAAAACCATCGCGTCCAATACCATGTGCGAAAAACCATGCACAAAACCATAGGTAGGTTCGCCCAACCTAATATAGGGTCCAAAAAAAAAATTTCCCGGGGCGCTGCCTCGGACCCCGTAGAGGGGGGCTACCCGCCCCCCTCAAACCCCCTGTGACCCCCCCGCTGCGCAATCGGCACAACGAAGGGGGGCTACCGCCCCCCTCTAACCCCCCGTTTAACTACATAGGTTAGTCGTGGAAAGAATATAACACAACCCAACATTAGGCTCTCAGTTCGAAATGGACTTTACCCTCCTCACATGCATGGTGTCATCGATGATGGGTTGTGTCTGGTATCTTGACAGTGGAGCCTCATTTCACATGACCGGTGATAAAAATTTATTTAGTGCCTTGAAAGAGAAAGACCTTAAGATGCACATAGATATGGATGATGACAAAAGGTATAATGTTTCAGGAGTGGGCACGGTTGCTTTTGAGAGGGAGCATGGAGCTCCTCTCACCTTGATAAATCTGATGTATGTTCCTGGACTGAAGAAGAACTTGGTATCGGTCATGATGTTGGAGGACAAAGGCTATGATGTTGTCTTCAGTAAAAGAAATGTGTTCCTAAGACACATAGCCATGGGTCAGACCAAGAGGATAGGGATTCGAGTGAAGAATCTCTATAAACTATAGGTAGATGATTGTGCAGCATTGAGTACGAAAGCAGAATTGCTGCAAAGCCAAGACATTAGCAAGTTGTGGCACATGCAGTTGGGCCATTTGCATCATGGATATTTGAAGATAATGTAGCATATATCTATAGGACTTCCAAAAGGTAAACTTGAGCAAGTTGACACATGAAAATGTTGTAACTTGGGAAAGTACACCAAGTCTTCCTTTCATGATCGAGACAGTCAAGCAGAGGATATCTTAGAGTGAGTTCATACTAATTTGTGTGGACCATTCTCAATGGCGTCCACAACGAAGCAAAGCTATTATGTGATTTTCAATGATGACTATTCTCATAAATCTTGGATTTATTTCATGTAGAAGAAGGACCAAACTTTCACAAAGTTTTGTGAGTTCAAAGCTTTGGTCAAGAAAGAGTCAGGGAAGAATATTAAGGCCTTGAGAAGCAACAACAGTGGAGAATATGTCTCTCAAGAGTTTAAGGACTTCTGTGCAACGGAAGGAATTAAATGAGAGTTGAAGGCAGCTCATAACCCATAGCAAAATGGGGTGGCCGAGAGGAAGAACAAAACTATTGTAGGGGCAACACGGGCAATGCTGCATTACCAAGGCCTACCACTTCACTTATGGGCTGAGGCATGCAACACAATAGTCTATTTGGAGAATAGAAGCCTGCATTGCATACTTGGGATGAAGATACCAAGAGAAGCTTTCTCCAGTAAGAGATAAGATGTGGGTCACTTCAAGATCTTTGGCTCATCAGTATATTTCCATGTGACAAAGGATGCATGGAAGAAGCTTAAGCCGACAACAGAGTTGGGGATATTTGTGGGCTGCACGGATACACCTCACAACTATCGAGTGTACTTGCCTACTAGTTGGAGGATAGTGGTTTGCAAAGATCTCAAGTTTGATTGAGCAGAAGGCCATGCGAGTTTCCCTTGAGAGGGAGCTCCAACTACAGGCTGTGGAGGAACTGTTGGTTCTTAAGGAGGAGGAACCTCAGACTAATGCGGAGTAGCCGCATGCAGAGTGTCGATCCGTAAAAAGGGTCTTTTTCACGTCTAATTACCTCACATTAACTTGTCAATACAGGAACGATTTGTTATCTCAAAGGGTGTACTCAGTTTGAGGCTGTCATTTTTCAAAGTAATGCTAGTAGTATAGTGCTCAAGAAAATACAAAAGTGAATGGATGCTTGAAAGAAAATCTACTTACAACAAAATACTTTGAAGCCTAAATCATGCATTTAGAAAGCTAAGCAATTTATTAGTCAAGGGTCCAGTAACAATAACTCATCCTTTTGGAAACTGATGTAACTAATCCAAGGAACAAATCATCAATCTGGGGACTAGACAGCAAATCCAATGCACACTACAGTTTTAGATCGTTTTGCACACCACACCAAAGCAATAGTAACGCAAATAACAGGAAATGGAATAGCAACTAAGAAATGGAACAACAACTAGAAAATGTAACAGCAACTAAGTCTAATGAATAGCACACCTTAATCTACAAGGACAAGTATAGTAGTCGTATCCTACAAAAATCAAATGTCAATCTTTACTTGAAGGGTAAATTGGACAGCAAATAGAAATGGAATGGCAACCAATTACCAATGAAACATAGAACAACGCTTAGAGCCAATTTTAAATATACAGTACCGAAATAAACAATACACACAACATGCAGAGATATTAAGAAAAACAATAATCTGAGTCCGATGCCACCAATATCGATCTCAGTTAGAAAGAATAACGATCACAATTCATAATGGAACAACGATGTCAATTAAACAGAAATCGTATGAAGTATAAACCATAGATGAATACAGTAATACCAACTTAAGAAGGTTACAGCTCGGTCACTCTGCAATTGAACAGCAATAGCATTCTGTAAAGAATAGTGATGTTACATTAATGACTTTAACAGAACAACAATACGTTGTAAGATCAGAATGCACAATACGACTTTCCTGTTGCAGAGAACAATATATAAAATATAACAGAGCTGTGATATAAGATAACGAAACACACCAGATTACCGATTAAAGCTGATAATACAAACCACACATGAACTAAAGATAATGATACAGGAGCAAGTGTTCCACCAGGGCCGGGCCCTTAGCCTCCAGGGATACACCGCTTGAAGTTATTCTAGAATCACAGATGGAACAACAACCAGTTTTATATTAAAGCATTAAAAACAGAGTTACATTGGATCACTTCTCGACGAGAGTCGATGATCAAGTTTTCAAGTACAGAGCAAAGTTACATGAAAATTAACAGTCTCTTTTTCTCCCCCGGGCTAGCAGTGCTGCCCCTAATTATAATAGTTGAAGCAGAGATATCAAGGGTGAAAAAATAGTTAGAGCAGTGATCCCTCAGGATCAAAGGATCTTGAGGGATTCGCCAAGCTGTTAATCCTCAGTCATCCGGCCATTTTCTTGCTCCGAGTCGATATCTCATTTTCCTTTCCTTGGATGAGATGTTTTAATTTAGATCGTCTTGTTTGCATATGGTTCCCCACCAAAGGGACAACGGTTAGCTTGGCCCTGTCTTTTTCTTTGGAGCGGCAATCTTTAGTTTTTCCCTTTTCTTGCATAATAAATGGAAATTGTTAGCGTTTTCATGTTGCATATAAATCTTTATAGATTTGTCATGATTTCCCATTATCTACCTAGTTCATGATGCAAAGATGTTATGAGTTCTAAAGAAAAGATGGCAAAATAGTCAATGAGAACATACCTTATTCAATACTCCACACAGAGGTTCCAGGAGTGGAGACATCCACCAAGTAGATTCTTCCAAAGATGGATGGAAGCGCACAAGAGAAGCTGACAAATTATTGGAGGATGCAAGAGAGAATGTGGGAGCACCATCTTCTTAGCACAGACAGAGGAGGTCACTTGAGAGGTACACTGGATACATGACCCTTGTTGGGGAATGTGTTGAGACAGAGCCATCTTCCTTTGAGGAAGCAGTGAAGCAGTTGATTTGGGTTGACGATATGGTGGAGGAGTATGACTCCATAGTTCGTAACAGTGTTTGGGATGTGGTTCCAAGACTGGAGAACAAGTCAGTTGTGAGTTCTCGTTGGCTTTACAAGGTAAAGCAAGCTGCTGATGGTAGTGTGGAGAAGCATAAGGCAAGATTTGTTGCCCTTGGCTTTTCACAAGTCAAGAGGATCATGTTGTTGCATTAAATTTCGACAGAGGAGCAAGATGCTGACATTTTGACAAAGGGATTGTCAAAGTGTAAATTCGAGTTCCATAGAGACAGGATCGGGGTGGTAGATAATCCATTTCTTGTTGAGAGGGAGTGTTGAAATATGGAAACAAGAATATTCCAATTTAATTTGTCCTTGAATTAAATTGTGAATTAAAATCGAATTTAGTCTTAATAGCTACTTGGAAATAATTAATTTATTTATTTTAAATTAATTAGTTGGATAAATTCAAGTTAGAAGTCTTTCTGAAGTCATGAAAGAGGTATCCCTTAAATTAGGAGATAAGATTGAGTTATACTTGAGTTGTAATTAATTAACTCAGTTTCCTGAGTCAAGTCCAGTTAAATTAGTTCCGAATTGTTTGAGGAACTAATAGTGAGCTAATAGTGAGTTGATGCATTAATGCACTCAACTAGTGCTACTCCAATTAACTGAAGATTCCCTTATCAGAAACTAATGCATGTCTATTCTGAGAAAGAACCAGTTGGGATTAATGTTCAAGGACAGTGTACTATCAGTTGCATGTGTTTTCTCATGGAGAAAATTCATGCATGTAGTCAAGGATTTATCCTTGAGGATTGCGTAGTTTTGGAGAAGGTTTTACACTTGGTAGAAGCGTAATCATCCACAATGAACAGCACAAGGAAATAGGAGCTTGGAGGATAAAGATGAAGGCTGGAGAAAGCCAAGATTTCTTGTGAGCATCTCTGAGGATTGTACTGAGAGCTGGCTAGCTGTGAGAGCTAAGGCTTTGTATAATTCCTATGTATTTCCACCATGTATGATAATACAATAGTGTAGGGTTTTTAGCTGAGGTTTTCCCCAAAGTATTTTCATGTGTATTGTGCAATTGATTCTTCTTCTTCTTGTTATATTGTTCAATTCGATCTTTAAGCTTCCACCAATTGATAGTAGAAGTAGGTTATAGTATTCTGCTTTGATTTATATTGCATTATCGAGTTAACCTACACATATTTTCTACATAAGTTAAACAAAGTGACCATCAAGAATAAGTATCCATTACTGAGGATTGATGACTTGTTCAATCAGTTGAAGGGAAGAGCAGTGTTCTCAAAGATTGATTTGATATCTGGATATCATTAGTTACGCATTAAGGAAGAATACATCTACAAGATAGATTTCCAGACCAGGTATGGCCATTATGATTTTGTTGTAGTTCATTTTGTTTAACTAATGCTCCAACTACCTTTATGTTCTTGATGAATAGTGTGTTGTGTCCATACTTGGACAAGTTTGTTATTGTGTTCATTGATGATAGATTGGTATATTTCTAAAAATGAAGAAGAACATGCTCAACAATGTTGAGATTGTTAAGAGAGCATTAGTTGTATGCTAAGCTCAACAAGCGTAGTTTCTTTCAGACTTAGGTACATTACTTGGGACATGTTATCTCCAAGGAGGGCATAGCAGGAGATCCAAAGAAGATAAGATCTATCATGGAGTGGGCGGCTCCTAGGAATGTGCATTAAGTGAGATATTTCATGGGATTGGAAAGTTATTATAGGAGGTTCATAAAGAACTTATCTTAGATTGCTTATCCTATCACATCATTACAGAGGAAAGGTAATAAGTTTTAATGGAAAGAGGAGTGTGAGGCTAGTTTTGAGCAACTAAAGAAGTTGTTGACACATGCACCAATGTTAAAGGATACAGATCTAGACAAGGAGTTTGTAGTATGTATAGATGCTTGCAAGAGAGGAGGTGGTGGGGTCCTTATGCAGGATGGACAAGTGATATGTTATGAGTCACGGAGTTGAATGAGCATGAGTAGAACTACCCCACACATGATCTTGAATTGGCAGTGATCATATATGCATTGAAGATGTGGAGGTATTATCTTCTGGGAAGTAGGTTTGTATTGATGAGTGATCACAGTGGTTTGTGGTATCTATTTGACCAACCGAATCTAAATGGTACGTAGGCTCGGTCGTTGGCCATGATCAATGAGTTTGATTTTGAGATAAGATTTATCAAAGGTAAAGAGAACATGGTGGTAGATTCTCTTAGTAGGTGGATACAGGTAAATCACTTCTCATTTATGAGCTCTTATGGGACAGGCTTACAAGATAGGATCTTGTAGGCAAGTCAACAGGATGTCAGGTATATGGAGATTGTGTATAGGTTGCAGCAAAGTATAGGTAGTGGTACAAGTATAGGTACATTTGGTGGTATAGGTACAGGTGCAAGTAGTAGTATAGGTATTGGTATAGGTACAGGTGTGGGTGCATAGGATGTGGACTATCATCTCACAACAGACAGACTAGTTAGATTTAGAGACAGGATATATGTGCCAGACAGTAGTGAGCTCAAGAAGGTAATCTTGGGGGAGTTTCATGCGAAAACATATTCAAGTCACCCAGGCTATCAAAAGGCATTTACCATAATAAATAAATTTTATTGTTGGCCGAATATGAAGAAGGATGTAGCAGAGTTTGTGGCTAGGTTTTTATTTTTATTTTCAAAGGGTGAAGGCAGAGTGTAAACATCTGGGTGTACTGCTACAGCTGATTATGATTCTAGAATGGAAATGGGAGGTCATTTCCATGGATTTTGTCACAAGGTTGTCGAGGACAGTGAGACAACATGATTCCATCATGGTAATGGTGGACATGTTGAAAAATGTAGCACACTTCATTCCAGTGAAGTCTACATTCTTAGCTACTAATGTAGCACATGTATTCATTAGAGATGTGGTCAGATTACATGGAGTTCCAAAGAATATTGTGTTAGATAGGGATGCAAATTTCACTTCCAAGTTTTGGAAGGATTTGTTTCTAGATTTGGCCATAGAGTTGTCCTTTAGTACAACTTATCATCTGCAGATAGATGGACAGCCTGAGAGGGTCAACGGATATTGGAGGAGATGTTGAGAATGTATATGATGCATGAGAAATGAAAGTGGGAAGAGTATCTTCCACTAGTAGAGTTTGCTTACAACAATGGGTATCAGGAATCATTGAATATGAGTCTGTTTGAGGAATTGTATAGGAGGAGTTGCAACACTCCCATCAATTGAAGCGATCCAATGAATAAGTTGTTGATTGGACCTGACATGTTGGCAGAAATGGAACAAGAAATGAAGGTAATCAAGAAGAATTTGAAAGCAGCATAGGATATGCAAAAGAGCTATGCATATTGGAACAGGTTGTTCAAGGAGTTATAGGTTGGGGCAAAGGTGTACTTGTGCATCAAGCCGAAGAAGAGCTCCTTATGGATTGGATCATGTGCCAAGTTGGCACCCGGTTTTGTGGACCCTTCAATGTTATTGAGAGGATTGGGCCAGTAGCCTATCGACTCGCACTGCCTCTGACAGTGAAAGTTCATGATGTTTTCCATGTGTCATATCTTAAGAAGTATGTTAAATATGTTGATCATGTGATTGACTAGTTTGTATGGCAGGTGGAGCCAAATGGAGAATTCCAGTCGGACCCTTAGTATATATTGCAGAAAAAGGTGCTCAAGTTATAGAACCAAGAAATCGAGCAGGTTAAGGTGCAATGAAAACACTTTGGGCTGGATGAAGCTACATGGGATATGGTGGATCAGATGTGGGTGTCAGGTCAGGGTAACTCCACATTGAACGAGAGAAAACACTGATTGATTTTATTCATTAGCTAACACATTATTTATACATATACAAAACGGATCAGTTCATCTTCTAGATGACTGTCCAGCTTCACCTCATCCGTTTCGGATTAGGTGTCAACATTCCCCCCCTTAATCTGAAGGGATGTTGGTGAGTCCAAGCATCATTCTGAATCTTTCAAGCTTTTCTCTTCCAAGCACTTTGGTGAAGATGTCTGCAATTTGCTCGTTTGTGGAACAATGACGGAGATGGATTGTTTTGGCCTCAACATGATGTCGGATCAGATGATATTTAGTATTGATGTGCTTAGTACGATCATGGAACTTTTGGTTCTTGGCCAACTTTATTGCAGATGTGTTATCAATCATGAGTGGAGTTGATTGTATTTGTTTTACCTACAAATCTTCAAGAATTTTCTTGAGCCACACAATTTCTTTCGTTGCTTCAGCTACTGCCACATATTCTGCTTCTGTTGTGGAATCTGCTGGTACTGATTGTTTGCGTGATCTCCAGGAGACAACTCCTGATCCAAGACTCATAGCATATCCTGAAGTAGATACCCCAGTTTCTTTGTCTCCATCGAAGTCTGAATCAGAGTATCCAATCAAGTTGAAGTCGTCCACCTGTGTATACTTGATTCCAAGGTCTTGAGTTCCCTTCAAGTACCTTAGAACTCTTTTTGCAGTAGACCAATGTCCCTCACAAGGCTTTTGCATAAACCTGGAGAGGATTCCAACAGCAAATGAAATGTCTGGTCTGGTAGTAGTGAGGTAGATGAGACTTCCTACAAGTTGTCTATACTTTGTTGCATCCTCAAATTCTTTTCCTTCAATAGATGTGAGCTTCAAGTTTTGTTCCATTGGAGTAGAAAGGGGATTGCACTCTGTCATGCCAAATCTGTTTAACAAATCTCCAATGTATTTCTTTTGAGAAAGAAATGTGGACTTTGGATGTTGGGTTACTTCAATGCCAAGATAGTAATGAACATAGCCCAAATCAATCATTTCAAAAAAATTTCCTAATTCTTTCTTTATGGATGCAATATAGCTTTCATTGTTCCCTGTCATTAAAAGATCATCTACATATACCACAAGATATACAACTGTTTTGCCAACTTTCTTGACAAATAAAGTTGCATCATCAAGATCAAAATGTTTGAAGTTGAGTTTCAGAAGATGCTCAGTTAGTTTTTCATACCAAGCTCGTGGTGCTTGTTTGAGGCCATACAAGGACTTCACAAGTTTGCATACTTTGTGTTCATGTCCTTTCACAACAAATCCTTCAGGCTGGGACATAAAAACATTCTCTTTTAGGTCTCCATTCAAGAATGCAGTTTTTACATCCATTTGATGGACTTTCCAATCGTTCTGAGCAGCTAGTGCAAAGAGTGTCCGGATGGTGGCCCATTTTGCTGTGGGAGCAAAAGTTTCCTCATAATCGACCCCTTCCTTCTGTGCAAAACCTTTTGCCACAAGCCTAGCTTTGTGCTTGTCAAGTGAGCCATCAGCTTTGTACTTGTTCTTGTAGACCCACTTGCAGCCAATTGGTTTGGTTCCAAATGGAGGATCAACCAGCTTCCAAGTGCCATTCTTTATGAGGGCATCATACTCCTTCTGCATCGCTTCTTTCCATTCATTATGAGAAGCAGCTTCTTTGAAGGAAGTTGGTTCAAAATCTGTAGACAAGTTCAATTCACAATCATAAGTAACATCCATATCAACAGGTGAATTAGAGTTATCTACATCACCTCCATCTTGTCGGTTTGTATTTCTGGTTCCTGTTTTTCCAATTTCATCAGGATGAACACTTTCAAGTGTCTTTGTCAGCCACTTTGGGGGACCTTTCTAAGATGGTCCAGGCTGTTCTGTTGATTGAGTTGGGTCTGAATCAAGATTGAGTCTCCCAATTCTATCAATTACATCACTTAAAGCATCATCCGTTGTTGGAGTGTCATGCAGGGGAGATTGTTCTTCAGAAGAAGATTCCACATGTTGATCTAGTATAGGAATCCCCCCTTCAAGATGTGGAATCTGATTATCAAACTCTTGGAATGATTTCGGTTTTGTGAATCTATCCAAGCGATCAAGTTGTCGCTCAACAACACTGTCAGATTTGGATGATTCAAGAAAAATGACATCTCTAGATAAAACAAACTTTTTATTTACTTCATCATAGAGGCGGTATGCTTTAGATGTGTTTGAATACCCCAGGAAGATACACTTACGACTTCTAGCACCAAGTTTGTTTCTATGTACCTTTGGTATTAAAGCATAACAGGTGGAACCAAATATCCTGAGATGTTTTACCGAAGGAACATGTCCATACCACAATTCATAAGGAGTCTTGTTTCTTATAGCACTAGATGGACATCTATTCTTTATAAATGCAGCACATAGAATAGCATCAGCCCAAAACATTGTCTTTACATTTTTGAAGAAAAGCATGGATCGTACCATATTCAAAATTGTTTTGTTCATTCTTTCAGCTACACCATTCTGTTGAGGATTATAAGGCACAGTTGTTTGATGTTTAATCCCATGTTGGCGAAGATAGTGTTCAAATTCATTTGATGTATATTCTTTTCCATTATCAGTGCATCACATTGTTTATGTTTTCTAGGAATTGTAGGCAAACCAGCAACACCATTTTTCTCAACAAGCGGAGACTATCATAGTTTAAATGTCCAAATCTAGCATGCCATAATAAACTTGATGGAAGTGTACCTTCATCATGATGAGAAATATATGAAAAATGTAGTTGTGCATGAGCAGAGGTTCCTTGCAGTTTAAGTCTTTCTTCTTCTATACCCCTCATGACAAGTGAATGGTCAGATGCCTTTCTTACCTCAAGCTTTCCATCAAACATATGAATGGAGTGACCTTGCTGGCGGATGTGGACCAGGACAGCAAGTTTTCTCTTGAGCTGTGGGAGATATAGAACATGATCCAGAAGAAAGTCTGGAAGACCCAGGCAGTTTTAAGCCTGACTGTGCCAAGCCCTGATGGCTTGATTTTTGACTGATCTGCAAAGTA